>JASAOG010000053.1:3060000-3792817 GCA_030265305.1 Biomphalaria pfeifferi | reverse complement strand
CTCTTCTTTCACTTTCTTTCCTCCTTTTTCTCTCTTCTCCTTTCCTCCCTCTCTTCCCTCTACCTTTGCGTTTCTCTCCCTCTTTCCAACATTTTATTTTTCTCCGTTAGTGCTTCTACAAGTCAACACTCTGGCTGGCAAAAGGAAGAAACCAATACTTTGAAGAGACGTAAGCTGAGCTGGTTTGGTCCTATTGTAAGACATGACTCACTTTCAAAAGCCATTCCTCGAGGTACAGTGGAGGGACCACAAAGAAAGGGACATCCAAAGAAAAGCTGGTTGGAATATGTAAAAGAATGGGCCGGTCTCTCTCTTGATATCCTGTTCACAGAGAGAAAACAGACAGAGCGATTAGGTAACGCGAAACTGTCACAGCATCCCTAAGGCGAAATTCAAGGGGACAGAAAATGGATACAGATTCTATAATTTATCGCTCACTGAAACACAAAATGGACTTTGTTGCGTCGGGAATCCAATAATTGAATTGACTTAATTTTATATACTATAAAACAATAGGAATGGTTTCTTCTGTATATTCGATTGTTCTGGAAATGTTCAATCACTGAATCAAATGTATGACTGTATATATATAGCCCCAACGTATCGAGCTGTCACATCTATCCAAATTTCATTTAAATTAAAGAGAAAGTGGTTATGACTTATATAAATATAGATATGTTAATAGTGTGTTTGTTCACTTTATACATTCAAGATGACACGATTTTAGAAAACTCATTTACAGAACGTGCCTAAAGTGTTTGTAATTGATGTACAGTTAACTAGCTCCATCTGTCCAGCCTGGGTTTTAATTACCTCAGCACTATCCCAACCAGGCGAAGAAGCAGGCAGACAATTCTATGAAGAACACCTACATTACAGCAATTAGAGAAGTCTAATGGCCCTAGAATATATTGGCCAGTAGCGCAGTGCACAGGTCCAGGCTACTATCCAAATTCCATTAGACCTTTGCTCTCATCTTTTTATCCGCATGCCTCCTCTAGATCCTCCTCAAATCTCCTCCCAAACCCCTTCTATTAGTTTAAGTAAGTGCTTAATACGAAACAGAAGCAGCGCTAAAATTAGCGGGAGATGTTTAGCGAGCTTAGCAGACGACCGGCTAGGCTACAATGGCTGCATGTAGCGGTCATCTCTGGGTTGAGACGCTCGTCTACAAGCATCGCAGCACTTACCCTTATTAAGCACTTAGGTCTAATCGTCTGCTTACGAGTCTCGTCTGCTCCGCTTTTTTGATCACGTGATAAATGAGAGAAACTAATACAGAGATCTCATTAGCATTTCATTAGTCTAGCTTCGAGAGTAATGCTTTCTCATTGGTCACATTTAAATAGTTTGTAAGTTCGTATTGGTGAATTTGAAAGTGTTTGGTAGCTTTTAAAAAATGTACTTTTACAAATGTAATGAGTTTAATGGAGAATGGAGTGCTCACATCAGAGAAACCTCCTTGCAGGTGGTCAAACCTCCTTGCTGGCGGTCAAACCTTGCTGGTGGTCAAACCTTCTTGCTGGTAAAAAAAAGTAAAGTTCCCCTTATGGTCTATAGGACAGATGATGTAGAACAGTAATAAAAAAAGTAAAAAAAAATTCGTTTAAAAAAAAAAACAATTTCTCCTTTATACATCTCTTATAGTGATTATTTTGCTCTTAATAACTGCTGAATGTTATATTAAAAAAATGGAACTTCCTTTTTCTCTTTTGTACCAGTCTACCACTAACTTCTAAAGAATCTCGCAAAGGTTGACCTATATATTTTAAATGTCTTGCAAAAATGTCTTCCCTTACTCGTAATATTTCACCTTCTCTATAAATAGCCGTGTAACAAGTCATAATTAAGAAGCCAGCTATAATCATTTGCCAAAAGTCGAAGAAAAGATTAAAGAAGAAAAGAAAAGGTCGAGAGTCTAGTTCCGTCAAGTCCCTTCCACTTTTACTCGGTGATTCCTCGAGACATTGATGAGCCTTCCACACACGAGTCTCCCCCTCTCTATCTCTCCACACCCTGCACTTGAAATTTCTTTTGATTTTCAAGGATCTGAAGATGCGCAGGGTAGGGGTGTGGAGGAAAGTATGAAAACGTACGTGTGTGTGTGTGTGTGATCACGTGATTGGGTCTGGAACGAAAAAATTCAGTCTTAGAGAGAAAGAGACTGACGAAAAATATGCAGTTCTGCTGGGTTGGAGAAATATTTAATTAGACATCTATATGCATACAACGATGGATGGCTGCCTGGAAGGGCGATATGTGCTTCGCACTATCGTCAGTTGTTCCCGGGTTCGAAGCCAGCAAGCAACCATCCCCCGGCGTCTTGCAAGTGGTATTGACTAGGGCGTAGTAGCCTACATTTCTGGAGAAACATCCGTAAGCAGGTCAAGTTGATAGTTGAATCAAAGAACAAGCCAAGTCGACAGTTGAATCAAGGAACAAGTCGACAGTTGAATCAAGGAACAAGTTGACAGTTGAATCAAAGAACAAGTCAAGTGGACAGTTGAATCAAGGATCAAGTCGACAGTTGAATCAAGGCAGAAATATTGTTGATCTCTGACATCGAGACGGTACAGGGAACACACTAGTCCGGTTGGACTTACATGTCTATGGAGAAAAAAGAAGAAAACGTGTGCTGCGTCATTGTCTATGTCTGAATCTGAGTCTGTGTCTGAGTCTGCCAATGTGTCTGTGTCTTGGTCTGAGTCTTTGTCCGAGTCTTTGTATGAGTTTGTATCTTTGAATATGTGTCTGAATCTGTGTTTTTGTATGCGTCTTTGAATCTGTGTCTGAGTCTGTGTCTTTGTCTGAGTCTGTGCCTTAGTCTTATTTTGTGTCTGTTTTTTGTCTGAGTCTGAAGCTGTGTCTTTGTCTTAGTATCTTAGTCTGTGTATTTGTCTATGTTTGAATTTATGTCTGTGTCTATGTTTGATTCAGTGTCTAATCTGTGTCTTTGTGTCTGTGTCCGTGTCAGTGTTATGGAAATCTTTAAAATCACAAATTCTAAATCTTAACCTTCGAAACGTTTTGACCAAGACACTTTACAGTTCGACAAGTTTCGGCCAAGACACTTTAGAGTTCGAAAGCCATTTGGCTCCAAATTTGCATTCGGTCAAGTGACTATCCAGGTGTTTGTTTGCCATGGGAGCATTCACGTCTTTCTGAAGAATCCAAACATTGTCTTGAACTCCCTTAACTAAGTCCAGGTATTTCAGACTCCTTATATACAGCTTTTCAGAGTGAGAGCAGGGAGCTGAGGAGTTTACATGTCCCCTTGCCCCCCACACCGCTGAGGTCCATATTCTAAATTTTGTTAATTTAAAAACAATTTTAAAAAATGATATCCCTCGGAAATCCCTTCCCCAAGTGACTTCATCTGTGACTTATTTACTAGGCGGAAGTAAGTCACCAATGGAAATGTCTCTCTACAAACCCCCCCCCCCCCAATAACATATAAATTGCCCCATAATCTTGTACTAGTCATGTAGCAGCCGATGGCTTGATTATGATTTTCACACATAAATATAGAATGGTATAAACTATTCACATTTTCTCGCCACTTAAATATTCCAACACTCTATAACAAGAGCGCAAAACTTTTTTCCGGACAAGGGACCCTAAACATTTGTGTCACTTGTGTCACCTGCCACATTACCTCAAAAAAAAAAAAACCCATTCAAGACTAAAGGAGTATCCGGTTAAAATGAACATTGGATTGAAGTTCTTGGGTAACTATACTTCACTTGTTGGACAGGACCCTCGGGTCGTAGGTTGGACATCAGGGCTCTAGAGAATTACAATGTTCCCACGAAATTGTGCGGTTATCTGGCTTATTGCAATGTTTGGTCTAGATTGTAATACTTTCTCACAGATAGTAGGCCGTACTAAAAGGTAAGTAGCCATTTCAGACCATGCGATGTATTGGGCAGATGATTTAAAGGTCATCTGTTTCTATGGCCGACTGTTAGCGAGGGTTTCATGTGGCCAGCATAACATTACATTCCACAACTAATGTCAAGTAGCCATTAGTGTTGGGTGGACTTCAACGAGATTCGAACCCGGTACGGAAGCCAAGCGCTTTACCACTCAGCCACCACGCCCTCTATAGGAGTCAGTGCGACAAGAAAAAACAGCAGCAACCACAAACTCTTCTGAAGTAAAACTGAACAGAAACTAAATGATCACTAGAACTGTTGTTTATAGAAGTGTCGTGCATAGTATCATTCTTCGTTACTACAGTAGAGACAAAGGGAGTAGTGTTCGTTGTAATATGCCAGGTCTTTTTCGAATGTCTAGACTGGAATTAAAAACAAACAAAAAAAATGAAAATGTCGAAAGAATTAGTATTTCATTCTTTCTCTGCCACAGTTTAATACAAATGTCTTCAAACTCTCTAGAGATAGTGATTTTGAAAAAAAAAACTAAAAACAGCACACTAAATTCTTTCCTTCGGCTAATGCCCACTTTCAATTTAAAAAAAAAAAACCAATCAACGCTCATTTAGCAAAAGAAAAATATAACATTTGGCAACAATTTGGCCAGGTAATTACCATAAGTAGTTCTCTCGTGTACATTAGCGGAGGCGACAGAGCAGGGGACTGAAGGTGGAAAACACTTCACCTCTGAGACTCAGTCACTCACCCTCTCCTGTCAAGTGTTGCCGTGGTTGGCCATTTCTCTCCCAAGATTTTTTTTAAAAATCATAATCTAATTTCGAGGAAGGAAAAGCTCTGTGATCTGGGAAACGATTTTTGACAATTTCGGTAATGCCATTGACTTTATTGTTATTTGTTACAATGAAGGTAATAGACTAAGTCTAATT
This sequence comes from Biomphalaria pfeifferi, assembly GCA_030265305.1. Lineage (NCBI taxonomy): Eukaryota > Metazoa > Mollusca > Gastropoda > Planorbidae > Biomphalaria > Biomphalaria pfeifferi. Next base: position 3,787,995 of record JASAOG010000053.1, on the reverse strand, counting down.
AGTTGAAGTGACGCTTAAGACGTTTGGGTTAGCTGCTAATGGCTTCAAAGTTTTCGGGAAACAATTAAAAGCAAATGCTAGCTTACAAGTTTACAATGTAAACTATAATCTAAAGATTTGAAACGTAAACTGGAAACAGCGCATGAGGTTCAAAATATCTTTTTGTCGTCTTATTTATATACATATCTAATATATAAATCAGAAAGTAAGGTGTATATATATGTATGTATGAATAATTGTATGTCCCACATAGAAATAAAAACCGTTTGACCAAGCTTAATAAAACTTGGCATAAATATTCCTTATATCACGGTGGAGATCGTAGTGTATGTTTAATGTCCCTCCCACAACCGAGGGTGCCAAAAATTAAAAAAAGCTACAGAAAGAAAGAAAGAAACATTTTAACAAATCGAGTAAATCCTTTGTAATAGCTAAATTCATATCTTTTAAAGAATGAAAGTTTTTAATATGCATTTATTGTAGCAGTATTTTATATTTCATATGAATGTATCGACTGAAAGGGTAAACCCATCTTATCAATCTACTTTTATTTTCGTGGCGAAAGAAAAAACTTAAAAGAAACATTAGCCTTGTTTGACATAGATCTAAATCCAATCTACTAGATTCGTAATACCCAAACTAATGCTCGCAGGCAGCGGGTAATATGAGGCTAGTATATATATATATACATATATATATTGTAATAACTGAAGTGAGGCAACTCAAAGAGGCACATATATCTTTATTTACACGACATCTCAAGTTCATAAAACATCATCTTTCTTAGGCACAGTCTTTTCACTTGGGCTCTCAATTTGGGCCGAAATCGTTCTCCTCTCTAATGTTGACATCCTTTTAGGTCTAGTCTATTACAGTGCGCACCTTCTAGCACTAGCCTGGATGGCGGTGCGCATGGCAGAGTTATAACAATATATATATATATAAATATATATATATATATTATATATATATATATATATATATATATATATATATATATATATATATATACTAGACATATGTTACCCGCGACCCGCGGGTAATATTTGCGCATTACTGTCGATATAGTCACTGAGAGTGTTTTGTAAACAATTAAACGAAATAATAATGTAATAAGTAAAGCGAATGTGTCAATGTAAAAATAGTGTAAATGAAGCTATCAAATCAGAATAGCTAATAGGCTTAAATCCATTTCTTCAAATTAAAACATTTGCTTGCAGGCCTACATATATTTGATTAAAATTTGAGATGAATAGACTTAATGTTGTATGTTCATGTGTTAAAGTATTAAGTAGATCTTGAGGTAGACATAGATCTAAATCTACACTAATCTAGAGTTAAAAATTGGTTCATTGTGTGTTGCGCATGCGTGACCTTTTTTCATGAATGAATATTGGCCTAACACGGCTACGCAGCTTTATTTAGCGAACAGCGAACGAATGTATTAAAAATGCTTTAGAAAAACAAATTTGAATGTTATATTGATTAAAATATTAAATGAATGGACAATAATTAGTATGTTTATGTGTTAAAACATAAAACTATCTTTTCGAAAAGAAGTTTTATCATCTTAGAGTTCAATAAGAGTTTTAGACCTAGGCCTAGGAATAGACTCAGTAGAAAGATGTGTTAATCACTGTTAATGTGTAACAATTTGGAAATGTCTAATGAAAGGATGTTCGCCAGGAAATCTGTAGTCACAGATATCAGGAACTAATTTATGTAAGAAATGCTTTTGAAACACAAAATTGAAGGTTAATTTTATTATATAATGAAATCAATGGATCTTCTTTTGTATTTTCATGTGTCAAAGTAAAAAACTATCTGCGCAAAGTGTATTTCTTAAAATTAGATCTAGGTCTAAATCCTTTCGATCTTTTCTCATGTCAACATTGTTAACCATGGCCTAGATCCATAAATACTATAGCTTTAATAGAGTCGGACAACTTTATTTTTTTTTGAGGGTCTTAAGTTTGTTTTAGGGCTACAATACATACACTACGGTCTAAGTAAGTACCCAAGGAACATTCCTGCCTAGTTTTATCAAGATTGGTCAAGCGGTTTTGATGTCTATAAATAACATACATACATACATATGCATCACATTCTACTTTATAATATATATATATATATATATATATATATATATATATATATATATATATATATATTATATTGTGTTTCAAAAGCATTTTTACATAAATTAGTTCCTGATATCTGTGACTACAGATTTCCTGGCGAACATTCTTTCATTAGACATTACCAATTGGTTACACATTAACACATCTCTCTACTGAGTCTATTCCTAGCAGAGCAAGTCATGGGTCAAATGGGTCGCAACATTGGATGGGTCAAATGGGTCATGGGTCAATGCTCCCTGGCCCACGACCCATCCTTAGTTTCCGCCTGACTCTGAAAAAAACCCGTCGTTGCGCGATTTTTTTTATTTGCGACAAAAACAATACGTGCCCTTCCATACATTTGTATAGAAAATTAAAGTTAAATTTGTTCATAATCTGCTAATATCTCCATTTCTGGACTTAATTTTAAAATTTCGCTCTGTTACTATGTAGTATATATATATTTGAACACATATATGCAATAACAAAACAATTGGACAACTAGATTTCTAGAAAAATAAAAAACAAGATTGTGTGTGTCATGAAAAATTTATTTTGAGAAAAATGGGATTTAAAGTTTTACAGGGATGTTGATACACACGCTGTGCATTGTGGTCTAAAGTTACCCTCCGGTTTCCAAGATGGCCGCCTTGAGACCAATCAAAATAAACCTCTATGTAGTTGACTACCTTTTAGCAAATCAAATGTTACCAAAAACCTTGAGATCTACGTCATTTTTCGTGTTCTAGTTTCTATAATTAGTTTTAGCTTGGAAAACAATCAAGAAAATGACGTAGTAAACAGCGTCCTCTTTAAATCGATACCAAATATGATACGGTCGTAGTTAAGACTTATGCATTACCGTGTGTTGAAATTAGTTGAATTTTTCATTTTTTTCAACAAATTTTGATGCCCCCCTGATATTAAAACATGTTTTTAAGTATTAAAATGCAATATTTTAATAATTTGAAGTATACCAAGTGATTCTAGACATATTTTGCTATCAAAATATGCAGTTTTGAAAACATCGATATTTTTGTCCCATATCGACTATTTCATGACCCGTGTATTTAAATTTCTTTTTCCTGTTCCTGTTGACATTTTGTTTTGCAGTGAATGTGCTTAATTCAATCTTAATTAATCTAAACTAAACTTAATTCTAAAATGTCGGCGAGTACATCATCATGTAACGACGTCGATAATGTCTCTTACTCAGCAGATTGGCTGAAGGAAGCAATCATGAAAGGTCAGATTGTTATGAAACCAAATAATGATGGTAAATCAGAATCAGGAAAAAAATTCGTATACTTGAGACATGTGACGGCTCCCCAATCTTTGGCTGGACCTCGTGTGCGGATTGTTTTTGCTGCATAATGTATAAGGCAAAAAGTAAAGTTGGTTCAGTGTAACTTTATGGAATTAAAAACATGGCAGATCATGCTAAGAATTGTTTCTGCAGTCCGAATAGACAATTGACAATGGCTAGTTTTGTGAAACGGGCGCCAGGAAAAAATTTTAGCGCAGCAGAACGAAACACGGTAAAAGAAGCAGAAGTTCGCTTTGTTGCAGAGACTGGCAGTTCATTTGCTATTGTCGACAATCCTGGTTTTCGTTTTTTGGCCCAGACGTTGATTAATATCGGTAGCAAGCATGGAAATTTAGATATCAATAACGTTTTATATGGGCAAAAAAACTGTTAGAAATGCGGCTTTTGACAAAATGAAATACTGTCAAGAAAATATCAGAAAACAGATTTCTTCAGCAGCTGTACATAATGCTGTAGCTTTCTGCACTGACATGACTACCGACGATGTCAATAAAAACTCATTTAGTGATTTCACAGTCTTTTGGGTTTCAGACTGGGAACTCAAGCATGCCATGTACAAGTGTCAGCATTTTCCTGAGCGGCACACGGCTGACAATATCCGTAAATTCATTGACGAAAACCTGAATGAGCTGGGTCTGAGTTTGACCGACACTCCATGCACAACTGATAGAGGATCCAACATTGTTGCTGCCACAGTATCAAAAACTCATTTGGATTGCACTTGTCACCGTCTTAATACTGCCATTGACACAGCATGGAAACGAGTTTTATAATCTGAAGCCGACTTCCGCCAACTTGATACTTTTTGCCATGAACTTGTGAAATAGGTTCGACAGGCAAGTGGAATACAGTCGCTTCTTCCATCAACATTAAAACATGGGGGTGAAACTAGGCCTTGGCGAAGCCTAAGTGGGATGTTTACCTCCATACCTAAAAGTCATTCAGCACTTCATAATATTCTCAAGGAAAGAAAAAAAGAACACATGATAGCCCGAATTGATATCGATCTTCTAAGACAGGTTGAAGAATTCTTGGGCGTGTTTCCAACTTTTTTCAACCTGTTAGAATACGCAAATCTTCCCACTCTCAACAACGTGTTGCCAATTTATAATACAATGCATGAAGATTGGCAGCCACAATCCTCAGATACAGAAAATATTGCACTTCTTAAGAGAGAATTTCTTTCTGCATTGAACAGTAAGTACTGGGGAAGTACGAATATGCTACATTTTGTTGCTACGTACTTAGACATAACTTTACGGGATCTTCATTTTGTTAAAAATCATAATGATCGAGAATCGTTCCAGAAACAAATCAAGGAAGGTGTAATTTCCTTAGCCGGGGATTACAAGGAAACAGAAAGAAAAGCAGAACAGGACAACAATCAACAACAAATTCTACTGATGAACCTTCAACTCTAGCAAAAAGGACAAAAATCAATCCTTTTGAATGGTTTCAGAGTGGGTAAGTACTTACTTAACCCTAACCTTTATATATGTTGCTGCATTATGACTTTTTGCACTATGTCCAGTCCATGTATATATGTTATGTAATAGTGCCTACACTTTCGTATCATACAAATAGTATAATTGAAACAAATATGTAATTATATGTTTACGTCATTATTCAATATTTAGGATTTCTGTTTATTGCTCTGATTTTGTCTTTCCATTAGAGTTTCTAGTGAAAGAACTAAAGTCATTGCCTCCAGTCTGACATCGGTGGAAAGGGTTGAGCAAGAGATGGCGAAATACAACCAAGAACCAGTCCCAGAAGAAAAAATGCCTGGTGAATTTAATCCACTGAAGTGGTGGGCAGAAAGGGTCCAACGATTTCCACTTTTGTCAGACATCGCACGTAGGATATTTGTCATACCAGCTTCGTCAGCGGAATGTGAAAGACATTTTAGTTCATTTAATGCACGGCACATAATTACAGCACAACGTAACTGCATGCATCCTGAAACAGTTGAAGCTTTGTCTGTCATTTTGCATGGTTACAGAGGAAAACTGTTGCAGTAAGATGAAATTTTGTTCAATAAAAAACTGACATCTTTTTACATTTTACTTTTTGTGCTTTAAATTTCGTAGTTTATTGAAGCATATTTTTACTTTTAAACAATTTTAATATGTCCCATGTTTGATTTAATTTGATATATTTTATTTCGCCAAAATTTGTTTCAATGGGTCATGGGTCATGATGGGTCTGGGTCGAGAACTTGATGGGTCATATGGGTCATGGGTCAAGCTCAGTGACCCAATACTTGCTCTGATTCCTAGGTTTAGGTCTAAAACTCTTATTGAACTCTAAGATGATAAAACTTCTTTTCGCAAAGATAGTTTTGTGCTTTAACATATAAACATACTAATTATTGTCCATTCATTTAATATTTTAATCAATTTAACATTCAAATTTGTTTTTCTAAAGCATTTTTAATACATTCGTTCGCTGTTCGCTAAATAAAGCTGCGTAGCCGTGTTGAGATAGGCCAATATTCATTCATGAAAAAAGGTCACGCATGCGCAACACAGAATGAACTCTATAAAAGTCAATTTTTAACTCTAGATTAGTGTAGATTTAGATCTATGTCTACCTCAGGATCTACTTTATATTGTAACACATAAACATACAACATTAAGTCTATTCATCTCAAATTTTAATCAAATATATTAGGCCTACAAGCAAATGTTTTAATTTGAACAAATGGATTTAAGCCTATTAGCTATTCTGATTTGATAGCTTCATTCACACTATTTTTACATTGACACATTCGCTTTACTTATTACATTATTATTTCGTTTAATTGTGACTATATCTCTAGTAATGCGCAAATAAAGACCCGCGGGTCGCGGGTAACATACAATTGCTAACCTATCGTGGTTTAATGATGGGCAATTTTTTCATCTAGGGGGTGCTGAGGGTTCTGCAATGCGGTTTTATGCCTCCTCTGGCTGGTAAGACCTATGTTCGGCTGCACACCAGCCAGGTTATTCCAAATGGAGCTTGGGTCGGTTGTTTCAATTATTTAATTAACTAATTAATTTTTTTGTGCTTTTCTTTTGCCAGCGCTATTTTCTTGTCCTATGCAATTTTTGCATAGTTTTCACAGCGCGAAGCCAGGATGCTCTATCATGTGCTTCCGTCTACCACGTGCCAGCGTCAATGCTGAAGGCTTTCAGAGAGACTTTGAGTGTGTCCTTAAAGCGTTTTCTTTGTTTACCTTGAGGCCGCTTAACTTGCTTTAATTGACAGTAAAAAAAAAGTCTTTTAAGTATGCGGGAGTTATCCATTCGTAACCTGCCCAACGCTACTGAGACTGCATCAAGATTGTGTGGATGCAAAGATGCTTTTTGGAGAACTTCATTGAGTTCCTGTCCATTTCTCTTCATGCTTGGATTCGAGTAGGCTTTACCTGGAGTTGACAAGTATAAGACTTCATTTAGTTTTTGTGTGTTTATAAAGAAGTCCAAGCAGGTACATAAAATGAAAAATATTTTGAAATCGTCAGTAATACCGAGTCTGTCACTGACAAAAAGCCTTGGAATAAGATTTGCTTTTTTTCTATAATCAAAACTATAAATATATACTAGAGTGTATTATTTCAGTATTTCTATAAATAAACTGATTTTTCTGAAGCCTACCCCCATTTCTATACAAAGTAGACCTAAAGGTGCTTAATAATGTAGAGTGTCAAAAAAAAAAAAAAAAGAGATAAGCACCTAGGGTCCTTGGGACCAGAGGTTATATCCAAATGCGATAAATGAGATGTTGGCCCTTCACCAACCCCCTCAATCCAGAAGTCCTTCATCAAAGCAGATCATTAGGAGGACGAGCTCCTTTAGAGATTTGTTCTTATTCCAACAATGTAGGCCACCACAGCTGCGTGCAACCTCCGTAAGCCACCTCCTTTCCATGTGCAAGAAGAGTTTACTACAATCTCTCTGGGGTTCATGTGCCTTTTCTTTTTTTTATTTTCGCCTAGCACCAACTCCTCTGTCCGATGTTTCCACGACGTTTTCACACTGAGGGCGGGAAAAAGTTCCCTCGTATCAACGTACCAGAAGTCTACACAACATCTGACTGCCCAGTACTATTAACCATTTCTTTCAATTATCTAACCCTAACCCTGGCCCATTCCAGCCCTAACCATAGCCTCGAACCCCGAATGTTTGAATAGTAATCCGCCACTCTAGCATCCTTCTCACTAGACACTATCATTAGCCTCTCCCTCCTATCCTCCAACACTTGATAAATAATAAAAGTAAATGTAGCTATCTCCCGAACTAATCTTCTCTTTGAGTCCACTGTGTGCCTCGCCTCGCCATTATCATCCGAGACTTTTGTCACCAGAAGAATAGGGGGGAAAAAAAGAGAAGCACATCCCCCCAAAAAAAACTGCGAGCAAGCAAATCAAGCGATGCTAGATAGAAGAGCAGGAAACGCTCCGGGTAATTCCTCGTTTCAATTACTGAATTTGTTGATTTCTTTCCGATAGCTCGCCTCTCTTCCAAGCGTGCTCGGCTCCGTCAATCGTAATTGAAAATCTAGACACTAAACGGCAATTGTCTTTTTCATTAGTTTGCTTGGCTTAACGACATGCAAATGAGAGGGGGGCTACCGGAAGAGGAGACATCAATAGTCCAGTCGGCAGCGTCGCGCGTCTGTATGTGACGTCACAGGGCCCATTTGATTGGTTCCTTGGAATGAAGAGATTTTTTTTTTCCCATCTCGATTTTGTTCCCCTTCTCTTCGCTTCAAAACGGTTTGTGGATGTTTTAACAGAGGACACTTTTATTTCGAGATTATTTAGATTTCAAACTTGAACATAGAATGACATCATTGAAGATTGACGACGACAAAAGATAGAAACATTCCCCTGATACATGAAAAACCCAATGATGTTTCTTAAAATCTACATATATATTTTTACAAAAAAAAATATGTATCCCTGCCAAAGGTTATAAAGTACTTGTCGAGGAAACGAAAATGTAAAAACTTGGGTCATAATTCTTATCTTGTAAATATCAGACAAGACTTCAAAAGAGAAATTTATTACATACATTGTATTTCCCATGTGCCAATCTAGTCATGCATGCTAATTAGAGACTTAAAGTTGGTTTCCCAGGCTGAATCGGGCAACCCTCTAATAGCACGAATTAGTCCTAGCAAATTGAATAAGAAATGTGCCTCTATCTTTGTGTCTTACTGAGTATTTTATTAGGTTTTGTTTTTGTATTTGTAAGTTCTGGTTCAGTGCTGCTTTTAGTCTTCTATCCTGAAATGTCTCTGAATTGAATGATTTTACTAATGGAGTCGCTCTAACCCAGTGTTTTCCAAAGTTTGTCTGCAAGAACCCATAACCTTCCCCCCCCCCCCCTATAAAAAAGAAGAATGATAATACTCTTTAATGATGGATATTGGGAGAGGGGTGAATACGAGAGACCTGGGTATAGAAAATTGAGCTAGACCTCTAGTCAATAGATACAATGGACCTTATTCACCAATCGTAAACAAACAACATTTAGCCACGTGACTCTCTATCTCTTCTATACAAATTACGTAATCCATTAAGGCTGTCACGTGATTCGTTTTTTTTCTCATTGTTTTATCAATATTATCACGTGGCTAAATGTTGTTTGTTAACTATTGGTGAATGAGGTCCATTGTTATTTCGACCTCGCAAAATTACGATCACTTTCAGACCTTATAGGGCAGATGATGTCAAGGTCATCTGTTTTTGTGGTCCACGAGTAACGAGATTGTCGTTTGGCCATCACGACGACTAGCCGTCTTTAGTTTTCCCTAACTAATGTCAGGTACAAGTCCTCACCAGGATTCGAACCCGGACCCCCTGTACACCAGCCAAGCGTCTAGACACCGCGCCTCCTTTGTTTACACTAGAGCCTTTCATTATAGTACTCGTGGCACTTTTACTTACTTAGTGCACAAGTCTTGAACCCATTTCTTTCGAATGTCTATTCCGTAGGTAAATAAAGGCAGCACATAAAATATTCCTATGTCTGTGTTTGTTACATCCAAATATCCTCCTCAAATACACAAACAACATTCACGTATCAGACACAAACTTTCTACATAATGAGGTTCACTAACAAACAAAATAAATGCTTTTTCACAATGTGTAGCCCACGGTGCAATTGTTAAGGGTGACGGTCTCGGAGGGTGCACAAAATCAAGCAGTTCAAATTAAATCTGAACAAAGTATTCCCGCTGTTAGCGCCCTTCTCCATTGCCACCAATTATGTTTCTTGGGTGCCCGATTGTCGTTTTTGTTTCTATATGTAACCTAAGATCTCAGCATCACATCTTCTCTCCAGACGTTTGCATGTCAGACGCCTCGACCCTCCCAGTGACACATGTTTCCCCCATCTCTCCTCCCCTCTCCACTGAATGGTAACGTGGCATGACATCTCAGTGTGGTAATAACTTGTAGATAAGGTCTGAATATAGAGACCATTTGAGAATATAGAGACCATATAGGAAAATATATTTACAGTATATGAATATATACACTAAATAGGAATATATGCAATTTAGCAAATCAGAGCACGAGATATGTGTAAAACGAATTACGGATAGATAGATAGATAGATAGATAGATAGATAGATAGATAGATAGATAAATAGATAGATAGATAGACAGACAAACAGACAGACGGACGGAAAGACGGACAGACAGACAGACAGACATATAGATAGATAGATAGATAGATAGATAGATAGATAGATAGATAGATAGATAGATAGATAGATAGATGGATAGATAGATAGATAGACAGATAGATAAATAGATAGATAGATAGATGAATAGATAGATAGATAGATAGATAGATAGATAGATAGATAGATAGATAGATAGATAGATAGATAGATAGATAGATAGATAGATAGATAGATAGATAGAGTGTATGTGATAATTCATACATATGTCCCACAATTTACGGTTGCTGAACAAAAGTGGTTACTGTCAGTGAGGTACTTTGTCATAAGTATCGGGCCCTGATAAAGTCCGACAGATTTGATAGCCCTCTAACCCTCTTTTGAAAACAAGAGAGGGTTACATCTGCATCTCCGCCACTGAAATAGAGAAAAAAAAGGGGGTTGGCCTCCATCACTCTATTTAAACATGACCTGGACCCTAACTAAAGAACTCAATGACCTTTCTCTTGGCCACGTTCATCTAGAGATCATAAAAGTAAAACATTTTTCTAAGAGCTCAAGACTTGTATCAAAGTGTGTCTGTTGGAGTGCAGATCAACATTTAGTGTGTCTGTTGGAGTGTAGATCAACATTTAGTGTGTCTGTTGAAGTGCAGATCAACATTTAGTGTGTCTGTTGGAGTGTAGATCAACATTTAGTGTGTCTGTTGGAGTGTAGATCAACATTTAGTGTGTCTGTTGGAGTGTAGATCAACATTTAGTGTGTCTGTTGGAGTGTAGATCAACATTTAGTGTGTCTGTTGGAGTGTAGATCAACATTTAGTGTGTCTGTTGGAGTGTAGATCAACATTTAGTGTGTCTGTTGGAGTGCAGATCAACATTTAGTGTGTCTGTTGGAGTGTAGATAAACATTTAGTGTGTCTGTTGGAGTGCAGATCAACATTTAGTGTGTCTGTTGGAGTGTAGATCAACATTTAGTGTGTCTGTTGGAGTGTAGATCAACATTTAGTGTGTCTGTTTGTAAACGATCCCCTATTTCCCATCTCCGCCTCTTTGGGCTGCCCGGCGCCCATGCGTGTAAAAAGTCATTCGTTTGAAAAATTGTCGTGTTATTTCGCCCCATTATTTACGTGGGCCCTTTTCTACCGTTCACAGCTCGTAAAGTCGCTCAGCCGTGACTGCCTCTATTACCCTTTCATCAGGTACAAGGACCCCCAATTCCATCAGCGACTTCAAATTAAAAAAAAAATACATATCTTATCAGCAAACCATCGGCTTGAGAGTCGCTTATTATTTAAATGGATTTCAACTCCGCAGATCAAATTATATGCGCCCTCCCCTCGCGCGCCTTCTTTAAATAACTTAATTTTTTTTTTTTTTTATGTTCGTGTAAATTTCCTAAAGATAAATGGTCCGCCCCCTTCCCCTCCTCATAAGCCGCCTTGACTCTTGAAATAGGTGTAAAAGCGGGGATGTACGCAGCGCTGTGCCTTTAATAGTCATTCAATTAACATGGCCTTGCGGAAAGTCTTTTAAGTCCCAGGATCTTGGTAAGAGAAAGGTAAAGACGAAAGAGAAGGAAGAGACAAGGAGGGCGATGAAAACAGAAGGACCAGGGGGAGGGGGAGGAGATGAAAAGAAAAAGGGGGGGGGGGTGGATTTCGCCCAACGTTAAGACTTAAAAAAACAATCTTATACTGAACGTTCTTTTCATTTTTTTTTAAATTTTATTTTAGCAGCTTCTAGTTTTGTGTAGTCTGTCTGCCCGTCCGTCCATCCCGTTTAAATCGCATAATGTAGAAAAAAAAAATGTCGTTATGATATTCTAGATCTTTTCAGATTTCTGGTGCAATTTTTTTTTTTGAAAGAAAACCGTTTATTTTTTATATTTTTTTATTTTTTTAAAATTAAATACGAAAGCATTTTGTTTTCATTTAAATTACACCATTTCTTACACTATTAATAGTAAAACACATGCGGTATACTAATATATATATTATAGATATAGATATAGATAGATAGATAGATAGATAGATAGATAGATAGATAGATAGATAGATAGATAGATAGATAGATAGATAGATAGATAGATAGATAGATAGATAGATAGATATAGATAGATAGATATAGATAGATAGATATAGATAGATAGATAGATAGATAGATAGATAGATAGATATAGATAGATAGATAGATAGATAGATAGATAGATAGATATAGATAGATAGATAGATAGATAGATAGATAGATAGATAGATAGATAGATAGATAGATATAGATAGATAGATAGATAGATAGATAGATAGATAGATAGATAGATAGATAGATAGATAGATAGATAGATAGATATTTATGTCAACCGTTTCATTATTTTCCAAACAAAAAAATGTTCTTAAATTTTTTTACTGTTTTTTAATTGTTTTTATTACTATTTTTTTCCTTGTGTGCAAGTGCATTTAAAAGAAAAAGAATGCGTATGTAAGTGGAATCTAATTTAAAACAGCATTCGATAATCAGTGTTGTATATTTTACACGTAGAGCGCAATATACAACCTGTAACAATCATTTATGCATTTAACCAAATGGAATAGTTTCTCCCTTAGGCCTACAATGTGAAATTGGCCCTTTAGAAAAACACCAATTAGATGATCATTCAATAACATCAGTTAGGCCAGGCTCACATTAAACCATATCAGTATAACAATCAGTTCATTGAATGCATATGAATTTAACAATAACATATATCACTGTATCCTATGGTATCATGTCGTCAGTCGGCCTAGCAATATGTATATGATTGTGGTTGTTAATATTTTGCAGTTCATAGCCTCTGAAATTGATGGGGATAATATTGAACCCTGCCTTTTTATCTGCCAGAGTGGACCACTTCCGGGATGATTTTGAGTTTGTGTTTCCACAAAAACTATCTTTGTAACCTTCTGTAAAATACAGACTTGGAGATTGTGGTCATTTTTGTGAATACAGACTTGGAGATTGTGGTCATCTTTATGAAATACAGACTTGGAGATTGTGGTCATCTTTGTGAATACAGACTTGGAGATTGTGGTCATCTTTCTGAAATACAGACTTGGAGATTGTGGTCATCTTTGGCCTATAAGTGTGTAACCTTTTATAGTTGGTTTGTTTTTTTTAACGGTGTCGTCTCTTCTCTGTCTGTGGTCCCGTCAGGGTCATAGGTCACCAACCAGCTTCTTCTTCTTCCAGGCGTCTCGGTTCTGGGTGAATCTCTCCAACTGTTCCGACGTCTTGCCCATCGTCTGCTTGGCATCTTAAAGGCTGTGACTAGCGAGAGAGTACCATAAATTTTGTTCAGATTATTGACTATTATGCTGATTATATAATTAATTATGTACCAATACGGCATTTTAAATGCAATTTTATTGGCAGGGTCTGACTGTGATATTTAAAAGGTTTTGTTGACAAATAGGCTTTGTATGGTTAACATATAGACAGGGTCTGATGGACTAATTAGTCTGAGTGTATTTAACATATATAGACATAGTGGACTAATTAGTCTGAGTGTATTTAACATATATAGACATAGTGGACTGATTAGTCTGAGTGTATTTAACATATATAGACATAGTAGACTAATTAGTCTGTGTGTATTTAACATATATAGACATAGTGGACTACTTAGTCTGTGTGTATTTAACATATATAGACATAGTGGACTAATTAGTCTGTGTGTATTTAACATATATAGACATAGTGGACTAATTAGTCTGTGTGTATTTAACATATATAGACATAGTGGACTAATTTGTCTGGGCATGGGTGTAGCCAGGATTTTTTTCCGGGGGTCGGGGTCGGGGGGGGGAGGGATTCCCCCCTTACACCCCCCCCCCCCGGCGGAAAAAATTATATATATATATGTGTGTGTGTACATAATTCTGACCCTTTCGGAAGGCGTTTGTTGTTTATTGTAGACTCCCCCTCTTTTGCTAGCAAAGGGGTCTGGGGGAGCTCGCAGCGCAGCGCAGCGAAGCCCCGCCGACGAGCACTATTTCTGGTATTGAAAGCCAACAAAATACATATTCTGAGGTATCTACAGTGCATTCTCTTGCTATTAAAAAGTTTTATTTCAAAAACCTAATGTGCTATTCTTACTGACTTAGACCCTCTCGCGCAGTTCGGCCCATTTTCCAGCAAGCTTTTATTTTGAGTCATTCATATTGTCGGAGAACATGTCCCTCAAAACCTCATGCGACGCTCCGTCACAACCTTACTAAGGATTCGACTCCCAGTTCGGCATATGCTTTCTTTGATTTAGACCCGATCTCTATAACTGACTCCTAAAATCTGTCTTAGCCATCTTTGTTGAGCCACATTTAGTGTTTTTCAATTTCGGCAGAAGACTATTCACACTGTATTAATGGAGCCCAAGCCACTGGTAGAAATTTGTAACCTTTCTTGACTACGCTCTTGGAATTACATGCCTGTATTTCGCTTTAGATTTTATATCGAAAAGGAAAGTTTTTTCGTCAAATCATCTGTTGAGGGGTTTTGAACTAGAAAATTTCCTTGAATTTTTTTTTTTAACTCAAAACCCCATTTAGCTACGATCATAGAATTTGGTGACTGTAGTTTGCTTTAAAATAATATTGAAGAGAGAGGTTTTCAACTCTAAACGCTCTGTAAGGGAATTTTAAACTCAAAACCATCTGCAGGGGTTTTAAGTTTTAAAGAAAAAGCAATCTGGAGGAGGGGAATTTAAACTCAAAACCCCTTTGACTACGCTCATAGATTTTATAGTGTGTAATTTCCTTTTTTTTATATTGAAGAGGTACTTTTTACCTTGAAACCCCAACTGGAAAAGGAGGGGGGGGGGTTAAACTCAAAACCCCTTTGACTTCACTCATAGAATTTTGAGATTGTGATTTGCTTTTTTTTATATTGAAGAGGGGGTTTATCGTAAATTTTGGAGGGGGTTTTAAAATCAAAATCTTCCTTAACTGTGCAGTTGGAATTCGGGGATTGTTGTTTGCATTTATTTTTTGTGTTTTGTTTCATAGAAAAGGGGGATTTAACTGCAAAAACCTCTGGTATGGGGTTTTAAACTCAAAGCCCATGGTAGGGGGTTTTAAACTCAAAACCCCCTGGTAGAGGGTTTTTAACTCAAAACCCCCTCGGCTGTGCTGTGGTAAGTGATGATTTAGTATTAAAATCTCACCTAAAATAAACAAAATGAAAGCAAAAGTAGATTCTATATCTAGTTCTAAATCTATAGGCCTATAGATCCAGACTTAGATCTAGATATAGACTTAGATCTAACAGTATTCTAACTCTAGTTCTAGACTTGGATCTATTTCTAGATCTAGACTTAAATCTAAATCTAGACCTAGACTTAGATCTTGAATCTAGATTTAGATCTAAAACTAGGTCTAGATCTAGCTAGATATATGTCTAGTATGTATGTCAGATGACGATGGAGATATTAATTTTTATTTGCGAGGGTAAAGACTTGTCATTTGTTCACAATTGTAGCCATAGACATAAATAAATATAGACTGGCCGATTAAAGAGTTTTATGAAACGAAAATTTGCGACTTGCAATTTTGTGTACTTTATTATACAGCATTTATGAGCAGTATAAAAGCTAAGTATTCATATCTATTTCAGCCACACACCTATATATATTGTAAATAAGGAGGCAGTGTAGTTTTGTTTAATCTCTAAGAATGAAGATCATGCACTTTTTCATAATTCGGAAATCCGAATACAAGTTTACGCTAAATAAATATATGGAGAAGCTGTGGCTGAGGGGTAAAGCATTTGGAACCGTAAGTCCCGTGTTCGAATCCTGGTGAAGACTCTAGGTGGACCACTTCGGGGGCCGATTTTGAGTTTGTGTTTTCACACAAACTGTGTTTGTAATCTTGTTTTAATGTTTTTCTTGCTTAATATTGAAAAGCCAAAATATAATCAAATAAAACAATTTATTATGCCACAGAATTGATGTTTTATATAAGAGAAGCACTTCTCTTTGGGAGGGTAAAGAGGGAGGTCCCAACACTTGCATGTTACACTGTCGCTGTTTGCCAAAATCTTGCTTTGCTCACCCCCTCTATCTCTGCCCCTTCTGCCAATTTTAATTGGTCTTTAATCTTAGTATTGTGGGCTATCTGTGACTCAGGGCCATAAAACAAACTGGCAGGTGTTGATGTGAGAACTATTAAATGCCAGATTTTTTTTATTTTTATTTCTCACTCCATATCAGGCAAGCAGAGTTGGCGCCCGACAATTAGGGGCTTTGTGTAGTCAGGATCTAACCGACTAATTCATGTAGCTGTTTCATTCTTTCTTCTATCCGTTCAGCTTTGTCGTTTAAAAAAAAAAAGCGTTTGTTATTGTTTATTGAAGAGGCTTCCGTTGAAGGCAGTAACAAAAGAGAAAAAAAAAAGAAATAAGTTACACTGTGGGGCATTTCTTGTCTAGATTGACACATTGACAAGTGTCAATAGAAATATCAACACACACACACACTTTAAGCTGTAGTGTACAATCACACCTGAAGTCTACATTGACATACTGAGATGTGACAAAACACATATACAGAATAACACGAATTGGAAAAATTCCATGTCAGATATTGAGTTATGTATATAGAATAGACCTACTTGGAGCTTTCTTATATAATCTTCCTCCTAATAGAAGAGTAGGCCTACAGCGCTACGTGGTATCGTGCTCTTGGTGTGTGTGACCTAATCAATTGGAGGACACCTCTTAGCTCTAAACAAAAAGGCAACGAATTGAGGATACATGTTATGTTTATGCTCCAGAAGTTATACACTCACATACACACAACATTCAACTTAAAGGGCATTGCTTAAAAAGAAAGGTTGAACTATTGGCGAATTTTTTATTCAACCTGTGGTGGCTCCGAAATGGTTGAGTTCAAACATTGTCTTGTGTCTTTGCATGTTTCTTTCTAACAGCTTCTAATGCTCACACTACAACTAGCAAGTTTGTATTGCTTACATTACAGGCTGTAAGTTTGTATTGCTTACACTACAGGTGTAAGTTTGTATTGCTAACATTATAGGTTGTAAGTTTGTATAGCTTACATTTAAGGCTGTAAGTTTGTATTGCTTACATTACAGGTTGTAAGTTTGTATTGCTTACATTATAGGTTGTAAGTTTGTATTGCTTACATTACAGGCTGTAAGTTTGTATTGCTTACACTACAGGTTGTAAGTTTGTATTGCTTACATTATAGGTTGTAAGTTTGTATTGCTTACATTACACGCTGTAAGTTTGTATTGCTTACTTTACAGGTGTATGTTTGTGCTATCTACATTAGAAGCAGTTAAATAATTTAAAGAATTTAGTCGTTCGTTCAAAATTTTAAACTGACAAAGCATAAAAGAAATTCTATTTTACTTAGTGCCTTAATGGCTTAGTGGCTAAACACATAGAACTTTCATCATGAAGGCATGAATTTGAAATCAGATTCAAGTAACTTTCTTTTCGTTTTTTTATATAGCTTTTTAAAAGCAGCACGTAAGCTTTCCTCCTGACTGGTCCACGAGGGTGATAACACTGAGAATGTTTTTAAGCATACAAAGTTGCTCTAAACAAAAGCAACTAATAAAATATTTCCAATCGCACTAATTTATTATTGTTAGTCAAGATCTATTGCAAACTAATGACATGACTGATTGAAAATAACTGATACACTGTCAATCAAAATAAGGTTTTCTTTAGTATTTTTTTATAGTGTGCTTGTAATGTAGTCAAACGTGCACCCAGAGGGATATCCAAAGATTGGGTCAACTAAGTCCTTCTGTTTGGTCTCTTACAAAATAGCGAAATAGTTTTTCAACGTTATATATATATATATGTGTGTGTGTGTGTGTGTGTGTGTGTGTGTGTGTGTGTGCTTCCCTCACCTCCCAGACACACAAACACACAAGATGCCACACTGACAAGCTAAGACAAAACAGTGTGATTGAAATCAAACTCTAGTTTGTATCTGTATAGGAGTTTAATGATGAACTCAGAAGAAAATGTTCAGCCAAATTAAAGTCATCAAATGAACACACAGTGACGCAAGGAGCTGACTTCTTGATCTGCAGACATTCACTTGATTTAGGAAAATCTTGTCTTAAATATATCATACACAATTAGAAACAATCAATAATCAACTTTACATTTCAAAATCATGACTACATTGACAATTTGTTTTACAAAATTCAAGACTTATCATTTTAACAGTATTCTCTATTATCCAAAGATAGTCCGGTACTTTGTGGTTGCGATAGAAAAGTGTGTTGACAGTGACATGAGTTGTATAATGTCTGACATTTAAACGTCCATTAACTGCCGTACTTTTGAAAGTCTGTTTGTTTTTCAATAAGTTAAATTAAAAGGAACGTAATAGTATATTATAAGTAAAACCATCTACCTTTTTTAAAATATTAATTTCATTATACATTTTGATAAATGAATATTATGACCGACTGACATACAATGGCATAATTAGAAAAGTATCAGTGGATATCAAGGTAGAAATTATTTGTTATGTTGGTTTTCAAAGCACTCACAAGATTCTTAAAGTTCATACCTGTGCACAAAAAAATGTCTACTGGATATTTTCTTGATTTCTTTCTTTTGTCAATCAACCTATCGATGCAATTCTACACCTTGAGTGGCATTTGACACAAGGCTCCTATAATGGTAGAATTGTGTTCAGAGTATTGACTAAATTGTGAAAATGTAAATGTGAAGTAATTAAGAGTTTAACTCTGAAAAAAAATAAATGCAATGAAATGTGCGACTTGATTTTAGTGACTTTAATAGTTCACACTTGCCTCATGCTGTTTTTAATTATTATTTTTTTTAGTGAACTTAAAGAAATGTTTTAATTAGATCCGAACGTCAACAAATCCGATGTTAAATAGTACATAAAGACCGGATTATGCTTTGAGCGTCCATTCAACACACGTCAAATGGACAATACGTCTTACACCACCATCTGGACCAACGTCCTCTAATTATTGCTTAACAGTCCACACGACCACATTCTAAGAAATTATAAGGACAAGACTTAAGACACCACGGCATCATATGGACAAGACTTTAGACATCATGACGTCATTTGGACGACATTAGAGACATCACGATAACATCAAGACGAGACGTGAGACATCAGGGCATCATCAGGACAAGATTTGATACATCATCTGGACGACACTTGAGATATCATGATGACATAATTTGACCTCATTACGAAATCGTACGAATTGGTTGCATTATCACAGTTCCATTATATGGAGAAAAAAAAGTATGTTGTCCTTTGACCTCTTGTCGGGTGAAAGGTTAGTGCAATCAGTTCATTTTACTTTCTTTCACAAAAGTAAGGGAAACAATAAAAATAATTAGCACGGCAACAAGAGTTATCGTTACTGCAGGTGAAATTGATCAGAAAGCAAGAGTCATACTTCCTAGGCAAGTTCTTCTAGAAGTAGAAATAGGTCCACTTGACCCTGTAAAGCCTAGGTCAACAGTTCAGTTTTATTGACTAGGTATTAAATCAGTTTATTGGGTCAAATAGCTTAGTTCTGTTCAAGCTTAAGCAGACCATTTATATTTTTTTTCTTTGCGCGGTCATCTGTTATGTTCCTGGTTCCTGGACTTCACGTGGAAAGTTTTCGATGACCAAGATCTCGCTTGAAAGAAGTAGGCGTGTTTTGGTAGTCTACTTGACCACACTTCCGGTTTCGTTTTATCGTACACGTCAATGTATTGATAAACTGCTTTGTTTTGAAAGGTTTGGTCAGTTGAAACTGACGTAGTGTCAATGGAGATACGAGACGCCGGACTGTAGACCAGAGAACGGGGACATGATGGCGTTGCGGGGAAACTGGCCGTACAGGCTCATGGGGAAGCCCATCCCCAGCAAGGGCGGCATCATCGGTTTGGCCGCCATTCGTAGCTTTTCCAGTTCCGCTTCTTGCAGGCGCTTTGCCTTGGCTCTTCGGTTCTGGAACCAGATTTTTACCTGGGTCTCGGTCAAGGTCAGAGAGGCTGAGAACTCGGCTCGCTCGGCGATACTCAGGTACTGCTTCTCTCGGAACTTCCGCTCCAAAGCCAACAGCTGGGACGTGGTGAAAGGCGTCCTTGGTTTCCTGTTAGGTTTGTGCTTCCTAAGGGTCATTTTGTGAGGTGCCAATCTTGGTGTTGGTGGTACTGCTGGAAATAGACCAAAAAATAATAATTCAAGTCAGTACAAAAAAAATAATAATAATAAAAAATAGAGTATGTGTTTGTCTGCGTGCGTGCGTGTAAGTGTGCGCGCGTGCGCGAATTTAAAACACTGATACGAAAGAAAAAAAAATTAGAATTTTAATATGGAGTCATAGTACACACATGGTCTGGAAAAAACATACGATTCAAGTGTAGGAAACGGCAGGTAGATAAGTAGATAGTAGACTATATGTCTTAACGTGTCCTGTTTGGTCATGTTTTGTATTATAATCTTTTTTAGTGATCTTGGAGGAAAAGCAAATTTTGCGTTTGTGTTGTCTGTCAAGGTAAATTTATGGAAAACGTTTTTGAATTTATATTCATTAAATATGCATCCACGTGAACACATCTTTAATCCATATTCAAAATATGAAAACTAATCTAGTAAGCGGCCTACCGTCTAGATATAAAGGAGTCGTAGCATCTAGTAAAGTCTCCTAGAGACATGTTACACTCACTAATTAAAGTCTTCTAAAGACATGTAACATTTACTAGCTTATTCCATTCCTTCATAATATTGCTCATTAAATTAAAATAAAATGTTGAGGGTCTTTTTTTTTTTTTTCTTTAGTTAATTAAATGATTTCCAGTACAAAATGCCAATAAGCTAGATGTAAAAATTGGAAGTGATTAACTATGCATGACTAGAGACGTCATTATTTTCTCTTTTGAGGTAACGTGTGTCTGTATTCTATACGAAGAACTGGTCTAAATACTTGAATTATTGAATGTGCTTTTATTATATACGATTGAATTGTGAGATCTAGAAATATTCTTTGTGAATTTGAGTGTATTGAATACAAATTCACGAATCCTCAGCTACGCTTGGAAATTTTCTCACCAGATTTTTTATCAAGCTTTTCATCATTTTAACCAGATCTACCAATTAGTACTTGCTTCACAATGTGCCACATAATCGATACGCCAGTATAAACCTATTGGAAAGAGTGATTTGATCTGTATATATGTAGCACCACGGTCGTAGTGTTGTTTGTGACATGAAAGTGTCATAGACATTTAGTCCAGAGCATCCAAGTAGTCAGCCGAAGCTGGACATTAGGTGACCCGCTTAATGGAGACGTTAACATGTCAAGATCTGTGTGGACATAACCAATCTCGCCACAATCTGTGACGCAACAACACCCTTCCCCCCGCAACTCATTCACAGTGCCGCACAATGTGTCTGGTCATACGTTGACCGTCATGCCTCCCCCAGTTGTCCACCCTGGGCTCATCATGATGTCTTGTTGCCCACGTCATTACACCTCACGTAGGGGCAATGAGCGTCCATCCCTACAGCGTTCCGGGCGAACGCGTACACGTTTCCAAGGGTCACTTCACCACGCCAGGATCCATAATAGCTATGAAGCAAATATTTGACAACTCCCCCCCCCCCACACACACACACACATTACATACAGCAGTTGAACCCTCAGGAAAACTGGCCACAGGAAAAGGATCTCCTTCTTACAGCAACTGAACCATATCGAGCCACATGAGCCGTAAAGGACAATGAACGGGTGAAATAATGTCAATGAAATGAGATGAACTAATAAACTAGACTTCTCAGAACCAGTCGTTAAATATGTCTACTACATGGGGTCTGAGTTAAACATGAAGTAAAACCAAGTCTATTTGACAGAGTATCCAACAAAACAAAAATGTTGTTCGTATTGCCCTATAGGAAAGTAACAATATTTAAGTCTTCTATTATTAGTAGTAGTAGTATTACAATATACCGGGATTTGTATCATGAGTTGTAGTAATATTATTTACTACTGGTAAAGTTTCCTTTCAGACCTTTGCCATCTATAGGGCAGATGATGATATGGTCATCTTTTTCTTTGGCCAACGGTTAACGAGCAGGGTGTCATGTGGCTAGCGCGCGTCCAACCGCCTTTAATTTTACCAACAAAGGTCAGGTACCCATTAGAGTTGGGTGGACTCCCGAAATTCAAAATCCTCCCAGTCCTTACCGAGATTCGAACACAAGACTCCAATAGTGGTAGGCAAACGCTTAATCACTCAGCCACCCCTCACCCTAATGAAAAGAGAATGAAACCCTTGTATTCTGCCAGATTAAGAGTATTTCAAAGGGAAACAAAATTCATTAGTTCATAAGTTAATAAGTTCATTAGTTCCCTTAAGAAATTCTTAGTCCACCTAAACATTTTCTGATGATATGGCATTCTAATTTGTATTATTATGGAAGTGAATTAATAATCCACCTGTGAACCTGCCAGGATGGAGAGCTACCTTAAAGGGAAACAAAATTCGATGGTTTCCTTTTTAACAGTGTCCACTGAGAACTTTTCTGATTATGTTTGTGTATCACGCGTCTTCTATGTTCACTGCGTGCTGGTCCAATCTCTTTTGTTGATATATATATATATATATATATATATATATATACTAGCAGGATATTACCCGCGGCCTGCGGGTCTTAGTTTGGGTATTACTGATCTAGTGGATTGGATGACAATCTAAGTCTAACATGGCGAATGTTGCGTTATCATTTTTTTTTTTTTCCCATAAAAATGAAAGAAAGAATGAAAGATAATGGGTTTACCCGTTCAGCCGACAGATGTTAACATAATCGGTCTATAGAATACTTCAATGTTTTCATCCAGAACAAACAATGAGCTGAGAGATTCTTTGATTCTTTTCTGATACTCGGGTAAACATGAAGTTTTAAAATAAATAAGCCACACGACAACAAGTTTCTTTAAAACATATCCTCGGGGTCTAGAGTTCCAATCTCTAACTCATCCCTTTTGGAAAATTGCTAAGAACTCCAAGCGAAATAGTAAAAGTTCGATGGACTGAGTCCAATTCAAAAATATTCTTAACATAATTGAAAAGATTTGTCAAGAAACTTTGTGTGCGTTTGTGTGTGTGTGTGAGATAAAGATTAAACTTTTTTTTTTCATCTGTAGAAATCAGAACTTGACTCTGTTCCAATTAGTATAGGTCTATTTAAAAGATTCGTTTGACTCGGTTAATTTGGAAAGGGGGGGGGGGGGGTTGAATCCTAAAAAAAAAAAAACCCTGGCTACGCCCATGTATATATATATATATATATATATATATATATATATATATATATATATATATATATATATATCAATTTGAAAATCTTAAAAAACTTTTTTAAAACCAGTGTATTTTTCAGGTAAGGAAATGAGAATTTATAAAAAACTAAAATACAATTATATATACAATGTATGTATATATATTTACAGTAAGTGACTATAGCATATAGTGTTGTTGTTTTTTCATTTCTTATTTCAATTACTAAATTGAAAATCTAGCCTGACCTAGATATAGAACTAATTATTTTATCTAGCACTCTCTGTTAAATCATTTGCCTTGGTGTTAAAATTAATTATAATAAGTTAACAGCATAAGATAGTGAGTAGATCTGATATAGTCAGACTAAACCGAGCATATATCTACTTTATATTGATTAGCAAGAGAATAAATCTATTAGGTGAAGACTAGAGAGAAGGTTAGTTCTACTACCCACAATGCTTCAGTGCATTAACATACACATAAAAATTGTAATTAAATAATAAATATGCAATAGATGCAAAGTTAATTTACGTAATGTTTTAAATAGCATGCGGTCGAATAAATTCATAAATTTGTGCAGTAACAAATAGTAACGGTTTTGTGCAGTAAAATTAATTTATAATTGTGTGCAGTAGAATGTGTTTGAAATTGTATACAGTAGCATGGGTGTTATACTTTAAATTGTATGAAAGAAATACACATATGGCCCAAACCAAAAATTGAAGAATACAAAATCTGGATTTTAATCTCATAATGTAAGAAACACGCCGCACCATGTCACATACAAAATACCGAGTGCAAGATTATATAAGTTTTGTGACAAAAAGTTGACTTTTTTAAAAAGTATTTTTTTAAATCAATATGTCTACGAATTGTTACAACTACTGGTCAAACATTTTCTCTCTCTTTCTCATTTCCATTATATTCTGGTACACTGATCGTACTCATTAGATCCACCTACTTCATTAGTGTTGGTTCCAAAAAAGTAGTTAATTCAATTTCAATTAAATTAAAAAAAATAATCGATAGTGTTAAAATATAAAGAAACATATTGAGATAAAGCAATGCTTTTAAAAAAAAAAATCTAGTTGTTTACATTTTCTGTGAAAAATATTTTATGTTTAGAAAGTCCATTATGTGGCTACAATGAAGTTACAATTTCTTCCGTCTACATGGAGGCATTCAATGTAAATGTATTTGCATTCTCCTTCCTACATCACTAACCTCATGGATTACGACGGGCTTCATTGTCAAGTACGACGGACTCTATTGTGAAGTACACCTTGACATTGAGAGTTCTGTTATTGATATCGATTACGTGCTGAAATCGATAACTGGATATCAATTAAATCAGTATATACCAGTATACTGTAATGTAACTCTAGACTCTAGAGGTTACAATAGGGGTACGAATTATTTCCAGTGAAATAATAGCAAAAGTATAATCTATAATTTGAAGGGACGCAAGTTCCGTAATTTTTACCATGACGGTTAGCTGCGTATATCTTAGTAATAATATCGTAGTCAAATTATTGTGACCAATGATAAAAAAAACAGGCATCCACAGTTAAGAACAATGCACTGTGAGCATTAGGTTTACACGGGCGACATTCTCTACGATAGAAGAATTCAAGTACCATACAAATGCAATGTATTGCTTTAGACATATAAATGTCGAATTCAGCTTGAAACATGAGATAATACATTGTAACCACAGTTGGCCAATACAATTAGCCATTGATACCCTTACACACCTGTCGCATGATGGAGATACAGTTGCAGAATAGGTTTAGGCACCCTACGATGTGCTCATCAAGGCTGCCTACCCAGGGCGCTAATCCAACTTGTCCCAAATTTTAATGGGAAAATAACGCAATGCAATTAACTCGTGCGATTTGTCGTGGCGAGCCCCACAGAGCGTGTAATTAACCGAAGTAATGGTAACATGTTGATACTAATGGTTATATCGCGCTGTTACGTTTTGTCAACACTGTATGCGTATTACCGTCTGGCTTATTGGTCTATCTCGATCTCGATATAACAGTTTAGTAGATTAATAATAAAGTATAAACTTATAATCGGGGAGTTGGCGAAACAATCAAACATTTAGGGTTACATCGAGACCCAATTTAAAATTATATTTACTATAAGCGTATTAAATAAAGCTAAATCCAAACAGCACATTGGTTTATTCCAAAGGTCTGCTTTGCTTTATTCCGAAGGTCTGCTTTGCTTTATTCCAAAGGTCCACCTTGCCTTATTCCAAAAGTCTGAAGTTCGAATACAGTTGTTATTTCTACAATTCCTCCTAACAGTTTGCGAACTCTTCATGGGTTCAAAAGATAAAATAACTGACAGGCAACTATACGCGTATATCGAAAGGGGCTCTAACGATTTTTAACGACAATTGATTTATAACTAAGAAAAAAATAACTAACTAATTGTCCACACATTGAAAACTCTGGTTTGACTGTTATCTCTTTTTATTACGAAGTATAATCATCCTAAAATTAAATTTGTCTTACATTTTTTATTTTGAACACGGCTTTAGAGGGTATTAACGCACTCTCGACTCCAATGTTTATTTATATTCAGTACTCTTATGTAGAAGTTCCAGTACACATTTGTTCATACAATCATTAGTTTGGCTGTGAATAGATGAACTCAATTGTGCAAAGCTCACCGGGAAGACTACTTGCAATAGTGAAACATACACGAAACAGATTGAGAAATTAAAGACCAGAATCAGCTTCATAAAGACCAGAATCAGCTTCATACAGACCAAAAATCAGCTTCGTAAAGACCAGAATCAGCTTCATACAGACCAGAATCAGCTTCATACAGACCAGAATCAGCTTCATAAAGACCAGAATCAGCTTCATACAGACCAGAATCAGCTTCATAAAGACCAGAATCAGCTTCATAAACATCAGAATCAGCTTCATAAAGACCAGAATCAGCTTCATACAGACCAGAATCAGCTTCATACAGACCAGAATCAGCTTCATACAGACCAGAATCAGCTTCATACAGACCAGAATCAGCTTCATAAAGACCAGAATCAGCTTCATAAAGACCAGAATCAGCTTCATAAAGACCAGAATCAGCTTCATAAAGAAGAAATTGCTTTAAAAAAAATGTTTTAAAAATGTTTCTTGTTCATTCGCAGTTTGTAAAACGCAACTGAACGCAAGCTACTCCAGCTGGTACCTGACATTTAGGGATGAAAATAAAGACGATAGGTCGTTGTGATGACCACACGATATCCTTGTTTTCAACATACCAGTATAAGTAGAATAAATGAGAATTGGACCAACTCACAGCCCAATTACATGAAAAAGGACGCCTATTATAAAATATCTCGACATGACCAACGAATAATTTTTCGACTCAGAACCGGACACAACAGAATGAGACAACATATGTTCCGGAAACTTAAAGTCGGGACTAGCGAAACCTGCACTCGAGGAGCATCACCACAGAATGCTGACCATGTCCTCTAAAGCTGCATACTATATCAAGAGGCCCGAACAAGACTCTGGCCCCAAAACCTTCCTGTAGAACAAAAACTCTACGGAGAGCTGCCTGATCTAGGAACCACTGCGCAGTTCATCTCAGATCTAGGATTACTGATCTGAACCGTCCGACATGTAAAATGAGAACGAAGAAGAAGAAGAACGTATTAGTCGATGTATACATTTCAATCTTCGAACGTCACAACCAAGATATTTAACACTCACGATAAATATGAGCGCAAGGACAGTGTCCTCTCACTCCTGTGTGAAAATGTTGAAAGCGAGAAAGAAAGAAGTTCTGTATTCCTACGCGGGGCGAAAACGAAGTTTATTATTTTTAAAGAAATGCATTTATTACGCCCTAAATAGTTTGTATTTGTCGTCCTAGTTTTGGGTAACTCATTTAGAACTAAGGTACGATTGTTGACCGACATATTTAGTATCTCTATTTCATTCATTGACTGATGCACATGTGGTGGCCTATTTTCATTTACCTAACAGTTGCAGTCATATCAGTGTGATGTCATGATGTTATACACAATGTTATACACAATACTGTAACATTTTTTCGCCAACACAAAAGCAAACGCTGATTTACAAACTGTAACAAAATAATATGTTTTCTTAATTGCTTGAGCTAGGTTTGTTGTTTTTTTTTCATTGCAATCGGTATAGTGACAGATGTCAAATGATGTCAGCGCTTATGTTTATTTCTTTTATATTTTATAGTTACACATGTCAATTATTGTCAGTGCCTATATTTATTTATATGACTTGTTAATTCAATTGATGTCAGTGCGTTTATCTGTTTGTATGATTGTCTAGTCAATTAATATTTGTGTGTATATTTATATATTTATTTTTATAACCATTGATATAGTTTACACTACACAGGCCTAATGAAAAGGTGACGTCAGACATTAGGAAATAAGGTGCAGTTCTAAAAAAAAAAAAAACACATATATAGATCACTCATTTCAATACTGAAGACTTCAACCATTTAATCAGGTCTATATATCAACAACGAGTTCGCAATATATAATATACACAATAACTTTCTATTTAAGTCAATAGCAGGTTTACCTTAAAAAACGAGGATAAAGACTGTTTGTGTTTCCACAAACTCAAAATCGGCCCCCGAAGTGGTCCGCTATGGCAGGTAAAAATAGGCAGGTTTTATTATTTTCATAAAGAATATCAGAAACTATGAACTACAAGCTATCACCAACGACAACTCCGTATCTCTGTCGATACATAAAGAAGAAACGTGCTCGAGTCGAAAGTGTTGCCGGTACTGTTGTAGTGTTAGTTCGACTAACGACAAGATTTAGTTAAATCCTAGGTGTCACTCTCAAAGAACGCATCACGAATAAAGAGAGTAGAAACAGGTTTAATACAGCAATTGGACCCCACAATGACCGGCTTACCACTGTCAAAAAACATAAACTCAAACTCTATGGCTAAATCTCAAGGTCCTCAAGGCTAGCAAAGACCTTCCTTCAGGGAACAGTACCAGGAAGAATATGAAGAGGAAGACAGAGAAAGCGATGGGAAGACACCATCAAAGAATGGGAAGACACCATCAAAGAATGGGAAGACACCATCAAAGAATGGACAGACATGTCAATGAATGAAATTCTACCAAAGGCAAAAGACAGAGAAGAAGGGAGAAAGACGGTTGACAGATCTTGTGTGGTGCCCCAACGGTCCAACAGACTAAGGGATAGGTGAAGGTGAAGTTAAATGTAAACCTGGCCTAACTGATGTTATTAAATGATTATCTAATGGATCTAATTGTTTTGTAAAGGGCCAATCTCTCATGCAAAGCCTCAACAAATATATCTCTTCCCTTAATAATAATAAAAATAATAAAAACTTTCCCTTTGGTTGAATGAAATATTGCCCTTATGGAACTACGCTTCACATGTATACTATGAAACACTACTCTTTTAAAATTATATTGCCATTTATATGCACAGTTGATTTTAAAAAGTAAATTTTTTTTGCTTTCAGAAAAAAAAAATGTAGTCGTCGCATCAAAACTTTGAAAGGTCTAAAATAGCATGATGTCGTATTTTCAATATCTTTTCTAGTTTACGAGATCTAATGGGGAAGGACGGACGGACGGACAGACAGATAACACAAAACTAATAGCAGCTATTCCCCTTTCGGGTGCCGCTAAAAAAGTACATCAAAAGGCTGTCTGCAAAAAAAAAAAAAAAAAAAAAAAGATTGTGAATCCGAAGGCAGTCTATCTGTAGAAAGATAGTGAGCCTAAAGACAGCCTATCTGGAAAAAAAAGTGAATCCAAAGGCGGTCTGTATGTAGAAAAATTCTGACTTCCGGCTAATTTAACACTGTACACTTAGTTTCATGACGCTGTTTAGATCTAGACCATTACATAAGAGCACAAAAATCATCTACCTTGTCAACAGAACTATATTAATAACAAGATATCAAATGTTGCCAACTCTGTTACAAAAAACAACAAAAAAACACCTTCAGGTCACAACCTTAACATTTCACCATCACGGGGACTCACAGATCTCAAAAACAGGTTTTAGTTCTCTTGCAATCAAATCCTTCAATTCAATCCAAATTTCTGATGTCAGCTTGTTTTGTAAGGTGGGAGTGAGACTGGGTGGAAAGTTTTTTTCGTTTGCTCTCGTTGACATGTTTTGTCAGGTGTAATGCACACATATTGTCAAGCTAATTTCCTAGAGGAAACGTTTCCTCCTTGAGACATTATTGTTATTGTTGTTAATTTTATTATTACTATTATTATATTAGAAACGAACGAGTATTCATTCTCTTGCACTGTCAGGGTCGAGCTTCAGTTAAAGAGAAACAAGATTCATTGTAGTCCCTTTATCAGTGTCCACTGAAAATGTTCTGGTGATGCAGTAGTAACGCCCTCTGTCAGGCAACGAGAATCTTCTTAGAGTAGTTTAAGACCTTAATTTAGTATTATTATTTTTATTATCATTATTACCCGGTATTATTATTATTATCATTATTTTTATAATTATATCCTGCTAAGAACACTTGCTGACCGGTTGTTAAGGGCCTTAAAGGTATCTGTGAGGTGAGTTTTTATCTTCTCAGTTGATAGAACAACAGGAAATACTGTTATTTTAGACAACTTCCATAAACGCCTTATCTCCAAGCCTATGTTCCCATATTTTCTTTGTTTTTCCATTTCAGTTTTCCATGTCTTATATAGGGAAATTTAAAACCTTAAATTATTATTATTATAAAAATGAATTAATTTTCATTTTCTGGAACTGCAAGGATCGTGCTTCCTTAGTGAAATAAATATTATTGAAGTTACATTAACACTTTCCACTAAAGACTTTTTTTGTTCTGGTGATGTGGCAGTTTCGTAGCAGTTCTACTCTCTGAGGTAACGAGAATTTTCTTAGGGATATTGGAAACCTTCAATTATTATTATTAATAATATTATTATGACCTGATAAGAACAGTTGCTGACCTGGAAAAGTGGATGGATTTGATAACGCTGTCACAGCTCCACTATGACAAAAATCAAGTTATTATTATTATTATTATTATTATTATGTTAGAAAACAACAACTATTCATTCTCTGACGAAGCCAGGGTCGAGTTTCGTTAAAGATAATATCAATAGCTAGTAGTTATTATTATTATTATTATTATTACTGGAATTATTGAACAGTGGCGTAGCCACTTCTCCGCCTATGGCTTTATTGACTGAGTAATCTCACGTCTATTTCTAGCTTATTTAGTCCGTTCAAAGCTAATTCTTGAGAAAGTCCTTGTGGTGATAACTTTTTATGTTTCTATTGAACGTATTCTGTTATACAGTATGTGTATGTGTTTGTCGATCATTACACAAATAATGCCTAGGGAAACAAAACAAAACCTTGTGTCACCCATTGGTGGACTAGTTGTTCATTGTATTGATTCCTTCATTGATCACTTTCGGTTTATCTTAAACACTATTGAACACTGTGAAGTAAGCTTTCACGCCTGTATGAATCCGATCAGAGTTTAAACTCTTTGCTATGTATATGTGTCTCTGTTTAATTACACTAATCACTTTGTTTAGATCAAGTTAGCTCGATTAGAGGGAATGTGACATAGTAGAGTAATATATATTTTAATTTTTGTAATGTATAAATGTGTGTTTTAACGCTGTAATTTGTGTATAGATAGATATATAGATAGATAGATAGATAGATAGATAGATAGATAGATAGATACAGATATAGATATAGATATCAGAGGCATTTGGTTTGTATTAACCAGGGTACAAATTATACTATACAATAGTGCATATTTAGTTTCTAATGACTTTAACTAGTAATAATGTTAGTAAATTCAACTGACAGTATACCGAGTCCCCTGAACATCTTACTAAGAAAATACGTTTGGTGATAGACACACAGTTCTCATAGCGCTGTCCACTTGGAATGTTAACAAACATTTTAGTCGTCGGCTAGTTACATCTGCAGCGTGAGTCTATGCATTAGTTGGTCAGTTACATGATCAATCTACAGACATATTGATCTGTTCACTCGACCGTGAAATGAGGCCGTTGTTCAATATCACATTACATCCAAGAGATAAACAGCGGCCCGATGAAAGGCAGATCAGAGGGTAGATCGGAGAGCGGATCGGTGCATATATTTATTCCAAGCTTAGCATAAGTTATATATTTACCAGTATTTCTGGTGTCCAGCATAATAACAATGTCATTTATTAAAGGAAGGTAACTCTTAAATTGTTAGTACAGCTTTTCATTTACATTTAACGTGTAAGATTTGTTATTTAATAATAATAATAATTACGATAATTACGTATAAGCCTAGTCATTGTGAAAGAGTTCTACAAGATTAATAAGATTTGCTTTTGTTTTGGTCCAAATGTTATTTGTTCCTTAAATATTACAGTGCATATTAACTAGTTGGGATACTTTAATTAATTGTATGAGTAAATAATTTAAGTGCATCGCTCTATTTGCTAAAATAAATGACAATATTCTTAATACATGTTAGACTGTGTACATCAGATCTAATTTTAAAATAGAAATATACGAACGACTCATTTATAGACAATATGTTTTCCAGTTATTTGAAGTAACAAACATTTGTGCATAGACACAGAGCTTGAGATCACAATCGACTATCTACTCAGTAGTTTGAACATTCATTTCTTTCCAAAGGTGCTTTAAAAACCATCGTCTGCTAACAAGACGAAGCTGATGTAAAACAGGACCATAGCGCTGTGGAAAATCTGAAGATTCAGCATGTGACTCGGAATACCGACATGTTACATGGTTGACCAATGACATTGGCCCTTCATATGGTCTGCAGTGACCTAGCTTAGTTTAGAGATTATGTTAGTTTCGTAAATAAATATATTGTGCATTGTTTTTAGTGACGGTAAAAGTTGTGACGTAGTCAGACAGACGAATGACGTTGCAGAATACAGATAGAAGAATATGGCTAGAGCTTGTAGAGAGATGGATATTGAATAGACTGCTAATTATATACATAGTCAAGACGATCATCCTCATCTGTAAATAAACATCAGTTGAAATCTTCAGAAGTCTTATGAAGTATGTTAGAGTTAATTGTTGTGTCCCTTGGATGTATTCGGACTCACATTAGACGAAGTGAAGTAGCATTAGACAACACACAGAATCGAAGACAGGACAGATCCAAAGCTTGAGGACATTGTTCTCTTTTACCCCCATAGAGAACAGATGTACCTTGTGTACTTCCTGGCGTAGACGTTGTTTTCAATGAACTGTACTCTCTCATTAGATACAGTAGAGCCCACTTTGGGTTCATTCACACTATAGGAGTGGGCCTAATGTGGGTTTGAATGGAGTCTCATAGATCTATGCTGTTCACGCAACGTGTGAAGGAATATTGTTGAAGGTCTTTTGAAAACATTTGTCTTCAAGGAGTTTGGTCGTCCATAAGTTTAATGTAAAATCTATTCAGCTTTTGTATACACCGATATTAATGTGTATATAAATAAATAAATAAATAAATATAAATATATATTTAGTTGTAATTTTTTAAAATGAATAATCAAGTGAATATTTTTGTAGAGTTTATTTTTTTATTAATAGTATTAATAGTAGTATTAATAGTATTAGTAATTATTACTAGACAGTAACTAGACTATAACATTAATCTGAAGTTAATAGTCATCCTACGGCATTGACAGTACTGAGATACGGTTTAAGAAAAACACAATTCTAGAAAATTTTCTTAACAATGTTTTCTAAGCAATGATCTTCTGATTATTTGTATCATTTCAATGCCGTGTCAGCTAAAGACTTCAAACTTAGATACTAACGTTACTGATATCAGCCTATAATTAGTTTTATTGGACATTCAAATACTTGGAAAATTTATTTTTAATATTGTATCATGTAACCAATAAAATGAAAATGTAGTCACCAGAACAAAAAAGGTAGTCACCAAAACAAAAGATGTAGACACTAGAAGAAAGGTGTAGCCACTACAACAGAGATGTAGCTACTAGAAGAAAGATGCAGCCACTAGAACATTAAATTACGTGTCGCTTGAAAGATTACTCACCGTTACTTTGTGGAAATCTTGAACTAAGGTACCAGGATGCTAAACCTCCTCCAGGGGCGGGTGGTAATGTAGGTGCTGAAGGCGGCGTCGCTGCTGTGGACACAGAGACTGGGGACAGTTGAGATGGTAATGGAAGGGCTGTGCTCGGGTGGAGGTGCGCTGGCTGAGGTGGCCCCGTCCATCTCAAGTCTTGTGGCGGGCAGCTGACGGGACTGGATTTGTTGTTAACCCCGGGACCTCCATGACTAGGCGACTTCTTCTTATCCGGCTTCAGAATGTCTTCCACGGAAAAGGAGAACCCCCGAGACGCTGGTGGGGAGCAGTGTTCGTTCTCTTTGGCGCTGGGCGGCCGGGCTTCAACCCCAGGGAACACTGGCGAGTCAGGAGGGGACTGCGGGCTGCAAGGGGAGCTCTGGTCGCCTTCCCCATCGCTGTGGATGGAAGAACCACTGTCCGTGTGACCATCTTCGCTGAGTCGCCGAGACAGAAAATGCTGCTGGTGGAGCTGCTGTTGTAGATGGAAATGATGGCGATGAAAGGCTGAGGACAGGAGTGTCGGCGATGAAACTGGGGACAGATCGTGCCTGTCCATACCTGGAGAAGACATCTCCTTTCTACCGAAGTCTACCTGCAATCCAAGCGGAATATTCGACCTAACCAGCGGCGTGAATGCTGAGTTTTCGCTGGACAGTAGTGACATTTTGATGATCTCAGTTTTAAACCGTATCGTCAAGGCTAAAGAATTAAATTGTATAAGTCATCCCTTGAACACAGAACACATACAATTTTGACTTAAGTCATAGATCTAACACACAGTGTACATTTCTCCGTGAAATTTGATCAGAAATAATTTGCTCTATTTCCTTGCTAGATCTAAATCCTTTTCAATATCTGCGAAAAATTTCTCCGTGAGCACAAGCTTACGCTTCAAACTTTAGAAGACTTGCACACAATCAAAGTAAGATTACATATCACAACAACAGCTAATCAAAGACTTGCTTTGTTGATCTAACAGACAAATATGTCGCTACCGCCTGGTCGCAGAACCGGACTAACTGTTCTAATCGCTCTCTGCCGCATAGCTAAATTTCTGCCTGACTTTTTTTTTCTTTTTTAATCATTCGAGTTGAAGGCATGTCTTAAGGGAAGCGTCAAGTGAACAGCATTTGCGGAGTCGCCAGTCAGTTCCGATGAGGCCACGCCCCGTGGCCACGCCTCTCTCCATTGAAATGAACGTAGCCGGTGCTGTCTGATCAGCCGGAGAGGGTGGGGGCATGGAGCCAAAGCTAACATCTTATTGGTCGTGATAAGGTAATTGGCTACGACTCGGGTTTGTTTCCAAGTCTGAAAGTCTACGCACGGCATCTAGATATAAAAGGAGAGGCCGGGGTGAGGGGGGTGTAAAAGGAAGAGGGGGGAGGGCTCAGATGAGACGTATTTTATTTTTTTTTTGAAAATCATTTTATGGGATCGAGTGGGTGGGAGTGGCGGAGGGGGTAGGGGGCGAGGAAGAGGAGGCGAGAGGGTGACAAAGATGCTTGGAGTATCAGAGCTACAATTGGCTATCTTACTTGCGCGCGCAACACCGTCATTAGCCTCCCTGGTAATAAGCACATTTCTGCTCAGCGGGCTCAGAAAGTAATAGATTAGTTCTGTCCCTTGATCACTTTGACTGTCGACTTTTTCATTTTCTCATCTTTTTGTATATAAGTATCACATTATATCCAAACAAAAACGTTTGTAAACTTTTTTTTTTCAAATAAAACAAGAAAATAGAAATGTTTTACATTTTAAATGCAGTTTGAACAACCCTGTAGAGATTAACCTTTTTTGTTGCTGTTGTTGTTGTTGTGGTTGTTGTTACTTTTATTTATTTATTTTTTCGCGTCATCGTCCGTTAAGTCTAGATTTCTAAAACTAAGTGTACCATTGAAAATCCCATTTCACGATAACGTTCAATGTTCTTACAGTAAGAGAAACGACTGCTTCTGAAAATTTGTTTAACCAGGCCAAATTGAAAAGACATTTCCTATATTTTATGCACATACACTTACACCATTATTACAACAGGAATACAATGAACAGGTTCATTAAACATAGGACACAAATAATACAAACGAAATTACACACATACTTAATTTACTGTTATTCATTTATAATAATGATTAAAATGTACATGTAATGTTTACCCAACTGTGTCGTTCTTTGGGAACTGTAATCTCCCACACAGAATAATTAATTTGTTTTTTAATGACTACGTATGGTCATTCGAAAGCCTGTCCTTAAAAGCAAGTAGGCACTTTACATTTACACCAAAATATATGGGATGATATATGTGAGTAAGACTTTGCCACAGGGGCCTTGCACTAATGATAAAGATATAGACAAAAAGATAATTGGTCGATTTTTTTTTTCTGTATTAAGTTTTAAGAGAGAGAGACGGGGAAAAGAGAGAGAGGGAGAGATATGGAGAGACAGAGGGGGCGGGCAGAGAGAGAGGGGGGAGACGGGCAGAGAGAGGGGAGGCGGGCAGAGAGAGAAGGAGACGGGAAGAAAGAGAGGGAGAGAGACAGAACGAGAGAGGGAGACGGGCAGAGAGTGAGGGAAACGGGCAGAGAGAGAGAGCTAGGGAGACGGGCAGAGAGAGAGAGTGGGAGACGGGCAGAGAGAGAGGGGACGGGCAGAGAGAGAGGGAGAAGGGCAGAGAGAGAGAGAGGAAGACAGAGAGAGAGAGCGAGGGACACGGGCAGAGAGAGGGAGAGAGACCATTCTTCTTTTTCGAACCTGGTCACTTTTGTAAGAGCGATCACTTTGCTCTAGATATGGAAACATCCAGAAGACAGTGCGCAAAATTATTTGTAAAATTTAAAAAAAAATAATTTAGTACGTAACGGAAAACCCTAGCCTATATATGCATCAGAAAACCATTCGCTTTTAAACGTGAAATAAATTCAAATATTTTTTTCTATTCAAAGTGCTATCAAGCATGACGAGGGAAAAAATGGGGGTCGGGGGAAAGTAGCATATAAAATTCTACCTAAACAAAAAACATTTGTCGCCATGCCGGGTAAACTCTAAAATACTGAAGACAATCTAACAAAAACAATCGATGACATCCTACATCGGCGTCAAGTAGTTGTCAGTACTCGGCGTACACCATCCAACGCAATAAGACTTAGCCTCTATCCGGAACAGTCATTTCTAGTTTATGGTGTAGTTCTAATTACTATAATTAGCCCTTATTCCGTGGGTCACGTTTGGGTGAATCGCTTTTTTTTTTTTTTTAAATTGACCTAGTATTTCTAGAAGTATTAA
Source organism: Biomphalaria pfeifferi (assembly GCA_030265305.1). Classification (NCBI taxonomy): domain Eukaryota; kingdom Metazoa; phylum Mollusca; class Gastropoda; family Planorbidae; genus Biomphalaria; species Biomphalaria pfeifferi. Next base: position 3,751,104 of record JASAOG010000053.1, on the reverse strand, counting down.
ACCGCCCTTCCCCAAAGTGGTCCACCCCCTCCCCCTTACCCCTGTAAACGTAAAAACTAATTTGAGTACAAAAAAAAAAGTAATTACTTCTACCACGTGACTGTGTGCTCTTTTGTTTAGACACTCAGTCTGACGGGGGGGGGGGTGCTGTGAGGGAGGCCAGAGGCGTGTGTTCTTCATTCCCGCTTTCTCCATCAATCTAAACGACCTGGTGCATTATGGGCATGGGGAAACACCTGGAATCCTTTTTATTATGTTTATGCCTAGACTGCAACAATACAATTATAGAGTTATGTTTGGGAACCGTATTGAAACTACAGAGAAAAACAAACAAACAAGAAGAAAATGTCGCCATGGCGACGGTGGCCATTTTTTTTTCTAAACAAACTTTTAGATTAAAAACTTTCTTCTTTCTCTTTTCTATTTAAAATTGGCAGAAAATTTAAGAAATATGGTTACCAATAAGTAATCAGATGATTTTTATTTTTATTTTTGAATACATATTTTTTCCACATTTTTTTTCTTGACAAGTTAATCTACATACAGACAATATGTGTTGTTGTTGTTGTTGTTGTGGTTGTTACAAGACAAATGAACAATTGTCAACATTATCAACAAATGACCCATTTAATCCTATAGTTTATCGTATCAATCGTATAAAAATATGTGAAAAAAAAAAAAAAAAAAAAAAAAAAAAGGTTCTCAAATAGACTAAAAAATTGAAACTGACGAAATACAAATTAAATATCGAAACTAGTCATCCCAGCAGCCTACATATACAAAGAATTAGTCTTAACATTAAGATAAATAGTCGTTGTGTGGTTAGTATAATTTTTTAAAAGATGAAAACCTAAACTGATATAGATGTTAAGGTTGTAGTTCTGGTCTTCATGGATTTCCTTACATTTCCTGTTAACTTTTTGAATTGCAACATTGCTGGGTTTTTTGGTTTTTGTTGTTGTATTTTTACACGCCGTGAAAGCTCCACTTCAAGAAAGTCTTTTTTTATTTCGAGCTTGACAAAAATAAAAATAACAGCAGACTATGTAGGACCAAAGCTATATTTAGAAATCGCTAAGAAAGCTGAGAAAGAAACCTTATCATTGGATTGACATCGTGTTTTGGGAGCACCTTGACCTTACAGAGTTGGAAAGACTCTCATTGCTGTTTTTTGTACCATGGGTGTTCACGTCTGCCAAGAAGATTTAAATCTGTTCCGCTCATAGATTGACCAAGTATGTTTAGGAATTCTTTCAAAGTCCAAGAAATGATGAACTCATCTTGGTCACTGGGATATTTCTTCCCCGAGGACATCTCTTCCATAAGAACATCAATAATCTTAACCCGGTGGATATGACGGTATTGTAATCTAAATATCAGCTACATATATGTGGCAGAGAGATACCCTGGCTCCCCCTTTTGCATTTCTTCCCTAATATTATGTCCTCGAAGTATCAAAGTACCAAATCAAGTTTCAGTTCAGATATTTTTTGGTATCTTCCAATGGTGTCAAATGAAAAGAAATGACAAGATGTTAACTGTTTGAAAATAATTTTTATTTTCCGAGTATTTCTTTCTTTCTTTATCGCACCGACTTTCTTGTTGAACATGTCTCTTAGCTGTACAAAGTCATTTCACTCATTACATACACATTATTCTTCGATGATGAGCAGACCTCAATTTAGCTTAATCGAAGTCATCAGCTGAAAAGTCTTGAAAGTTACCGTCTCCTAACATTTCAATGCATCGAAATTTATGTAGGCTTTCTGCCCCAGGCTACACTGGCCGCTTCGGTATCTATTATAGCAGACGGACCTAAGAGTAAATAACAAGGTTACAAAAGTTTGTGTGGAAACACAAACTCAAAATCGGCCCCCGAAGTGGTCCACCCAGGCAGGTAAAAAAGGTAGGTTTTAATATTGTCAGAAAGAATATAAGAATGAAATTGTATCAAAGGCAAATGACAGAGAAGAATGGAAAAAGAAGGTTGATAGATCTTGTTTGGTGCCCCAACGGTCCTGCAGACCAAGGGATAGGTGAGAGTGAATGTGAAGCAAAATGTGAACCTGGGCTAACTCATGTCATATAATAATTATCTAAGTGATCTAATTATTTTGTAAGGGTCAATGTCTTATTGAAAGCTTCAAGAAAAAAATATATTTCCGTAAAAAAAAAAAATTAAAAAAAAGCAACGTTTGTTGGTTGTCTCATGCATGGAACTCTATAATGCAGTTCACGCGATAATATGAAGGACTACTTATCGATTGTTGTTTTAAATTATATTTCACTATATGCATATTAAATAGATAGTTTCTTTAAAAAAAAAGTAAACATTTTTTTCTTGTAAATGTAGTAGTTAGTATGACAGAGCTTACTTAACTTAGTAATATATTTGTAAACATATTATTTTTTATTTATTTTTTTTGCCAAAAAAAAAAAAAAAAAAGACTAGAACCGTTTGTACAAAACATGTATGCTCCGTTACTGAATTGGCTCCTGTGTTTCTTACTATTAATAGTGACTAGTTGTAAAAATGGTGTATTTTTATATGTAAATAAATTGTTTGCATAGTTGATTTAAAAAAATAAATAGCCGTTGCATCAGAACTTTGAAAGGTCTACAATATCATGATGTTGGATTTTCAGTATCTTTTTAAGTTTACGAGATCCAAACGGGACGGACGACAGACCACAGAAAACTATTAGAGTCTTTTCCCCTTTTGGGGGCCGCTAAAAATGTCACATTTTCTTGTTTATACTTTCCCAGTCAAGTTTAATTAGTAAATAGTAGTGACGTAGACTAAGAATTAGACACTTAATACTTTTGTTACACTGCCCATGTATACAAGAGAGTGTCCTCTGGTCATCAATGTTCCATCTTTTGCATCTTTTGGTTCTCAGCCAACTGGTTTACATCTAACTAGTACGTAGGCAACTGATATCGTTTTAAAGTGTTCCAAGATGGTGACATTCCGAGACACGGATTCAACCAGAAGGACGATTGGTGAACCGAGCAGGTCGGAAAGGGACAGTCAGTGAATGTTGCAGTAGCAGATCTAAGCCCGTGTCTTCGTGTGAAAGAAAAAAAAAGAACTGTACATTTATAGCCATATATATCAATACTGTAATATTTATTTCCGCAATCAAAATCTAATTAAATTTATGAATTACCAAATTTAATAAATGAATAGGTTATTTTTAGTAATGTTTTTTTTTTAGAATAATTGTGCAAATTCTCAACGTGACCCGGAAGTGGTAAGTGGGAGAAATATCGTGTAGGACAATTGTATGAGACAGACTAATGGAATGAGTTTATATTAGCTTTGTATACAAGTGTGGGCTGTAACATAACTATTAAAATGTGTTGTAAATAGATGGCATCTGAATAACACATACTTTTGTTCTCTACAAATGTCTAATTCAAACTGAATTTGTTGACGTCAAGCTAGAACTAGTGGCCATCTCATGATTTCAAGGGGTCATCTTAAAAGGATTGTTCTATCGTTCAAGATGGAAATGTCACTTTTAAATGTGGTCATTGTCCTCAAATGTTATCATTCCTTCCATGAAGATGGTCATCTCATCTTTAATTGTGGTCATCCCATCCTCGAATATGATGATCTCGTTCATGGCAATGGTCATTTTGGCCTTAAATATGTTGTGCGTTTTTTTTTCATGGATGTGGTCATCTCGTTCTGAGGAATCTGAAGTGGATTTTCATGTAATCTGATCAAAACATGAGAAGCTCACAATCTCACCATTGACATATCTTGCTTTGATATTTTGTAGTAATATGTGTTATTGTGAATATTAAACTTGTACAATCCTGATATAAGAAATAACCTTTACAATGGTCATCTCGCGTGTCAGCTGGGGAATCCCTTGACCACTGTCACTAGATCTGGTAGAGATGCTTTTAAGTAGATTCAGGAAAAGACGTGACCAAATTATTCACTGCTTCCTGAGATCCCTTCCATTATTTTGTTTCACCTTGCGACGAGGACGTAGATGTGCCACGCTTTCTGCATCCCCTCCCCCTTCCTCCTTAACGGCATATCGTGCGGCCATTTATTTACTTACATACATAGTAAGTAGCAGAGATACTGTCTTAATAGCAATCGTATAAATAGAAAGTGACCGCTGGGTGAGATTACCCGACACCGGCGCCGAGAGACCGTCCATCGGGTCTTAATTGAATCTTTCACCAAAAGCGCAACAGAAGTATTAAGACATTCAGACCGTGAAGTGAGACTCGTTTATAAGACTGTCATTACGCTTTATCTATCATCGGCGCCCCCGTCATTTCAAGCGCGCCCCCTCCCCCTCTACGTCTACTGTAGTTGACTTGCCTAGGCAATTTCATTCACTGCGCCACATTAATTCAAATTTAAACATGACTTCTTCCGTAAAAGCATGGGGTGCAAAGTTCTAACACGAGGCAGAGCGCCCCACGCCACCCCTTCTTCTTTGTTTCCCTCCCTCAGACCCTCCCAATCCACACCCCCAACTTCGCAACTATGTGGCGTCAGATGCAATGAGGTGATAACGAAGGTGTGCTATACGTCCACGTGACTTAATGAATGGAAACAATAGGAAACAACCTTTAACCTTTAGTATTGCACAACTTTCCATGTCCTGGAGCAAGGGACGAAAAATTACCAAGCAAGAAAAAATCTAATGAATATAGTTTATTATAGTATTATGTTTCACAATATTAAGTTACACAATTTTACACACAGACACACATAGATGTATACATAGATAGAGAGATATAGATATAAATAGATAGAGAGTTAGAGATATAAATAGATAGAGAGATATAGATATAAATAGATAGAGAGATATAGATATAAATAGATAGAGAGATATAGATATAAATAGATAGAGAGATGTAGATATAAATAGATAGAGAGATATAGATATAAATAGATAGAGAGATATAGATATAAATAGATAGAGAGATATAGATATAAATGGGAATGACTTCATTCAAGTTCTATTAATTAGCGTGCACATACATTAGACTGATTAGAGTATACATTCTACCCCCCCCCCCCCCCCCCCCCCCCCAAAAAAAAAGTCTGAATAAGTTTGACTATACATACCTAATACACAACGTCCTGCTTTGGTTCAAGAATTAGATCCGAACAAAAATGTATCAAACTATCTAAAAGTCAAGGCGCTTATTGTAATATCGTTATGAAATAATCGTCTTGTTGCTTTTGAGTATCGATTCTGTGTATTTTTTGATGAGTCATTTAGAAACAACGTCACATTTAGGGTTTAAAACTGTCTAAATATGTACTTTCTGTTTTTAGTAATCAACTAGAAAGAACTAGGTTCATGTATATAGAACACTTAGTGAGACTTATCAAGACCTACATTTAAAAACAAACCAATTGAAGAGGTTTACCAGACGACTTAATCACCGTAGGTTTTACTGCCCTGGATCAATATACAATAAGTACTGGTATCGAAAATTGGATAACTACTGGTATTAAATAAACAATAAGTACATGTATCGAATATTGGTTAAGTACTGGTATGAAATATAGAATTTAGAATAAATATTGGTATTGAATATGGAATATGAACTGGTATCGAATGTAGAATAATTGATTTCATTAGATATAGAATAAGTACTGGTCTCGACTTCGAAGAATGTCGGCTTGACGTGAATACATTCACTAGAAAGTCAGGGAATAGCAAGTCGAGTAATAGCAGTGGCGTAGCTACCAATGTGCGGGCTGCACAGGGCACCAAGTGGAGAGGGGCACCAAAATTCCCCCAGTGTGTATTAATTTCTTATTTCCGTGAGCTTTTCAGTAAAAACGGCTAATTGTATGGATACGAACAAACATAAACTACTGTATTTTAAACATGAACTAACGATTTATAAACTAGTCAAAAAACTATTCATGTCGCTATTTTGTTTCATCTCTTTGACTATTTCTTCCATACAATGTAAGCTATAGAACAGTTTGAATCTAATTTACTAGATTTATTTCGGACACACGGTACATGTTGTTACTACACTGATCAATGCTCTGTAATATAGAGAAGAAGAAGATAGGCCAACCTTTTTTTTTACTTCATTGTTTAGTCCGTTGGTTTAATCTAGATATTGAGTTTACAAATATATTTCTAAACTCTAGCTCTAAACAAATGTCTTAGTTTATTCATTTCTTTATGATTCTTTATAGTTTAATTTTGGAAATAATTCTATTGTAATGTCAATATTTTTAAATAAGCTAACCTTTGTTTTCTACGAGGTTTTTTTTTAAACTAACTAATTAATTGTAATACAGTAACGTAAACAAAATGATGAACAATGCTCAAGACTGACTAGTCTGGCTGGCGCCTCAAAACCCTTTTAAGCTCAGACGGAGAAATCGGCTTCTCTGGTTCTGTCGGGTCTGGGTAGACCCTATACCCAGATCTATCTGGGTCCCTTATTACCGACCCATCGGTGTTACAGAAAATGGCATCTGATGGGTAGGACTTTAGTGTAGCTGATGCCAAGTTTTGGAGTATGGCAGGTGTTAATCGCCTCTTGGTGGCTCCCTCTTGCCCTATAAGGGACATGCTTATTTGTGGGGCCGACTTCTCCTCCACGTAGGGCAAGTACTAATAATTCTAATTGGGATTCTGTCAGTGGAGAGCCCAGCTGATTTTGACAAATTGGCCGCAATGTGGAGGAACGATCGCATTTTATGCGGTTTCTCTCTCTCCACTGTCGCACTAATATTGAGGTGGGTAGCCTAGAGTCGCCCCTTTTAAAGCGCTCATAGGCTGTAAGTACCGCCCTCTCCCTCCTTAAATGTAAAGGGGCCACGTTTGTTAGATTTCAGCAGTGTTTGTTGGGCTTGTCCGAAAGGTGCTACAAATGAACCTTAGTGCCTGTGATTGTGCTCGGTCGAGTGATTCGAGCGCAGTTTTACTAGCATATACTTGAGCTGTACTCAATTTGTGATCTGACTGCCCCTAAGTACAATGTGCGTAGCATGTAAGCTTTGGCACCCCACTTTGTACTGGCCAGCTTTCTTAGTAACGCTAACTTCTCCGAGGCTTTTCTTTCAACTTCCTGGACGTGCTGGAGCATTGACAACTTTCTATCCAGGGTTACCCCTAGATATTTGGAGTCGCAGCCCACCGAGTTGAAGCTCGAATAGAGCCTTAAGAATGTCGATCCCTAGGCTGAACAAAGACCATGTCGTTTTGGCAACGTTTATCTGAATCTGTCATTTGTCGCAATACGAGGAGATGGTTTGGAGGTCTGCTTGTAATGCCGCCTGTATTTGGTCGGCTTTCTTGCCGGTTGACCAGAGGACAATGTCATCCGCATAAAGCAGTTTCTTTGACAGCAGTGAGGTGCGTTTCTTTCTTTAGTCTAAAGAAGCATCGAGACAATTTCAAGTCACATCATTGCCAGAGTCCACCGACTATAGGTGAGCTGTTAATGGGTGTGAATTAACTGAACAATTAAAAGCAACAAAGCAAGATGAGACGGTTATCATTGAATCCAGAAAAAAATTATGAGGCCGACATCGTGAAAAGAAGAAAATACTTCAATACCGCAGGTTCTAAAGACTAAAGGACAGCACACAAGCATGTCCTCAAAAATTCATACTGAAGAAGCTGAACCATCAGACAGTGTAAACAATACAAAAAACAGGATAATAAACTCTAGACTGAACGACATTGGAGATTGACTTGATGTCATCACAGATAATATTCGCATACTCCTTCTCACTCAAGGATCTGAAACAGTTCAGCGTATGGACAGTCAATTCAGAGAGGCGTATAGACATCAAGAATCAGCAAAAGAAAAGGCTAGAAAGCTTTCAAAGGCTTGGTTTTTCCGATAAATGTCAAACTGCGAGAAAGTTCTTAGAAAGTAGATGTGTTATTCGCCAAAAAAAAATGAATCCTTATTTTGCTTCCCCTGCACACTCTTCTCAACAAGATCAAGTACCAAATCTTCATTTAAATCCAAAGAGGGATTCAATGAGTGGTGGAGGTTATCTTATCCCCGAAAATAGAAAAACATGAGATTAGCAGAGCTCACATTCAGTCATCGCTTGCTTGGAGGGAACTTGAAGTTTGCCTGAGAGTAGGTAATGTCTCCACAAATACAAAATGAATGTATTACAATATTGGGGGATCACGTTAAAAAACAAATCATACAGCAAGTAAAACAAGCCAAATATTTCTCTATTATTTTTGACAGTACACCTGACATCTCAAAGCTGGATCAAATTTCCCAAATTTTAAGGTATGTTGTCATGGAGAATGACGGGGTGCAGGTTCGTGAGTCTTTTGTTGACTTCATCGACACAATGGACACGCATGCTGCTGGAATCGCTGAGATGATTCTAGAGAAATTGCGTTTGGATGGCTTAGACATAATGGATTGCAGGGGTCAAGGCCATGATAATGCTGCGGTCATGAAAGGTCATTAAGGTCATGAAAGAATTAACAATATTTGATTAATGAATACATATTATTTTGAAAAAAAAAAGTAAGGTTTTGCAATGTTATTAATTAGTTAGTTGTTTTTTTGTTTTTTTTTGGGAGGGGGGGCATCAAGATGAGGTACCGCACCAGACATCATATACTCTAGCTACGCCACTGAGTAATAGTATGTCATGCATTAGCAAGTCGTGTAATATTATGTCATGTATTAGCAAGTCATATAATAACAAGTAGAAGTCTGATTTTGATGACACTTTTTTTTCTACCTTAAACTTGAAACAAAAAAATAAAATAAAAAGTTTAATTTCAAATGAAAAATGTTTTCTACATTAATGACAAATTTTACCGAATAAAACTATAACAAATCATCGCCCGGATTCTATGTATGAGGCTTTCAACGCCATCTTGAATTATTCAGCTCCTTAATTTAGAAAAAGAAAAAAGAGATGAGGGATCAAGATATTAAAACTTTGAGAACCACTGGCGTAGATTACGGCCAGATTGTACAAGCGTGGTTGTTTACCTTATATAAGGGCCATGTTGGCCAGTTAATATATTGAATTCTTATGTGTGCGACTTCGGGAAACCATCTCATGAATATGTATTACATTCACGGGGCACTAACCCTACTTAGCGTTGTTGTTGTCATGGTTACGGCGTATCTCTCGCACACTCGCTGCACGCAAAGAATGATCGATGTTAAGAAGAGAATATTTCAGGCTAGTTTTACAATCACTGTTTTTAGTGTGAGGCATGCTGGGTAATCAGCAAACTTAAAACGAAACTAACCGTTTTACATAATGATTGGTCTCGCTTAGAACGAGGCTAAAATATTTCGGCGAGTGTATCATTCCTTCAAAGTGATACTGGGATAGCCCATGCAATGACTTGGTTTACCAACTGAGCTATGATTTACGAATCTGTTGCCTTGTAGGTAATGATGACACATTACTTAACTTGGAGGCGACGGCCTCTCTTCGATAAAAAAAAAGTTAAAGAACTAAAAAAATAAGACAAACAAATAGTTAAGTAACATATTAGATCTACGTGTCCATGACAGGAAAAAAATAATCTTTGAAATTAGGTTTCAACTGTAATATCCGCCGTACCACTAAATCTATGCGCTATATTGGAACAACGAGGTCTTAGTGGCCGTTGAGCAGAATTATTCCGAAATGCGCGTTGCTAAAGAACAGCAGGAACAAGTCAATGAAGCCGAGGAATAGCGAGGGAGAAAACAACAGAACGTGCAATCAGAGTTGATGTCTTGGGGGTTTGTGGTGTGTCTTTGGGATTTGTGGTGTGTCTAGGGGTTTGTGGTGTGTCTTGGGGGTTTGTGGTGTGTCTTTAGGGATTTGTGGTGTGTCTTTGGGGTTTGTGGTGTGTCTTGGGGGTTTGTGGTGTGTCTTTGGGATTTGTGGTTAGGTTGTTGTGTATGTGCCTGGGCAGGAGCGCTTTCGTATGTATCTGAATGAAGTCACGTGTCACTAGAACTATGCAACATCTTAAATATCACGATATTGGATTTTTAATATTTTCTAGTTTTTGCAATCTAAACGGGACTGACGGAGGGAACGGCCAGACCACTCAGGGGCTTTTTCCCTTTCTGAGGCCGCAAAACTAAGTAAAAGTAGAAATAAAAACGATAGTGAATGGACTTACAGAAGACGCAACGCATTTTGAGATATTCAAAATTGGAACTTCAAAATCATTCAGTTCTACGTAAAATACAGAAAGCAACTGCTCGGAATGTCTCGAGATGTCTCGGTAAAAATAACTCGCTATTTTCAAAACGATTGTTGATATATGATTGGAAGATCAGATCAGTCCCCGGACCTTCAGAGGGCTAAAACATTCGCCTTCAGAGTGCGGTGACATCAAACAATTACCTATCAAAATATTGACCTAAGCCCTGAGATTTAGGAGACCACTGACCCGCAAGCCTACCGCTAGGGTACAGCCACCAATAAATCCAATTTCTGTTTACCGAACTTGTTTCTCACCCCCCCCCCTTTTGCTCCCCACCTCCCAGGAGGGGATAACTTCGGTAGTCTAGTTGATCAGTTCATTAGTGGCCAGACACGTTGATATATGATGGCGATGAGGTAGATGGATCAATGAGTGATGCTACGAAGAGAAACACAAAGGCAGCACTTCTGTCTATATCTTTAGAGTTTAGTCACTATTGTAAATCTTAACCGGTAGTGTGTTTCGAGCTTTACTGACTTGTCTAAAGGTGTATGTTCCCCTTTCAGACCTTGCGATCTATAGGACTGATAATGTAATGGTCATCTGTTTTTGTGGTCCACTGTTAACGAGGGTGTCATGTGGCCAGCACAACGACCAACCGCCTTTACTTTTCCCCAACTAGTGTCAGGTAACCATTAGAGCTTGGTGAACCCTGAGATCCTGAAATTAAAAATCACAGTCGTCACTAGGATTCGAACCCGGGAGGTTGCTTCCTGGACTGGTGTTTGTGTATTAATATTTCCTGAGAGTTGATGTCATTGTGTGCTTTATTGAATATTAACGTATTATTGTAATTCATGGATAGCTGGAGTTGGAGTTGAAGTGTATCTAGTAATAATTAGCTCCTATTTGAGTAGCCCCTAACGAGTCAAGGAAGAAAAGAACCTGACACGGAGAAATGCTGTGAGTGGAAAAATCAAAATTGTGTATGCATTTAGTAGAGTGAATTGAAATAAGCTGCAAGACTTAAAAGGAGAAACATGACATCAAAGGAGAAACATGACATCAAAGGAAAAACATGACATCAAAGGAGAAACATGACATCAAAGGAGAAACATAACTTTAAAAGTGTGGCATGACTTAGAATGCATGAAGTCGTTTTTTTTTTCATTTCAAACTATCAAACTGACTGATTGAACTAATATTCTTATATCGGTTAAATCTCCTGACAAATATCCACAAAAGCCCCTTTAAAAAAAAAAAAATGACAAATGTTGACCTACCAATGGAGATAAAGTTTATTGTAAGTCTGAGGAGACTGAAATAAGACTCTCTTGTACACAAGTTTAATATTAAACCGCATTCTGATTTACTTCAAGGTCTTGCATTACACCAAGATGTTAATGTTAAAGGTGCATTCACACGAGTCGGAATCTGAAAGCTAAACACCACGGGAACAAGAAACACATTTCCAAGCAGTACATTTGGATTTCCTAAATCGGAAGTCTGTGTCAAGCTAAGATTTAATATGTATATATATATATATATAGATATATATATTTAAATAGATTATTTGAATAGGGAAAAGTTTAGGAGTAATTTATTTCTTGCTCAAATGTTTCCTAAAATGGAAACAAAAATCTTAAAAAGAACGAAGATTTAAACACAAAGAGATACATTTTTATAGACATTTTATAAATAGTTATTTTTCCACAATTACAAAACCTAATATATGATTTAAATTATTTTTTTGGAACTGGAAGAAAGAATGGTGAAAGGAGGAGATGCTTTGTGAGTGTGGGTTGGGAGGGGGAGGTTGTTGCATAGATTTAAAATGGACAATTCTTAAAGGAGTTTTCTTCAGTGGTGCAACTTTAAAGAGATCAATGATCAGGTCAATCTCAATATTTACACTGAAGGTGATGGCAGAGGACTTAAATCTCAAGCGTGACCCGGTGACCAAGTGAAAACAGAAGAGGTGAGAATTATCCCCAACAGACAAAACTGAGTTTCTACCCTCGCCTTGTTGACACACACCCTCTGTTTATACGCCATTAATTTCTGGACAAATAGGTTCAAGTAATGGTCGCTTTGTGATGCCTTCTATTTTGAATAGACTGATTGCCCTTTAAATCGCTGTCGCGTAACGGTGGGCAGAAGACCAAGGAACATTCTCTGTTTGGGGAAGAAATCGGTTTTTAAATAATTGATTAATTGGAAATGATTGACTGATACATTTATCCGAGTTTGAAGATGCTTGATTTGTAATATCTTGGTTTGATGTGTACATTGATTTTGTTGAGTATAGTATTTATGGACGTATTCAAACTAAACATGGTCCATAAGTAATTTTAAAATGTTTGAATCCCCTCTATTCCCATTAATACTCTCCCTCCGCCACTTTCTCTCTCTCTCTCTCTCTCTCTCTCTCTCTCTCTCTCTAGCTGCCTGGTCGTGCGGTTTGCGCCCTGGACTGTCGTTCGGACTTATCGATGGACCCGGGTTCAAACCCTGGCCGCTCCCATCCCCCGTCGTCCTGCGGGAGGTTTGGACTAGGAAGTAATTATATTCAACTCTGAAGGAACATCCGAAACATGTAAAACATTTTTACAAGCAAGATATCTCTAGAAATTGCACACGTTGAACAATCTATTTTCATTTTTAAAAAATTGTTACTAAATTTCTTAGAATCTATATATGTGAATTTTTGTTTCCCTTGAAAAGAGAACCATTACAACAAAAATAAAAACATATGTTTCGGTCGTCTGTTCTTGATGAACTACCGACACCCTCAACAATGCTGATCACGTGACTCTGTTCTCGTCTCCGAAATTCCCACAACGCTACTGGAAAATTGGAATTTTACTTCCGGTCTGACTTGAAAACTATCTACACGACTATTTGCATTTTCATGACAGCCAACAGTGTCAATAGATGAGAGGGGAAGACAGGGGAGGGATTTACCCGCAGGCTAATCAACTTCTTCCCTCGCTCTCTCACACGCTTTTTCGTTCTCTTTCTGGCAGAGGCGTCGCCAAGAGAGCAAGTTGTTACAAAACTCACCTCAGCTAATGGGGCCTCAAGTCCAGTATCACGCGTCAGGTTAGCGAACAGAGCAGGACACGGCTATTTAAAATAATGGTGATGTTCCCCTTTTCCAAGAGGGCGATGTTCTCCTCTTGTCTCTCTTTATTGTTTCTCTATCGATATCGCGTGCCAGAGGTGCTGGACAATAAGGTCCGTGATGTGTCGATAAGAGTTCATTGTGCCCAGCGTGTAGTGACACCTGATCAGTCTGTTGTCACCACTGTAAAGAGCTCGCGCTCAAAACCACCAGACAAAGACATTATCCTTGTTAGCACTTGCGTCTTGACAAGAAGGAGCCATATCTCAATATTGGAACTCGATTGGGGCTGAAAATAACGGGCGCTCGGCTCCCGGGGATGTCCATTTGTGAACGTTGACACCCTAGGTTGAATAAAACATAAGTTTGTGTTTACGCCGTAAGTGTTGCTGGCATTGTGACCTTCACCTTGAAGAGAAGATTCCATCAACCATTTTTCGTTTTTATCTTGTCAAGTCAAAACCTAGAGATCCCATTATGTCATAGAAAGTAAGTGTTAGTCAATGGTTTGTATTTGACAGTTTGACACTGTCGCAATGATTATAGACAGCGGACAGTGTGATTTTTAATTCCTCGGAGCCGAGAGCTCGGGCTTATTTGAGACAAACTTGAGCGAACTTGTTTGACTCAGTCTGTGAAGTGGCTAGATCAAGTGTGTCAGAGGAAATGCAGAAATAATATTGACCACACGCGTGGTTCAAGCTTAAGGTAAAACAAGTTGAAATAGAAGTAGCGAGTTGAAAGAGAGCAATCACCGACCTAAATAAAACAATCTGAATGAAAGGAAAAGAAGATATATCAATATTCATTAGTTTGTTAAGTGTATAATTAAACGAGATAAATTTAAAAAAGATGTTTGCTAGACAGCGTACTGGATCAGTGTTGCTTACACAATATTAGTTGCTCGTAATATAACTGACGTATCTTGATAATACATCCATTGCAGAGATACACGAACTGCCCATTAAATCTTGTTTTAAACTTAATGTATATATGTATGCGCATATAATATGCATTCTTAGTTTTATTTTAAATTGAATTGCTCTATTTCATATACAGATGCATTACATTTAAAGTAGTATGAGCACGCATCTTACATTTGTTTTTGATGACATTCTTGTTTTTAAAAGGGTGTACATTAAAAGAACAAACACAAGAGTTTGCTTTCACAAGATCAAAAGTTGCCTTTACATTTATTTTGAGCTGCACACTGACAAATTATCAAATAGTGGATCTCTCTTATTTTTAAAAACTCTAAACGTGACAGTGAACCTTTTGATGAACAAACAGAAAACTCACTAGCTAATTAGGCCCTTATAAATATTTAAATGGTAAACAGCTAACACGATAAATGAAACCAAAAGAGATATTTCTATAATTTAAAAATTCCATTTCAAATATTTATTTATTTATAATGATACTATACAACAGGGGTTCTCAACCTGTGGGTCGCGACCTATCTGTCAGTCCGTCATGTTAATAAAAAAACTAAAAGCTATTGAAAATTTGATAAACCTTTAATTTTCCTTCCGAAACATCGCTATAGTTTTAAGTATTTATAATAGATTGTTCCGGATGTTTGTATATATAGTGAGAGAAAAAGAGAATTCTAGATAAATCTAATACCGTTAATTACATTTTTGGAATGGTCTCGTATGAAAATTTGATGTACCATAGCTTTGGGGAGAGATTTTTATACCATATTTTGGTGTTAGGAAGTTGTTTTCATTAGAAATCGGAGCATAATATTAACGATAATCAGATTTTAAAATGTTTAGCTAGAAAATTAAATTTAATGTACGACAGAAGTGCGATTTCATATAAAAAGAGTTAGAATGTTTTTCATAAAAATCCGGAACAACCAATATTCGTAAATTAGAAGAAGATTATTTGCTTTATTTATTAAAAGAGGGATTACAAACAGTTATTTGTATTAGTAGATTTACCATATAAAATTCGGAACAATTTAGTCGACGATTTATAAGAAAATTTAAGCAATGTAGGTTGATTTTTTTTTTCAAAACCAAATCCGGAACATTCTTTATAGATAAAAAAAATACTTCTGTTATGTTTCAGCAAGAAAATTCAATGTAAATTAAGTCTAAAAATTGTTTTTTCAATAATCGTTTCTAGTAAATTACTTTCTTATTTTAAAATCCTGAACAACCTATTGTTAAAGTCATTTGACATAAATTTGTTTTAAGTTGAAAATACGGAACAATTGGATATCGATAATTAAACGATAGTGACTTATTGTCCAAGAATATAAGTGTAATGTACGTCAATGATACTATTTCAAATAATCGTTTGACAATTTTTTTAGAAAACAATGTCTGGAACAACTTCATAGTTCATAGCACGGAAATTACATGTAATATAAGTTAGAAGAGCAAACAAACATTCGTTGGCGTTGATTTGTTTTTCACAAAAACATCCGGAACAATCTATTATAGATACTTAAAACTATTGCAGTGTTTTGGAAGGAACATTAAAGGTCAAATCAGATTTTCAATAGCCTCTAGTGTTGTTTTTTTTTTATATAATCGTGACGGACAGAACGAGCAACAGACAAAACGCAAAAAAAAAAAAAATAAGCGGCTTTTATCCTGATGGGGGCACTAAACAAAAAATAAATAAAATATGATTATTAAAAAAATTTTCAGGAATTGGTTTATCACCATATCATGTCGCAGCGTTACGATACTGCACGAAAGTCGCTTAATAAAAAGTCCATTAAAAAAATGTGCGTAATATTTACATACAAAGTACATTCTTAACCTTTATGAACAAACATAAATGTTTTCTTTTAATTTTAGCAGCTAGTTGACCAGAAAAAAACACCTTTAACTAATATTTACATTTGTTGTGAACATTTCTTGTACATTTTAAAAATATATTTGGCTCAGTGATACTGTAAAATATACACACGGTGGTGTTCTATGTTATCATATTGTAATATTGTCTCCTTTACATTTACTTCATTGTTTTAGAATTGGTGTATTTTTATGAAAAAATCGCTTGCATAATTAATTTTATAAATTAAACGGTTTGCTTTTAGAAAACAAAAATTAGCCTTTGCACCTAAACGTTTCAAGCCGCATCGCATGGTGAAATAATATTTTTCATTTCTCTTCTAGTTTTCGAGATCTGAGTGTGACAGACGGACAGACGGACATTTTGCACAAACCTAATAGCGGCTTTTCCCCTTACGGGGGCCACTAAAAAGACTGAGATTAAATGTCAAAATTATAAATTTTATAAAGAATTATTCGACATAATGAAACAATTCATCAAACTCAAATCTACGCAATCTACGCAATTGTTTTGAAAAAAAAAACTCTAATCAAAATGAATTATTAGTGAAACTGTAAATCCAAGTTTAATCAAAACAATAAATAATTATTAATCATACCGCGAGGGTATAACAATTTTTATACTTAATGATTGAAATTTGAACTAATTATTGACCGATGTGAGACTCATGATGAACTCTGTTAAGTTTTCCAGTGACTAGCAATGTGTGAATAAATCTCTCCGCGCATGCTCCGTGGCTCTAATCTGTAACTTAACGACATGTTTAATCGTCTTCAGTCTCAAGTGTGGAGAGACGAGGTGGGCTTTTCATTTCCGGTAATCATGTCTTGCGATAGTAATGGACGATCTGATGAAATGGTTTATTTAAACCCGTCACTGTTGTGTGTGTGTATGTATGTGTGTGCGTCAATGTAAAGTGTGAATGTGGAAGAAAAATGGCTATTAAAAAATTAAAGAGTTCGTAGATTTACAACGAGTTACAAAGAGTAATAAATGTTTCTAGTAATTAGCTGCTCAAACCATAGATGTGTCATTTTCTGTTTAAATAATACTTTCTTTTTTTTTCTTCATAGAGTTGAAGCTAGGTGCTGAAACAAATGATACATACATACATTAAACATAAATGAATAACAGCACCAGGGACCAAGTTTTTAAGAGAGAAAGTAGTGAATTAAAATGCTACGAAAATAAGGGCATGCACCGACCGAGGCTCGAACAAAGACAAGTGGACAACATAAACACATTACATATAGAAGCTTCAGTGGGTACGAGCAATAATGCTGTAAATGTAAACATAGAGTTGAAGCTAGGTGGTGAAACAAATGATACATACATACATTAAACATAAATGAATAACAGCACCAGGGACCACTTGTCTTTGTGAGAGATATACAATTAGATAGAGCCATCGTTTGTCTAATACATGCCTAACGGCTGTCTGTGTCGGCTCTATCGAAGTTGTTAGTGAACGGATGCTGCAGGGGTGGGGGAGGGGCTAGCTGGGGCTTGTGACCTTTGACCACTGGGGTGGTAATTTGCATACGGGCGAAATGACTCTGGATCAGAAGAATGTTTTTTTGGACATTCCGATGGTCTAGAGGTTAGTTTCGCTTGGTGCGTTATCGCTAGGCGGTGTTGTCGAATCCGGAGTCACAGATTCGAGCCTCGGTCGGCGCATGCCCTTATTTTCGTAGCATTTTAATTCACTACTTTCTCTCTTGTGCTGGTGCTGTTATTCATTTATGTTTATGTATCATTTTCTTTTCAACAGCAAGTCTATAAGACTTTATATGTCCGAGGCTGAGTGGTAAAGCGCCTAGCTTTTGCATGGGCTCCTAGGTACAATCTCGGTGAAGACGTTTAAGGTCATTAACCTTAGGCTAAAGAAATATGATTTTTACATCCTCTGCCCTATAGATCGCAAGGTCTGAAAGGGTAACTTTTTTTTCTATATGCCCCCAATATCTGCTGCAGGCAAGAACGGATCCGAAGGGCGGGGTAAGCAGGGCCCAATATCCGCTGCAGGCAAGAACGGATCCAAAGGGCGGGGTAAGCAGGGTCGATATCTATTTAACTAGCAAAACCTCATCCTTTTCTGGAAGGGGGGGGGGGTCGTATATTTTAAAGAGGAAAAGTTTATAATGAGAGTTAAAATAAAATATAAATAGAGGAACTCTTTCCTAGTTCATTTTAAATACATTCAATTTATTTTTAACATACACGTCTAGACTCTAGTAATACTTTTTTTTTTCTAATATTGCGATCTAGGATCAAGATTACAAGTAGACATTTATATTTTCATGCTTAATTCGCAAGTTTTTAAAATCTATATTTAGTTGTCTGTCTATTTGGACGTGAATGTAAGACGTCAGTCAAGGTTAGTTAAAATGAAACATGTAAGTATGACGTGACAATGGTTTTGTCTGCATTCATCATCTCTCTCTCATCTATCCCTTGACTTACGTCGTAGGGGTGCAGTGACAGTTCGCATAGCCCAATTCCCTCCTCCCTCCCCCTTTTATTTCCCGAACAGCAGCTGTTCTTAGTAGGATATAAAAAGAAAGGTGGCCCATGCTTTTATCCAACCAGCATTGGAGGTGGCAAAATAAATAGATCACATCTAGAATTTCGTAGCCATTGGAAATTTTGTATATATAAAAGTTTAACTCTACTGCTTCATTCATTTATGTATCAGGAGATCTCAACAACTGCCGTACGGATTCGCATTAAATTTTGTACACAGGCTACCTGCTAACTCTTATGTGCTTGACAAGAAACGGGTTTGCCTGATTCGTAGCCTGAATTCCGCTATTCGCGAAAAAAACGCAAGCTATTAACATTTTTATTTTATTTTCAGTACTTCCCAAAAAAAAAACAATCACTAAATTTTTTATTTTTTTTTAAATCTCAAAACATATTTATTATTTTTTTTTTTCTATAATAGGAAAAAGCTACATGAATGCGTGTACAAAGTTGTTGTTTTTTTTGTAATAAAATCAATGACTTTTTGGTAACTAGACATTGTGGACACTTTAAAAAGCAAATTAATATTTTAATTTTTTTTCCCACAAAAACACCCAATAACATTAAGGGCCCTTTTAAAAGTGTGTGTTTGTGTTCTGTGTAGGACTTTTTGTTTATTTACGTGGGGACGGACAACAAACTCTAGCATTTTAAATAGTTCGATATTAAATATTAAATTGAGAACTCGAGAAATGTCTGATATTGTATTTAAGACTTTTTTTATTGTGTGTGTGCGTAGAGGGGTGATACTAGAATTTACCGGCTAAAGTCATGTGTATTGTTGGGTACGTTTTAAAGCGGGCCGTTCTATTTCAAGTCAAACACTATGTGGGAGACCCTTACAGATCGTAAAAAAAAAAATAATAAAAAAAAAAAAATAATAAAAAAAACGCTGGGTGTGGGCCAGAGAGAGAGAGACTATTTGGGCGAGCATTTCATTATAATGCAAAAATGGCGGTAGGAGGGGGGCTAGAGAGAAAAAGAGAGGGAGAGAAGAAGAAGAAAGAAAACAAGAAAAACAATACAAATACTTTTTAAAAAACAAAGCTTTTACGAAGTGTAATTGTATCAATTAGTTTGGATAAGTCATGTAAATTAATTTGTAATAGATCTAGATCAATTACAATAAATCTGTGCGATTAGAAATGTTTACTTATATTTTTGCTTAGCACTATTTCATGCTTTTAGCTTTCTGAATGCGCTTTGATCCTATCACTTGCCTGGACCAGTTGGGAAAGGGGGGAGGGGTGAAGAGAAAGAAGGGGAATTTTTGTTTTATCGAATTGGCTTTCTAAAAGCATTTATTAAAAAAAAAGGGAACGACCTGAATTCGAAGTCATAGCTCAAGCCTCCTTAAGCCGACATACTGACCACTCTGCTAGTGAAGTGCCTATTAAAATAGAAGATTGTCAATAACGGATCCTTCCAATTCAAGTTAAAAGTCTAATTGGTAGATTATTTTGATGCCCAGGGTGCAAAAACAAAAACAAAATTGGTAGAGGTTTCCAGAGAGAAAGAGAGAGAAAAGAATAACCTGTGCTTCTTTTACCGTACGACTGGTCTGCTTAGAACATGTAGGATTACATTAAGTTACGTATACACAAGCATGCATGTGTTTAGGCCGGGCCGGATTTAAGTATGTGGAGGCCTCGTGGTAGGACTTTTGTGTAGGGAAGGCAAATAAAGATCTACTAATCAATGAAAAATACTGATATTTAAAAGCATTTCGAAGAAAGAAATAGAGTTTTTATAAATTTAAGCTCCCTTTCCTTTAAAAAAAAAATTATATGCATGTTTTAGTTTTAAAAAGTGCAGATTTTTAAGTTTGTGGAGAGTAAGCCCATTGGTAAATCCGGAGCTGTATTTACTTATTCCGTACACTCTTAATCACGACTTTTTTTTGCCAGCCAAAGTTTCTGACCCGTAGAAATTATTTTTAGCTATTTTGTGGCGGCCTCTTTGTTGTGGAATCCCCGGGGCTGGGCCGGCCCTGTGTTCACTTGTTTTTTTTGTTGTTGTTTTTATTAAACTTGATATATTATAAGAAGTATTAAGAACTGGTATGCGGTATCGTGTAGTAGTTTGAATATCATTGCGCCACTGGCTGAGTGGATTTAACTGTTAGACTACCTGCGAACGGGGCTCGAGTTTGAGCCCTGACTCAAGCAGAGTTTGGGCTTGCTGAGCTCCTAATGGCAGCATGGAATTCTCCTAGCAGACACCCCTCCCCCCCCCCCCCCCCCCCACATGTCCGCAAAAGAGATTGGACCCAATGGCACTGAGCATGCTGTAACAGAAGGATACAAAAGTAACTCCAATTAATGCAAAATCAACTACATTACACTAATGTACCCATTATACAGTGCAATGTATTGTAGCCCAAAGTATGCCACAAAGTAAGCCAGTGCTTCCCATTTCGGCACCCCGTAGAGCCAGATAGAGCCCTTAAAAGGGCCCTTTCAAGAACTACTACAAGTTGCCCGGAACTGCTTCTCATCGCGTCATTAAGCTCCCCTTGCAACGTGTTCGTTTTAATCTTTCTATGGATCGCACCAAAATCACCAAAAACCAAAAATGCTCCCCCCCCCCCCTTGTCTCCTTCACCCTCTCTTAAAAAAATGAATAACGCCAGATATCACACTCTCCCCAAGCTGAAGTTTAAATTTGCCAGAACGCATTAACCCATAAGAGAGCCAGAGAGAGAGAGGTGGGGAGGGGGGGGGGGCAGACAATAAGATACTATATCTATGGATGTACTTCTTGATGATGAATGGCCACGATAGTGACTCTCGCTAGGAGGATAGGCTCGCACCAGACCGACGAACCCCCCCCCCCTTTTTTTTTAACCCACCGTTTAATTCCCAGCACCACGGGGGTCGGCGACGCCAGCAATAGAAGTGCTGTTGCTCGAGGACGGACAGACGGAAACAGTAACGACAGCACAGACTTCAAACATCAGCATCTCAGCACTTTATCAGTTTGTATTCTCTTTGTTGTCTTGGTATTTCTTTTCATATCCACCATCTTTTCCTCCATTTTGGTTTCCCTCTGTCGTTCTGGTCTAAGCGTTAGGTGAAAATTGCTAGGAATATGTTATGGTGTTGACAAGGGAGATAATGTCTATGAATAGGATGTTTATAGTTATGATGGAAGCTGTTGTTATAGCAACGCCTGTCTGTTCATACACCGAATATATAGATCTAGACTTTAAATAATGCTATCATATTTCTAGTGAAACCTTATTATTGTAGGCTATTCGGTAAATTCATTTCTATTTTTCAAGACTATATAATTTTATTTCTTGTTTAAAAAATGTAATAAAAGAAAATGTACAGAATGTATTACCGTTACTAGCTCATTCCGAAGATAGCAGTAAGAACTCGAATACTTAAAAATTAATAGAAAAAAGTAGTAAAAAAAAAAGAAAAAAGAATATTTAAAAAAAAAAAAAAAGCTCATATTAAGCGTGTTTGTATCAATTAGTTTAAATCAGTCATGTATTTAAATTTATAATACATCTAGACCAGCGTTTTCCAAACTGACTTCGTATTTCCACGACCACTGGAATAATTTACTTGTTGGCCTATACGTGAATTAATCTCATAGTAAACGCAGGAAAAAAATAAAGATTCTTGGTAACAAATAAAAGTATATAACTATGAACTTTGAACTGATCTAGATTCTGACTTTAATTTAAAAAAAGATACAAGAGAAGATCAAACATTAAATGATTTCTGGTCAAATTTTCTGAACAGTACCACAATACTTCAGGACAAGCTTCTCGCTATTTTAATTTAGTTTTTTGTAACCTGTTTGTACGCAGCAGGATACTCTTATGAAACAACACAATCAAACTAAGAAATTGGTTTGACACCACACTAGATATTAGAATTTAGAAATATTTTTACAATTATTATAGTTTAAAAATTATTTTATTTAAGCAATTTTTGAGCGTTCATGCTGGCTCATGGCTGGTTCCAGGTTCCACGAAGTTTTGACTTGAATAGAGATGTTGTAAAAATGCTCTCTGAGGGACATATGGAGTGATCAGTTCGCTAAGGTACAAGGGCATCTTATTGTTATATATACACTGATGACAAAGTGTGGCCACCTTGTAATCGATTCTCGCTTTCACGGGAAGCCAATGGAGCGTGGGCAAGAAAGTAGTAGCAGAATCTCGTCTTGTTTTTCTAAGGACTAGTCGTGCGGCTTTGTGAACGACTTGGAAAAGGGGGAGGGGGTTGAAGGCTTCCGTGCTGCCTTTACTCAAGTTATTTGCTTTTAAAAGTTGCCCAAGTCTGAATTCGAACTTGCGGTCTCGATCCACCACAATGGAAAGTTGATTCGTGTTTGCCACTGAACTATTCAAGTACTTAATAAATAGAAGGTTTTAGTCAATTGTAAGTTTTACATTTTTTTGCGAACGACCTAATTCTCTACACAAAGCTTATCTCCCCTTAGCTTAGTACATTTTTATATATAAAACAATATTAATGAATTACGACTAATTAATTAACTTATGAACAAATCGGTTAATTTTTTGATTGACTCATGTGTTGTCTTACTTACAGAGTTCCTCCCGCGCCCATTGGAGCATTGTGCGCCAAGCTGTCTCCACAAAGATCTGTCGCTGGCAATGTCTGAAGCCTCCTTCCACCTGGTGTCCACTGTTCTGAGGTCCTCCATGAAGGTGTGGTGCGGATGTGTTGTCATCGTGAATCAATAATTGTGCAAGGTTTTAAATTCATTTGGGAATGGAACGTGGAAGAAGTCATGTGTACAAGACCACACTGAGTAAGTTGCATACCTTTCTTAAAACAGCAATTTTCTCAACGTACAGTTTTTCACTGGCGATGTGGGAAGCCACGGAACATACTTAAAAAGTTTACACATTTTGTGACGCAATGCATATGTATGATAATAGCACTAATAACAGTCTTCAATGGAGCGACACAGTTTCTATAGAAGCTCCGTTTCATTCTATCAGAAATTAAAATCTGCAAGGGTTATAGAAAAAAGTAAATCCAATTAGTTCTGCTCCAACCTATTTCCGGTGCTGATCGTCCGCTAAAAAAAAAAGAGAGATAACTCTCCCATACACTTATTATTAAATTATCTCTCTACCACCCCCTCCCAAATCTCTAATTCTCTCCCTTATCTTTTACGTCTGTCATTCCTCCCCTACTAGCTCTTATTTACAAATGTCTTTCGCTCTTATTTCTCAAGCGTCCGAATTATGTCCCACTAATATTGTGTGCATGGCTCTATCAAATACACATACATCACTGTCTGTCAGGGTCTCCGTGACCTGTTCACCCCTACAGTCTAAATACGATAACAGTTTCGCGACACACACACACTGAAAACAGTGGCGTAGCCGCTTTAGGGTATTAGGGAGGAGTAGGTGAAGAGTTCCGAACCTTGCCACACTCAAACGCTGAAGATAAATCTTACACACTAAGTTGTACAAGTTATTGAGAGGAGATGTAATTTCACAAGAAACTATTTTAAAAATTAAAAACATACAACAACATGATAGCTTATAGTAAGCGTGCTTGTATCAGTTTGGATCAGTCATTTAATTAAAGATTATTAATAAGCTTTAATCAAAATATAAAAATGGTTCAAGCGTTCTCAGGCTTCTCAGGCCAACACGGTAACCACTCTGCTAGTGAAGAGCTTATGAATCGGGAAGATTGTATTGTTGCTAAAGTCTCATCCTATTTTTTTCAGGTTTGTGTTCACTAAGACTCAGACGACGACTTATTATACAAGGGGACTGAAGGGGACCATTTCAGCTTATACCACCACCTCAGTCAATTACTTTTTTTTTCTCTTTTTCGAGATACCAAACAAAATAATATATTACCAATAGTTATTTAACTAATTGATTTTTTTTTTAAATTGATTCTTGTGTTGTCAAGTAAAAGAAATAATTATGCAAAATTTCAGCTTAATCCGAGATTGAGAGTGGGAAAAATCAAGTGTACAAACGTTTGACCAATAACACAGAGAGAGTTGATATCAGATTTATCAAAAAGACCAGACAGCAGAGAACTCTCCAGCTGACCCAAAACATTATTTATTGGACATTGTCTTCTCTAACACACTTGTTTGCAATGCCTCTACGCCTATGAATGACATAAAGTAATTGAAAAAGCTGGACTCATTTTTAAAAAAAAAATACATCGTAAGCTAACGCGCTATTTCTAAATCAACACAATCACAGACATAATGCAAGATAGAAACATACATGGATACACACACACGTACACACTCATTTACATACACTTACACTCACAGGTACACACAATCAGATACATAAACAGTTGCACAAAGATGCAAGCACATACACGACTACACACATACACATACACAGCTATGCACACTCTGAATCAAAGAAGTGACAGCAGCTCATGTCAGCTTAGCGTCCAAAAGAAATTGTGTTCAAGAAAAACAGCTTGATGCCATTTTAACTTTTTAAGTTTTAGATAATCGAACAAGTCACAAGGGATTTCAATAGAACCTTTGGCTTCTAAGTGAGAAGTTATTGAGAAGTTGTCGTATTTTTAAAATCATAGAGACATTTCTTTCCTTTTACACGCAGACACAAATAGAGACATTTCTTTCCTTTTACACACAGACACAAATAGAGACATTTCTTTCCTTTTACACACAGACACAAATAGAGACATTTCTTTCCTTTTACATACAGACACAAATAGAGACATTTCTTTCCTTTTACACACAGACACAAATAGAGACATTTCTTTCCTTTTACATACAGACACAAATAGAGACATTTCTTTCCTTTTACACACAGACACAAATAGAGACATTTCTTTCCTTTTACACACAGACACAAATAGAGACATTTCTTTCCTTTCACACACAGACACAAATAGAGACATTTCTTTCCTTTCACACACAGACACAAATAAAGACATTTCTTTCCTTTCACACACAGACACAAATGAGACACTTATTTCATTTCACACAGAAAACAGAAATACTTATTTCATTTCGCACATACACTGTTGAGACACTTATTTCGGAGACACAAATAGAGACATCTTTTCTCATTTCACACTCAGACACATATACTTCAACTCTCCCCCCCCCCCCCTCTGTTTCCCGTCATAAGTATAGATAAAAAGGGTGCATCTATTCATTAATGACTAGTAAGACTGTTTCTAGACTACTCGTGGAAAATTGGCGGGAGGAATCGTGCGTGTGTGGGTGTGTGTTGCAGTTTTCAATGATTCTCATAGAAATACGTAAAGGAAATGACAAATGATGAAAGAGCGGAAGTGAAGAGTGTTGCTTGCAAACGGATGTATCATAAGCTCAGCCAGGTGGCATCTTGAGATATTTTTTTTCCAGGAATAAAATCAACCAATATAAAGATCACACAGACAGAAAGACAGGCCGACAGATAGATAGATAGATAGATAGATAGATAGATAGATAGATAGATAGATAGATAGATAGATAGATAGATAGATAGATAGATAGATAGATAGATAGATAGATAGATAGATAGATAGATAGAGCTTGTTAGCTGGAAAGTAAAAATTATCTATCTAGGTTGTGTCATGTCAAACAGCTTTGTTCTCTGTTGTTGTTTTTTTTTTAATATTTCTTTTACAAAATAATTTTGTTTTATTGAACTAGACGTACTTGTTACCAACACAAACACTATCTTTATATTCCTTGTGTATTTTAGCTTCTGATATTTGTGCTGAGAATATTAAAACATGCCTATGTGGAACACTTCGGGGACCGCTACTGAGTTTGTGTTTAAACACAAACTCTTTTAGTAATCTTGTGTTGTTGTTTTTTGGCTAGAATTGTACTTAGCAATAAGCAAAACAACAAATTTTTTTTTTCCATTTTAGATTTCGATAAATAAGCATACATAAATTTGCATGTTTAATTTTGTTTTTAAAAAATATATTGATACTAATTTGCATTGAGAAGTCTGATCAGAAATATTTTGGAGACATTTAAATATTATAAAATGCATTTCAAAAGCTAGCTAAATTCTATGTCTACCTTCTATGTATAACACAAAATGTGCTAAAGCAGGAACGGCCAACATAGGCCTTATTGCGGAAGAATGGTCCGAATCTTAATAACTAGCTGTTAACCAAAGAATTGGTCAAAAAGATAGCTGAAAATTTAGCCCAATCTAATTGAACCCACATATTTTGCTAAAAATGTATGCAAATCTATTTTCACTAACGCTTTTGGGTTCTCTCTCTCTCTCTCTCTCTCTCTCTCTCTCTCTCTCTCTCTCTGACAAACACGAAAAGCCAGCAAGTAATTTACTATCATTTAGGTCGTACATTGAACCAGCAATTAACATCTGCTACCTATTACTCTCTATGTATCGACATAAATTAGCCCATAATTTTTCGCTCTTGTATAAGGAAGAGATAACGAACTGTGCTTCATTCAATCTGCGCCACCCCCCCCCCCCTTTTCCTTTTACGTTTTCTTTACTATAGGAAGCGGCCCCCGAACGGAGCCGCCTCGCTTCGTGCACATGGTCTGCCCTTCCCCCTCCCATCCCCCCAGGGTTTGCGTCCTGTCTTATCTAGGTAATGTAAAAATTCAATTTCATCTCAGGCCTTTGCTTTTAACTCAATCAAGGCAGCATCGTTAACGAATAGCGTTGTCATAACTCCATTAAGCCGACACACAGGCCGTAAGACACAGACGCAAGATGAATGGAAACAAGTTCATTTTTCCCCCCTTTTTTAAAGAGGCACGGAGACTAGCGAACAAAGAACAAGTCTGAGAACTAATAAACCTTTTTTCAAGTGGTAGGTGGGTGCTAAACTCCCCAAAAAGGGGGAAGGTTGAGGAATTCACTATTCACCCTTTCCCCCACATCTTCTTTTTGAACCTAATTTCATCATTAACATTGAAAATTTAGTTGAGGAAGTGAACTCATACTCTCTGGCTTTTGGACTAGAAGAAAACAATGTTGAAAAATGTATTTCTTTTTATTACAGTAGCACCTTCTCGTCTCACCTCTCCACCTCCCCCCCTTTCCAGCACCACCACTTATTTGTGGCGCCCCTCTGAGAGAAAGGACTCCATGGAAATTGCTTTAGAGAGCATTCCGCGGAGAGGCAGAAATCTAATTTTAAACCAGACAAATACACTTCTTGAACAAATTCTCTGTAAAAAGGCCAAAAAAAGAAAAATCTCTAGAGCGGATTAGATGATTTTACAAGTTGCAGTCTGCAACAAATTATCTGATTCTGACTGTCAGGCAATTTTCCTTGTTGTTTAGAATTGTTTCGTTTTAATGGAGATTTTCTGGAAAAGTTCGCATTTTTAAATGTTTTTTTCCCCGACTTCCCGTGATGCAGGATACGGCCATGTTTTGTTATAATAAGCAAATAAACTGTATGCTCGTACATTTAAGATACAAATATTGTTGGATGTTGTAGAATGATTTGTTTCAAGGCAGGAGATCTAAATGGTTAATCATAAAATCTGGCCAGTGTTCTTTATGACTGATGGATCTATACATCTCCCAGAGGAAACAGAATAATTAAATATAGAAATAAAAATATGTGTATCTGTTAATCTGTTTGTGTTTATTATAAATAATAAATATATTTATAGATAGACACAGAGTGTGAGGGGGGGGGGGAAGTAATGTCACACTAGAAACTAATAAGAAACAACTTAGCACTAATAATCTTATTATAACAGTGCTGGTACTTATAAGAGACAACTTATCTCTAACACTTACAAGAGACAACTTGTCACTAATAAATTCATGACCCTCTAAAAACCGTGAAACTAGAAGACCGGGCTACATTTGTAGAGATCTGTTCCTAGAGGACCATGGGCTGGGGATAGTGGGATGTGAGGGTCACCAAGGAACCAATCAAATCAACAGATCAGTTCTAGGAAAAAAATGTTTGTATTATTATTCTGTTTGTTGTACACGTTTCGGCTGTTCCATCAGATTGGGAGACACCCTCGGCTCCCTGACCCAAATTTCACGCAGAATGACGAGGGAGAGCGCGAGCAGGGTTGGACCACTAGACCAGCTAACAATAAATCTAGAGAGCATACTTCCTTTTTGCGTGTGTGTGTGTGTGTGTGAGTGTTTTTAGAAAACAAATTTAACACTGTATCTGAACTTAAAGGGAAACTCCGATGGTTTTGACAATTTTTGATATAATATGTGTTTTGATTTACAGGTAATGAATATATGATTCTTTTTTTCTTTCTTTGCAATAATAACTTAGTAATTGATGTTTTTCCGACGTAATTTTCCTGCGCATCCAAAACAGTCAGACTTTCACCGGGTTTCTATGTGACGTCACAAATGTGTTTTTATCTATTGACTTATTGTATAACAGGAGACCATACAGCAAAGTTTACATTCTCGTATTAGAGATATATCTTCGTCTATGCAGTTAGATCTAGATCTTGTAAGCAAAGAAAAAATGCGTATTAAAAGTAGATTTACATGCTTGACTAACCACGGCAGTATGTATATTCTCGCCAGACCACTCAACACACAACAAACATTATCGTTTGGTTGTCTTGTCATGACCGACTACACGTAGTCTAGACTAGCCTTACACTGACCAGTTTGTTCGAATCAGTCAGACACACGATCTATTTACTTCTTGGGACAGAGAGAGGCTTGCATGAAAATGTTACTCTTTTTCTCGAGTTGATTAACCTAATGCTTTTAGATCTATCTATAAATGTCTATACATACATTATACATATATAACGTATCATAGCTCTGGACTAGGCCGTCACTAAGCCTAACAGCTACTGTAAGAATGAAGCGATACGATTGGTCAAATCTAGTTTGTCTTTCAGTATTGTTGAGGGAAGTGACGTATGAACTAGCTTGAAACAAAATCTCATCGAACCTGTTTTTTTTTGTTTTGTTTTGAGATGTCAAGAATTTACTGACTAATTTATTAAATAGAAATGTTTCTAAGCATTTAAATAAAAAATGGTAAAATGTTTACTATTACAACTTTTTACGCAGAATTTAAATATGTCAATAACTCAAACTTGAAAAACAATCGGAGTTTCCCTTTAAAACAAAAAATTGAGATACCTAGACACACACACTGACAAACACGCATGCGCGAAATTGAAAAAAAATGTCGGCTAGTAGAGGGCAAACAACTCAGCTGTTCCTTCTCAGAAGAAGAAGCTCCACTTTGATTGGACGTGATTTACATGAACTGGCGGTTACGTAACTATCTCAGCTACTCAGTGTTACCTGGAAAAAAAAAAGAAGTATTCGTTTATCACAAATTTAATTTTGCATGCAGCAACATACAGTGTTTTTTTTTTTAAAAGAAGCTTTTAGGGTTTCTAACATTGTACATGATTTAACAGGTCGTGGAGGTAAGGGTATCTCTACTCTTGTCATCAAGATGGATCATTGTTCTTAGCATTTGACAATACCGGAATGCCCGGTACGAAGATCAAGGAACTGATTCTTCCATCGGGAACAGGGAGACGGTTTGGAAATTGGTCAATCACAAGCCATGCATTTATTCGGTTCATGAGCCAAAAGCTATTAGCCTAAAGACAATAGAGTCTGTGAGAACTTTCTATACTGCAATGTCAAGAGAGTGTGCGAAAGTACGATGCCTTTTATATTAAGGAAAGGCTTAGGTCAAGCGGCTCCATCGACACAGAAGTCACGGAGGTCACGGGTCAAGTAGTGAAGGTCCTTTCTTTACATTGAATATTGAAAATAAAGAAAATATCAACTCTTTTTCTGTGGAGTTTCTGTTTTTATTTTCTACATACACTTTTGTTAAGATCTAAAAAATAAAAAAAGTTTCGTGTTGCTGAGTTTCAATCGTTAGACTGATGACATGAGCGTCACGAGTTCTAATTGGGATGAATGGGCTAGGAACATCTCCCCCACTTGGTGTGAGGCGTGTGTGGAGAAGTGCTATAGAAATAAAGTCCTTGTGCGTCTCTTTAAATTAATTAAACCCGAACAAATGAGACATTAAACTCACTTGTTTGTGAGTCATTAGTTCAACTGCGTAGTCTGTAGTAAGTCTGTCTCATTAGTTCAACTGCGTAGTCTGTAGTAAGTCTGTCTCATTAGTTCAACTGTGTAGCCTGTAGTAAGTCTGTCTCATTAGTTCAACTGTGTAGTCTTTAGTAAGTCTGTCTCATTAGTTCAACTGTGCAGCCTGTAGTAAGTCTGTCTCATTAGTTCAACTGTGTAGCCTGTAGTAAGTCTGTCTCATTAGTTCAACTGTGTAGCCTGTAATAAGTCTGTTTCATTATTTCAACTGTGTAGCCTGTAGTAAGCCTGTCTCATTAGTTCAACTGTGTAGCCTGTAGTAAGTCTGTCTCATTAGTTCAACTGTGTAGTCTGTAGTAAGTCTGTCTCATTAGTTCAACTGTGTAGTCTGTAGTAAGTCTGTCTCATTAGTTCAACTGTGTAGCCTGTAGTAAGTCTGTCTCATTAGTTCAACTGTGTAGCCTGTAATAAGTCTGTTTCATTAGTTCAACTGTGTAGCCTGTAGTAAGCCTGTCTCATTAGTTCAACTGTGTAGTCTGTAGTAAGCCTGTCTCATTGGTTCAACTGTGTAGCCTGTAGTAAGTCTGTCTCATTAGTTCAACTGTGTAGTCTGTAGTAAGTCTGTCTCATTAGTTCAACTGTGTAGTCTGTAGTAAGTCTGTCTCATTAGTTCAACTGTGTAGTCTGTAGTAAGTCTGTCTCATTAGTTCAACTGTGTAGTCTGTAGTAAGTCTGTCTCATTAGTTCAACTGTGTAGTCTGTAGTAAGTCTGTCTCATTAGTTCAACTGTGTAGTCTGTAGGTTCTAACCTCGTTGTTGTTGACAGTCGTTGACCTGTAGCACCAGGCTGCTGGTAGACAACCAACCGCTGTGTGTATTCTATTTTAACTTATAAAACTTGAAATAACTTGAACAACTTGTTTGGGAACAAAACTTAATAGAAGGTATTGAAATGAAATGAAATAAATAAATATTTCAAACAAATCTAACTCACAATAAAAACACGTCCTTACACTCTAGCATCCTGGAGTCGTCTCACATACTTGACATAGCTTACGACAGCGCCGCTTATCTTGCATCATTCTACAAAACTAACTTTAAATTATTGCTCTCTCTCTCTCTCTCTCTCTCGCTCGCTCTCTTTTCCTCTCTCTCTCTCTCTCTCCAACCAACAATAAATACTCCTTTCTTCATAATCACCTTGGAAACACACACTCTCTTCTTTGCACTATCTGCCAGTTCTGTTACTAACGCAATCTTTTGATCGAAAGCCAACAGCTCTGTAAACTTTTCCCTTTTTGTCTAGCACGTAGATCTACTACCTATCAATTATAAGCAGATTTTTTAAAAAAAAATAATAATATTTTAGGGAGTTCTGTCAGATCTAGGTCCAATGCATTTCAACTAGAATGAGATCTACCCACAGAATCCTGTCTTTTATGTTAACGAATTAAGAAAACTACAGAAAGTTCTTTTTTTTTCTTCTTTCTATCATTAAGCAATCCTTATTGTTAGCTACGAGCATAGAGTAACACCGCTATATTTTAAAAAACATATATACTGACAATTTTAACGAATCAAATAACAGATCTCTGAAGACAAACTAAACTGACTTATACAACCAAACGAATGTTTCTAATACACCCACAAGTAAACGAGAAGCAGAAGACATGTCTCCCTGTCTCGCCAGATGTGCCTGGACTCAACACCATCATTCCATCCTCTACCAAGGCCCTTGCAACCTTCTCCTCTCCCCGCCCTCCCAGCCCGAAAGCATCCCCCCCCCCCCCTTCACCTCGACAAACCAAGCATTCCATCTCCTCGTAAAAACTGTTTCATCCAGAGACCCCAAGAAGCCACCAACTCATAAAAACAATTAGCTCTCTTACCGTAGGAGCAGATTAAAAACAAGAACTTTTTACTGCTCGGATTCAATTCTCAAACAACGCGAAACGTCTAACGGAACAACTACATTTTAATAGAGGACCTAGTGCAGCAGGAGTAGGTAGCGCTCAGGGGGTCCCAACTGAGGCATCTCATCTCTAATTGGTTTTCACTTAAACCCACCACTCCGGCCCCATAAGCCGAACCACTCGCCCTTCTTGAAAGAAGTAATCTTTTCTATTAGTAGGAATAACTAAGACTTTTGAGCATCGCTGACTTTGATTCTCTCCCTTTACTCTCGGTATTGGGAAATTAGCCACCAGAGGGGAGCTAACCAGATAAATATTGTGTTCACCTTGTGTGGATGCTGAGGTTGAGCAGGGGTGAATAGCACAAGACACGCACTTACGCATATAAAATACATATTTATTACGCGTACCCAAACGCCAAGGGAGGTGGCCTCGGGAGGGGGTTAGAGAGTGGTATGGTCTTGATGAATCGAGAGAGCTCATCGTTATGATGTGGTTTCTATGGCTTACAATGAGTGCTGGGAATTCTTACACTGAATTAGAAACAAATTTGGGGCCAGATTTTTTTTAATATTGCCGGCAACATTTTTCTTCTCTACAACAAGCCACTGAAAGTTGGGGGATTCCCGGAGCCTGGTTTGGCAATGGACTGCCCTTTCGAAATTGCTCGCCCACAACTGGGTTTTTTTTTTTTAATCACAGCAGAAATTGGAGCTGCTCTCTTAATGCACTCTCCAGTGTTCAATTAGACAAGGAATCACTTGAGGTATAATTACAGGCAAAGGGGGGATAATTATAACCTGCAAGTGATCCACTAGAAGACAAGAAGGGGAAAGCAGAACACAAATAAATGGATTGGATCTTAAGTCAGTTAAGTAAGCAGCTCATGTATGACTCTGTCCCTGTCTGTCTATCTGCTTCTCTCTATCTCTCTTCCCTCTCTTTCTCTCTCTCTCTTGGATACAGTTTGTGACCAAACGTGTGTTGCTTAAATAAACCTCAGGACAGGTTCAGTCTTACCAATTACGGAGTCCAATTTATTGGGTGCCTGCGAGGCTCTTCTGTTTTTGTTATTACTATTAATTAGATTATTATATCAACATGCCTAGGATGTTCGATACCTAACAAAATAAATAATTACCAATACTTAATTAGCTCATTTGTTTATTTACTTTATTGATTATTGTTTTGTCATGTAAAAGATATAATTGTACAAACGTTCAACTTAATCCAAGACTGGGGGGGGGGGGGGGGGGGGGTGAGAAATAACGTGTACAAACTTTTTACCAGACAGACAGACAGACAGACGGAGTTAGTTGATATATGTGAATTGTAATCACTTGATGATACCGATTTCTTTAACTAATTTTTCACATGACTTCTAACTTCTCTTGACTAATTTGACTTGACTAACTATAAGATGGCTTACTCTCAAGTCGACTGCACCTTAAGTTGATCAATAACTAACTCACTGAAATTATCTCTTTCACCCGTACATGCAGTCATAAAAAAAAAAAAAAAAAAAAAAAAACTAATGTTCACATGTTTATGTTATCACGTTCTAGGTTCAATAAATTCACTTTAACATTTTATAAAGTACAGTAAGATTACTATTTTATCTGTAACATGTATGTATCTCAGACGATAAACGCCATCGAGCCAAGTGAACTAAAACTGTCTCCATTTACAGCAGGGCAGGCACTAATTTTACCTGTCATGTGACTGGTCGAGAATGCTTCTCCAGATTAGGGCTTTACCACTGAAGTCGGCCTGTAGATATGTTGTGTTGCTTTACGGCCCTTCAAAACATTAGCCTGCAGTGCAACACGAAGCCGCAAAGGGTTCCAGATGACTATTTTTTTTGCGGGCTGTGACTTTATATGGCATTCAGACCATACATAAAAAATAAGGGAATCCCTGCTCCACCTTGCGTTCAGTCGCGTTATGACCGAAGTCAATCAAAAACACCAACATATGTGCGTGACTGTGTTTGTTTTGAGTGTATGTGTGTGTTTTGAGAGTGTGTATGTGTACTTTATATAAACCGAAAAAAGCCAACAATTAAAAACTAAGATGATCTCTTTAACACCCAATATCCGTCACAAAGGAAATCTCCTTCAGAGGACCGTAGGTGTCCAGATTAGGAAGTTCAAATGTACGAACAAATAAAAAATATTTATTAGTTCTTAATGACATTTTTAAAAATTTGCTAATATGAATTGATTTTTTTTTTGACATTTAAATGATCATGTAACATATCCAGTAATCTTGACTTGACACTTTGCTAGATCTAGCTCAGCTTCTCCACTTCTGCTGTTTCCTTTTTTTTTTCTTTAAAGATTTTTTCTTTTTACATTTTTTTTTGTGTCTTGAAAGTTACAAAAAATTAACATATACATTTCCATTCAAATACTTTTCATTTAAACTTAACTTTTACATTTTTTAGGCAGCTTCTTCTGTTTTCTTCTCACTTAAGATGAAAGCAATTCAAACAAACCGTAGCGTGTCAACAAAAATATAAAAAAAAAATAATTAAAAACCTTGTCATTCTATCTTCAGCGTTCAAGGTGAAATTAAAAAGCGATCTGATCCCATGTGGCAGGAATACAAGACAATGGCCAGGTAATAGCTGAGAAGGACAAAAAAAGGCGAAATGAAATTGTAACGCAAGAACTCAAATCGTTTCATAATTTTAACGGTCGTTTTCAATTTCAGGGGGAAAAGGCGAAGATGAAGAAACTAAAATTATAAATTTTTTTTTTTTAACTTAAAGACAATAATAAGAAAGTTATTAGGCGAAGAGTTAACATAGAGACAGAAGAAGAAAAAAAAAAAAAAGAATACTCCTCTGTCGAGAAGTTTTAAGATGAATCTCTTTTTTGTTTAGTTTTCGATTTTTAATATCTGGTTTACAATCTTTGAGGAATAAAATACATTATCATAGAAAAAGAAGAGAAAGCGGTATCGGGGCGATTAAATGTTGTTTAAACGATAAGCAATTTAAAAAAAAAAAAAAAGGTGTGTAGAGAGATTTTGATATCAATGTTACCAACTAAATAATTTTATAAATACTTTGGAAATCCAAAAAATACATAAGGGAAAGAACTGCAAATTAATGACATATATCTCAATACTGCAAGATTTTTTTGCCTTTTTCTGTAGAAAACTCAATTAATTAATTACCACTTCTAATTAACCAATTTGTTATTTTTTATTGATTCATGTGTTGAAATTGATAAGGAATTTTTCTGCAAAGTTTCAGCTTAATCCGAGAACTGTAAGTGGGAGTAATATCGTGTTTAAGATTTGAAACAGACAGACTGACAGATAGAATGAGTTGATATAAACTTTGAAAATTAGATTGCACTACAAGACATGAAATATTCAATACCAATAAATTGTGAAAAAAATTATATTCCTTATAAATAAACAAAATTATCAACACTTCTTTCTGTACAACAGAATCACAAAATAAAAATATATAAAAAAATAAAGAATTTAAAAAAAATACTTATAAAAACCAAAGTTTATCTAATGGAAGAATTCTACATTTACAACAAAGTATCTTAATTATGTATAAGTTATTGCACCTTTTCAATATCAACCAAAATAAGATTTAGCTTCCATTTGGTTGAGACTCAGCGTACACTATATACTGCTTTGAAATGAAGAGTTATAAATGCTCAGGTGGCGCTGCTTGCACGCGATCGAAGTTGAAATCCCTGGACTAGTTCCTTCATTGTGATTCTGACTTCCTGCATGGTCAAAAGTGTTTGAAGACATTGGACTCATAGCCGGAATTACGCCAGTGCAAGACTCTAACGAGCCAGGGCATCATGGGGCAACAGAAAAATATCTTTCATAAAATAAGCATATTAATACTGTATTATTGCGCATATAACCCGCGGGATATCACGTTTTTACAAACGAATGTCTGCTGTGCGGTGTATACAAAGGTGCGGGGTTTAAAAAATGTATTTCGCTCATAAACATAGCATAACGGAAACTCTGTTGGGTCTTTCTACCTCAGATACCAAACTACAGATGGGACCGTAGGCTCACACGCGTGTTGCACTCGCTTCTTGGAACAACAAATGGAGCACGATTTTGTCTCGAGGAACAGACGTCTGATGAGCAACAACTTTATGTACCGCTAGTTTACGGCAAGTCACGCTTTGCACATGCCGGGTATATAAGGGTGCGGGTTGTACGATATTGTTTTTTCTTTATTTTGTGCGGGGTATAAGAGCAAAAATAGGGTATACGAAAATATGTCGAATGATACTAAATCAACGAATTCTATACTTTTTTTTCTTCACAGATATGATTGTACATTTATTAATATCATAAAGTGCATTAGTTTTGAAGATTGAAGAGGGCATGGGCCTCCTCAAAAATCCTACCTAAGGCCTCCACTTACTAAACTCCGGCACTGGTTTGGATAATCCCACTACATGATGATAGTTCAGCAGTTGTGTGGTAGCAACAGTTTAAAAAATGCTCACATGGCAAGCTCAATGCACTCGCGTCCAATGTGTTTTGTGAACTTTGAGGAAGCTATGAACACGGTTACAGCGCTGCCTTTAGGTGCTCACCAAAAGGATTAGCTTGAGTCAAATCGCCAATTTGAAACTCAGTGTCTGCCTTGAGATTCGGGTAGTTAAACGAGAAACATACTCCGACAGATAAAGCCATAATTGAATAAAGTTTATATTATTTCATATATATTATCCTTAGTTGCTAGTGGACTGGCTAAAATAGAAATGACTCTATACCCAAAATAAAAACATTTTGTTTGCTGTACCGAAAATAGAAAAGAAAATATTTAGAAAATATGCCATCGTAGACAAAAGCAACAGGAATTAAAAACAGAAATGTACACAAATAAACTTCTCAAAGGACAATATCAGACAAAATGGACTGACATAAAGATTAAAAATTACATTAATAAAACTGAAATAGACAAAATAAGTAGCACACTAAAACTAAATAACGCTCACAAAATCAAAAGCTGCCATGTTTGTTTTGGATTTAGTTTCCACAATGTAACTGAATTTTTTTTTTTCGTTTTGTTTCGCTAATTCTCCTTGTTTCTATTTTTTAGTCACAGTAATGGATAGCTTTTACTTCCGTTAACGGCCAATGTCTCTAACGACAACTCCGCTATCAAGCTATACAGAATACATCCATTCATTCATCATAACTCTATCAAGCTATACAGAATACATCCATTCATTCATCATAACTCTATCAAGCTATACAGAATACATCCATTCATTCATCATAACTCTATCAAGCTATACAGAATACATCCATTCATTCATCATAACTCTATCAAGCTATACAGAATACATCCATTCATTCATCATAACTCTATCAAGCTATACAGAATACATCCATTCCTTCATCATAAGTCCCAGTTCAAACAAATCAATAGTTTTCAATTTATGGTGGTTAAAAAGATCATGTACCCACCCCCCACACCCTCTCTACATTATCGGACGGGTAAAAAAAAAAAGACAAACAACAATCTGCGCATGTCCGTGATATGAACAACCCAACCGGAGCAGACCAGGGAAGATTTCTTATGGCACAAAATTCTTTTTTGGGCACTGGTCGCACTTTTTCCTTCCGTCTCATTTAACCTCGTCATCTTCAGGAGCCCTCCTCTCATAACGTCCTCACCGAGCACCCTGGACGGACTCCCGAGTCCAAACGGCCATTAAGAGGTAAAGTCAGACACGGCGTATTGCAAACAGACGCGTTTCAATGACTGATCAATCAACGCCCTATTCTTCTAGAGCCGGCCCGTGAGAATCCAACAATAATTGAATGTCTTCATTCTTGACTCGCTATAAAAAAACTATGTTTTCGTGTGTGTGTGTGTGTTGTGTTTGTTTCTCATTGTGGGCTAAAGGAGACGAGCTTACGGCCCGAGTGCTGCGATTGCATCTCTTCAGAGTTATGAGCTGGAAAACCCGTGGATTACAAGTCGGCCGTTATGTGGCAATTTGGCCGCCCCCATCCCCTCTAGCATCCATCACAAGCATGTGCGGAAATGGAAGCCAGCGCCTCCAGCTAAAAAAGGTTATCTTCTCTTTCTGGCTCTCTCGCTCTATAGAGATCCCTCTCTTTTTTTTTTCTCGCCCTCTTCTTCTTCTGCAGAGGAACAGGGGCTTCTCCTTATCCCGCATCGCATCTGAGGCGGGAAAATATTGACTTTTAAACTTGTCACATGGAACCGGAAATGAGACAGAGACCATGTTTTGAGGGAAGCAGACGATAGTGTCAAGGAAGTCGCTAGGAACGATGGGAGGGAAGAAACGGCATGAATTATGATAAGGTTATGAACGGGCAATGTCATTTTGACGAGGGATGAAGTGGCGAGAGGTCGGGTGGCTGAGGTGTGAAAGAGGAGCGCAACGAACGAAATAAAAAAAAAGATAATACTCAAACATTAGGGATGAGTGTGGCTGATAAGAAACTCGTGGCTTTGATTGCTCTTTGCTGATGGGATCTGGAGCAAGGAGTGAGAACCCTCTGAGAAAGTAGATACCCTTATTCTTAGAGGTGACTTATTCCCCACGTTCTCTCGAGCTTTCTGTTCACCGCCTCTGGATAGCTTCGTATTTTTTTTTTCAAACCAGGAAATCAAATTTTTTATCTCTGTATCTGTACTTGAACAGAGCTGCGTGGAGGCAATATCTCGCTAAGCGTCACGTCTATCACTTATTGAACCAATACAGATCACGGGAGGGGGGGGGATGGGGGGGGGGAGGCTAACAGTTGCTATAGAAATACACAATAGATGGAAAACTAATAACAGCTTAAAAATTAAATCTTTTAATTATTTTTTTTAAATGTTCATTTCATGTAGTTATGAAACATAATCAACTAATAACAAACACACACACACTTGGTTTGCGGTACAGAGATAGTAGGTCAGGCTTTAGAATAGACGTAGCTGGTCTAGTTCAAGTCTGTCGTAAAATGGATTTAATGGATCATTTTAAACACTGTGTACATACACTGTTTATTTTTTTTTTTTTTATATTTGATATACGTTTGAGGTCTACATTCTTTAATAAATAAATTACAGAAAGATAGAAAAACAAGGGAATGCAATATGAAGAAATGTGTGTGCGATGTAACATTCTTTAAAAAAAAAGGTAAGAAAAGAAGAACGACAATGGCCAAAAAGATTTTAAACTTTAGTTTGTTTTTTTTTAATGTCAAACTGTTAAGGACGCCATGTTTGAAGATCACTGTGGCCTGCTAACTAGTACCATTAGTTTGTGCTACAGACCAGGGAGTTTAGCAATTTGATGTTACAGTGCTTAATTAAATTAAATTAAATTAAAGCAATACCTTAAAAAAAGAACGTAGATTATCATCAATTCCTATATTATGCACACCGGTTACACCAAAAAGCTAGATATGTTGGATATCAGCCGTAGATGAAAATCTATAATAACGAAACCTAATCTCAAGCTGCAGTGCTATAACCAACAGTGTACTATTGACATAAAGTAGAAGTCATTTTTTAAAACTCAACGCTGAGATACTAGCCCTGAGACTAAATTGGCATTTCCAAAGTTTTATTTCGTTGCTTACTGGCACTTCATTGAGTAAATGACAAGTTTCTTACGAACCTCATGTATTAGGCTAAGAAATGGTCAGGGGAGGGAAGAAGGGCGATAGGAAACTTTCCGCACGTGTATCGCAACTTCCGCTTATAAACTTATCACGTGACTCTAATCTGTCCGCATGATTGGTCCCTACCTCCAGCGTGAAGATTTCGTTTTACTATTTTGAAACGAAACTATCCCCTGAGCCGCCCTGAGGAGTTTCCAACAAATGTTTCCATTCGAATAGTACCTTACCTTTTTTTGTTTTCCTTTTCCCAATACAGGGGAGACCATCTTGAATTTCGAGAGCCTCAAAAGGGGAAAGATTTTTTAAGGAGCCGCCTACAATTATAAATTTTGTTTTCAAAAAGTAATGACTGCAGTGCTCTTGTTAAAAATAGTTCTTGTATTCTTAAGCGCCTTTCATTGATGTTCCAGGCTAAATTAACATTTAAACTTGCAGTGAATACATTATACCTTCAGCTCATTGCATATAGTCAGATCAAAGAATGGAAGGGCCTGTCATTGAAAGAGATTCCACTCAAGACAAAAAACATTGGAATGTAGAAAGACGGTCGATAAATCACCTGTGGTGCCCCCAACAGTTCAACAGATTAAGGAATAGGCGAAGATGGATACTAGTAGCGGGCTCGGTATTTAAAATCCAAGTCGAGTTCTGGACAGATCAATGTTAGCTTTATTTCAAAATTTTGCCAGTGACAAACACGAAGTTCCACGACTAGATGGGCAGGTCCCTGATTTCAGTTGGTGTTACCAAATACTAAAGAACTCGGTCAAGACGAACACAAAACTGTATTACTCTTGACAGCATATATCACACACTGGCCTCTCTCTAGCTTTCTAAACGTACACACTTCCGGTCATTTGCGCATACATAAAATTAGATTGTATATACACACACACATACATTCATGCGTGGCAGTAACCATGAAATCCCCTATTTATGAAATTAATTTAAAAAACATTAGGGTTGAGTTTTAAAAAATCTAATAAAATGCTATATAAGTTTAGACCACTGTTTAGAAATGTGACCTCTGTTTGGAACCCTCAACTCAGGAAAATATTAAGAATATAAATAACAGACGCAAAATAGAGCTGTGAGATTTATAACAAATGAATATTTACATTCAACTAGAGTAGCACCATCAGTAAAATCACTAATTTTAAGGACACTTCAGGACAGAAGGTTAAAATGTAAACTGGCAATGAAGCATACAACATTAAACCATAACTTAAGAAGAAAACAGAACCAAATAAAATACCCAGAAAAACATGAATGTAAAAGTACATTTCTTACTGGAAAAGCAAGGAAGAATTCATACAAGCACTTCTTCTTTCCTAGCACCTTTAGAACATGGAACGGGTTGCCTGAATCAGCCAAGAAAACAATGAATTAGCAGAGTCTATCTTCTAGTCAACAAGCAGACCAAACACTACGCTGTAATGACTTTAGTTAGAGTAGACTCATACAAGTTGGGACTAATCGGGGAATTCATTAGTGACGTAATGGAACATTAAAAACTTAGAACGGAAATAGCTTAGAGACAGAGTAGCGAAAAGAGGATTGGTTAGAACAAGACGTGTATTTAGGTCTAGCGACGTTGGATTGCGCCCTTCTTAGCAGCCTTCAACCTTATAAGACAAAATCAACGACTTCAATTCGAGACACAAAATTGTAACCAGCAACACCTCAGCAACACCTCAGCATTACCTCAATAACACCTGTCTCAGCAACACCGCAACAGCACCTGTCTCAGCATCACCGCAACAACACCTGTCTCAGCAACACCTCAATAACACCTATCTCAGCATCACCGCAACAACACCTGTCTCAGCAACACCTCAATAACACCTATCTCAGCATCACCGCAACAACACCTGTCTCAGCAACACCGCAACAACACCTGTCTCAGCAACACCGCAACAACACCTCAGTAACGTCTCAGCATCACCGCAACAACACCTGTCTCAGCAACACCTCAACAACACCTCAGTAACGTCTCAGCATCACCACAACAACACTTGTCTCAGCAACACCGCAACATCTCCGCAAAACTTCAGCAACACCTCACCAACACCTCCGCAACACTTCAGCAACACCTCAGCAACACCTCAGCAACAACTCCGCAAAACTTCAGCAACACCTCAGCAACATCTCCGCAAAACCTCATCAAAACCTCAGCAACACCTCAGCAACACCTCCGCAACACCTCAGCAACACCTCCGCAACACCTCAGCAACACTTCAGCAACACCTCAGCAAAGTCTCAGCAACGTCTCAGCAACATCTCAGCAACACCTCAGCAA
Organism: Biomphalaria pfeifferi; assembly: GCA_030265305.1. Taxonomy (NCBI): domain Eukaryota; kingdom Metazoa; phylum Mollusca; class Gastropoda; family Planorbidae; genus Biomphalaria; species Biomphalaria pfeifferi. The sequence continues at coordinate 3,708,560 of JASAOG010000053.1, read as the reverse complement.
CGTCTCAGCAACACCTCACAACACCTCAGCAACACCTCACAACACCTCAGCAACACCTCAGCAACGCCTTTCCATTGAATAGAGACCAGTTATCTATAGTTAAAACCAGTCTTTGTAATTTTCTCCTATTAATAATACAAATAATGTATCAATAGCAGCACAGTTACTCCTCCCCCTGAAGAACGTGCACTAAAGAATGATCATTTTGTTAAGTAGACATTCAAAAGCCAAAGCAAACACAGCTCATATCGTCTATCACGTTTCAACATCAAAATACTTTTTAAAAAATTGGCTGCAGGCATAAATGATGAAGGTCTTTCATTGACCAGATTTTTTTGGGCAGTTTGCCAAACAAAACAAAAAAAAAAACAAAAAAAAATTACTTTTATTTTAATTCGAATCCTTCCCCCCCCCCCCCCCCCAATAAAAAAAAGTAGAAAGAAGACAAGGTTGGGAGGAGTGGGGAAGGGGAGAGGTAGGAGGGTGTTATTTTGTAAGACGGAGATAAAGAGTTTATGTTACGGTTAATTGAAGGTGTTCCAATGTTTCCTGAAATTTATAGACTAAGCAGGGAGCATTAAATTGTTAGAGTGGGAAGGAGCTGGTGATAGCAAGAAATTATTTATCTTCGCCTTGGAATGTTCTAGTTTGTTGGGCTGTAGTCAAAGATTGGGGGAAGTTGTTTGGTTAATTTCTGAAAATAAAACTTCTTTCGAAGTGTGCAGTAGTGAGTTATGTCTGAGATCATAATTATTTTGATGTGTGTAGCACATCAAGGATAGTCTTTGCATTCCGGACTATTATGAAGATCAACACTTATTAATTATTTTACAAAATATTGTCAGTATGAATAGACAACAATTTAGGGGCTGCTAGTCATGTAGACATTGCTAACGAACGTTCGTTGCTGAACTGACGGTGGCAATGAATTAAAGATTGCACATTTAAAGAGAAATTGACTTGCAGAAAAAGACAAGTGGAGGCTCTAGTGTCAGGACGATGGTCAGTACCTGAAATCCTTAAAACATCGATAGACTGAGTTATAGGATAAGTGTTTGTTGAACATTGAAAATACCTTTTTTTTACCAAGTGTAACTTAAAACATTTCAGAGACAATCCCCCACCACAGGATATTTTGAAATAGATCACAGTCGGGATTTTAATGCAATCAGCTTCCAAACCAAGTGTCTTGAGCTCAAGTCCTGAAAAGATGGAGACTCCCAGATTTCAGCACGTTACTATTCTTCACGCATTAATGGATACTAGACATCTTTTGGAGAAACCAAACAAAAAGTGGAGAGTCGTTTTTTGTCCGATCCATACCGCGTACCCCCTCCCCAATCCCTCAGTGATGGCATAACTTTCTTTTTTATTTGACATTTTGTTTGTACATCAGGTCCTACGACTCTTATTGTATAGTTCTTTTCAGCAATTGAGTTGTCTTTTTTTTAACTTTCTTGCAGTGCAAGTGCTTTTAACCAAGAGTTTAACAATTTATCAATTTTATTATCATTTTGTTACAAAGTGTGACGATCACATCTCCCTATATTTTCTTAAAACTTCTTTAATAATACTTCTTCAACTTTCACCTAAAATGACTTCTCAATTCAAAACAACTTGACTTGATACTTCATAAATAAAACTTAAATGATACATGAAACTTCACTTAGTATAACTTCAACTTCAACTAATAAAACTTTAACTAATGGACCCGCTAATATCACAAAACTTATTACTAATCGAGGACTGAGCGAGGACCATCGCTCTACAAGAACTACTACTATGCGAGGACCCCGTCTAACTGACATTCCCCTAATTTATACTTTCTTTGATCGTACGTTCCAGAATCATGGAACCTTCTCAGATAATTATTGTAGTAACTTTGACCTTCTAGAAGCTGACATGTGCTATTTTTTCCCTTAACCTCTTTCTTTGATTGGATATCTAAAATTAACTTGTTTACGCTGGACACTTGCACTGGTTTGAACTCACTTCTAGAAACTGGTCGAAATAGGTCACAGACTCGACCCGTGACACAAAGCACCAAATACGCAATAAAGTAAATATACAAATACAAATACATAAAAATGCAAATAAAAATAAATATTAAACCAGTAACAATGAACAATCTCCCATTCTATTTATTTTTTGTATTTCTTCAATAGCACACTAGATACATGCCATAACAATAAAGTTCTTCTAAAGACGATGCACAAACTGTTCTGAACGTTTATTTCTTCAACTCTTTACTGAATGCGACGAAACATTGGGGTCGAGTGTGGGAATACCCGATGAAAATGTGTTCAAAATATCAAATTTAATTGTAAGATGATCATATTTTGAAAATGTATAACGATTTCATCGAAGTTTTCACGGAGTGACTAATAAACTAGTAATTTAAGTTCCCAAAGATAGGCAGTTTTCGTAGTTTTGAATTCCGTGTCCACCAATGAAACATCTGCAAGTTAATAAAAGGAATCGTAAAAATACAAACATTTATTCGCACAAAGTGTCAAAGCACACAATTTCTTGGTGGCAAAGACCAAAGCTTAAAATTGCATGGTGTGGCCACCCCAATGCGAGTCAACTGTACAAGTAAGTTTAGTATTTTCAGTTTAAATCTGCTTTAACACAATGTGTGTGTGCTTGTGTGCTGCGGCTGGGGGGGGGGGGATGAGGCTAGAGCACCCTAGACAGACCCTTAACTCAAAAATAAAATCCAATTAATTCTATTGTTGATTACAACCTAGAGAAACTAGACATAAGTAATTTATTGAAATTTATGCAATTAGAAAATTAAGTGTTCTTTCGACTTTTACCTCATATATCTCTGTAGATTGGGCTTGCGTAATCAAGCCAGTAATATTTTTTTTACTGTATCAAGTATTCAATCCTGTTTAGCTCGTGTTTATTTGCATAGAAAACGTAGATCAAGGATTTATGTTTCAATCTTCTCGTCTGTATGGCTTACATTGTTCACGTTTCCATGCTGCTGTTCAAATCTCAGTTTATTCCAAGACAATTAACAAGTTCTGGAGATAATTGAACTGCAACCTCGTTTCAATCCACGTCTGGCAAGCCGATACAATGGCGGAGATCGAGAAACGCGGTGCGTTGAATCGTGTTGGGTGTGGGGGGGGCCGGGGGTAAAGTAGAAAAGTTGTCAGTGAATTGAATATCTTTAATAATATCTACTTTATTACTATACATTCGTTGGTTGTAAAAAAAACAAAAAAACTCGGACTGTCTTATAGTTTGAGATTAGGGATGTTTGGCTACCGTCCCCTGACCCCCATCACACTGCAAGATTTGATTCTCTCTCAACAGAAAGTTTGTTTCTGTATCTGTATCCCAACCCGTTGAAGCTAAGGCTTTACCTTGCTATTGAATGTGTCCAATTACATTTATTTAAAGCTTCTATTCCTCAGTTTTGGTTCTTTATACAGGTCTGATTCACGCCCGCTCCGTTCAAGTGCAAATACAACAGTTGTTTGTTTTTTTCGTCGTGTGTATGTGTCTTTTTTTTTTATATCTAAATCTCTATTTTCATTTATATATATTGTAATGTCAAGCACACAAATGGAAATAAAAGATATTATATTTGATTTGATGTCACGAACCGTCTATAGATAACGGTTTTCAGGTGATTGTGCAGCGTGTCTACGGATTGATATCTGGCTGACTTGCAAACCCATTTCCAGTCACACACAAATAGTCACATACAAATAGTCACAACTTTCTGACATCAAGCAATTAGAAACTGTCTTCTTTTCCTCGTTTCTCACTAGAAAAAATCTTATGGGCTCCATTGTACCCCCCTCCCATGAGAAATTGGAGACGCTGTTGACCCCATTGAAAACAAACTCTGATGTAATCTTGTTTAATTAAAAAATTATGATCAATGTGTAAACTAACATAATTACTTACTCATTTCTATTGGAGCTTGGGCCCTGTTCTAGGCTGCCAACAATGGATCTCTCTCTATCGTCCCCCCCCCCCCCCCCAGGCCGACCTTAGACATAGACAAACAAGGCAGCCAACTAGGGCCTCGCATAAGACTAAAAATAATATTTTTAGAGAAAACACAGCCAAATTTGGTTCAAATCTCAAACAGAGCAAAGTTCTATTGCTTTATGTCTGCTAGACTATCTCTAAAGTTTTGACCCTGACTCAAGGTTTTATTGACGATACAGATTTGTTGTTAAATATGGCGCGATTTTATTTTCTCGTTGTTTATTTTTAATTTTTATTTGAGGCCACCAAAGTCACCTCTCCTGAAATAACTAAGTCCTGCTCTGGTTCCCATGTCCTGGAGGAACTATACTTTGAAGGTGTCTGTCTTTAGTTCGCGTCTCCAGGTGTTTCTCTTTCTCTTGCCTAGTGGGTTCCACTTCAGTGCTTGCCTTGTGATGCCAGTTGGCGTTCAGCAGCTTCTTTTCGGCTTACATCATTCGACTTTCTGGTACTTCGGGTAGAAAAAACCTACAGCTCCCAGGAGAAATGTATTTTATGTTGGCTTCAATAGAATTTCCATCGGCCTTCCACTTTTACCTTGACTTGGGACAGCCAGAGTGGTCATTATGACTTTATGGTGGAGCTGTAGGTTTACACACATTTAGTCAAAGGAAATAAAAGAAACTAACAATTCTAAAGGAATTTAATGATTTTTTTTTTTTTTAGAGATCGTAGTCATATGACGACTCCAAACTGTGACGTCAATCTAATTCATTAAGTTTAAAAAGCTCATTAATCTTTTAATTAAATTCATTAAACTTTCAATTAAAGCTTGCATGCCAAGACTACAGTAATTGCTTGCCCCTAGCATTGCACATAGACTTAAGTCTACACAAACACTTACACACACACTCATACAACTTTTATATTCAAGAGCTAATCAAACGGTGAAGGCGGAGCTATGAGAAGGGGGAGGGAGACCTGACATAGTTTTACTTAGAATAATTCATTACATGGGAGGGGCGATAGTTTGATGGAACGTATCAGTGTCGTTCTGTTTAGTTTTGTTTCTGACATTTGAGATTCTAAAATAAAATTGATAACTCGATTGTGTGGAGTTTTGTCGTTACCGGGATATTCTAGGACTCTAGGATATCTACTTAAAATAATACCCAATCTGGAGCCTTTAATGGGCTCTTTTATTCGATAAGCTGTTGTGCTGTTGAGTAAATTCAGTATGATAACCAGATAATAATAATAATAAAAAAGACAGTTAACAGGGTTACTTTTTACAAATGCCGACAGTTCGTTACCGATTTCCTTTGAGTTCACGATAATTGACACTGTTGGTTTACTTACTGCTTATATTTATTTCATACTTCAACTCACCTCTGCTTGTAAGAATAGACCACAAGCTTTGGTCACGTAGCCAGTCAACAACAGGGGGACATTTCAGGAAACAATATCTAGCTAATACCTGGGATTTGCTTGGGGGAATACTCAACTGGCAGACATTACATAAACTTTAAAATATGTTCGTATTGTATAACACTTTGAGTGTGGCTCAGAACTTTTTGGCTTTGAAAGTAACCAAATAGTTTCAAGTACATCTATAAATCATCAATTGTGAACAGTTTCGGATTTATGTGTGTTTAGAAATCTGAGTTCTTTGTGATAAACAATACTAACTGATCTCGTTCTGACGACTCGCTTATGCTCGTATATTTTGTGATGATGAATTTATACCTGATGAGCTGCGGGGGGCTAAATTACAACGAACAGTGTCAATTATCATGAACTAAACAGAAATAGGCAACGAACTGTCGACATATGTGACTAAGAAACCCTTGTTTCCAGTGAAGTGGGATTATGGACATTCAGTGACCTCGGAAGTCTTTATCGCACTGTTGTTGTTCTCAGTGTTGAGTATAAAAATATTAATGTAACCAATTTTCCTTGAAAAAAAATGGCAGTCGGACTTTAACAGAATTCACTCTACACTAAAGGCCTAATTCAAAACTTTTGGCTCCTGTGAAGCAGATATTGTGGAATATTCAATTATGACGACTGCCCTCTCAGAAGCCCTTAACGCTTTGTTTTGTTGTCCTTTGTGTTGTGTATAAGATACTAATTAGGCTTTGACGACATTGACACTAAACAATCCCGAATACATGGGCACCGTTCGTTTGGTCAAATATCCGATAACCCGGGTACGCTATTCTGCCTCATCGTGGCACCTGGGTGGAAACGGCTACTTGAGGGGGTAGCTAGGCTGAATGAATGGCGAAACATAACTCCCGTGGGGATGCCCACAGGTAGACGAGAGTCAACCTCTTGCACGGGCGGAGTTGTAAAAAAGCCCCCACGAACATGTCACACATCCATGCGCTGTTTCTCAAAGGGACCGTTACATAAATGGCGAGTCCCCCACGGCTAGCTTGGTATAACGAAGGAAAATGGCGGAGGCTCCCGGTGTCCTCGGCCTTCGGCCATGTGCAGCCAAGCATGCGTCGGGGGCCAAAGGCATTGGAAACAGCAATGCTTTACATAGGCATTGACTCGGGTCTCTCTCAAACAGAACTGTGTTCACACATGTTGTTTTTTTTTTATTGTTTGGCGTCCAAACAGGTTTTTTTTTCAAACTTAGGGCTCGAAGAGCCTTCGGCTCAACCCTTGGACATCAATAAGGTATCCGATAAAGACCCTCACGTGTTTGCAACCGGAAACGAGATATTAAAATGTTCATAAAAAATAAACAATTTCGGATTTATTTGCGGTCAGAACTATCCTCGCTCTTTGTGATTTAAAAAAAAAAAATCTCGATCAGTCAACTTGCATATGCAGGGCCGGATTTAAGTACGTGGAAGCTCCATACACTCTTTCGAAACCATTAATAAAAATCCACTTAGTAATAACAATACACATATCTAATAGCATTCCATATTTTAACTTGTATATTGAAACTAATATTCCTTCTTTCAAAAAATAATTAACATGCATATTTTAGTTTTAAAAATGTATATAATTGAGTTTGTGGAGGGTAAGGGCCTAGGATGACAAACTGACATAAATCTGGAGCTGTACTTCTATATTACGAACACGCTACAGGCGGACACTTCTTCAACAAAAAAAAGTTGCTAGCCGTCACATTTCAAGTATTGTATTGAAATGTGAACAAAAAATGTTTTTAAAAAATTCAAAATGTTTTACTGTCGGGATTCGTTTTCTTTTTAAATAATTATTTTGTGGAGGCCCGGGATAGTAGCGCAGCTTGTCCTCCCTGAGGCCCCGGGATAGTAGCGCAGCCTGTCCTCCCTGAGGCCCCGGGATAGTAGCGCAGCTTGTCCTCCCTGAGGCCCCGGGATAGTAGCGCAGCCTGTCCTCCCTGAGGCCCCGGGATAGTAGCGCAGCTTGTCCTCCCTGAGGCCCCGGGATAGTAGCGCAGCCTGTCCTCCCTGAGGCCCCGGGATAGTAGCCCAGCCTGTCCTCCCTTAAATCCGGCCCTGTACATATGCGTCGATGAATTCATAATTCATGAACTAAGGTCCTTATCAACCAATGAAAAATGGAAATGATCACTGGACTATATAAACCTCTTGCTCGTGTAGTACAGTCTTGAGGCCGATCTCTGTAGAACATGTTTGTCTTGTTTGCTTTGGAATGGATTGAAACATACACTGAAGAAAGTTGAACTAAAAACAAATCAATCAATCAATCTATCTATCTATCTATCTATCTATCTATCTATCTATCTATCACCTATGATATTTTTAAAAACATCTCCAACTTCTCATCTGTCTATCTCTCTTTGTCTCTCTCTCTCTATCTCTCTTTGTCTCTCTCTCTCCTCTCTCTCTCTCTCTTTTTCCTATTTTTTTTTCTTCTTACCTTTTTTCTTATTTCATTAATTCTCTCTTGGTCTTTCCAAAGAAAAGAAAAAAAAATTCTCTCGCCTTCCCCTCCTGCTATTGTCCGCGGACATAAACTGTCCGGGGTGAGATCCAGGTTTTTTTTTTTAAAAAACGAGGAGCTAGCAGAAGTGGGCGTTCCCGGCTGAGCGCCATGCTGTCTGGAGGGGTGTTCCTTCACGTCACAAAGCTTGGCGGTGCTACTGTCTGATGGATGGCCAGCCCGGGTGCTCATAATTAGCTGCTTAATTGGAATCTGATTAGTCGAGGTGGGACGAGTTTATCCAGGTAAAAAAAATGTATCACACGCCTCACTCATAACTCATACACATTGAGGCTGTGACACTATAAGGTATTAGGTTCTAAGGACCTATCGTAAAACTGTTGGGTTATCAGCCGTGTCATCGGACAGCTGAACAGCACACAGCATCAAGACTTCCAGGAGCACGTGACGTGACGCGTTCTTAAGCAGACGAATAGTTTCCTGACATTCGCTTGTACAGCAACATACAGAACTCATTGAAGAGCTCGACTCGTTCGTCATTTTGTAGGTCAGTGTTTGTGTCAATTGTGTATGTCATCTTTCAGTCACGTCTCCGTAGATCTGGATTTATCATTGTTTTCAGTTCGTTGTAGACTCCAGTTTGTCGTTGACTCTGGTGAAACTGATGCAGCCGCCACATTGATTACTTTACAGTGAAACATTCAACAGGGTGTAGTGATGCTGTTGTTGATGTGCGAGTTCAACTTATCTTTCTGAGTAATAAAAAAAACAAAAACATGATAACAAATGGAGTTTGTGTTACACGACCCTGCGGGTCCGTTGTTTTCATATAGCTCGTTACACACCGTTACAATGATCATAGTGTCAGAGTAACGGATGGATAGTAAAGTTCCACTTTCAGACCTTGTGGACTATAGGGCAGATGATGTAAAGGTCATCTGTTTCTGTGGCCTACGGTTAACAAGGGTGTCATGTGGCCAGCACAACGACTAACCGCCTTTACTTTTCCCTAACTAACGTCAGGTACCCATTAGAGCTGGGTGGACTCAGAGGCGCATGAAGATCCTGAAATTAAAAATCCCAATCTTCACCAGGATTCGAACCCCTGTCCCCGGATGGATATATCCTTTTAAAAAAGCTTTGATGTTATTGTTGATGTTGTTTTGTTTTGCTTACGTATTGTTCAATAAATAACATTTTAAAAATTAAAATACAATTCCTCCTTTATATAGCTGACTAAAGTTGCAGTGGTTGAGTGGTTAAGAGCTTGTCTTCCGAACCGGGGTACCGGGTTCGAATCCTGATGAAGACTGGGAATTCTAATTTCGGGATCTTTAGAGTCTCTGAGTCCACCAAATTTTAATGGATACCCGACATTTAGTTAGGGAAAAGTAAAGGCGTTTGGTCCTTGTTTTGGTTAAATGACACCCTCGTTAATCGTGGGCAAAAGAATTTTAAAGTCTCCAAAAAAAATATTTTATTTCAAACATTCGCAGCATGGTGACATCTAGCGTATTATTTATTTAAGATTATAACTGTAACTTTGGCTGGGCTGCCTGGTCGTGTAGCATGCGCTCTGTGTCCTGGGTTCGAACTCTGCTCGCTCAGCCTCGACGTCATCCCCCGCCGTTCTACGTGCGCATGGATACCTTCAGCTCTGAAGGAACATCCCAAACATCAGAAACAAACGAACACGAGTCTAAGAAACCAAATAGTAGCTGAGGTGTACGGTTAAGGGTTAGAATGTTGTTTTTATTTACTGCTTAAAAAGTGATACAATTTCTGGCAGTAATATTAGTGTAACAGAATGCATGCTGATACGATCCCCAGACATGTCGGACAAGCCCCGACTGTTTCATTTGTATGTTCACTCTGTTGTAAAGTCCTAAAACATGGGAAATATAACATCGCAGGGGTCATAACCCGTGATTTTTGTCTTCTTTTGGCTTTCACGGATAATCTGCCCGCGGTAGCGCATGATCCGTTTTTATTACATTTGTAGGACGGATTAGTCGGTTGTTGGTGTCATTAGGTTAGTATTTCACTATCCTCCAGCAGTAAAGTGTCCCCTCATCTATTACTGCCTCTACGTTGTCCAGGAGTACTTAAATTTCATACTTCTCCCCCCCCCCTTTTTTTATTTCCTTTTCTTTCTACATTACTTTTAGACAAATACTATTTTTCAAAAGGGTAAGAAGAGAGAGATGTGAGACTGTGGTGTGCACACTCTGAGTGTCTCGGTGTCTGCCGCCAGGTCTGCGTGTCTTCATAGGCGTATGCCAAGGCCTATTGTTATCGGGCGGGTAAAACAAGTAATTGTGAACTGATCTTCTGGTTCACGTGAACATCTTTACTCGGCTCTGTCAACTGTGCCTCGACGTTGTCAGGTTGGACAAGATGAAACAGTCCGCTCTAAGAACACAAGCAGTGTCCAGAGACAACGTAAACCTGTATACTACTGTAGGAAATAGAGGACGTCAACCACCGAATACTACTGCAGGAAACAGAGGACACCAACCACTCGTCAACCACCGTATACTACTGTAGGAAACAGAGGACACCAACCACTCGTCAACCACTGCATACTACTGTAGGAAACAGAGGACACCAACCACTCGTCAACCACCGTATACTACTGTAGGAAACAGAGGACACCAGCCACTCGTCAACCACCGCATACTACTGTAGGAAACAGAGGACACCAACCACTCGTCAACCACCGCATACTACTGTAGGAAACAGAGGACGTCAACCACTCGTCAACCACCGCATACTACTGTAGAAAACAGAGGACACCAACCACTCGTCAACCACCGTATACTACTGTAGGAAACAGAGGACACCAACCACTCGTCAACCACCGTATACTACTGTAGGAAACAGAGGACACCAACCACTCGTCAACCACCGTATACTACTGAAGGAAAAGAGGACACCAACCACCGTATACTACTGTAGGAAATAGAAGACGTCAAGCAACCTTTGGGTTGTCTTCTATTTCAAAATGATGTTCATTTGACATCTGTAAAAAATTGGAGATGAAAATGTTTATGCTAGGCAGAAATCTAAATATTTATGCTAAGTAGAGATAAAACTTGAAGCTTAAAAAAAAATTATCCCACAAGTTTACAAGATGTAAAATTGACAAGAGCGACACCAAATATATATATATATATATTATCATTTCATTTATAAATATTAAAATCGTAAGTTGTTGAAGCCAGCGGCGTAGCCAGGGTGGGGGAAGAGGGGGAACAATTTGAAAATTCCCCCGGGCCCCCACATGAGTGGGGCCCCCTAATAAGTGTTTTTTTTACAATAAAAATTAAACATTGCTCAAAATGCAGGGCTCTTCAAAGAAGTCAAGCCCCCCGGGATCCCAAATGATGGAATATTCCTAGCTACTCCCCTGTGTTGAACCAGTCCCAATGGCGTTTTATTATTTGAAACTAATCAATGGCTTTGTCTTTGAATCTCCTCAATGTTGTGTGCTACCTCAGTCTCTGTAATGTTATCTAGCCACCTCATTCGTAGTAATTAATATTTTCTATATTGACAGTCGTGTCTGTTATCTTTGCAAAAGTATAATTTTTTTTTTTTTACCAATTGTTATTGTTGTGGTGTATGTGTGTTTTTTTTTCTAGTTGATATGGAAAGTATTTATTGTTAGTATGAGAGAGAGAGAGAGAGAAAGAGAGAGAGAGAGAGAGAGAGAGAGCAATAATCTAAAGTTAGTCTTGTAGAATGACGCAAGATAAGCGGCGCTGTCGTAAGCTGTGTTAAGTAAGTGAGACGACTCCAGGATGCCAGAGTGTAAAGACGTGTTTTTATTGTGAGTTAGATTTGTTCAAAATGTCTATTTATTTCAACTTAAGTTGAATTTGTCTTTATTATAATACAAGTTCTATTTAGTTTTGTTCACTAAGAATTTATTCAAGTCATTTCAAGTTTTATATGTTAAAATATAATACGCCTACAGCGGTTTAGTTGTCTATCTGCCGTTCGGTGCTACTAGTCAACTGCTGTCAACAGCACAATTGAAACGAACAAAATGTACGCTCCTTGATCAAATACTGCTAATAATGCTAAGGTTTTTAGAGAACAAACGTTCAAACTCTCTATAAATCCCAATTCTATAAGGCTATGGTTTATTACAGGTAACATAACTACCTTCAAAGCAGCAACTATCTCATCTAATTTTTTTTTTGTTTCATTTATAATATTTTCTTCAATGGTATCCCGTCATACTCCGTCAAATTGATGCCGTCACACACATAAGCAGAAACACAAACTCTCACACACTCACACACACACACACATACACACTCCATCTCTCATACACTTCAAGAAGGCTCATCTAATCTTTAGACCTTTTAAACGTTTTTATGCCACAAGTGTAATTTTTCAAGTTTCGTCTGCTTACCTCCCTCTTAGCTTTCAATTACCGCACCTGACGACTGTATTCGCAACATCAGACGTCATAAATTTTCCCGCCCCCGATCTGGAGTTTGTCCCCTTGCCTTGCGTCCGCTATCGCTGTGCCTGTAAGATGGTAGTCCATCATGGCTGCATGCAATCATATTTTCACCCCAGGAGGAAGTCAGCCTGGACTCTTGAGTTTAGAAGAAGAGATGAAAAAATACAGCTGAGTAGCTCTAGTAGAGAACGCTACTTAATTTTGATGTTTGGTCTAGGGTTAGTATACACACACACACTATAGTTACTTAGGACGATTATCATTTTTTGAAAATACATAGGTCAGCGTTTCTCAAACTGTGGGACGCATCCCTCTGATGGCGGGGGTCCTCTCAGGACGATCATAGACCTATTTCGATACCTGTAATTAAAATGTTCACACGTAATAGTAATGGCCATGTCTGCCTCTTTCTGTATTAGACTTGATTTGATGTTCAACTTTTTAAAAATAGAATGAATAGAGTGCTCTTTTGTATGAAAACAATGCAATATTGGCCTGTCCCATTATTTTAGTTAAATCTTTTTCGACTTGTGCTCTTTCTACAATGAAGAAAAAATGAGTATTGCGTTAAAAATGCATGAAAACGTCTGGCTCGGGGCTCCACCTTGAACCCTTCTCGTGCAGCTTGCAAAATTCCCTAGCTAACTAAGGGTGGAGGTGGCGCAGACGATTCTTCTCTTTTGGGGTCGGGGGGGGGGCCCACAGGCAAAAGTTTGAGAAACACTGACATTGGCCTATATTAAGTGAATTATTTGGTTTAACTCATTAAGGCGACAATTCGTAGTAGTATTGCTTTTAACATTTTTTTTCAGAAATGTGGTCTACATCGCAGTGATGTATCGCAGTTGAGTATTGCAATGGTATATTGATTTGGTTTATCGCAGTGGTGTTATATTGAATTGATGTATCGAATGGTGGTCATTCTTTTTTCAGTCTAGGGACAAAAAAATTTCCACGGGTCACATCCTTTCAAAAAATCGTCAAGTGCAATGCACCTAATCCTTGGCAACATAAATTTAGAAGGACATGACAGCATTCACCTTGTAAACATACACAAATAAACAGAGGCATACTTATATGTAAAACAAACAAAAATGTAAAAAGAAGATCAAGGGCATTTGTTTTACAGTCCAACTCTCTAGGCAGCAAAAGTGCGAGTTAGTAATATGTACACTTTATGTCAGACAGTGACTTGGACCTTAACAAATATGAGACCATGACACTCACAGACTTCGTATGAAAATAATGAGAAGTCGAATCAAAGAAAGAAACAGTCTCCAGGTAAAACATTGCAACGTATCGATCATTTATTTCTAGAATCATCGCTGATAAAATGCAGTATTGTCTATAATAAACTGAGATATTTATTGGCTAAATCTAAAGTGGCAAAGGTCCAGTTTAGATGTATTATTTTTAAAAGTTTCCAGTGTTCATTTCATGGACCTCGAAAAAACATCAAGATGCTCATGAGGATACACTCCATGGTTCCACTTCTGACACCATAAATATGTAACAGGAATAATATTGTTTCTGCCTGTTATTTTAATTATTACTAAGGATACAACATTTCATTATTATTTCATATTCACAATGACAATCATTTTTATGCATAACATAAAACGTTCAACTCTCGCGATATAAAATTAATCTATGACATAAATGAGTCCTGCATAGAATTTTTATTCACAACATAATATCGAATAAATATCAGTTTTGGCAAATTAGAATACTACGCTATCTTCCTATATAAAATATATTCTTCATGAAAATGATCAATAAATAATGAATACTTTGAGCCATTCATGCGTCTACTTTCATTTTAAACTTTTACAAATCTCTGAACGTCTGCAAAGAGTTCAATGAAAAAGTTGAATTCTTTATTGAAAAGTTTCACTCGCACATTACGACATACTATTTATATAGAGTTACCCACATCAAGATACAATTTTTTTTCAAAAAAATGCATGTTTACCTCCTACAAAAGTGCTAATGCGAATATCACCCAAAAGCAAATGGCACTTTAAATAAACGCCCCTCGGCGTCAAATTCGTCGCTTTGCGCTACTTTCAAAGTACTTCATCAAGAGTCCATTCAACTCCAATCTCTCTAGCCAACTATCACCTAATACATTATATACTTGTTGATAGAGTCAAGTGTTCTCTTTCATCGCCATTACATGTAGACAAGAGTCAGACCTAAAAACAAAATATTCCTAGATACAACCAATTTTATTCAATTGGTCTTCCAACCCTTGATAATGCGGCAGAAAAAAAAAGTTTCGGTCTGTGCCTTTACTGGAATCTAATCTTTTTAAAAAATTTATATCTATTTTATTTTTATCATTTATAAAATTTGTAGGTTTCCCATAAGATGCTTTAAAAAAATGGAAGATCGTATCGTTGGAAGTTATCTGCCCATGTTTCGCCCTTAGAACCCAACTTATCACGAGTACTTCACTTTGTCGTCTGCCAGACAAATTTTCAGACACATAGCGCCACCTATCAAACTTTGTTTTTGTCTCCATTCCCGACAACTCTTGTGTTTTTAAGAATTTTATTTTCGCTGTTAATTTCTTACGTTTAACGTTAAATCGTACGAAAGCCGCCATATTGTGAAGAGCTATCAAATTATTTATTTGTGCTTTATCAGAAAAGAAGAAAAAAAAACTTAATCTAATTATCTTGAATCTTGAATGCCGCTTCGATATAAATATTGATTTGAACCCATCCCTTTCAGCTGATAATGTAGTTCTATTAAGGAAATGTTGCAATTTTTTATGCATGTCTGTTCTGTTTGGCGTTGCGCGTTCAAACGGTGTTTAAATGTGATACAATTGGAGGTAGGGGAGGTAAACGTTTACTAAAAGAAGTAGCTCTCAGAGAGAGAACAAAAAAAAAGCGATGAGACTACCAGAAAACTTGGGTGCAAGAGGCTGATAGCATGGGATGTAGGATAATCTGTTCGCTTTCCGTTAATAAAAATGTAATAATAGAGCGAATTTTAATCAAAACCGGAAGTTCCATTATTTTATTACCTTTAATAGTCACTGGCATATAAATATAGATCTAAATCTATCACGATCTCTTTTTGAAAAAAAAAATAATCGATGTATTTATATTTTATTTAACGTGATTTTGTAAACATCGTCAAGAATGAAATAAAATGCAAAAACGAATTTATTTTCTAATACAAAGTCTCAATTTTCACTTATTATCCTTATCCCTAGCCAGACTAGGCCACGCCCTCTCTGTTTCACATAGGGCCCCGCTTTTGTTGACAAGAGTTTTCTAGCGGTAATCTAGCCAGAATAAGTACCAACACTATTTACCATACTGTCTCATGTACATTTGTATATACTTTGTAGATCATCTAGTGTCTTATTTGTAAATCTATATTACTGATTATATTTTTATTTTATCATAATTTCAGATTTAAGAAAGAAAAAAAAAAAGAACAATGTTTTCATTACAAGTTACTTCCACGAAATAAAGAGATATGTATTGCTTTAATACGTTATGACAGGCTTTATTGGAATTGTATCCCATTCATTCGTTCTTCTTTTCCCAATGATATTTATTTATTTCAGCGTTTCCAGTCATTTCCTCCAGAGTTCAAAGCGAAGAACGATAACTCAGTGTTGACTATCCCCATGTCGACATAACTCTCAACGCCTGCGGCTGCTACTCTTGACACTTTGTTTTTCTTCTCGTTTCCCACAATCCAAAGCGGGCTCTAAGATTACTTCCCTTTCTAATGGAGACGTCAACGCCTGGGTCATCTCCGCCTTCAGAACTCTGTGGTATTAATTTAGTGATAGGCATCATTGCCAGTCCAGCATTGCCCTTTGAAATAGATGCTTTGAAAAATAGACTTTTGTTCTGGGTTTTGCTGCCCTAATCAATTCATCTTTTTATCAACTAAAAGAATTATCTGGTGGACTTTAAAACCATTCGTTATATGGCAGAAGTAGTAATGCCTTCGTTCGATAAATATATATATACTTATTGTTATCGATCTACTTACCAATAAATAGTATTAAGTAGTCTATGAAAAGAAACAAAAATGAAAGTTTGACAACTATCTATGCTGAACTACATTGAGGCATGTACAATAGTATATTCATGCAGATATTAGTGGGCGTAACTTTTATTGCATTTCTTTGACACATATGCACAATATAGCCTAAAAAGTACTAATGTACCAAAAAAAAAATTTTTTTAATTAAAAAAAAAGGTTATGGCCAAACATAAGACCATAATTTTAGCAAAAAGTGAGTGCAATGAATGTGTCAAATGCAAGGGTCTTGCTTACAAGTAGTCGCCTACCACCTTACGTTCCAAACCTTTTGGGTAGACACAATTGTAGCATCCACATTGTTTTGTTCAGTCAAACATTTGCTTTAAATTGTTTCATTGTATAATGATGAATTATGATCACCGCGCGCCTTGAAGTTTTTCATTGTATTAATGCGCACTGAACCAATGGGAGAAAACTGTCTGGGACTATAAGCCTTATCACTTCCATCAAAAAGCTGCTCAGAATCATAGGAAAATCTAAGGAGGTCCGAGTTATTGATTAGAACTATTACTACGTCTGACTGGAGGCAACATCAGATCATTGAAAAAAAAATGGAGGGGGGGTATTGAAATATGAGGATCTGTGTCAAATACTATAAATAGTTTGAATAGCAAAAGATTTATACATGGGCTTTACACAGAAACACACGCTCTTGTGTAGCTATTTCCCTTTTTTTTTCTTGGTGGGGTGCCGGGGAAGTTGGAGAATAAATCAGTATCTTTCTGTCTCTATATATTAAAAGTTGCCCTGACTTATTAATTGTACAATTCCTATTACTAGCTGACAAACTCTTCATGGGTGGAACCAAGAACCTAACATTACAAAACCTAGACACGGATCTGCAAAACGACTACAACGATTTTCCTAGAAATTTGACATTTTATGAATATCGTTGAGAAAATGAAAATGCTAACTGTCTAAAAAGGGAAAACTCTGGTTTGACCGTAAAAAAAATAAAATGTAATTATCTAAAAAAAAATATTATTTTGAACACGTCAGTGGGAATTACGGCATGTATTCAATAGAGAATTGAATAAATAATCAGACGTTCAGAAACAATTTGCGAAAACCTTCATATGTAGAAACATTAGCTGGACTGCTCAAATTAATTTGTGACAATTTATAATATGTACAATACCAATACTATAACTAGATCCAGTATTGTAGTCTAGACTCCTGTCTTCTAACGTTTATAAACTAGAGTGTGGCCTGGGTTCGAATCTCGGTGAAGACTGGGATTTTGAATTTCAAAATTTTTAGGACGCCCTGAACCCATCCAACCCTAATGGGTACCTGAAACTAGTTGGGGAAAGTATAAGCGGTTGGTCATTGTGCTGGCCATATGACTCCCTCATTAACCGTCGGCAGATTACTTTTAGATGATCTGCCCTATAGATCACAAGGTCTGAAAGGGGTACTTCACTTCTTTTAATTCAACAAGTTAAAAACAATAACAAAAATACATTAGTAGTTGGTGATTTTTTTTTAAAAATAGACTGTGATATTTCTGAAGGGGCTGCCCACAACTACATGATGGGAAGCAGCAGAAAGCGGGCGGTAAGCGATGCCCGCCAAAAAAAAAAAATTCCAGGATGGCGTCCGATGTCTTGATGGTATCACCGTGGTAGAGATTTCACCTCTCGGTCTGCCTTGAGACTCGCTCGTGAGGTGCTGTCGCTTCTGCTATGTCCCGACCATTCCGCTCAATTACGCGGGACTTTTGTAGGCTTACAAAGATAGCAGAAAAGAAAGAAAAAAAAAAGAGACGTACTTCCCTCCCCTAGAGCCGACTTTGTAACGCAGACATTTCTTGCTTGGTTGAGAATCATTCGCCAATCTCAGGGGAAATAATCACACAACGGACTTATTATAGGCCCTTCTTAGACTCGCAGAGTTGTAAGAGTTAAAACTCATGAGGAAAGGAAGGACCTAGAAAGAGAGCTAAGAGGAGAGGAGCTAAGAATGATAGGGAGGGTGTAGAAAGGTGGGAGTCTAAAGACAGACACAATTAAGATAACCTCTTCATAGAGGAGACATTTCTGACAAAACATTTGGGAAGATTTTCAGTCGTGATGTGTTAGTAGTTTCAAGGGGAAACAAAACAACTGAATCAATTGACAGGGAAACAGACAGAAAAAAAAAAGCAACAATATATCCATGTATAACTTTATCATATACACAGTTTAACATTCTTGTCATTTCGGTTTAAAAACATCCTAGTTCTAACCCTATTTACAAAGCTTGTATCAAGTCATTCTGTCTGTCTGTCAGGTAAAAAGTTTGTACACGTTATTTCTCCTATACACAATCTATGACCAAGATGAAATTTTGCACAATTATTTCTTTTACCTGACAACACAAGAATCAATAGCTAAAATAAACAACAACAACAGTTAGTTAATTAACTATTGTTACTTAATTGTTTTGTTTGGTATTGAACAAGGGAAAGAAATTGTACTTGACTGATTTGGTGGTACAAGTTAAATTAATCTTATTTATACTTTGTAGGTCGCCACTGTAATGTTTGAAGCTAACAATAAATAAATATAAAACCTTCTATTTTTATAAGCGATTCGCTGGCACAGTGGTTAGTATATTGGCTTGTTGAGGCGTGAGCCCTCAAGTTTAATATAGGTCTTCCAACTTTAATTTTAAAAATGCATTTCAAAAGCGATCCGTTAACATTCATCAGATACCCCTTCAGCCCTCCTTCCTCCTTTTTGTTTGTCCCTGACTTGTCCAGGCAAAGTAATAAGATCATAGCGTATTGAGAAAATTAAAAGCATGAAATTGTACTAAACAAAAACAATTGGTAATGTTTGTAAACGCACAGATTTATTATTGTTAACTTAAATCTATGACCTATTTAATAACATTACTGATTCAAAATAATTGATATAATGAGCTTCTTTTTTTTTTTTTTTTTTTTTTTGTTACCTGGCTTATATGAACTCACTCGGGTACACATTTTAATCACGTTATTTCTCCCAATTCCCATTCTCGGATCAAGTTATAACCTATTAATTGCTTACAAACAAAAACAACATAAATCAATTTTTAAAAAACCGCTTACGTAATTATCTCATATGAATAAATTATTATTGATTCACCGAAAAGTGAAATAAATCTTACAGTATTTAGAATATATAAATACATATGAGTGTAAATATGGAGTTCTTCCCCTTATGTAAATAACTATTTAAAACAAACATACACACACAAACAGACAAACAAACAAAGATATTTACGAAGACTCTGTCTCAGAGGAAGATCTTGTGTCAGAGAAAGACCCAGTGTCTGAGAAAGACCCAGTGTCTGAGAAAGACCTTGTGTCTGAGAAAGACCTTGTGTCTGAATATTTCATTAAAAGAAAAAGATCATGTGTCAGAGAAAGACCTTTTGTCAGAGAATGACCTTGTATAAGAGAATGATCTTTTTTACGGAGTTCCTGTTCTGTTAAATCGACATTCTGCTCGTAGAGATCCCACGCGAAAAATGTTGATATCAGTTTCTATGAGAAATGAGAGAAATTTGATACGACCATCAACTCACTCTAGCGGATATCTCACCCCTGGACGGCGCTTGCCCAAAAATATTACCTTTATCTCCAGGTGAGTACCGCACCATCAGTCGTCGGGTGGCCTCTGGAACACAGGTAATTAATGCGGACAAATCAGAAGTCCACGATAAGCCAAAACAGAACACACATCGCGTCCCGCCTAACTTGAAATGCGGCTCCGGGAAATCATCACAGGTGTCATCCTCTGCCTGGCTGCATCAGTGGGATAGTCCACATGACGTATAGCCCGTCACGGCATCAAGGAATACGTCATCCGGTGACATCAGCGGAGGTGTCTCGTGGTTATCAGGAAAATGGTTCACGTTGTCGTTGCAGTTGTTCTGAAAATTAGCTTAAATGACGCTTGTGCTAGGGATAAGGTGTTAGGGACAGGGATAAAGTTAGGGACAGGGATAAA
Organism: Biomphalaria pfeifferi; assembly: GCA_030265305.1. Classification (NCBI taxonomy): domain Eukaryota; kingdom Metazoa; phylum Mollusca; class Gastropoda; family Planorbidae; genus Biomphalaria; species Biomphalaria pfeifferi. The sequence goes on along the minus strand of JASAOG010000053.1, from coordinate 3,688,163 downwards.
GTTAGGGACAGGGATAAGGTTAGGGACAGGGATAAAGCTAGGGACAGGGATAAGGTTAGGGACAGGGATAAGGTTAGGGACAGGGATAAGGTTAGTGGAAATCCCTTTGAATGCCGTCATCTGAAATACATTAGTGTCACTTATGGTAATATGAGTTGCCTTTTCAGTTTCAATTTTGTATATTTCATTATATATCCGTACGCAGGGCCTTCCATAGGCCCCGCGATGATTCTATGTGTAAATTATTAAATTAAACCATTTAAACTTATAACAGAGTTCTCGCGGCCTCCTAATTTTCCAGGAAATCTCCTGAAAACTCAAAAAAAATCTCCTGGAAAATAGACACAACTGTCATCTTTAACTAATTTTGTACTTAATATCACCAAAACACACGTAGAAATTTCAGCTTATCTATCCACTAATAAAAGAAACAGTGCTTTTCCAAACTACTGTATTGCACTCAGAATATTTTTAACAATCAATACCCATAACTGTAGCATTTAGTGAAAGAAGCTTATCGCTCCTCAAACTAATCAAGAGTTACTTCAGGTCAACAATTCGGGAAGATAAATTGAACGATTTGTCAATTCTTGTTATTGAGCATGATTTATGTAGGAAACAGTATTTTGATGATATACTATATGACTTCGCTCGGCACCTTCGGAGGTCACGCTTCGGCACCTTCGGAGGTCACGCTTCGCTACACATAAAGCTCGTAAAGTTAAGTTAATAAGATCATGATTTTGTAAAGATTAAAGAATGAATAAAATGCAAAGACAAATTTATTTTCTAATACAAAATCTTAATTTTCACTTATAATACTTATCCCTACCCAAACTGGGCCCCGCGCAATCCTTTTCGCATAGGGCCCCGCGATTGTTAGGGCATGCCCTGTCCGTACGTGAAGTTTGAAAATTCAGTGTTGAAGCAAAGGAGAAATAAACATGTAACATAGAAGAGAATTAAATATAAAGGTGATTGAAAGACGAAAGTTGGTTGAAATATAAACTCCGTCGAGAACTTGAACCACGGACCTCCTACTTGGTGACATCGTCTTGCAGTGACACCGGTACAAAAAAAAAAGGCTCTTGTTGAGGTGAAGAAGAGGGAGGGGTCAATTCAATGGTTAGCTTTCGCCTTTCTCTCTTTGCAACAAGTGTACATTACTGCTGATATTATATATGTAAGTTTAGGGTTCTGTCGAAGTCACCGTAATGCCTGGGTGACGTTTTTTCTTTCAATATCTCCCGCTTCATAGGAACCACAATCCAGTATTTTAGTCCGATACAATGAATCAAGTAATCAACTAGAACAATAAGCCAATAAAAACCCATACAGTTCAATAACTTCTCAAATATCTCAATACGCTTTCTTCAATTGAAAAGAAATCTGAAACTCTGCAAACTCCGCGTGTGTGTCTCCACGAGTTATTCACAGACACACACACACACACATAACACACACACACAAGCAAAACAAAAACCAAATCATGTCATCATCTGTCGGTAGGCACGTGACTGGCTTAAAAAAAATCTATACATGTGTACTACAATGCTAATCAGGGAGACATAACAGGCTCACAACAATGTTCTACGGAACTTATTTTTGACATTATGCCTTCCAAATCTGCCCCCAACGATACACCACAAATCTTAAACTGCCCTTCTTCCTACTGCACTTCACGCCCACCAGGTTTAAAATGAGCTATACGGTGTTGCTGGAAGTATTAGGTCACGCATTACGTTCACTCTCTGAACACAGTGTTTGAGTTTTTTGTTTCTTCTGAAAGTGTTCACCATTTGAGTTTACTTTTTCTGGCACGCCTAGAAGCCTGAGTTGTGATGGCTGAATAGCACCACTGAAACTTGTCCCAGAGACTTCCCATCTCCCACTTGTCAACAAAAGAGATTGAACCTTAACATGCTATAGGCATGAAAGATATACATGGCAATATATATATATATATATATATATATATATATATATATATATATATATATATATTGGAGACTACATAGTACAGAAAATGATAATGATATGTAAAAGGATGCGTGGAAATATGTCATTGAGTCACTTGTGGACATCCTTTGAACAGCGTAAGTGATGTATTTATTTTGTTTTAGAAAAGTGAACAAGGTTCTCATGAGGCTGTTTTTAAAACAAGTTAACAACATGTGTGCGTGTGTATGTGTATTTATATTTTACCAGTGTGCTGACTGTAAAACAAATGTAATTAAAACAACAACGTATGTTCTTGATACTGTTCCTATGTATTTAAAGACAGCACAATGCATTGACTACCTACTGCCTACTATTAGCAGAGAGTTGTTCAGGAAGTAATTATGAAAACAAACTATTTTTTCAGCGATGATTTGTTTCGTCCTGTGTGGGCCCCAGCCGAGCACTTAGAAAGAAAACAGACTTACTACTCATCAAGATAATTACACCGGAACCTCAGACTTTTTATGCAGAATTTTAAAGGCATGCTGGGATTAGGATTCTTATTGAAAGGGGACGAGAGTAATAATCAAGAGTGCGTGGCACTCAAAAGAAATAATTAACTTCGTAGAATTTCACGGAAAATTTAACCTTTTTTTTGTTTTTGTTTACGCTAGTAACTAGGTAAAAAGAAAATTCTTTGTTTTTATTGGAATAAGATATAGAACATATAGTTGCACACAATTAGTTGGAGAGAAACTTACGACTCGTTTCAGACTCAAAGAAAAATTACACATCTCTCTTTTGAACTTAAATATGTAAGGCTTTAGTACCCAATCTACGACCCGCGGGCTTCAGACAAAAACTGTTGACGCTAGTTGCTTTGTTCCGTTAAAGTTATGCGGCCTGCTACACTATAGTGAGAAATGCAACAGGCTTACAGGCTGTCAAACGTTGGGCACCATCAAGGTAAGGGGAAAATGTTGTTGGCTGGACACTAGTCATTTCTGCCACAAGAACAGATAAACAGATATCACGTGATAGAAGAACATGTCTCCAAGATATTTTCTTTAGTACAAATGCGTTCTTTACTTAATAATACACGCACGTTTGCATACAAATATAGTGTTACAAATGAACAGTGATAGGTAGAGGTCAACGTATGACCCCGGCGAGATGACACAGCAGCGGGTGTTCTCTGGAATGTACATGTATAAACAAAGACAGGATGTGATGTGTCCTTGCGTGTTATTCCAGAAGGTACTAGCAATGTCCAGTGACAGATAGAGGTCACAACTTGTGACCCTGGCAAGATAACACTGCAGCCGATGTTTTCTGGAATCACTGCAGCCGATGTTTTCTGGAATAAACAAAGACAGGATGTGACGTTTCCTCACATGTTATTCCAGAAGATACTAGCAGTGTTTGTGCAACTTTGGAGGAGTGATTAGGGACTCTATATAAGCCAGAGAGTTAATGTGAAAGTCAGTCGTGAGTGAGCCGTTACAGTCGATACAGACGATGTAAGACGTGTGCGGCCCTAGTGGAAGAGAAGTGTGTACGACTCGATGCAAGTTAACTAGGGTAGAGTAAAATGGAGTGGACTACTGTCGTTAAAGTCTATACAGCGAACTACAGTGGACCTGAGCCGTTACAGTCGATACAGTCGATGTAAGACGTGTGCGGTTCTGATTCGGTAGACTTGAGTACGACTTGGTTCAGCTTTGGGAGACCTGGAGCGACACTAGGAAGTGTGTCGTTGGTCAGTTCTGTGGAATACGGCTCGATGCAAGTTGAGAAGAGATGAATTGCAACGAAGTGAAGAGATGAATTGCAACGAAGTATAGCTAACTGTAAACTGACAGATATTGTACAGTCTTCTACGCTACATGTTACAGTCACAATTGTTAGAGTTAATAGTCAATAAAGTTATATGAAGCTGAAAGTTGAGTCGTCAAGTTCTTTGCAGTGTTTTTATTTGTGTGCCTACTAATACATTTAGCCAGAAGATTCAGAAATACGTAACAATATTTATCTTGGATTGGATTATCTCGTTGTGAATAAATTTTTTGCGATTCACCGAATTCATAGTAGGGCTAGAAGGGCTCGTTTCTGTCTATTGTTGTGTAACATATATAAATATATAAAAAATGAACTGATAAATATGTTGTATTTTTAAGATGAACGAAGGAGAGAATGTAATGCGGGGAAATAGGGAGGAGGATGATAGGAAGGCTAGAACGGCGGAGCAGCGTGGGCCGCAAGGTGAAGGGGGAGGAGACGGACAAGTGTCGACTAAATGAAGAGTAAAATTATCCTGAGCAATTGTTGAGTTGTGCACAAGTTTTACGACCTGAAATCTACCTTCGTGTCCCGATAAGCCGGAGCGATAAAGAGAGGCAACACCATCACGGCCTGGGAGCTGAGGAATTGTATGAGTGTGTCTGAACGAAGACAAGGGTTATCTGGGACTGTCTCTCTGGGCGCCAACCAGGTAGTCAGGTCTTCACGGGACTCCCCCCGCGCCCTCAGCCCATCCCTTTTTTTCCTTGAAAAATGTTAACGTCCAAACGTAATCCTGAACCTAATTGCTTCAGTGCATGTTGCTATTTATAGAACAAGAACTCTTCTGAAATTTCTTCTACTTTTGTGTTATCTTATCATTTCTAAACTGCAGTTTCAATTTTTAAAAGAAACGGACAAATGCTTTAGTCAAGCTGAAAAATGAAAACGAAAAATATACTTTTAACATCAATTAAACAATGATTTCTTAAGGTATTTAACTTTTCCTGTTTGAATTGCGTTGATTTTAAACTGTATAGCGATAATGATTTTATTTCATACTAGCGAAAATGTCCGGCTTTGTAAGGGATTTCTTTTCAAACAAGAAATAATACTTTCGATACTAGGTGAGTTATTACATTTTATCGAAACCATTCAAACCTATCGATCTATATATTGGGTAGATGATGTAAAGGTAATCTGTTTCTATGGCCAGCTGGATGTCATGTTGTCAACACAACTGCCAAGAGCCATTACTTTTCCGAACTTTTGTCATTAGAATTGGCTGGACTCGCGTTCTAAAATCCCAAAAATCAAAATGTCATTCTTCATCTAGATTCAAATCCGATCCCCTAGGTTTGGAAGCAAAGCGCTTTACCAATCACCCACCACACCTATAAGTATTTTAAAAAACAACAACTACCAAAACAGTTTTTGTAACTGCAGAAGAGTTCATCTTGCTGCAGATTCTCGAGAGTTTCTTGCTGCAGTGTTTCACAGGTCTTTCACAGAGATGGTGTAAAATTCCAAGGCTTATGCATATTAAGTTTACCTGATTCTGAAGTTATGGAAAAGCACACTCACACAAGTCCTGGGACACTGATTCAAGGCAACATAGTGGAACAAAACTTAACACATTAGTGGGACACTGAGGCAAAAATTTACTAAAAAGAGAAAATAAGTTACATTAACATCCACTTTTTTATTTGCTAACGCCCCATTAAACTGGATTAGCCGTTTGACCAGATAATACATTATCATTTCTGTTCGATCAAAGATCAGTTCATTGATGGAGAAAGTAGAGTAATAGTACAACCGCCATGGACTCAAGACGGATCATGTAATGAAGAAATTGTAACATTTTCTTGCAGTCAAACGATCTAATACATTGACATACTTTACAAAACCAGTTCACTTATTCATTTTCCCTCCTACACAGCTACACACACGCATGGACACACAACACACACACAACTTTGTCCTAGACATTTTTTTTAATGTCCTTCTCTTTTTCTCACCTCTGGCTCTCCGGTTACTTCCCTTGTCAACCTCAACCATTTTGGGTGTCGCAAATTACCGGTACAAATTACCATAGAGCCGACAAGTTTCCACCCCAGACATGACTAATTAAATACCCGACGTCTACTCTGGCTTCCCATACAGCTTGACAAATGAGCGGGACCACGGCACTGTCAACTTGTCTCCCGTTCACCCAGTCTAGAAAACCAAGATCTGTAAAGAAAAACCAAGTACGAGACAGATTGTAACAGTAGCTGGTAATACTCTTAAGTTTTTTTTTGTTGTTTTTGTTTTATTAGTTGTGAAACTGTAGACCTTGTAAAAGAAGCGTGTTCACTACATGTAGCTCAAGTCACACTAGACAAAACGAGAGAAATAAGGTCCAATTGAGAGACAGGTTAATGGATTAAGTTTATTGGCAAGGAGCAACGTATGAACAGTTAGGATAATATACAGTTGGGATAATATACCGTTGGGATAATATACAGTTGGGATAATATACAATTGGGATAATATACAGTTGAGAAAAATAACATTTAAATCCTAAAGTCTTATTCAAGCTTTAGTTGTAATCATAGGCAGGATAGTTTATTTTAGTGCTGCCCAAACTACAGCCAGTGGGCCATATCCGGTCCAATACGAGTTTACTGGGTTCTATGCGGCCCCTCTAAACTTCTGCCCATGGTGCATAATAACGTCATTGTGCAGCGATGCGGCTCGTGGTGTGTCGAAATCTGTTAGGCATCACAAGAAAGGGTTGGAATGAGTTAATGGGAATGTGAAGCTGGGTCCGTTTACAAACATCAACATTTACAAGTCCGACAACACAACAGTATTAACAACAGCCAATCAGACAACACAACACTATTAGCAAAAATCAATCAGACAACACAACACTATTAGCAAAAATCAATCAGACAACACAACACTATTAGCAACAGTTAATCAGACAACAAAACGACCGTCTAATTAAAATGAAAACATTTTGAAGCTGGTAACAAAATCAAAGCAACAGAGCAGTGAACTGTGTTGATCTAGCAGGGTGTAAGAAGGTGATGGTCTGCAACAAGCTGCAATTTAAACACATAACTACCAATGAAAGATGTTCATATATATGTTCAGCAATACACAGATGTACCTTACAGTCAGATATCTATAGTGTTGTGTCATGAAGTGCATCGCCAACTTCTAAGAGAGTCCGTCCCGTTAGATTTATGATTTGTGCACCTTAAGACCTGTTGCAAGATGGCACGAAGAGTGCGTCTAGTTTATATAGTCAACTCAAGCCAACTTTACACGCTTTTCTAACAGAGGCGTAGTTTACACCCCACTCACTGCAGGAGAGCTAAGTCCACTTCCAAGACTATAAGGGAAGTAATCATATCTGGCACCCTCGTAAGTTGGAAGTACACTAAGGAACTTTTTTTTCTTAACTTCATAATAAATTCACAAGTCACATGACTAGTCACATGACTAGTTGATAATCAAGCAGGGGGGGGGGGAGATAATTTAAAGATAGGTTTAATATGGAGGTGCGTGCGTTTTTTTTGTACGTGTGTATGTGTCACTATGTGTATGTGTGTGATTATGTCCATTATTTTTTGCGTAAAAAAACATATTTTTGCTGGTCTGTACAGTTCAATTCTTTCTCTAACTATAGAGCTAGCTCTGTCTTCATTTCAATCTCTCTGTATCCACAATAGAGTAGGAAGGTCTTGATGTTCTACATGAAGGTAAATCTAGAAAATCAAGTTCCTGACTGAACTCTATACAACGTGAGTTCAAAACTTTAAATTCGTGGACTTTCATTAGGTTCTATGATTTTTGAAGAACACCAGGAGTGATTAGTCTATGAGGCGCAGGGATCTCTGTGGAACACCAGGAGTGAATAGTTCCGTGGTACTGTTTAGTAGTGTTTTTTAAGTCTGTCGCCTTTGATCGAAATTAGGTTGCAGGATAAGGGGGGAAAAAAAGGATGGTGATTGTATGTATGTAAAGGACGGGTGGGGTGGATTAAATGTATGCAGCTGGTAATGAATCTAAATAAAATACTTCCAAGTAGCGCGTGCAACTTTTGGTTAGCAGTGTTTGTGGGGTGAGATTTATTGTATTTTCTTTATAGTGCTGACAAGGGACACGGGACAATACATGACGGCTTTAGGCGGCGCCTTCGACATTGTCACGAGGTCACGCTTTAGGCATAGATAATCTAGTCTGCCACTTAGGACCTTCGAAACATGGATCAGTTCTCAAACATAGTAGAACCCTATGTCTCTGTTTCTACTAGCCTAGCTCCAAGTCTCTATTACGAATTTTAGCATAGAATTAAACACAATTTGTATATGAATTTATTACTTATGTTAATAATATATACTAATTATTTATATTTCAACTTTTTTTTGGATTATTTCGCCCCCCCCCCTAGTATGTTGGCTGACTTAATGGGGTCGGGAGGGGAGTGGCATCAATCCCGCCCCCCTTCCATAAATTTTCGAGTGGGGGGGGGCGGTCCAATTTCTTTGTAGAAATCAAAGCTTGCTAACAATATTAATTAAATATCTTTATGATTAAAACTTGTTATTAGTGTTTTAACCAATCTTTATATTATGTCGTTCCCCTGTTGGCCGATTGGGGGGGGGGGGGGGGGCGAATACTTCTACTGCCCTTTCCACCTAAACCATTTGAGTGGGGGGGGGCTGTCCTACTTTAATGGGGAAATCATGGTTTGTGAGCAAAATTAGTTGAATTAAAATATAATTTTTATATGATGTCGCTCCCTTTTTGGTATCTTGGCCGATTCGGTGGGGTAAAGGGGGGGGGGGGGGAATTGATTGTATTGTCTTTCCCACTCTAGCCCTCTGAGTGGGGGGGGGGGGCGGTCCTATTTTTTATGGAGAAATCATAGTTTGTGAACAAAATAAGTTGAATATCTATATAAGCTACATATTGATATGTGAACCCATTGTATATTATGTCGCACCACACTCTAATATCAAATTTTATCATTAGTAAATATAAAATGCAAAAGGGTTGTACCAGATGGGAGGGGCGATTCATGCAATCGCCTTCCGCCCATCGGACAAAACAATACTTTTTCTTTTTTTGTTTTATAATTAAGATATTACAATTTTTTTTAAAATCTGTCACTAATATTATTTATATATGCTATAAATTAAATTCTTATATCGAGTCGCCCCACCCCTATTCTTTAATGCCAAATGCAATCATTAGTAAATATTATAAAAAGGAGCGAGGATTAATCGTTTTCACTCTACCGCCCCTTTTTTCCAGACGAAAACACGATGTTTTAAAACAGAATAGTCAAATATGGCGACAGAGTTTATGTAATTTCATCATTTTTTATCATAATTTTTTAACGAAAGACTTTGCTTTGGAAAATTTGGAATTCATACCAAATTTCTCAGTAGAAGAATAACGATTAAGATGAGTTCTCAACACAAATATTCTTTTCCAATCCGCCTTTTTTCAATCTTTACTCAATCTACCATTTTTCTAGTTAAATTTGGGACTATAGCTCACAATTTATGCTTGAATCCTAAAAATGCAAAAAAAATTAGAGTAGAATCTAATTGGCCCACTTCATTTCTCCTCCCACTTCAGAAATTTATTTTAGAGCTTTAGATTATAGATTATATTATAAAGTTACAAACATGCCTATTGAAATAAATGTATAACTTACAAATTAGCTTTTTTATATAAATATTATTTTTCGAACTTTTGTTTTCGGCGGCGATCCTCAAAGCCTTAATTTAAATATGTGGGGTATCTTCTAATAGTTTTATTTGCAATGTAGTAAAGGCCTATAAATTCTTATTAGAATATTTTTCAAGTAAAACATTTTTCAAAAGTTCCTTTTTAAATAGGATGAATAATGAGCTGTAGATGTCATGGAAATGCGTGTGAAGAATGCAAGAAATCGCTTTTGGCGTCGGGGCTTCGCCTCGAACCCCACTGATTACTTATGAGCTGTATATGTCAGGAGAATGCATTTCTGCAGTGAAGAATGTAAGAAAACGCTTTTGGCGTCGGGGCTTCGCTCCGAACCTCACTGATAAGTAATGAGATGTAGATACCAGGAGAATGCGTTTCTGCAGTGAATTATACAAGAAAACGCTTTTGGCGTCGGGGCTTCGCCCCGAACCCCAATGAGGAGGCTTACAGTGCTCCCCCAGAACCCCAAGCTATCAAGAGAAAGGCCTCAACATGACTTTTTTTTTGTTAAGAAACACTGCTTTTTTCTTTTTTTTTAAAAAATTTTCATATATATATATATATATATATATATGCTGTACGCACGTTTATGCATAGGGTTAGAGTTTACTGGGCATTAGGGTTAGGGTTTGGAAAAAAATCACTCCCCCCACTCCGAAGTTCTGGATCCGCTAGTGGCTAGAAGACCATTGTTTCTTACTTTTGGTGATATGTTGAGACGTTATCTCTAGTCTGGTGAACATAAATCATCCATGAAGCTCATTAGTACTATCGTCGCTATATCAGTTTAACTTATTTGTTGATTTAGACATAGCTACATGGCGGCTTACAATTCATTTCGTATATTTCGGTCTTAATTTTTTGCTTTTCTGTTTCATTTGGTGCCACCCCTATCTACTTCGCCTAGGGTATCTTATTATCTAAGGCCGGCCCTGCTAGTATCCTTATCTTATTTTGGTAAGTTTTGAATAGTCATAAAAAATAGATCGACAAGGGTAAACATACTTCCTTTAGGAACACTTTTCCCCCCTGATAATTGTATTAGATATTTTTTGTCTGTAAAGATATAGGTTTAGTTTTAGGTTAAGGGACCAGGTTATTAATATGTAAACGTTATTATGCGCATGTGTGACAGTGGAATCCATTTTAATGGAGGTGTTTCAATTTTGTTCTCAATGGTATAAAAGTGGTGCTGCTAGTTCTGAATATTTCATAGGATAAAACTCACTCAGCGGATCTGTACCGACTCTGTGACTAGGTCTTTCTGTGAAGTTACGTCAGTGTTTGGTTTTGATATAATTATTAGAAAATGAAGTTTAACTTTAAAAAAAAAAGAAATGGTACTTTCCATTTTCGGATCCAATTTAAATTGTTTATTAAAATAAATTTTGTTAGGAAATTTAAACACAAATTAAATGGAAGAATAAATAACTACACACAATTTTTTTTTAAATTGTTTTTTTTTATGGATTAATCGATATAAATTAATTGAACAATTAGAAGGGCAGGCAGACCAGTCAATTTATCATAAATGATTATTTATTATTAATATTATAATAATCATTTAATACAATTTTGTTAGATCTAGTTTATATATGTGACAGTTGTGACTTCAACACATGTGCCCATCTTTCTGTTTTCTTGTTTGCCCCAATCTGTCATCCGGCATAAGCAATTCATGTTAGATCGAACATCTTGCATGTCAACCCCCCCCCCCCCCCCCTCGGTGCGCCTTTTCTGGTCCGCCATCCTCCCGTATCAACGCCATCTCTTCCAGACTTCAGACATGTTTCCTAACACATGGAACAATTACACTGTTTTGTGCTAAGGGGGATAACTACCGTGGCATCTAAAAATAACCCATCCTCGGCTGCCAAACTAGCTGTTCTACGCCTCATCCTGTCGGAAGATATCGATCGGCATCACTCGGGACTATTAGTCGTGTAGACATACACCATGAAGCAAACGCTTGGTCCCGGGTGTTATATATAGACATGTTGAGATCTTGGTGGTAGGAAGAACTCAATGGATCAGCCTTCCCAGACCCTTGTTGTTGTTGTTGTTGTTTTCTTTGGTAGGGAAGAGGGAATTATTATCAAAAGTTTCAAGTTTTCCTCAGTAGTGCCCATTCTTTTTCGGACTGGGAGCTGTGGCCAGGGCCGGTCTTAGGCCACTGCAACCTATGCGGTTGCAGTGGGCCCCGCGCTTTCATAGGCCCCGCGCTAATTATAGGTGTAATTATTAAATTGCAAAATATGTACTAAAAATTCATGGAAATCTGAATTTATTTAAATTTATTAAAATCTCCTGAAAACTCAGAAAAATCTCCTAAAAATAGACATAAATTTCATCTGTGGGTGTCATTCATCACGGAAAACGCCAACACTACTCACGATAAAAGGCATTGTCAGCTTTCATGTAATAAAATGTAATGATCGGGCAAATTTTCACCTTAATCAGAAGTTCCAATACTTTATTTACTTTTATAGTCACTGGCATATAAATATGCCATAGGTTGCAAGGTTCGTAAAGTAAAGTTAATTTAATCGCAATTTTGTACTTAGTAAAAAATGAATAAAATTCAAAGTCGAATCTATTTTTCTAATACAAAATCTTAATTTTCAATTACTATCCTTATTCCCACTCAGACTAGGCCCCGCGCGATCACTTTCGCATAGGGTCCCACAATTGTTAGGACCGGCCCTGGCTGTGGCATTATGTTGTATCAATGGAATATTATATTTGCTGTAGGACTGGATGGCTAGTGCAATTTCTCATTTCACTTATATATATTTATTTATATATATATATTTATTATTATATATTTATTACAATGATACAAACACAAGCGCAAGTAAAAAGTCACTGGAGAAATTGAATATCTTTTATGACTTTAATACATTTTTAGAACACATACATTCATTATCTATATGCATATATATATATATTTATTTATATATATATATATATAATTCTCTTCATGGCTCAAGAGTTTGGACAAGAAATAAAGGAAAGATCACTCTTTTATTTTGTGCAAGTCGGACTAGAGTTACCCTACGAAAAAAAAAAAGTGGGGGGGGGGGGGGGAGAACAAGAAGTATTCACCCGTCACAAAATAACAGGGCCTGGCTTAACCGTTGTGACCAAAAAGTCATGGAAAGATCACTCTTTTTTAATTTCTACCCCACGTAGTTTTAGCGGCGAAAAAAAGAGGGGGGGGGGAGGGAGAACAAGTAATCTAATCTGTATTCACCCGTCACTAAATAGCAGGGCCGGACACAACCGTTGTGGGGGCCCTATGCGAAACGGATTTAGCGGGGCCAAGTTTGATTTGGGATACGGATAATAAGTGAAAATTAAGAATTTGTATTAGAAAATAAATTCGTCTTTGCATTTTATTCATTCTTTACTACCTACAGAATTACTTTACGAGCCTTGCGTGTAGCGCAGCCATACAGTATATCATAAAAATTACGTTTCCTACATAGATCACGCTCAATAGCAAGAATTACCAAATGTTTCAATCTATCTTCGAGTATTGTTGACCTCAAGTAGTTTGAGTCGCGAGAAGCTTCTTTCACTATATTCCACAATTACGGGTATTGCATAATGCCGTTTTTTTCATCGCGCGTAGGATTTCCGTTTTCCATATTAAAGGACACCCCAAAATGTCAATTTTTGTCTATATATTTCAGGAAATTTGTATGAGTTTTCTAAAGATGTCAATAATTTCTGGATATTTCCAGGTCTTTTTCGTATATTTTGCAATTTCAGGAGATTTCCAGGAGCTCCTGGTAAATCGACAGAAGCCGCGGGAAATCTGTTATAAGTTATAAAATAGTTTATTTTAATAATGGTCATGATGAGATTATAGAGACATCCTTGTTATAAATACCATGATGAGTTTCATTATTAGACATTTGTTATGTAAAAAAACATAAAGCTCCGGGTGGAAGGAGCACCAAAAAGAGACGAAATAAAAGAAGATAGGTCTAGAGCCCTGTGACGTTTAACAACCAGAAAAGGAGTCTCCTCCCTTACTTGGATAAGTGATGGCCCTTTGATTACTTCTCAGCCTGAAGATTTCCACAAGAACACAAAACGCACAAGATGGCCGTCGTCATAGCTAGAATACGCCCGAACCACACAGAGCGGAGCAGATATTTTCAAAGATTTGAACAAAAAAACACACAACCAAGATTAATTAGGTCGACAAATTCAATTGTTTAACCAGCAACCGATAAGCCACCCCTATTAGTCAACCAAATACGTCGTCAACCACCAAGCTGTTTGATATACTTCAAAAACCAAACCTAAACTTTACTAGTTGTACTCTAGAAAGAATATCACGCCAAAGTGTTTTATGATGTCATTTGTGTATTGAGAACATGTAGAACTCCCAGGGTCCAGGAGATATAGGGAGAAGTGTTGTCCCGAGGAATGACGAGTGTGAAACACAACTTGAGTGATGATGTGTCCTTCAGAGTGCCGGCGGTGGCACACCCACATCGTTCTCGTCAAGCTCTCAACTGCCTAATTTCCTTCTTTTCTCAAGCCCAGTAGCGAGTGACGATGGCGAAGATCGGTGGGGGAAGGGGGGGGCGCTGGTAAGAAAACGTTGGCTCTAAGTTATGCTAATAAGTTGTGCTGATCCCTTCAGCTATGCTAACAAGTCTCTAGAGCTATTGTAATAATTAGCCTCTTGGCGCCATTCACGGCAATGCGAAGAAAGCGCTCAATTATAGAGGGGGAAGAGAGAGAGAGAGACAGGGAGGGAGAGATGGTGCGATCGGGTGTTTGACATCATCAGAGTGTTGAGACGTAGCTCCGACATTGGCAGGTTAGAGGCGTGTCTTGTGAGATTCTTTGAAATCTTGAATCAGGCTCTAAGACGCCAACCGCCAACAGATTTCGCAGGGGAGGTCAAACCTGGGAAGGGGGGAGTTGAAATCTATACCTGTAAATAGAGTGTTGTTTTTTATATGCCTTTTTAAGATATTTAAATTGTATTAAATTTAATCTTTTATATGTCCATATTCAAACAAATATTTTACATAATCCAATTGGAAGCGATAGGAAAGCCCTTAGAAAAATTCTGGCAGCGTGATTCCAAACAATATTATCAAAGCTGACACTCCGAAGTTTTCATGATGTCACAGTTAGGATACACTACTATTGGGTGATCGCCCTGGTGTTGGTACTGAACGAAATGTGACCGTTCATGTGACGCTAGGATTGACCTTTTAAGCCAATGAGATTTAGAAATAGTAACAGGTGAATATCTCGAGAGTGAACAAACATTTCCGCACAGAAGTCATTCGCAATTACGTTATTCATTAGGTTATTAGGTTAGGTTATTCATGAAGTTATTAGGTTAGGTTATTCATTGCGTTATTAGGTTAGGTTATTCATTGCGTTATTAGGTTAGGTTATTCATTGCGTTATTAGGTTAGGTTATTCATTGCGTTATTAGGTTAGGTTATTCATTGCGTTATTAGGTTAGGTTATTCATTGCATTATTAGGTTAGGTTATTCATTGCGTTATTAGGTTAGGTTATTCATTAGGTTATTAGGTTAGGTTATTCATTAGGTTATTAGGTTAGGTTATTCATTAGGTTATTAGGTTAGGTTATTCATTAGGTTTTTAGGTTAGGTTATTCATTAAGTTATTAGGTTAGGTTATTCATTGCGTTATCAGGTTAGGTTATTCATTAGGTCATTAGGTTAGGTTATTCATTAGGTTATTAGGTTAGGTTATTCATTGCGTTATCAGGTTAGGTTATTCATTAGGTTATTAGGTTAGGATATTCATTAGGTTATTAGGTTAGGTTATTCATTAAGTTATTAGGTTAGGTTATTCATTAGGTTATTAGGTTAGGTTATTCATTGCAATATTCGATTAGGTTATTCATTGCGTTATTCCTCCAGCGTCTGTTATGATGATCTTTTCCTGTAAGGTCAGTTGATCACATGACAACAAAATAAAACATGGTCGTGATAACAAACCTGTGATGTCTCAAGTGGCAACGAGCTATTGATCTAAACTGCCCACGGGCTACGACATCGCAGTTCAGTGTTGAGGCCTTATATAACAATCGGTATCGTATGAACTCGGGACCATCGAGACGACTGAACGACATCCCAGCGCGCATATTGCACACCCAAGGTCTGTCCATGAAAAGACAAGAAATCCTTCCGACACATGGCAGACTTCCTGCATTGGACTGCAACAGATTATGTCTCGCTACGAAGCCTCAGAGCAGAAACAATTACTAATAATAGACCAGGAAATGACCTTTGAGATTCATGTCGAACATTTAGTGTATATTATTATTGCGTAGGCCTATATTCAATTGAAGACACGTGTTTAGTTCAGTGAATCTCTTTAAAAATTCAGGAGATATTCTCGACTCTTATAGCTTGGCCTACAGAGCTCTCTTAATGCTGAGGATCAGGTAATACGATAAGTCGTCTTTTAGATTCCACAAATATTTTAGAATCAAGTTTCAACAAAATAATCTTGAGCTAAAAAAGCAAACATACATGGTTCATTCTGTAACGATATTAATCAATATTTAAAGTTTTCTAGAATTAATTAATGAACTAATTAAGGAAACGCAGTTTCTCCATTAGCCATTTGAGAAATACGTTTAGCTGTACTGTATGGGGTAGTTTTAGACACATTTTCTTCTACATAAAATACCCAGAAACCTTTATATCTCTGTTGATGGAAAGCGTTCCCTGCAGAGGCATACATAACTAACAAGGAAATAGTAGAATGTCGAACCCGATGTTTATTGTGAAGTTACAGTCGACCATCCATCTGAAACAATGATGGAGAACACTCTCCTGATTATGACACTGGAATGTCTCGGCTATCTGGTCTAATTGGCCGTACCTGTATGTAATGTCAGCTGCACGTAGGGGAGATAATTAAACATGGTGTCACTGTCAGTCACGTCTGAGATTCGTTGATTTCAATTTTAAACAAAATTGATATCCGTTTGAACCTGACAAAGTCTCTAAGCACGTCAATTGTAGTTCTATTCTTCTTCGTATCCAGTTTTGTTTTTTACTGCCAATAACCATTTTTTTTTTAAATCAAAAGTCTATATTGGAGATTTTCACAAATCGCCTGTATTAAATAGTATATATTACAAAGAAAGTTCGAAAGCGCAACATTAGCACATAGCATCAGTATCGGGCTTCCATGTAGGATATAGTGGGCTTTTGTTTTTAACAATTTCTCTTTTCAGCTTGCAATTTCTTCATTTGAGGGTGGACACTGGTCATGCTCTAACGAATTTCCTAGAAATTTGACAGTTTATGTATATCTTTAGGAAAATAATTATTAGCTAAAAGGCCACACATGGAAAACTCTACTAAGACCTCTATAATTTTTTGAAGAATAATAATCTAAAAATTATATTTGGTCTGGAGGTCAAGACAATCTTTATCTTGAATGTACATAGGTCAGCGGGTATTCCCGCATCTCTTCATTAATAGTGAACAAATTAATAACTAAACGTGTTAAAACATTTTGCGCCACCGTCTTTAAGTCTGGATCTATAGGTCTAGCAGTAGAATCGTATAGACTTATACAAGATTTATACTAGATTTATACCATAGACATGATTTATACATTCGCTAACCATGATTTTGTTTTCCAAAAGGGGAGGGGTAGCTGGGGGGTAAAAAAAATCTTCCTTTTTTAAAAAAACAAATCTTTCCTTCATTATTGATTCAGAGCAAAATAGTTGCTCTTACATATAAAGGTTGGTCAGCTGTATAGAGGAGGAATTTTATTTATTTTATCTTACTTGATATTATTTAGTTGGCGACAGGGATCTTTCAATGTAACAACTTCTCTGACTTTCTTTTGTGTCTGTTTAGTTCAAAGATCTTCCTCTTTTCATTTTCTTTTGTCTTGCTTTCGGTTCCATAATATCACTCTCACATTTCTCCATAACGCGTTCTCTTCTTTTTCTCTCTTACACTATTTTTTTGCTTAAAGAATATAAACCACCTCTTAAAAACAACCAAAATATTTTTACAATCCTGAAAAAAAAGCGCATCTAAAGGGTAAGAATTCCGTCCATAATACTGTATCTAAAATACTGTACAATTATTTCCCTTATTCGATATCAAACAAAATAATTAATTACCAATAATTAATTAAATAATTGAGTATTTTTGTTTATTGATTCATGTTTTGTTGGGTACCATAAATAATTGTTTCAAGTATGAACTTGATCGGAAAATACGTGAGTAAGACATAGCGTTAACACTTATTTAAGAAGACTAATTCCAACAAATTTAGCCATATCTGTGAATATTGAAGTATTAGTTTCCCTTGTTGCTATTAAACACAATAATTAATTAACAGTAATAAATGTTACTGGTTACTTTTTTTTAATTGATTCATATGTGTCTAAGTCAATGAATAATTGTGTGAAGTTTCAGCTTGATCCGAGAATGGGTGTTGCAGAAATAACGTGTACACACTTTTTACCAGACAGACAAACAGACAGACAGAGTCAGTTGATATAAGCTTTGTTAATCCAAATGTAAAGTAAGAGCAGATTCCTGTGATTGACTCAATTATGAACATTCCCTATTCCAGAATAATTAATTAAAGAGAAAAAAAAAAACCTAAAGGTATGTGTTTCCATAGTATTGAAAAATGGATCAAAGATCAAACGTTCCATCTAAGTGACAGCTGTAATTGATGCAAATAATTATGTCTGCTCAATGTGAACTTTGAACTCCAGAAATGTAAAGAGAAAAGGTCATTTCCCGTCTACTTCAGAAAACAGAATGTTATATTGAATCTTTATTTTAAACCGAAAATCACCCAGTTCATTAATTTTGACGGACCAACCTGGGAGAACGCTGACAATCATTTTAAAACCCATGGAGTGCACGTTCCCTGCGGACACACACTGGCTCCGCCAAGGCAATAAAAGCATTTTTTTTTTCAAAAAGCTGCGCCTGGTACCGTGTCGTGCTGATAGCCACACGACTATTCAAAGGTAGAAGCCGACATGACATGACAAAGAGACAAATGAAAAAGAAAGGGTTGAGTCTATTTGATTCTCCGGTTTGGTTTGTGGGAGTGATCTTTCCTGGTGTAATTATGATATCCCGGCGACCCCCTGGAATCCGGTAGCCTGCCAAGTGCAGAGGTTTAATAGCCGAGATTACAGCTCATTAACCAGGAAATGATCAATTTTCTTACAAAGTAAACGTCAAGTGGGTCAACAGTCGATGATCTCTTTCTATTGAACTTTGATGTGACGCAGCGGGCTTCAGTTTACCTGTCCCCCCCCCCCAACCCTGTGCGCAACCTGGTCATCAAGAAAACCTTTTTATTTTTAATTAGCCTATGTAGTTCTGCGTGCGTGGTGCTTGCTGGGTTAGCATATAAAAAAAATGAAATTTCACACCCTTGACATAGTTTGGAATTATCTATAATATATATATAACCAAAAAAAATTAAATTCGACTGACATATTAAGATATCAAGGTTATCTGTGAATTTAAGTCTCGTATTAACAAAGGCATAGAAATTTGCTGAATTTTTTTTTTAAAGTCTGATTCCTAACATTCTCAAATTCTGAGATTAATTAAATGCTCATCTTTTTAATAGTCGCATTTCAAACTTGCGATCTTTATGGCAGATGATGTAAAAAGTCATCTGTTTCTGTCAACCGCGGTTAACGAGGGTGTCACGTGGCCAGCCCAACGACCAGCAGCCTTCACTTTTTCCCCAACTAATGTCAGGTACTCATTGGAGCCAAATATCCCAAAATTAAAAATCTCAGGATTCGAACCCGGCACCCTAGTTCGGAAGCAAACCTCTCGGCCACCCATCTTTTTGATGCCTCTTGCAAATTCCTCAGTTTAGATGTCGACTTCTTTGCGTGCTCTTCTTGTCCTGGTGCTACTACTAAAACCTTCCTGTAAGGTAGTGGTTACAGAATCGGACACAAGACAGAGGCATAACACATGTTGGAACATTAAACAGTTTTTGGGCATAAAGATGTGTTCCACTTTCATGGCGAGTGAATACAAAGAGAAATAATGGTCACTGGTCAAGGGAAAACTGAAGGTAAAAGAAATATTAAATGGTGGCATTAACGTTTTAAACTTGAGCTAATAGGGATTCTCTTACACTAATTGTAATTTTCTGACATCAATAATAATTCTCGTATAATAATAGTAACTGTTTTGCACTAATATTAATTTTCTTACAGAAATTTCCTGACATTAAAAGTAATTTTCTTAATTTAATATTAATGGGCTTTGTTGCTGAACATAAAAATTATATATGTGTCAGACGCGAATAGCCCAATTTTTCAGTAAAAGAAATTACAAAGTCATTTCTCTATAGAAGAAGTTACGAAGGCTATATAATTTACAACCCCAGACCTATATATTCTACAATAAATATAGGTTTTTTTATTTCTAGTTACGATTTATTTAGGTAGGGGCTGTTTTACTATTACATTCCAAGTATTAGAGTTTAGAAAAACCCAGGTTCTTTTCATGTGCATCGCTATTAGCTAACATCACATATCATCTCTCTATTAGTATATTTAGATCTATAATCTAATTCTAGTCTAGATCTATATATAAAAATCGAATAGATCTAGTAATAGTATAGATTCTATCTTGAGACTAGATTGCCGAGTCTATGCTATGCATATAGTCAGTTTTTTTAGAATAAAGTCTAGATATTACTAAAGACTAATATATAGACATAGATCTAATAATAATGTAATACATTTACTATACTCTATACTTAATCTACTAGACTAGAGATCTAGGCCAATTTATAGATCTATCTATAATCTAGTCAATCTAGATCTATACAATATTCATTACAATACTTCTACTTATAAAGACTTATTTAATAAGTTAGTACTTAGACTTAGATCTATTATAGTTTATTAATAGATTTACTTTTCAATGACTAGACCTAATAATAAAATTGCTAATGATATGTCTAATGACATTTATTTATAGTAATAGGCCTACTAGATGTAGGTCTAGACTCTACTTAAATCTTGTCTAAAATAATGACTGTATAAGACTCTAAATCAGCGGTTCTCAACCTTTTAAGCACGGCGACCCCTTTTTACAATCTCCCACTCTGACGCGACCCCACCTCAAACACACACACATACAGCAATAGAAGAATAGACAATAACAATCCATATTTTTGATGGTCTTAGGCGACCCCTGGCAAATCGTCAATCGACCCCCAAGGGGCTCGCGACCCACAGGTTGAGAACCCCTGCTCTAAATGATTGAGACTTTCACATATAGGTGTTGTAAATAATATGGCACATCGGCTGAAAGTAAGCTGTATACAAAGTATACATATATAAAGTGCTTTTTTTGGTAAAAAAAAAATAGCTGCCGGTACACAGTGATAGATTGCCTAACTTTCAACTAATAATAAAATTAACAATTAACGTTGAAATACAAGTAAAGGAATAATTTTTCCCGACATTGAAAAAAGGTGCCGGTACCCCGAACCGGTGCGTACAAAAATATATCTCAATCTTCTTTCATTTAATTTTTTTTTGCGGGGTTATTGCTACTTAATAGATTGATACCGGATCGATTTAAATAGGGCCTAAGTATACAAGCAGGATTTCGAGCATTGGATAAATTTATTTTTTAAGTACAAAGTTTTATGGAAGAGGCAATACATTAATTGTTTGAAGTTTGTCACTTCTTAAATTCAGGCTAAAAATATCGAAGCCTACATTTTTACACTCATTTATAAACAATTAGAAGAGATGGACTGACTCATAGTGTACCTTGTGTACATTTGCAAAAACACAAACTCTCTTTGTAATCTTATCAGTTAGACTTTCAAAAACTTAGTGATTATTTCTACTGTATAATTCTATTATTATTCCTTTTCAGAATAAGGATATAAACACAAATTTGCCATATGACTTTATCTAACAGAACAAAAAAAGAAACTTACGTCTATTTATGCAGTTATTTATAGTTACCTAGTAATATAAAATATAAATAAATAAATATATAAACTAACACGTACATTCATCATAATGCAGCCGTGCGATTTTTCGTTTATGAACATAGCATTATTTAGGACCAATATTTTACAAAGGCTGCTTGGAGAAATCAGGTATACCCATTAGGAGAAAACACGACCCCTTTACTCAAGAAAAATTTAAGAAACTAGAACAGACACAAAATAGACAGTGACATTCATAACAAATTAATATTCAAAATTGATTAGAGTAACACCTTTTTAAGTAATCATATAAAGTTTAAGATCACAAACATTTTTTTTCAACAATTATTTTGTGTATGAAATTGTGTATCGCAAAATGCCGTGTACTTGAAATAAGCTAGTCATAAAAGAAAACCACACAGATCTTGGGTAAAATACTCATCAAATAAAGTACTGTAAATGTGTAGTTTCACGAGCTAGTTTCAGGTCTTTTATTTTTATAGCCTCTATCGGGTTATATCCCAACTACCCGTATTTTTGTGCAGAATTTTTTTCTCTATCAGGTACACTTAAAATTATAGCATAATAATGTCAGTTTAATTTAAAGAGAGAACTGAAAAATGCAAAGATAAATAAGGAAAAAAAGCAACTTCCGGCCCAATTTGTGATTCTACTTTTTAATCAAAGAAACGAAACGGACTAGTCCAACAGAGCCCATTGTCTTGCAAGAATAATAATTATTTGAGACATGCAATTCTCTTCAATAAAAGCAATTTTCTTGTACGAATAGTTTCTTTTAAAATTAAAGCTCTTACATTAATAATGATTTTCTTACACCACTATAGTGATTTTCTTGCCTGGATTTGTTAAAGAGAAATAAATTCATTAGTTATAACTCTAACATTTGTTGATGTTATATTACTTATATTTATTGAAATAACTAGCCTGACATAACCCGAGGCATGTGGGTCTTAGTTTGTACTAATCTAGTGGATTGGATTTAGATGTATGTTAAACTTAGTTAATGTTCCTTTCAAGTTTTTCACTTTCGCCACGAAAATAAAATTAGTTTTGCGAAAATGGGTTTACCCGAAGCCGATACATTCAGATCTATTAAAAATGAAAGTTGCGCGAGATGAACGGAATATAAAGTAAATTTAAACGGGTTTACCCGATTTGTTAAATGAATGGGATTATAAAGTACGTCAGGACGTCTAACTTCGCAGAAATAAGGAACGAATTTATGTAAAAATGCTTCTGAGAGACAAATTTAAAGTTCAATTTTATTAAATAACGAAATTAATAGACTATATTTTGTAATTTTCATGTGTCAAAGTAAAAAACTATCTGTGCAAAGTGTAGTGCTTAAAATTAGATCTAGATCTAAAACCTTTCGATCTTTTCTCATGTAAACATGGTAAACACGGCCTAGATCCATAAAATAGCAATACTTTCATAGAGTTGGACAACTTTTTTTTTTATGAGGGTCTCTAGTTTGTTTTAGGGCTATTATACATGCGTCACGGTTCCAATTAGTACCCAAGGAACATTTATGCCAAGTTTTATCAAGATTGGTCAAACGGTTTTGATTTCTATTCGTAACATACATTCATACGCCTTACTTTCTACTTTAAAGTATACTAGCCGCGGTATGCGGGTCTTAGTTTGCGTGACACTTAGTAAGTTTTTAAGTGCGAATTTATTTCATCTGATGGCTCTCGGTTTCACCCCCCCCCCCTCCAAAGGAAGGGGAAATATGTTAAGAAAAGGTCGCCTTGACTTTTGTTATGTGACAAATAACCAGTGCCGTCTGCCCGTCACCGATAATGAAACCCTAACCCAGGACTCTCTCAGGACGCGCCACTTTGGGTGATGGCTGGCGCCCCCCATCATCACGTGTGACATTTGGATGGACACGCCCTCTTCACCTTGTGCCCGTGTAGGATCTATCTTTTTGTGAGCGTACACTTGTAAACCTAGACTTAAAGTTTGAGTTATGGACAATATCACAGCCAAACTTGAGGAAAGGTAACCTCCACACAACAGGAATTGTTTAGATTGAACATTCTGTTTACACCATTCCATTAAATCCTGCAGCAGATTCTATCAAGAGAACAAAAAGATTGTTAAGTATAGAGATTAGGAATGATAAAGTTTGGAAGTAAAACTGCACCCCGCAAACACACAGGCATGCTCTTTGTAAAGTTATTTGTATTTTTTTAAATTATTTATTTATCTATTGCTCTATAATAACTTTTGGAGTTTGACTTGTTTAAACAGAGACTGCAAAGATCAGGACAGGCCCAGCCACTGCCATCCTGCCCACAAATTGACTGACATGATGTACATCTGTTGTTACCTGTCCTCATCAAATTAAAGCTTTCATAATGCATCGAAAACTAAACGCAAGCATGCTAAGGTGTGATCAGATATAGGCCTCCTTGCACGTATTGTATTTCTATACCTAGTCGACTTAGAGACTATAAGATATCTCAATTAGTACAAGTAATTGAACAATAGCAAACTTAATTAGTTTAGAATAGAATACTTGATTACACGAATTGAATTGGTTTGATTAGCTTTGATATCATTAAAAGAATGATGCAAAACACTTGACAAGGAGCAACATAAAAGTTCTTTAATTTATCAAGGTCCCTCATCAACAAACTTTATCAACAGCCTTAAATATGGAGCCTTGCAAGTTTTCTGGTGAAAAGATGTTTTCAAAACATTTTTTTAACATTTCAACGTGCTTAAATTTCTTGTATAGGTTACTGGTGTAAATTGTGTAAATTACAGAGTAAACGCTAACTCAAAAGCCAAGCTAATGATTACAAAACACGCCTCTGTCAATAAAGTGTAATTCTTTTCAGTAACAACCATTTGAACAGTTATTGTAAGACAACTCTTGTTGCTCTCACCTCCAACTCTCACAGTAGTCTTGACTCCATTGAAGTGATAGATTTGATAACAATTGGCAGTAGATCAGAGCGCAAGTTTTTTAAGAGCTTCGATAAGAACTGACAAGTCAGGCCGACTTCAAAACGTAAACCTGATTCATTCAAAATTCGATAAAGGGAAACAACATTTATTGTAGTCCTTTTAAAAACGTCCACCGTGGAATTTTCTGTATGTCAGCAACAGTACCACCCTCTGAAAGAAAACAAGTATCTTCTTAGAAATATTAAGGACATCGGAGGTGTCTGCGAGGCCATTATTGTGACATCATTCGGTTGATATGATATGCCAATATTGTTACTCGTATTCAAGCTGTAAGGAAGTCGCCCTGAATCTAGGAAAATAGTTCTTATCGGTCTTGGAAAAGTAATGATCTTTAGTTTTCAAAGTTTGAAAGTAATACTAAACCATTTTTTCGGATTTTAATTAAAATGGGCTATTAATCACAGAACTATATATTCACGCAATTATATGAAATAGCACCATTTCTGTTAGTTTCCATTGAGATAATGTTTCGAAAATCCTAGATCGAAATAATTCACGTCCGTTGATTTTAATCATCTTATGTACATTTAAATAGATTAATTACTAGATCTTTTTAGATTATTTATCTAAAAATAGTAAAATAACAATTATGAGACTAGATTGCTTTTACTTTCGATGCTCAATTACTAGATCTAGATCTAAACATTAAATTATATGTTGCATATGCTAGGGTTGAAAACAAACTTTACTTCTTACAATTAATTTACAAAACAACGTCATCTTTTGGTTTTTTTTTCCTCGACATTTTTATGTAGTCTAAATGTCCAGTCTAGATAAGATGGTAGAGGGTAAATGTGTATTAAACTAAACTTAGATCTATTTAGATCTACGTAGAACTATTGAGTTTCAGATGGACATTTATCATAATTTCTTGAGTGACTATTAGGCAGCAGGTCAGTGATGGACGTTTGATCCTCTTTTATGTTACCTTTGCGCCCCAGCTAGAATAATACTCGCTCGACAAATGTTCACTTTGCACAAGTTCACCCTCTACCATTTGTCAGTCTTACAACTCTTTGTTTGGCGCCCCCATGTGGCGTTACATCGGTGTAGGGCACACAGCTACAGGTGGGGTAAATGCCGACATCAAATGAGTTGGAAGAAGAGGACAAAAGGCGAGGGTTGGTCGCTTGCCCACTCCTGGCGCTTTGTGAAGTCAATCTGTGCCGTGCCCACTACTGTCCAGAGGACTTGTCCAAAAGATCTTGTTACGGGCCGGACTAGCGTAGCCCGTCTCATTAACAGTAATTATAACTCAGCTAATTTGGCAACGTATAGCGGAAGTGACACAAAGCAGCAATTAAATGGCAATCATTTCTCCCGTTTTGTTAGTGTAAATTTTCCCTGGTCCTCTTGCCAACTTCAAAACAACAGCTTGGATTAGTGAAATCAGTTGTGGAAGCCGCCCAGTGATGTCACTTGTGGAAGCCACCCAGGGTTATTGGGTTATTCTCATATAACAATCAGCCCCCCACCTCCCGGGTTTATTTAAGATTCATTGGACAGCAAATAAATGCAAGTTAATTAGTTTCTAAGGTTTATGTACAGTTGTTGTGTTATGGTGCTATCTGGCCAGGATTACTATCTTTATTAGAGACTGGCATCAATGACGGAAAAACTAAAAATAGCTAGCTTGTGTGTGTGTGTGTGTCTTTCTCTTTCTTTCTTTCTCTCTCGTGTTCAAAATAAAGGAAATGTTGCTAAATGTTTATAAAAAAAAATTGTTAGCTAATTTTTTGCACTTTTTACAACGCTTACATCAACTCACTCTGTCTGTCTGTCTGTCTGGCCAAAAGTTTGTACATGTTATTTCTCCGATACCCAATCTCAGATCAAGCTAAAATTTTGCACAATTATTTCTTTTACCTGACAACACAAGAATACAATTTTTTTAAAAAGTAACGAATTGCTAGTTAGTCAAACCCCAACTTTTGTCTCTCAGCCACACATCTGACATCGTATACCTTAGAGTAAGAATGATGCATAAAATGTTACGTACAATTTACTTCTTTCCTAAGTCGTTTAATAATGAACAAAGAAAAACATTGGAAGTAACAAACTAGACGTTGGTAGACACAACCTATGAACATTCTTAGGTCTGATTTTAATGATTTTAGAATGTGCTCATTGATGACTTCCTGCATCTTGAAGTGCAACTTTCCAATGCAGTTTGACCCTTATTAGAATTTATTGAGACCTAGTAAACAAATTTTTTGGCAATTATAAATTTAATAGGTCAAGTATTCTTTTCTCAGTAAATGACTAGCTATTCCCAGTTTAGATAGCTTAGTACAATTAACATAGTCCTATAAAACAGTGTAATATTTTACTTTGAGGGTACATTATTACAATATAAATCGAAACATTAAAAGAAATTTTAAATTTACATTTAGACTTACTGCTGCGACTTTTTTTGTCCAAACATTCATTTGATGCAACCTTATTTAGAATTCTAACGATATGTTTAAGTCTATTAGTGAAAAGTGCGCCAATGTCACCAAAATCATGTTTTACCCTATAACCTTCGACCGAGGGGGGGGGGGGAGGTTACGATCGTGAGGGAGAGAGAGAGAGACAATTTTAAAGAGTGAGAAATAAAGATAGGGGAAAATAGAGTGAAGGAGACAAAAAGAAATACAGAGAGACACAAAGAAAGACATAGAAACACCTCAAGACTAATCATAAATTGAGAGAGACAGATTAAAAAGGAGACACGCATAAAAGCAAAAAAGAGAGATTGAGAGAACGAGACACAGAAAGAGAGAGTGGGAAAGACTGAAAGTGAGAGAGACAGAATAAGAAAAAAATACAGAGAGAGAGAGTGTATAAAGAGAAGAGAGAAGACCTGTTCATCTCTATTCATCTCGAGCATCAATAATTTCATTATTACACAATAAAAGTGGAGACTTGTTTGTCAGTTCTGATGTATTACAAGAAGTATTGCTTTATTAATGTTACAACTTTCGTCAGCTTATAACTCTAGAGGAACAGCATCTCATCGAAGGGACAGTTAAAGGCAAGAAATCTTATTGCTAAATTTTAAGATACGGAGTCAAGAAGTGTTTTATCATTTCAATAATAATAACATATCTCATTATATATTTCTCTTCATGAGCTTCAAGAGCTTAGACACCAAGCAAAGGAAAGATCACTCTTTTATTTCTGCAAGTCGGACGAACTAGATTTACCCTATGAAAAAAAAAAGGGGGGAGAACAAGTAGTATTCACCCGTCCTAAATAGCAGGGCCTAACTCAACCGTTGTAGGGCTTTACGCGAAGGCTAAGTTTGAGTAGGGATACGGATAATAAGTGAAAATTAAGAATTTGTATTAGAAAATAAATTCGTCTTTACATTTTATTCATTCTTTACTACCTACAGAATTACTTTACGAGCCTTGCGTGTAGCGCAGCCATACAGTATATCATAAAAATTACGTTTCTCACATAGATCACGCTCAATAGCAAGTATCACCAAATGTTTCAATCTATCTTCGAGTATTGTTGACCTCAAGTAATTCTTCATTAGTTAGATTGACGTTTTCCATTTTGAATGACACCCCAAAATGACAATTTTTTTAAAATATATTTTTCAGGAGATTTTTTTTTAGTTTTCAAAAGATTTTAATAATTTCCGGATATTCCCAGGACTTTTCATAAATATTGTTACGTATTTCTGAATCTTCTGGCTAAATATATTAGTAGGCACACAAATAAAAACACTGCAAAGAACTTGACGACTCAACTTTCAGCTTCATATAACTTTATTGACTATTAACTCTAACAATTGTGACTGTAACATGTAGCGTAGAAGACTGTACAATATCTGTCAGTTTACAGTTAGCTATACTTCGTTGCAATTCATCTCTTCACTTCGTTGCAATTCATCTCTTCACTTCGTTGCAATTCATCTCTTCTCAACTTGCATCGAGCCGTATTCCACAGAACTGATCAACGACACACTTCCTAGTGTCGCTCCAGGTCTCCCAAAGCTGAACCAAGTCGTACTCAAGTCTACCGAATCAGAACCGCACACGTCTTACATCGACTGTATCGACTGTAACGGCTCAGGTCCACTGTAGTTCGCTGTATAGACTTTAACGACAGTAGTCCACTCCATTTTACTCTACCCTAGTTAACTTGCATCGAGTCGTACACACTTCTCTTCCACTAGGGCCGCACACGTCTTACATCGTCTGTATCGACTGTAACGGCTCACTCACGACTGACTTTCACATTAACTCTCTGGCTTATATAGAGTCCCTAATCGCTCCTCCAAAGTTGCACAAACACTGCTAGTATCTTCTGGAATAACATGTGAGGAAACGTCACATCCTGTCTTTGTTTATACATGTAGATTCCAGAAAACATCGGCTACAGTGTCATCTTGCCAGGGTCACAAGTTGTGACCTCTATCTGTCACTGGACATTGCTAGTACCTTCTGGAATAACACGCAAGGACACATCACATCCTGTCTTTGTTTATACATGTACATTCCAGAGAACACCCGCTGCTGTGTCATCTCGCCGGGGTCATACGTTGACCTCTACCTATCACTGTTCATTTGTAACAATATTGCACTTTCAGGAGATTTCAAGGAGCTCCTTGTAAATCCGGAGGCTGCGGGAATTCTGTTATAAGTTATAAAATGGTTTAATTTAATAATTTACACATAGAATTATCGCGGGTCCTTTGAAAGTGCGGGGCCACTGTGGTCGCATAGGTTGCATTGGCCTAGGGCCGACCCTGCAAAATAACGGCGTATGCTACGCCGCGAGTCGACTAGTAATCTTTATTATACATAAGGAAATTTGTCTTATTGTCGTCTGCTATAACTATCCTGCTTGTTGTCTGCTTTTAAGTAAATAACTACACTACTTGTCGTCTGCATATAACTGCACTACTTGTCGTCTGCTTATAACTATCCTACTTGTCTGCTTATAGGCCTAACTATCCTACTTGTCATCTGCTTATAACTATCCTACTTGTCGTCTGCTTATAACTACACTACTTGATGTCTTCTTATAACTACACTACTTATTGTCTGCTTATAATTACACTACTTGTCGTCTGCTATCTATTCCCTCGATCTTTATTCACAAAGCCCCCCCCCCCGAAAAAATAATCCAGATAAATTAAAAGTAATTGATACAAAAGTTGATTCGACTGTGTGAGCCCTCAACATTTTCAGAGCTGGGTAGTCAACCATTGCAACAAGCTGTTGGCTCGATATGCACTATCTAGATCTCTCTCAAGGGGGGATACATTTGCAATTATTCAAACACTTTAAAGTGTAAATGAATCTCTGTGAAGATGTCTACCTTTAAATAGGATTGAAAAAAAAATAACCTTGAATCTTAAAGTGTAAAGCTTGTTTTAAACTATCGTCTGCTCGATATTAGCAAAAAAAAGTCTTACACCTCAACTCTTAGATTTTTAAAATCTTTTTAATAATCAGGAACCAATGGAAAAAAGGGGGTCAATAATAAATTATGTTTTATATAAAAGAGATATTATTCATGCAGTATTGAGATATATGGCAGTGATTTTTGCGGTAGATCTGCTTAGATAAGCTTTGTTTTTGCTATGTTTTGTAGATCTCTATCTATCTATTGTTGTGGTTGTTTTGTAATAGATCTACTCTAGGTCTAGATGAAGTCTTGTCTTCTTCATAAATAATGGAGTTCGATTACAACCAAAACAACATATATTAAATTGTATAAAATACTTGATAAAACTGTTTATACTTGATACATAATATTGAATGCAAAATGAAGGGGCACAGTCCAAATGTCAAGTTACTAAAGATGATGTCCCGCCATTAAAAGAGGAGTGAGTCGTTCTTTTCTGTCTGTAACCGTTAAAATTATCCCATCATTCCTATTTCCGTCTAAAATAATCTATTTATAGTCTCGTCAAATTCCCGATTAAAGTAACCCTATAACACTATCTATCTATCTATCTATCTATCTATCTATCTATCTATCTATCTATCTATCTATCTATCTATCTGTCTGTCTGTCTGTATGTCTGTCTATCTATCTATCTATCTATCTTTCTATCTTTCTATCTATCTATCTATCTTTATATATTGCTGTTTATCCTTTAAATTTTGATGTGACAATTTACTATTTTCTTACCTTTGTAATTAAATCATTGAATAAAATACAAATTTCTTGTGTAAACTTGACATGTAGTGTTCAAGTGAAACTGTGTTATGAACGTATATTTTGTGTGCCTATAATTTAGAAGTATTATCCACCTGCTACATCCGTTGATTTGTTCAAAGGCTATAAACTGTGACGAGCCAAAAGTATGTGTGTGATGACTTTCTATTGAACCACAAACATCTAATAAAAGTAGGAAACTCGAATTGCTCTATTTGATATCAATCTACAGCACTTTATTTCACTACTAAGTTTCTCGCCCAAACCCTACACCGACAGGTCTAGCCGTTCAAGGGGCTGCTCCAGTGGTAGTGCATTATTCAATTTTTTTTTTTTAAAATTAGCATATAAATAATAATTCCCTAATATTTTGTATGTTTAACATTTTAAGACAAATTATTGGAAGTGAACAAAAGGGGACAGGGACGATCTCCGGCCAAAACAAACAAACAAACAATATATACTAATATTGACTAATAAGAGAAAAAGAACAAAAACACATTGGCCCATACACAAGATGAAAAGTCGCAGTATTTATAAATATTATTAAATCCCACAAAACAAATAATTTTAACATGAAGTGACAATATAATGGCCATAGACATAAATAAATATAGACTGGCCGAAGGAAGTAACTTCATGTAATTTGAAAACATGTATATTTTATTGTATATCTATTGTATTCGGATTTCCGAATTTTGAAAAAGTACATGATCTTCATTCTTAGAGATTAAACAACTACACTGCCTCCTTATTTACAATATATATAAGTGTGAGGCTGAAATAGATATCAATACGTAACTTTTATACTGTTATTAAATGCTGTATAATAAAGTACACAAAATTGAAAGTCACAAATTTTCGTTTCATAAAACTCTTTAATCGGCCAGTCTATATTTATTTATGTCTATGATAATGGCATAACAAACTATAATTCATAATTTTAAGGGACAAGGTTTAGACATTAAAGTAAAACAAATTGAAAATACAGCGGGAAAAATACAAAAAAAAACAACATGTATTAATCTTTAAGCAGTATTATGTAATAGATTTATAATATATGTCTACACTATTTAGCGCCAAACGCCAGTCGCCAAAATGGCGGCACCAAAACGTCCTGCATCGAATCCACCGGCTAAGCCCGACCTTCGTCTTGTGATTCCAAAACATATATCTCCAATGTGATTATGTACATATTTTTGTTCGGTATATGTTGGTTGTTTTTCTGTTATAATAAAATAAATATGAAAGAGAAACACACATATGATATCCGATACTAAAGTGTTTCTTAGTTACATATTAAAATAGAATGTTTAAAAAGGTTCCTAATCGACCATTCGACTAAGCCCCTATCTCTGGGCCCTTTTTTTTTTTTGTAACGTCCCTGTCTTCACAGCGATATGAGACCAGGCAGATAAGGATCTGGCGCCTAGGTCCCCATACACTCTAATTGAGGCCACGTCCTAGAGAAGAAAAAAACGTGGGCGTGGTTTAGCGACGTGTATTCATTGCACTTGACGTGGTGATAATCGTCATTTTATTGTTCAGAAATTATGCTAATATGAAGCCACTGATCTAGTGAATCTCTCTGGCGAGGGTCTTTTATTTGGTTAAAGGGAAGCAATTTCATATTGGCCTTTTCAAGTCGTCTCCTATTTTCACTGGAAATCGCAAGTTCCCAAGGTAAAGTGCCCCCAAACCACCTCCCCCCTTTTTTCTTTACTCAGACGATGCGCGCAGAGGCAAGGTGAGAAAGGCTGGTCTCCTTGGCGTGATGCGGGGGCAGCAGGCGACAGGAACTTCAATTAAAATGCTAATGCCCGGTGTCTCTATAGTTCTGCACGCCCCAAACTACCTGGCGATCGTCTGCGTCACATCGTTGCCGGTGACACATGGGTTTATATTTTTGTCAAATATTTTATCCTCTAAGGTTAGACTTCAATGTATTGGATTGTGTGGTTTGTTTAACGTGCCAAACTGTCTAGAAATAGCGTACAGTAGCAAGAATGTAATGTTGTGATCTTTGGGAGAGTCTCATGCGAAAGGTTATTCAGAGTAATCTGCTCTTTGTTTACAGTTCTCTTTGTTTCATTTGATTCTACAGTGCTAAAATCAATACGTCCGTATTCTGTACACCGGATACACCAAAAAGCTTTTCTATTTATAACTCCAATTTATATCTGTATCAGTCTCAACATTTTACTTAATTTTAAAATAAATAAATAAAATGTCAATGTAATTAATTGGTCAGTTTTTGTGAATGCGATTTCAATACGAGTTCGTTTGTGACTTCATTTGTGAGTTTTATACCAAAGTTGCGCCCGTCTCCTTACATTGTGCCGTTTGTAAAGAGTGCAGAGCTGTGCGATAGTTGAATAAATGTGAACATGTCAACAGAGTATTAGAGAGATGGCCAACAGCATGAATGCCGGGAGACTTTGTTGTCTTGTAATGTTGGCACTGCACTAGTTTTCGACTTTGTTATTTGTGGTCAAATTGTTCTAAAGATCTAAATGTAAACATAAAATCGTAAATATTATGATTTATAAACCATCGTAACGATGGCTCTAATCATTTTACAAAAGTGAAAATATTTTCACCCTTGTGCCGAGATGGTTAATATAAAACAATGCCTCTTGCACGACAGCTGCACTTAGCAGGGCATCGAACGCGTGCTACCGAGAGATGACCTGGGGGACAATTTTGCTTTTTTTTAAGGGCAGGGGAAAGAGGAAGTATGAAAATAAAATAAGAAAGCGAACTTTTTTTTACAAAGCTTATTTCAGCTCACTATGTCTGTCTGTCTGTCTGTCTGATAAAAAGTGTGTGCATGTTATTTCTCCCAGACCCATTCTCGGATTAAGTCAAAACTTTGCACAATTGTTCACCAACACGTGTAATAATTGAATCAATTTTAAAATGTTACCAATTAAACAATTTATTACTGGTAATTAATTATTATGTTTAATATCAACAAGGGATACTAATACTTCAGTTCTTTATTGTACCTAACGAAGAATGAATGAATAGACAAAAATTCTCAATTAGTGAATTAATTATTGGTAATTAATTATTTGTTTGATATCGAATAAGGGAATTAAATTGTACATTATTGGTATAGTTTTAAGGACGGAGTTCTTCCACTTTAGATAAGCTTTTTTTAAAAAAAGAAAAGGATCTATATAAATATAATTCTCTTCGTCGCTCAAGAGTTTCAACGAGAAGAAGAAGTAAAGGAAGATCAGTCTCTTATTTCTGCCGATAGTCACCCCTCGAAAAAACAAGAGGTGGGGGGATAACAAGTATTCACCGGTCACTACGGATGGCTGTTTGGTCGTGCGGTTTGCGCGCTGGACTGTCGTTTGGATTTATCAAACCCTGCCCGCTCCCATCCCCTTCGTCCTTCAACTCTGAAGGAACATCCGAAACATGTAAAACATTTTACAAACACTAAATAGCAGCGTCGGACTTAACCATTGTGACCAAGAAGTCATTGTAAAAGAACAACTAATCTACAATGTATATTCACCCGTCACTAAATAGCAGGGCCGGACGTAATCATTGTGGGGCCCTATGCGAAATGGATTTCGCGGGGCTAAGTTTGGGTAGGGAAGCGGATAATAAGTGAAATTTAAGTGTTTTTATTAGAAAATAAATTCGTCTATGCATTTTATTAGTTCTTTACTACCTACAGAATTACTTTATGAGTCTTGCGTGTAGCAAAGTCATACAGTATATCATAATAATTCTGTTTCCTACAAAGATCACGCTCAACAGCAAGAATTATCAAATGTTTCAAACTATCTTTGAGAATTGTTGACCTCAACAAATTCTTCATTAGTTTGAAGCGCTAGAAGCTTCTTTCACTAGATTACACAATTACTGCTAATGCATAATGCCATTTTTTAAATCGCGCGTAGGATTGGCGTTTTCCATATTGAATGACACCCCAAAATGACAATTTTCGTCTATATATTCCGTATATTTTAAGGACTTTTTCTTATATTTTGCAATGTCGTGAGATTTCCAGGAGCTCCTGTTAAATCGACAGGAGGTCGCGGGAAATCTGTTTTAAGTTATAAAATGGTTTAATTTAATAATTTATTCACCGTGAATTAGTGCGGGTCCTATAAAAATGCGGGGCCCACTGCGGTCGCATAGGTTGCAGTGGCCTAAGGCCCGCCCTGTAAAATAGCGACGTATGCTACGCCGCCGGTCGACTAGTTTTTTATATTTTGTTTGTGTTCGTTGTGTACACGAGGATAAAAAAATGCGAATGCTATTATTTGAACCTAGGAAATGAAGAAGGATACATAGCTTGATATGTTCAGGTCTAGTGTCTTTGGGAATCCCCAAGAAAGCCGGCCTCTGTTACAGTTCTAGTGGAAGGCTGACGTGTGTATGTTCACTGGCTGACCTTTGTGACATATAAGAGCAACCTAGTGTTAAAATGCTGGACTACTCGAGTTGTTGTGAAGCATGATTTATGAGAGTGTTTGGTTGTTGTGTTAATAACCGAATGAGTTATGTGTTATTAGCAAGTATGCATAGAATGTTTATAAAGATCTTGTAGTTTTCTTGTAGTTAATTAATTGCTGTAACTGTAAGGTGCTCAGCAAGGAGTTCCGTGAGACGAGCACTACACCATGCACTAACTTCTAGGCCAGCCTCTGTTCCGTCAACGTCTATTTGGTGGGAAAATCTAATAACGCACGTGCCTGGGTGAATAACTCGGTTTTTTAAAAAATGGGTCTCGATCTTCACGTGTCTACCAATTAGAAACAATATTTACTCTCAATATTAAACCATATGTCAGTGATGCCAAACTACGACATGAGACCATATCCTGCCCCTGACGCGGTGCTATCTGATCCCTAGAAACTTTTTCATACTGTGGTCAAGCGCCACTGCCATTGACTGAGAAAATGAATTGCCAGCAGTAATAACTTTAAAATTTACTTTTTATATAATAAACATATCTGTGGCTCAATGTGTCCAAGAGTATTCATCACCAAGTTCTCATGCAATAGTGTAACAAGAAAAGAGGTGTATCGAAGGAATAAGCGTATCGCTAAATAATAAAAAAAAAGAAAAAGGTACATGGTCATGTGACCTAACAATCAGCAACAGATCGTCTGCTCAATCCCCTCTCGTCACCTCGCAATAAAAGAGTGGGAAAAGTGTAACATGCGTTTGTCTCCGGAGACTGCAGGTCACGTTCTTCAAAGCTTTATTCTTTACCATCAAGAGGCCCGAAAATGAATCAGGACCCAGAACACCCCCTTTAAAAGACATACTGTACAGGTTATCTGAGCCTTCCAACGTAAACATGAGAAATCAAAAAAAAAAGTTACACCTCACAATCAGTAAAAGAGAGGGACTATTCAAATAAATCCACGATGTCGCGGTGAAAGAAGAAACATGTAAATGTAGATTAAGAAGTAGATTTAGTATAGAGATATCGAGTTTTAAAGGGCAGGCGAAGAAGATACTTCAGTGCCACGGTTTATCCGGGTTAGTTTGTTTGTTCAAAGGTCTTAAATAGAACTGTGTAGCTAGCTGGTACCACATCTTCACCTTACATCCACACAAGTCATTTAACCATTCAAGTTGAGAGGACTTAATCTCGGATGCAAATTCCTCCTCCCCCTCCAAAGATTCGAACAAATAATTCTCAGCAAAGAAAGAATCAAAACTCTGTACCAAACCAATCTTGCAGCTTCATCGGAGACTTTGCTTGCTAACGCACTCACTACTCGCATGAACACTGTGCGCTCGCTTATCGAGAGCTTAGCTTCAAAAAAACTAAGACCTGGGTAATAACAATTGATAGACAGAAATAGGGTTATAACAAGCGTTGGAAGGGGACAGACTCGTCAAACCGAGAAGACAGGCAAGGGCTATAACACTTCGTACAGGAGTCACTGGAGTGAGCGTGTGAGCTTGCAAGCGAGAGAACAAAAATTAGCCCGAGGGGCCTATCTTGGATAGCTGAAACTTTATAATGGCTGAACGCGGAGTCTGCGCTTGATAAGAGCTCTCTATGAAGGAATATATATCGCCTGACTCCCCCCCCCCCCACACACACCATTTTTTTTTCGGCCATGATCTCCCCTCCCCCCCCCCCCCTTGCCAACATTTCATTAGTACTGATCATATCTGGCGCAGCAGGAATGCAAGACCTTCTAGCCTTCTCATCTGCCACAGCCCCCCCCCCTCCATCTCTATCTTTCTCTCTCTGTTCCTCTTTTCGTGTAGGTCTATGTATTTTCTAATCTTTTTCCGCCTCTCTTTCGACCATATTCCCTCTCCCACTTGTCTTTGTTCATTGGCACTTATTAGTTCCAGTTGCCTCTTTATCATCAGCTATCGTCACCCCCCTTTGGGCTCTTTACTTACCCGTCTGGGATGCAGCAGAAGAGTATCCTCCTTTCTTACATCGTCAGCTCCTCTCCGCATATCCCGCGCTGCCGTACAGACTCATAGGTAGCAAGTGTGGATGTCTGTGAACAGGATAAAATAACTCCATATAATTAGGTTTTATGTGAGTTGTCTTTCTTTCTCCCCAGACATCAAAGATGGGGTAAATGAAATCTGGAAGATTTGGTTGTAATGAATTCCCGACAGTTTATTACGAATGAATTGCATTTTGCAAGAGTGCCATTAAACTTTTCTCGGATTGTTGATAGCGTCTGTCGAAAAATTTCCTGCAGTGTTCCAGTCGACTGATAAATGGCAGTATTCTTCCTATTAGACTTTCGCATTTTTTGAGACGCTTACTAAAAATATCTTGACTGATGTTTTTTTATCATTGAAGATAGCATAATTTATTTCTTCATTTTATTTACCTTTAGCTCCCCATCTGACTGTAATGTAATTTTCATTGCTACTCTTGCTGGACCTACAAAAATTAATAGTCTTTGCTTTTTTTTTTTTTTTTTTTTACTATGACAATAATGGAGCGTTTCTGTTAGCGTCTACATTACGCCTAAGATATCTAATATTTCAGGGCATTAGCTCCTTGAATAATAAGAATTTTCTATTTCTGACTAATAACTCCCGCCAAAATTGTAGATAATAATATGGCGGATATGGATCAGTCAGCATCAAAAACTTAAAATGGTGTTCGGAATAAAACTGCGAATTATTAAAAGATAAATTGCGAAATTTGCTTTAAGCCATGGGCGTAGTGCCCCGATTTAAATACTGCACACACTGACCTATTTTTCAACCAGATAATGAGTTACATTATTAAAATTAATCTACGAGAATTTGAGAAACGCCCTGTGAAAAACTAAAGCAAATCTTACCAATTTCCTTGAGCGTAGCCAGGAAGGGTGGGGGTTTCACAGCAGATTCTGCACCGATTCAAGGAGAAGAAACGAACACCAGAAATTCATGATATTACCAACTTGAAGAAAAAAAAATACCCCCAGTCCACTTTTACTGTGGACACGCCAATAAATGTCAGCTTCACATTTCCACCCCTCCCTTTTACCTGGTAACTTTTAAGAGAAACTAACTTGTTTCTCCTGTCCACTAAAGACGTATCATCAGCTCGCGAGGCTATTTGTAAGTCTGAGATAAGTAATCGTGGATAATTCAGTTTTATTTCTTATTGTAAAGATTGAACCTCCATAAAAAAAAAAAAATGGAGGCTGGTACTTGAATTCGTAGACCAGCAGTCAGCACCCCCTTCTGTTTGTTTTATTGCTTCAAGTGGACATATCCCTCCCCATATTTTTTTATCTTTTTTTTTTTAAGCTTGGGAGTTTGGAGGGGAAAAAATTGATGCAAGACTGCAAAACATACTACTACTAGTGCGTGTGATATATTTTCAACCATTAGTCATGATCTCACGAAGCTCTTATATAATTTCATGTTTCTCTAATGGCTAACATTTGCGAAAATGGTTTCAAAATGATTGGTCTACTAATTAGATCAAAGTCCTATATATTGAGTTTGTCTTACATTTCTCTTTTTGGTTTCCAATAAAAAACAAATATTTAAGTTACCGGTACAAAACAATAATGGCCGCATAAATGTTTGTAGCTTTCACTAAATACGGTACCTACCGCCACCCCCCCCAGATCCACACTTAAGTTCCTAACCGAAATGTAAAAAGTTATATAAAAGTAATCAATTCTGAATGCATGAAATACTGGAGATGATCAAAGCAGTTGGGGAAAATTGATAATCTTAGAAAATGGAAATGTTTTAGTTTGTACGGTACAATTTTAAAAATTTAATAGTATTTTATATCTTTAATAAATCCGTTTTTAGGACGTGTGAATTGTGGGAAGAGGTTGAGTGACGTATAGAATAACTACAGCTATGGACTACTTTAGTTACATCTCAACCTCTGCATCAAAACAAGACGCGAATTTGGTTGATTCCGAGCCCAAAATGATGTTAATGTTAACTTTTTGTTCAAAAGTGTCTTCTTCCTCTTCCTTTCATCTGAGTGACATCTGAAAACGAAGGGTATCTGTGTTACAATAGTGAGAAAATGACCATTACAGAACCTTTACTTATATAGATAAGACAGAACGAAATACAAACCGCAATTTTACAAAGCTTAGGCCTATTTCAAAAGTTTGAAAACGTTATTTCTCCCACACCCCATCTCGGATAACGTTGACGTTTGTACTTGACAAATGTGGTGATATAAGTTGAATTCGTCCCCTTTATAATTATGTAGAGAATAAGGTCGTCGCTTAAAGTTTGAAACTAAAAATAGATAACTATTTTCATAAGCACCTAAGCTGGCACAGTGGTTAGTGTATCGGCTTGAGCTCTCCAGTTCGAATTCAAGTCGCACAACTTTTTTTTTTTTTTAATAGCTTATTTAAAAAGCGATCACGGTAACATTCACCCAGATACCCCCTTCTCTCGCCCCTCCCCTTTTTTTCCCCCCAACTAGAGCAGACAAGTGAAAGGATCATAGCGCATAGTGAAAGCTTGAAATTGCGCTAAACAAAAAACAAAAATGGTAAAAAAAAAATATTTCAAATCGCAGATATTTATTATTGTTGAACCTTGGTATAGTTTCACGATTAGACTACATCTATTACAAATTTTATTACATGACTGACCGAACCAAATGGATACAATTACACTTATTATAAGCTTTGTTGTTGTTTTTTTTGTTGTATTTTTTTTTTTTACATTTTTCTTGTTTTTCCAAATTGTTTCTACAAATCTTAATAATGAAAATTAACACACACACACACACACAAAAACTATAATTTTCTCAGCATACTGAAGTAAAGCTCTTCCAAAAGAGTTGAACTAATTTATTGATATTAAAATGGGATGTGCCTATTGCTTTCACATACTTAGGATTTTGTTTCGATATTTGTGTAATAATGAAAACAGCTGTTCCTATTCATTTCATCATCTCCAGATAAATGATATTGAACAAATATTTCCAAATGTGTACAACTGTTACTTTTTGGTTTACCGAAAGCGTACATTTGTATTCTTTATGTATCCATGATGGAACAAGAAGACAGATTGTTGTATTGAATCAACTTAAAACAAAAAATAAAGTTCGCCTTTCAGACCTTGCTATGAATATGGCAGATGATGTTATGGTCATCTGTTTCTTTCGCCAAGGGTGAACGAGCAGGGTCTCATGTGTCCGTCACAACGACCAAGCGCCTTTACTTTTCCCCAACTAATGTCAGTGGCACCCTAACAATCCTGCAATTCAAAATCCCAGTCTTCACAGAGATTCGAACCTAGGACCCAAGGTTCGGAAACCAAGCGATTAACCACTCAGCCACTGCGCCCCAAAATAAGACAAGTAACGTAAAAAAAAAAAGGTTGTAAAAAGGGAAAAAAATCATACCCCGCCCTCAGCCCTTTCTGAACAATAGATATTAAGTCCATATATACATGTAGTTTGGTGATATAGATCCTGATAGGGAAACATTATACGCCAGTATACATTGTTAAACTATCCTATACGTCAGTATATAGTCACAAATTAATTTAGTATAGTTCCATAGTTCAGCTAATGATTTCTACTTAAGACTAAGACGGTGCACACAAATGTTCCCGAACTTCTATGTATTTATTACATCTACGATATACATACGGGAGTTACTGTTGACTCGTATTCAAAAAAAAAAGATCAAATTTAACTTTAAGATTATATTTTGAACAATTATAACGGTCAAACCAGAGTTTTCACTGTGTGGTCAACAACTAGTTTTTTTTCCCCAGTTTGGGGTCAACGCGTCTCAGTCTCTGTCATGGTGTAGCAGTGAGCTGCAAACTGCCTAAGGGTCGCCGGCTCCCGGATTGTCGTCAGGGTTGACTCCCGAAGCCTTATCCATGATTGGGTATAACTGCAAGGCTGCAGAGGATTGGATTCAGAGTTTTCCTTCCCCTAGGTGGGTAGCCAGCAATGGCTAATGAGACCCCCCTGCCCGAAGCCTACTGGTTTAGGCCCCTTTTGTTATGAAAACTGTTGCGCCGGACTTAATATCTGAGCCACACGTGAAGGCCAGGAGTTGGAATGGTTGTCAGATGCTATTTGAGACGAATGCCATTAGAAAGCATTTTATATTTTCTTAGGTTGAAACCGTTCTACAAATAGACATACTATTGAAACTCAGTTCAAACGTTTTTGTGCAAACCAACTATCAACATCCACCAAATGGAATGCAGTAGCTTTCACCTATTTTTCTCACTGACAAGATTCGAATTAAGTAAACAACTGAGCCAGTGTTGATCTCTTGGACACACAAACACGTTGTACATCCTCTGCACCACTGAGCAGTTTCATAAGAAAACATGACAATTTGTGTCTAACATTTATAGTGCTTTACTTTCTGTTCACCAATAGACATAACCATTTTTACACATTTCTTTAATAAGCAGTCTAGTCAGGTGGATGAATGAATCATTTCAGTAAGGTAACTACTGACAATACCAGATCTGCTCAAAGATTGTTAGTTGAGAAGTTCAGCATTACAATTTAAGATTGTAATAAGTTTTCCAATGAGAAGATAAGCATTCTACCACTTAGATCTTGTATACAATCAGATACAATCTTTTTTTTTTTAAATCAAAGGGAAATAACAAAACTGTAACTATAAATTGAGATTTCTCAAAGTCCATGAATGAAAATATTTCTTTCGTCTTTCCCTTAACAACCTTATAGATTTTATTGCTACATTATAGGCTGTATCAGTTTGAAAATGCGCAATAAATATAAAGTATTAAATACATCTACAAGCAAAAAAAATGTAGAAGACAATGTCTTAACAAATTCAACCCCTTTTTCTTTAATACATTAAATTGATCAGTTGTTCACCTATCATAGGCCACAAAAAAAGCTTTAAAAACAATAAAATAAACCAAAATACATTTTCTATTGCAATTTTTTTTCTTATTTCTGTTTTTTTTTTGTTTGGCATAAATGAATAAAATGATATAGACTTCTGCTTCCTGTGTTACAAAATGTTAGATACAGAATCAAGTACGCTAGTATGAATATGATCCATTTAAGTTAACATTAAAATCCTCAGATCATGCAAAAGAGTTGCTTCACATTGTGTCAACATTAGCTGCCAAAGCAACCCATATTTTAAGCTACAAATTTGAGTAACCAGCATTTACCTTGACTTGTTTACACTTATGCATACCTTAATGCTTAAATTCACTGATGTTAATATTTAGTGGCATTTTTTGAGGTCAGGGAACATTAGAAAGCTGAGATGGCTATCACTGGACACAGATAAATCAAATGAAAGAGCAGTAGTTAATTTTAAGAAGAATAAAAGTTTGAAAAATCATTGCAGATTTAAGTCAATTCAGATCATGCACACATAATTTTCTTAAAAGATGAATAAAATGAAAACTTAACCCACAATTTCTATCAATCTAATTGTAATGTTAGAAAGAAAAAAAAAATAATGGCCAGGTTTTTGAACATCAAAAAAAAAAAGAAAAAAAGTTGAGAATTCATACAACTTATACAAACGAGTGAAATTATTTTTAGAAAATTAATATAGTGAAATGAAGAATAATATAAATATAAATATTAGTTTATCACTTCTAACAAGTCAGAGACAGATTGAAAAATGTCTAATAATAATTTCAAAAAAATAGAAACATAAAAAAAAAACAACTGTAAATGGCCTAAATATTTGGAAGATAAAAAACAAAACTCTAAGAGTAATTCAAAGTCTATGTACAAAATGAAGACAAAATGATAGTGTGTAGGTGAAAGCCAAACCAGAATTCATAGACAGATTGAAAACAGAAAAGAACAACTAGTTAAGGCTCTGTACATCACTTTCTCAGAAGTAGTATTTACAGAACAACAACAACAATTTTGAGTTGAGTAAAGCTAGTTCAATGCTGATACTAGGTTCAAACTGTTAAGGCTTAAGGCAAATTCACAAGTACCAGGGTGAGAGATCTTCACATACAAGCTTTTTTTTGTTTGTCAAGTAAATATTTAGTTATAAAACTGTACCTCTTTTCTTTGAATGGAAGCATGAATTTGATTGGTTGAGGTAATAATAATTAGAAAAAACTATGCACAGCAAAACAATTATCCACCTGATACTACCATCTTGTTCCCGTAACAAGTACAATAGCTAAAATTAAGCAAGAAAAAGAAGACTGGACATTTAGAGTAAATAAAGATAACTCAAAGAACACCAAAGAATAAGAACTGTATACAAGGTGCTTTAACTTGATAATGTACATGGTACTA
Source organism: Biomphalaria pfeifferi (assembly GCA_030265305.1). Classification (NCBI taxonomy): domain Eukaryota; kingdom Metazoa; phylum Mollusca; class Gastropoda; family Planorbidae; genus Biomphalaria; species Biomphalaria pfeifferi. The sequence goes on along the minus strand of JASAOG010000053.1, from coordinate 3,644,790 downwards.
TTGTATGCCATTCAACATTTATACTAGAGTTTATGATTGTCAAACTTGAAGACCTAACAAGTTAGTACAAAAATATAAGCAATTTTGTATTGATAATTTAAGCAAATTATCTTTACATAATTTTTTTTTCCAAAGATTACAATAAAACTTACACACACACACACAATATAGTAAATATCTTCCTTACAGACAGATCTTTATTTGTGAATGTCATTAAAAAAGAATAAAGACTACTGTATTTTACAAAAAAAAGAAGACTCCATAGCAGGAATAGGAGATAACAATCATTTTTCAAAACTTCATTACCTACAAGTCACCCAGAATCCAATTGGTGGGAAAGGGGCACAATTCAAAGAGAGTTCCTTCTAACAGAGTAAAAAATCTGTTGAATTACTTTTAACTAGTAGACATCTATAGAACATAAGTCATTACAAGCTTAATAATTAAAACATTTTTTCAGGAAAAAAAGTAAATAATTTTTTCTACTCTCCATTTTAGTTATGATAAAAGTATTTGATTGAATAAAGATTGTTGTAGTACACCAGAAGATATGATAGGAATAATAGAAAGTGCCTAAAACAAAATGATTAAAACATGTACTTGTTAACAACTTTCATTAAGCACAACCCTTGAATAAAAAAGAAAACATCTTCAAGCTAATCCGTATTAATGAGTGTAACATGTAAAATAAACAAACTCTACTAATACAGGGTGACCATGAAATAGCTTTTAAAAAAAATATTACTGACATTAAATTGAGAGAGAGAGCAAAAATTCTAAACTTTGAACAAAAAAAAAGTTCAAGCAAATTCCCATTATTATATATATATATAATAAAGTTGTTTCCATATTATCATATAAAAAAATAGTATTTACACAATTAGAAATACAGTATTAGAAATTAAGTAACACGTGTGTAGGAATGAACTAACAATGTGTTATCTGTACAGGTACAACTTGTGTGTGGACAAACTAAAGCAGAACTTCAACCCAAGCCTATTGGTCACTTGATCTCAATAACAGCCTCATTTCATGCCTGCAAGTACATATAAGAAAAAAATGTATTCATCTTTTAAACAGTAATGCGCATTTCTATACAGGAAGCTATTAGAGAATAAGATCTTATTTTAGAATTCCATAAAAGTTTGAAACACATTTCATTTAATTTTTAAAACAATTTTGTTCTTATTTAAAACAATATATATTTTACAATAAGTTCCTCAAAATGTAGTTTGATATAACATTTTACAACTAAACAAAATGGCACAGCACACAAAGAACTAAGCTAATATCAGGTGCTTTAGATAAGCTCATGTTAGTCTATGAAATGTTGGCAAATTGTGTAGTATGAATTTCATGCAATTTAAAAATCTAAAGGGGTACACATATTTATTACCATTACTTGACTAACAGTAGTCAGGTGTTTGGACAAAGAGGTTATATTTATTGTTTCATTCAATACATTCAATAGGCCAAAATTTGTAGGATAAGTTGGTAAATGACAATATGGCAATAATTTTTATTTATAGTTTTTAATCTACTTCTACTGGTAGAGTAAAGTATACTTATTTAAAAAAAAACAACAAGATATAGCACAATGTGGAAATCATAAGGCACACAACATCAACTGTGTATTGATATCAAATAATTAATGGGAGGAACTGTGTATTGATATAAAATAATGTCTCAAATTTTTTATAAATAACTCAACTCACAGACATAAGAGACAATCACAACTCAATTGCAGGAAATATTGATAATTCTATAATTCAACAGAATTTGCAAAAAAAAAAATTTTTTAAAGTACAAGAGTTCAAAACAAAAATTCAGTTGAATCTCAAATGAAATAGAACTTTATGTTTACAACTCTCTAGGCAATGTTTCAGTTCTAACTTACCTGCTTGGGTGCTGCTATGAAAAGAAAAATGAAAATAATTTTAAACTAGTGTATGCAGTTACACAATTCCCTACTACACAGATAAGTTGTCTCTTTATTATGAATGTTACATTTCAAAGTAAATTTTGATCATTCAAAAGTTGCTATTTCTATTGCTAAAACTTGTATACAATAATAATGATATGGCACCCAAAGGAAAGCTGACAATTGTGTCACCCTACTGATTTTATGGCATTGTCTTTGATTCTGAAGATTGAGAACAAGTGCAGAGTTTCACATGAGTACCCAAACCCATTTCCGACCTGCAAATTTTTTCGCATCTGGTGCAGACAAGCTTTTTTCTGCCAGCTAAGTTTTCTTTCTGTCTGCTGTCTTCAATAAGTGAGTGGTAAATGTTGATATAATGAGGTGAAGATCTGCTCAATTCATTTCTATTGGTTATTTCCTGAAGATGGTTCTCTATCGCTGAAATCCATTTACATTTTTTTTATTTCAAACTATTTTTCAAAACAACTTTATTTTTCGTATTCAACTCATCTTATATAGTTAAGTTATCCAAGCACAAAAAGGACTATTCAGACTCAAGGACAGGGCCGGTCCTAACAATTGCGTGGCCCTATGTGAAACTGAATGCGCTGGGTCGGAAAAAGGATAATAAGTGAAAATTAAGATTTTGTATTAGAAATCAATTCGACTTTGCAATTTTTTCATTCTTTACTAAGTACAAAATTGCGAACCTTGCAACCTATAGCATAGTTAGATGACAGTGACTATAAAAGTAAATAAGGTATTGGAACTTAAGGTCCACATGAGAATTCTCCCGATCATTACATTTTATTACATGAAAGCTGACAATGCCATTTTTTATCGCAAGTAGGATGGTTTTCGTAATAAATGACACCCACAAATGACAATTTTGTCTTTTTTTAAGGAGAGTTTTATGAATTTTCAGGAGATTTTAATAAATGCAGGATATTTCTAGGAATTTTTCGTATAAATTTTGCAATTTAATAATTACACCTAGAATAAGCACGGGGCCTATGAAATCGCAGGGCCCACTGCGACCGCAAAGGCTGCAGTGGCCTAAGACCGACCCTGCTCAAGAATATGTACAGTTTAGAAGAACCAAGGTCATAATGTATCCCATCAACATTTAGTAAGTCCTTTTTTAAAAGTAAATATAGTTTAGAGGTGCACCAATATGCTTTACAGCCAATAATCTATGTCAAGTTCTATCAATAGAAGGAAAAAAACAAAATAAAATTTAATATATAAAGATCAATTACCTTCATAAACACAAACAATATTCTATTAAATGAATGAATAGTTGATACAAAACAGATATTGTTAGTAAAAAGCAAGTTTTATCTGTTCGACCTCTTTAAATGTCAAAAGAAGATCCAATGTGTTGCAACCATTTCACTCATTTTCAAAATGAGTTGCAGTAAGTTGCTTGGTATGATTTAGATATGAATGTTCTTCAGTACCAGTGACCAAAAGGTGTTGGTTCACTAAAGAGTCTGTATATCTCAAAAATTCCAATTGAAATATCACAATTTTCATTCCATTGCATTTAGAAATAGTTTATGTACAAATTGTGATATTTTGAGCTCAAAAGGTGCATGAAGTAATTTAAAAATGTGTTAAAAAAAAAAAAGGACACAAAATGTTGTCAGGGTTAGGCTGAAGTAATATTCTACTAAAACAAAGGAGTATTAAACAGGCATTTATGTTGAATTCACTAACAATATTAGCACATTGCATTATCTATATATTTTTATATTTATTTTAGTATTACTAAGATTTGGTCCTGAAAAATGTGTCAGATGCATCAAAAAGTGTCCTAAACTGAATTTTAAACCTCTATCAATTGTAAAAAAAAAAAAAAAAAAAAAAAAGTAATAGCAGTCTGCTCCCCAGTGTGTTTCTCATAGATTTTTTTTTATACAAACTTATCATATGGGAATTACTTAAAAGTATCACTGATACTGCTTAGTGCACAAGTAGTACCATTTTCTTGGGAAAAAGCAACATAGTAGTTAACAGTAGACATTAATAGGCATGGTGTATTACATTTTTTCATTTGAATCATACCAGGAAATTTCAGAGATTCAGATATAAGTACTAACAAACATAAAAAAATATTTCAAGATTTGTTTTGCTTTTTTTGCCAAGTAGTAATGATTTCTTTTCTTGTATATAAGAAATAGTAAATTCATAATCTGAAAATTAATGCAATATAAATATACTGTATTAATTTTAAGACTATGAATTATGAATATATATATATTTATATATATTGTTTAGAACTTTCATTTAAAAATAGTATAATATAACAATAAGATAAAAAAAACAACATTAGAAACAAAAAGAAATATATAAATATACTTTGACCAAAAATGTCATAAACAGGGTTAGTAGCACTTTTCCATGGCAAGATTTTAGGAGATTTTAGGAAGTTTTTTAAGGATGAAATATATATATGTATATATAATATGTGTGTATGTGTCCAGTCCGTTTGTGTGATACATTGTTAAACATACACAAAACTATGCATTTATCAAATCAATTATTGTTACTTGATTTTGGAAATAATAAAGATCTTGCCAACATCCCACCCGGAACAGAAACAAAGTCATTAGCTGTGGTATGTCCACAGAAAATGTAATGAAAGTTTTCTTTTAATCAAGTAACAACTTGACTGTCATCCCAATACCTCAAACAACCTTTTTTTTTTCCAAAGATTTATTAAAGAAAATTACAAATGGTTGCTATTCCATTTTTTAAAATAAGATACATTCTTAGAGATGCTTTCATAATGGGATTCATAGTGGAATTGTATGTTCCTATGTGTATCTTATAGATACTAGTCATGGTGGGTATTTTAGGTAATGTTTTATTCTTTTATTAACTGAACTTAAATCCTCCCCATAAACAGAGTCTATTTGTATGTTTAATTGACATTTGCTTACTTAATAATGGTTCTTGGAATGGGAGGGGGTGGGGGCGCTATTAGACATATTCGCATTAGTTTTCCAAGTAAAATTTCTTTTTCAATGAGATCTATGTTGTTTCCCTGGCTTTTACAGCCAAAATAACAGCTGTGTGCACAATATTTTCATTAAATCTACAGTAGATCTAGACTCTTGATCTAAGTCACTAAAATTTGCAAACTTTTCACAGTTGTATGCGAAATATCTTCAGTGAATCTACCGTAAATCTAGACTCTCTAAGCCACTAAAATTTGCAGACTTTTCACGGCTGTGTGTGAATCATCTTCACTGAATCTATCCTAGATCTAGACTCTTGATCTAAGTCACTAAAATTCGCTGGTTTTTCAGGGCTGTGTGAGAATAGTCTTCACTGAATGTATATAATCTAGATCTAGAATCTATAATAGACTCAATAGATCCTAACAATAAGTCATTAAAATTTGCGGACTTATCACGGCTTCACAGGGTTAGTAATTATCTTTACTAGCTAAGTCACTAAATTCGCTGATTTTTCACGGCTGTGTGCCATTTATCTTCACTGAATCTACCATAAATATATACTCTAGATCTAAGTCACTAAAATTTGCGGGCTTTTCACAGCTGTGTGCGAATTATCTTCACTAGATTCTAGTGATTTAGCTTAAATTTAGAATCTAGCGTATTTCTAGAGTAATCAAGACATTAGATTATTGAGGTCATTAAATTGACTAAAATTTATGGAGTTTTCAGGTTAGGTGCGAATTCACTAGATTTAACTTAGATCTAACTCTAGTTACTATTACTAGCTAGATCTAGATGATTTACAGACTTTCCACAACAAGATTTTAGTTGTGAGAGGGCTGGGAGGGGTGTAGCCTACACATTAGGCTGTTAATTGCTCTAAATATAGACAATAGTCACTACAAACCAAATCTAGCAAGTTTTCAGCCTCAACATTAAAAGGAAACAACCATTTTTGCACTGCCTTCAGAAAAAAAAATCCAGGTGAAATGCTTGCTTGAGACAAGGCCATCTTAAATCACGAGATCGGGCTTCACAAGTGGCAAAGGCATGTAGATGCATCACTGGTCAGCTCATAACAAAGCCAGCCCATAACGCCTTGCGATCAGAATGCCTAGTTACGCTGTATTGTTTTTCCCCCATTTTTAGCAAGAAAAAAGCAAAATTATATTTTAAAAAAATAGTGGGTAAAAATTTTAGGAGAGTGGACAAAATTTTAGGAGAATTTCAGGAGACTTTTCATTTTTTAGGAGCGCTACGAACCCTGCATAAATAGCTTTGCAGTGTCAAAATAAAAGGTTTAAAAACTAATTACAAAGTAAATAAAGGGTTACAAAAAAAATTAAAAATCATAATTTGAAAATTTAACTTGGAATAACTTTAAACTGATATATTTATGACCTTTTAAAATTAAGTGATTTAGTAAGTTGTATAGTATACTTTAGTCTCCTACATCTAACAATTCTTCATTTAAGGACACGTAATGCGATGGTGAGTCTGGAGAAAATGAGTCAGGAGGCCGAAGGACCTGAAGTGGAAGTCGGAAATCAGACATTGCTGCATCAGGGCAGTACCATGAAAGAGAGTATGATAGATCATGTTGTCAGCAACAAATTATAAATTATTTTTAAAAATTCTTAAACCACAATCAGCACAGATGAAAAAATAATTACTGTATAATGAAAGTTATATATACTATATTCTTTGATAAGTTAGCTTTATTCAAGCTATTGGGCATAATTGCATTCATTTACTTATATGCCTAACCTTAACAAAAATTTTCACCACTGAAGAATGAAAAAATATTAACAAGCACATAATACAACTGCTCTAAATTATTATTTTGATAAACAAAAGAAAAATTTAAGAAAATATTAAACGTGTCTAACACATTATGTTCCAGTTAATCTACTAATTGCCAATTTAACAATTTTTTAGTTGATTGTTTCACCTCCTAAAAATTTCAAATCTCCAAAGAACATTTTACCCATGTCACTAGACTGGCTGTTTGACAGTTAAAAGATGAGACCCAAGATCAGAAGCCTAAAAATGTATCAACCAGTAACAAGCTAGACTTTTAATGCAGCCTTGGGGTACTAACCAGGTATTAGTTAGTTATTTAAAATAAACTGGAAAAGGCATTTGTAGATAGTTGCTGCTCACGTACAATTAGTATTTCTTGGTCATATTAACTTTCAACAAATAATGTTTAACATTTGTAAGATTGTTACATGTTAGCCAAACAAATGTAAAAAGTATTAATTAACAGCACTATACATATACTACTTCAATCTAAACAAGATAGAGATTATCAAGATTTAAATAAGTTTAAGAATAGCTAAAATTTATTGTAAATGAAAAAAAGTAATACAAATTGAGATGTAAAAGCAAAAAAAACAGGTAGATAGAGCCAAAGCATTTTGTACAACATAAATTTAAACTTTACACATTGCAACATTTAATTTAATTTAAACATTTTTTTAAATAAACAACAAAATTTTCTAAATGAAAAAAAAAAGTTTCTTACTGAAAAACATGTACAAAATCTAGCTCCTAACCATATTTCCTTTTTTCTACGTACCATTTGCAGCCAATGAAGACATGGCAACACCCGAGGCTGAAGATGCTGCAGCTTTCTGTTTTAGCATTGTCCAATCAAACACATAATCATACTGATGATTCAAGGTGCGGAACAAGATTCTAAACAGTTGCCTTAGGTACATGTAATCTGGTGCTTCTTCAAATCTTAATCCCCTGCAGTAGTTTAGGTACATGGCAAACTCTGCTGGAAATCCCTATTGTGATATTTTACAAAAAAATTTTGATTAACAAAACCTTACAGAAATTTTTTTTAAAAGCAGACATATAAAATAAGTACTACTGACTTTGCAAAGAACTTCCACTGGTGTTGACATTTTCTTTTCACTTATTCGCTCATACTTTTGCTTTTTTGTTGCTGCCTATAAATAAAATTAACAGCATTTCACTATGAAAAGCAAAGATATTTCATAAAGCTGGTTACATTCAATAGTAACAAACGATTTTTTATCAATTTTAAATATTTTAGAGTGCATACTTCAGTCTCATCTGAGTACCCTTCAGCTTCAGCTGAGTACTATCTTTAAAGAAACTATAAAATATCAAAAACTGAAATTTCATTACAAAGAAGGCAAACAATATCTTTACTTATTTCTTTATATTAATTAACATTTGATTTACACAAACCTTAAGACCCTGCCAAGGAAGCTGTCCTCTGTTGAAATACATCAGAACATAACCCAAAGATTCCATATCATCTCTCCGACTCTGCTCAATACCTAAATGAGCATTGATACTGGCATAACGAGCTGTTCCTGTCAGATTTTTGTCTTCCCTATATGGGATATGCTGGCGAGTTCTATTATCTCGATACTTTTTAGCAAGACCAAAATCTATTATGAACACCTAACAAATAGAAAAAAAATAAGTAAAAACATAGAAATGTTATGAATATTTGTTTTATAATTTAACAACTGTTTCTTTTAAAAGTTACATAAATTTCATAAGTAAATAAATTTTAACAATTTTTCATTTGTCTATTTCTACTTCAATATATGCACACAAAATATTTTTTTAAAAGAAATAACAACATCTAAATTAATTTGTCGCACGCATTAAAAAAACATTTAAAAATAAAAGTTTAAAAATTTATTATAGTTTCATCAAATACGAAGCAAAATTATTTAAATAACACATAGTAAATACTAATTACTTTTTTTTTATTGGTCTTAAATATAGTATATTATGTGTGTTTATTTGAGTTCTCTATTAAGTACTTCAAATAAGAGTCACAATAACAGCACTTAAAAAAAAAAAAATAATAATAAGTACAGAGATGCCTACATGACAAAATGGAAATGTGTATTCCTAGACATGGAAATGTGTATTTTGAGGGGCAAATATGTAATTTCCTAAATATAAAGAAATACACTCAGGAAAGACTAAAAATCAATTAAGCACGTAATATAACAAGAAATGCAGCAATCCTAAAGTTAACACAGCATAAAGTTATAGGCTATGACATTTTGTACATTTGTCAAAATATTTATTATTTTTGTCTTTGTTATAGACTTTTCTAAAATATGTTAATGTTAGAATTAGGCCGTTTTTGTCACTTTGCATTGTTTTTATGATAATAATGCCTCTAGTGTAATCCACATTTCGTAACAGCAGCAACAGAAAATTTATTCAAAAGAATGGAGATTTTTGTTACAAGTGAAAATAGACTTAAACCAGATGTAATGGTTTGCTTAGCTGGATCACTGACACCTAAATTCTATAAAAGTAGTTTTATTTATAGGAAAATTTCTTTACAAGGTAGACTATCCAGACACTGGAAATACTGGAAATCAAGATCTAGAATTATTAGAATAATCTACATCAATTTAGATTTAAGTGTAGATCTAGATCTTAATTCTAAATCTAGATTCACATAAATTATATTATAGGTGACTGACAACATAAAATATCTCAAGATCTAGTTCTAGATAGATTCTGTCTAGATTCTAGATAATGAATTAATCAATCAATTAATTCCCAATCAGGGTGAAGACTTTATGTAAACAGACACACTGAAACTGAAAGTAACCCTGCTTAATTTAGATCAGTAAGATGTATATCTAGTAAGCATTTTAATCTTCACGAGTCAGCGCACACAGAAAAAAAAGCGATACCAAGGTAGTGAAGACTTTATGTAAACAGACACACTGAAACTGAAAGTAACCCTGCTTTATTTAGATCAGTAAAATGTAGATCTAGTAAACATTTTAATCTTCACGAGTCAGCGCACACAGCAAAAAAAGCAATACCAAGGTAGATCTATAAGACTAAGAATATAGTCCATTTCCAGACAATGACGCACTGATCTATACATAATTAGCAAGAAGTACCTTTTTTTTAAAAAAAATTTTTTTTTGTTTTTGTTTTAGAGGGGGAAATGCATATTTTCAGATGATAACCTGTACTTGCGTATTTTCGTGTCCATCTGCGTACAAAATACGCAAGATGTGTACTTGTAGGCAACTCTGTAAGCAGTAAAAGTGTTAATATGTCAATTAATTAATTTCTTACCTTGTTACAATGTCTGCCAATACCCATTAGAAAATTGTCTGGTTTAATATCACGGTGGATAAAGTTTTTGTTGTGTGTGTATTCAATTCTGTTAATCATCTAAAGTAGATTAAGTTAAAACGAATTAATACACTTATAAAATTATGTTTAATACTGACATTTTTTAAAGAATCTGTTGATATTACCTGATCTGCTAACATCAAAACTGTTTTCATAGTAAACTTGCGACCACAAAAATTGAAGAGATCCTCCAAACTGGGTCCTAACAAGTCCATGACAAGAACATTGTAATCTTTCTCCTGACCAAACCATCTGTTAACATTTTCAATTTATATATAATATATATATATATATATATATATATATATATATATATAAATAGTTAAAATTATGAGTCTGAAGAAAATCCTTTAAAAAATTAAAACTTAATAGGCTCATTTACAGAAAATATGAAGCCAATATGGATACATTCCCGGTTTAAGGTATACTTATGCAAAGGTTACTATAACAAGTTACTGGATCAAGTACTAAGAGTGGGTAGACTAAATGTGCAAGTTTATAGAAGAGGTTATGTATTTTAATTTTCCAGACCAAAAGTAAAGGAGATGAATAAGAGAACTAGTTTAAACAAAAATAATGAATCAAAAAATAATGAAACTCCCTTTTGAGTGTGTGTGTATATGTATGTATGTATGTATAAATATTATATATATATACATGTTAATTTATATATAATATGTACAATAATCTTAACATGGAATCCTACATTTTTTCTCACCTTATATGTGGAATGCCTACGCCCCCTGATAACAACTTGTAGAGCTTGCTTTCATATAACAGCTGTGGGTGTCTGGCTTTTGTTGACTCTAGTTTTACTGCAACTTCCTGGATACATTTAAAAAAAGCACATTTAACTTTTTGGCTATGTATAAATTTTTAAATTACAATTTGTGTTTCGTTATGTAATAATTAACAAAAGCTTCAGAAAACACAAATGTATACTGTTTAGTGTTTAAATGAGAATACAACAGAGAATATACTGCCTAAATAAACTAAATTGTACTTATGTACTTAATGAAGGCATCTACAGAGCCTTTACCAGAAGCAATTGAAAATTAAATGAATACAGTACAGAGTACAGTAATTTACAGATAAGAATAACCCCAAAAATACTTTATTATGAACACTGAAAGCTGTCTATAACATACCATAGTGTGCCAGATTTATCCACATTATTTTGTGTCAAGTGTTTGGGGCAATACTAGATATTATGTATGTAAGTATAATTTCTAGGGCTTCTTAAAAAAATATGATTAATGACTGGTGTTAATTAATTCTTCTTAATCTGCTCTAGATAAACATGCCAATTCTGTACTGGTGGAAGCAGACATTGACACAGTTTTATTCAATAGGGCATCTAAGCTAAGACATGGTTTTGACAGATTTGCTGCCTGAACATCGCAATTCGTGAGAAGTTTTCTATTAAACCTTTGTATTTTATTTTGTGTATCCCCACATTCTATATATACGAAAAAATAAGTATTACATATTTTAAAACATAATGTTGTTATTTTCTTTCTTTTTCCAAAGTCAACTTATTTTTAATTTGCCTTACCAGTATGTCACATTTTTATTTTTATTTCTGCTTCCTTTTAGTAAAGAACAAAACGTACTGTACATTACTTGCACAAAAAAAGTAACCAAATGTGCTATATCTAGAAATCAAGAGCAGAAAAGGTAGTGGGAGGGGACAATCCATTTAAGGCAAAGAAAGCTACAATAAAAACAGTAAAACAGTAAGTGTAATTATTATTAAAAAAGGTCTGAAAACTGTGCACGCTGAAATGGGAGGGGGGGGGGGGGGCATAGTCAGAAAAGCAGCATATAATATAATTAAATATTTCCATATATTTATTAAATTGAGAAGTCAAAGAAAATTCAGAGATAATATGTAAAACTTTTATGTTGCGGGTGGGAGGGCAGAGGGAGAAAGTAAAAATAATTCTAGACTATAATTACGCCTGAAAGGTATGTGTGTGTGTCAAGGGGTAAGCATTATAAAAACAAATAAAACGGGTCATTCCAATTCAAGTCAAAATTATGTGCCAGAGAACATAATAAATAACCATATATATGCAAGATTAAAAAAAAAAAAAAAGGAGGTTCCAGAGAGAGCGAGAGATAGTATGTATAATAAATTATAATTTATAAATCTAGATCTAGAGTAATTTATTTATTCTGGACATTACATGAACCTGAACAACTAGCTGTTTTTGTGGTCATTACATCATTATTTATATATTTAATATGAAACTAACATGCTGTATAATGTGAGTGTCCATTTTCCAATGATTCTGACCCAATTTCCTTCCATTTAGCTGCCTTTTTATGTAAGAAAATATTTCAAATTTGTAAGTCAGGTTTTTGTTTTTTCCTATGTTACCAGGATGACTTTACCTCTTCCTAGGATTAAGACTATATTTTTTGCTTGGCTAAGCCTATGCTAATGAGCTCGCCAATATTTATTCTGTTTTTGGAGCTGATTTATTTGATTCATAAGCCAAGTTGATATGATTCCATACAAAAAAAATTAATTAATAGGGTGTTTGTATTAAATTATGATTTTCTTACCAAAATTATCTTTCAAACAGCCAGTTTTGGACATCAATGTTAATGATCTTAAATATTTGTTTCTTTGTTGTTGTTTTTTATATAGATAATAAATGGGCAAATGTTTGGAGAGAGCTTGATACATTGAATGAAGTTAAATGCCTAGAGCCTACTAGAGGCTAGATCTAGACCTACTAGATAGATCTAGATCTATAGAAAGAATATAGAGGATTCAGCTATTTATTATTTAAGCAAGAATGGCCATCCTAGCTTGTACTATACTACAAAAGATCATCTGTATTAGAAATGTATTAAATGAATAAACAAAAAACACAAACATTTAACACACATCGAATCATGCAAACATAAAATAAGTCTAAAAGTCAGTGTTAGTGTAGAAGTCAATCCCAGTGACCTAATTTGGGTAGAATAAGTGTGTTCAAATTTTTATTTTTTGTGTTCGTATTTATGCATAATTTGAAAACATCTTAATGATTTCATGTGAGGGGCTGGGGATCTTAAAATTTAGTTAATAATAATATCAATATATAGAATTAAAATTCGAGTTTATTGATGCAAAAATATAGAAACTGTTTGAAATAAATTTTGGTGTTTGGAATCAAATTAGGTGTGACAAAATTTGTTTGAATTAAATGAAAACACATGGCCTCTTTGACCTTAAATATATATAATAACAAATATAGGTTAGGCCCTTAGGGGTATAAATATAAGTAGTCATCCTTTTCTTCTTAAACTAAAGAATATTTTGGCACTTCATTTTTGTTTCTATCAAACCATTATCAAATAATACTCTGTCAAAGTCAAACTTTGAATGTTGGCCTTTTTTAAATAGAGTAGTTACTAGATCTAGTATAGTGTTTACTAGATCTAAGTACTATAGACACTGTGACTATAACTATAGTGTCTATAATAGACAGTAATAGACACTATTATACTTATACTACTTATAGATCTAGTATAGATTACTATAGTGTCTAGTATAGTACTATAGATTATCATTATTATTATAGTTATAGATCTAGACTAGATCTATTCTAGGTGTTCGAATACTATAGCATAATATAAACTTGATAAACTACTCTACTCCAGCTCTGACTCTAGATCTATATGATCTCTGTGGCATTTTACGTCTCGAGAGATCTAGATAGTAAATTAATTCCACTTACTTCACCATTTGAAATATTTATGGCCAGATAGATATCTCCAAATGATCCACTGCCTATTTTGCGTACCAGACGATATTTTCCAGCGACGTTGAAGTCGCCCTTTGAAGCAGACGTGGTTGACATTTTATATCACTGAGAACCCTGTTCCACTCACACACACTCATACAAAGTATCGAGAAAAATCACGCTAACTACCCCCACCCATAACCTTTTTGTAGTTTGTATTTTTTATAAGATAAAATCCATATTCTTTAGATGTTTACGAGTTTTGTTTTGTTCTCTAAATAGCAGCCGAAGATGACACAATTACACGAAGCAGAGGATTTCGGGATATTGACAACCTACTACCTACACACAGGCACGAAAATTTTTAGGAAGTGAAGGTCGGATTGTAAAAAGATCTCGACTTAATCTTATAGTTTCTAGTCGATATTTCTCTAAAATAAAAATATATATAAATATTTAAGCGAGTAGTTTAAAATAAATTAGTTAGAATATGTTAATTGTTTGAATGTTTTTAAAATTTGTAAATTGATGAAAATTTTATTAAAATTAAAAACAATAGCTTCTCTTTCTTGTTTCTCAGGTGTGTGGATGGTAACTGCTGTTTGCTGTATAAAACATCCGCGCACTCTCAAAGAACTTGTCGGCAGAGGCATAGATCTAGTACTGGGCGCGGTTAGAATCTAAATCTAGAATAGGCCTACATAGTTTAAATTTAGTGGGAACGTTCGTATCTGCTCCCCTCCCTTATTGTTTTTCGTGTGTAAAGTAAGAAAAACAATGCCTAGATGTACACCAATGTTTAAACCTAAATTAACTTTTTATTTGAATTCAAATTGAAACAAATCAACCTAGATTCTAGTTTACCTAGCAAGAAAAATGTAACTACTTAAACTAGATTGTAGGCCTAGATTTTCTGTAAGCTCTAGACTCTTAGATCTATTAATTTGAACAATAGTGTTGGTCTATTAGTCTATTGAGAAAACTTAATTTTCAGTTGGAACAAATATCATTATAAAAATTGAGTAGCTACATTAACATGTTTGCCGTTGATCCTATTTTGTTTACTTTGATTTCACTCTCTCCAATCCACCCCCCCCCTCCCCTCAAAATCTACCTACTTAGCTAGATCTGGATCTAGACTTAGTTCAAGAACTACTCTGAATGAATGCCTACTAGACAGTCTAAGATTACTAAATTATATTTGCACAAATTGTTAGATAAATTTCCTCTTTGATATTAAAATCTAAATATTATTATTGTTAGGCCTATTAGGTCTGTATATGTTTGTTGGTAAAATGTTTTACATGTTTCGGATGTTCCTTAAGAGTTGAAGATAGTTTACTTCCTAGTCCAAACCTCCCGCAAGACGACGGGGGATGGGAGCGGGCAGGGTTTGAACGATAAATCTGAACGACAGTCCAGCGCGCAAACCGCACAACCAGGCAGCCATAGAAATGGTCTTCCCAATATTTTCTAAAAGGCTGGAAGATAAATCATTAAAGTCATGTTTTTTCCAACATAGGCCTGATATTGAAAGCATTGTTTCACCCTGATAATGATAGTTCCATGGTTTTTACATAGAATGGATTCGAGTGTTTTCTCGATACCTAAATATAAGCAGAACTACACAATTTGAAAACATCTCCCGTTAAGTTCATCAGAGTTTGGCACCTTATAGGAAGCCATTGACTTTTAAATTTGGCATTTACAATCTTTAACTTGGTAAATGTTCTGTATGTAATCATTCTAATGGGTCTAACACAGTGGCGTAGTTAGCAATGTGCGGGATGCACGGGGCATCAAGAAAAAACAAATACGTGAACTGCAAATAAAGACTACATATCTAGAGTACAAGTGAAGGCATATAAATATCTAGCCGTTATTAATAATAAGCTTTCATGGAACTCTGACAAAGAAAACAGCCCAGCGATTCTTTTCTATACAAACTCAATAGCTTTAAACTAAGAAGATCCTAAATACTTTTTACGGCGCGACTATACAAAATCTGCTAAAATGCGTAATAACTTGTTGGCAAGTCAATGCTTCATCTAAACTGTTGTGCCATCTAGAAACCATCATAAAAAGGGCATCAAAAATTACACCCACATTACCACATTTATAGGAACTTTTTGAACAAAAGTGCCTAAGAAAAATCGAAAAAATCTTGGAAGACAACGGCCACCCGCTCCATCAGAACTACGTCAGGTCGTCCCAAAGTGGGCGACTGCTGACAATCAAAACAAGAATAGAGCGGTTCAAAAACTCGTTCGTACCTCATCCGATCAAACTATATCAACGCCACTCGTTGATCAGGAAATATGAAAAGAACCAAGATGCCTGTGTGTAGTCGCTGAATGATTTTTTTATATTGAGTCTGCTGTATTTATGTGTATGTTTCTGTTGTGTTGTCTTTATATGAGAAAAAGAGTCCTTGTAATCACAACAAATTTCCTTAAGGATCAATAAAGCAGTCTTAGTCTTAGACAAATTTTCTCAGTAAAACTACACATTGTTATTACATAAATAAAAACAAACCATTTAATTGTTTTGGTAATTTGTTATGTCCTATATTCTTTGTTAAATTAACTGTAAGCTGTAGACCAGCTTAAATTAAATTTTAGCAGTTATTACACTTTGACATTTTTTTTTTGAAGCCTTAAATGATGTTACTTCATTGTTCAAAGCACTGGTTATGGACATGTTTATAATGGTGTTTCTATTTTAAGTTACTTAGTAATGGTCCTATCTCTTTGTGGACCTGTGGGGGGATGGGTATCTGGGAGAAGGTTTTCCAACCGCTCAGCAAACAACCCTGCTAGAGTGGGAATTAGAACTCAAACCCTCTTGTAAGGTGGCCATGCGATTTTAGCCTCTTAGCCACACATCACTTGCTTGGAAATAACTTGAAGTTTGTCTGTGACTAGGCAACAATAATGACAGCAAGGCTCAAGATTCAAATTTATTAATTTAATAGTCTTAATAATAATAATAATTTAATAGATTTTAATTTGCATTTAACGATTTTTGTCCTTTGGAAATAACAAAAAAATCACATAGTTGGAAAAAGAATGCAAGTTTAGATAGCAAAAAAAACTCCCTAGTGAGCAGCAAAATAAAAATGACAACCAGAAGTTATTAGGGTGATGAATTAAAAAAAAAAAATCTCTTAAATGTTATGTTCAATTTTTTATTAGAGTTGTTTTTTTGTGTGTAATGTTTAGTGCAAAGAGAAAAGCTAAGTATTTTTTAACTCAGAAACAACTGCAATGCTTAATGTAATGTGCAAAAACATTAAATCTGTTTATTATATTTGGATAACTTAGCACAAACTTTTAAGTGTTTAAGTATCTGACATAGATTCAGAAATTCAAGATTTTTACAGACTTCCTTGAATCTATCAAGAGCCATTATCTCAACTGTTAAATATCATTGTTAATCCTGAACAAAGATACACAAGTATCAGCTCTATATTTTATCTGTTATCAGGTTTTTAATATTTTTATGAATACAAAAAAAAAACAAAAAAAAAATCCTACTATGACATACCAATGATGAGAAGTGCATATTATTTTGACAGCTCTAAAAAAAATTCTAATTGCGATGTAAAAGGGGAAAAAAAAAAGTAAAAATCCTTGTTCTAAAATATTTGACAAACCAAAGAAACTATTTACATTATTAAGATAGTAGTAAATTACTATAAGTTAACACAGGATTAGAACTAAATTATGAAAGTTGTTAGAACATTTATTCAAACTGAAGTCAAGTTTCTTGAAAAAATTCATTCCTTTTTTTAACTATCTTATATATCAGCAAAAGATAATGGCCATTAAATGTTACTATTATAATTTTCCTTCCTAAAAATGAGCACCCTTGCCAGTGACTAGAAGACTGTTCAAGAGAAGGCAATATTTCTTAAATTTGGAGGTGGGAAAGATATTTAACCATGATAACTATTTCATTTGTTTATTTGTTGGAATGAAAATAAATTAGAAAGGAAGAATATGCACACTCCTTTGTATATGTATGTATAATCGTATATAAGGCCTAACAATGCATGTAGACAAAATTCATGTATCTAAATTTGGTATATGCTTTTAATCACAAAATAAAAATATGATTACTAAACAAAGAAAAATAAATTACTAAAAAAAAAAAAATCACAAAAAGTTGAATTAAAGGGAAGTTAATGAAATATACAGAAAAAAAAAATACAATTTATAATTGAACAATGTCAAGAGCGCAACAAGAATGCAACATTGAAATGTTTGTTAAAATATTTCCCTACAAGTCATTTAATAAATAATTCTCTCTCTCTAAAAAAATTGCGATGAAAATCTTTATTTCAACTAAACACAGTTCTGAACAAAACAATATGGAATCCAGATGCGTGACCAAAGTTTTTCTTTAAAAATTTAGAAAATTATATATATATATCACTAACTTGACCACTCACAATGAATGCTTAATGATTATAAATATTAACAAACAGTGATCTAGATAAGAATGTGATAAACTTATGTCTAAGGTTGACTTCTCCTGTATCCTCCAGCTATGGCAGGCCCCATGGGAGGCAGCACTGGTCCTGATGACTGACTAGAAGGCAAGTTGTTAAAATCTGGAGCCACATAGGGTGATTTTCTCATTCCAGTGGAACCTGAAAGGGGTGGTCCTTGAGAGATAAACATGGGTGGTGGGGCTCCAACTGGGGGAGCCCCATATGACTGTGGGCTCTGGAAGCTAACAGCTGCTTGTGGTATGTTTGAAGAGCTCTGATAGGAGGCAGTGTTTGTCTGATAAGCAGCAGCAGAAGATATTGTGCCCATTCCAGAAGAAGGCGGTGGTAACTGTCGAGGCAGAGATACCTCTTTTGAGATTTTCTTATTGTCCGTGCCTGGCATAACAGGCCTGATACCAAGCGGAGAATAGATTTCGCTTAATAGAAGTAGAGCAGTGTCCTCTGACTCCCTGTGAAATAAAAAGCAAAATGTTAATTAAAAGGAATGTTTAGGTTTAAAATGTTTTAATTATACCAAAAGCTATTATTGCTAAACAATAAGAATGGGGAATTGGAAAGGAGGGGAAATATGATTTCTTTAAAGAGCTTAAGACCGAATTCAGATCCTGAAATGCAGACAGTTTAAAAAAAACATATTGGCCTCTACTTAAATTTTATAAGCCAAACTCTCTCTAAAGGAAAACTAACTCCTATGCCACAGTACTAAGGTGTCAACCTACCAATAACAAGAATGTGAAGCAAGTGCAAACAAGTAATCATTAAAGCTCTCTAGAGGTCCTTCCTGTAGAATATAATCCACTCTATGCCCTTCATTTAACTGTCCCATGTGAATTTCCTCCTCAGCCATTGAGGAAACAGCTAATAATGGATAACACAAAATACAACTTGAGTCAAATGGAAATTAAGAGAACAAAGTGTAAGCAATTTTAAATCTTGGATTACAAGTCTGCCAACTTAAATTTGGAGTGAATTTATGAATTTGAAAGATAAAATGAAATAAAAATGACAATTTAATTTAAATATGGTTGTTTATGATACTACAAAAAAATCAAGATTGATAATTTCAATAAGCATCTATAGTAATTTTTTTTTTTTATTTAAAATATTAAGATGGATATATTTTAAAATATTTTTTTGTGAATTTAGTCTAGTTTTATTTAGCCAAAGAAATTGATTACTATTTAAAGGCTGCCAAACTTTTGTCAAGTGTTAAAGCTTTAAGTGGATGACTTACATCCCCTGTCATCTTCTGCTTGTTGCTGGGCAATGTGGGACATCATCTGATTAATCTCAGACTGAACCTCAGTTTCCATTGTGCTACTTTTGGAGGCATCTGAGCGATGAGCCCGGGCAAAGTCATTGAGCGTGTTCCACGTGCTCTTGACTGAATCAATAATTTTTTGTTTGATGTCAGTGCCATATCTTGTTACAGCTTCTTTGAATTCTGAATGTGCAGACAAAGAATTGTTGAAGTAAAAGCTATAAAACAATCCAAATGTTTGAAACATCAAAATGTTAAAAACAAAGAATGACTCTCACTGGAAGTACACATGGTAAGAAAAGTATAGCAATGTTGACTTGAAAATCTAAGATAATGTTGACTATAAAATCTAATATATAGCAATGTTAAATTTAAAACTTAAAAATGTACCTAACCTCAGCCCTGGGGAGGAAAGATTGGCAAGAGAAATTTGTTAACAGAAAAAAAGAACTAAGCAGCCCAAAAACTACACATGCAAAAGAAATTATTTACATTTGTTAAAATCAATCAGAACATTACGGTACTGATTTGTTAGATTGGCTTAATGAAATTATATATACACATGTACCTAACAAAATATGCATTTATGTAATGCAAGTTAAAAAAAAAAAAATTTGTCATTGAATCAATAGGTGTCTGAATCAATGGAATCATACAGTTCAATAGTTGCATAAAGTATTTCGAAATTTACCTAAGTGCAAGCGTTTTCTTCCTTTGTAGTGGGGTATCAACACTGGTTTTAAAGCTGCAGTATTACATCTGATAAGAGGTTCCATCCTATAGGCCTGAAAGAAATGTTTGGGAGACGTTCTATACAATTTATACCTTATGTATCTCTACATTAAAAGTACACACATAATGTAATGTTTTTGAAAATATTTTGGATACTTACCATTGGGTCAAACTGGATACATGTGGAGAGAAAACAAAAATACTTTAGGTTAAAACAAGCACATTTATATTTTTTCAAAGCTAGCTAATTTTAAATAGATATTGTGCTAAGTTCAATGTGCTAAGTCCAACTCACAGGATGAAAGATATTATAAACCCTTGAACATGTAGGCAGCTGAAAAAACTCTCCAATATCCTGGATCCCTCGAAGAGTTAAATATACTCCTATGGGTGAGCCAAGGGCAAATAAGGCACTGGGAGTGAAGTCTAGCTGAGGGTAGGATACTTTCAGTTGTCCAGCTCCTAGAGCACCACGCAGGTAGTGTGCACTGACATTCTTTTGGCTACATAAAAAATGCAATGGATCAGTTACATTTTTCTAGAGATAAAAATGGAACTAATGTTATGACAATTTTAAATGAAATGATGTTAAAAAAGAAATGAAATAAAGTATTAAGTTTTTACCTTTGATCTGATTTTTCATAGGCGATTTGTTCTGCATGACGTTGTCTTTCAGCTTTTTCATTTTCCTCCTTTTTTTTCTGCTCCATTTTTTCTTTAATTGAGGCATCCTAGCCAAATGCATATTTATAAATATAAAAAAATAGGCCTTGGAAAAACTATGTTTTCATGTATCATTAATAAACTCATAATGGCAAGAATGATCCAAAAAAAAAAAAGAAGATGCAAAGCTGATTCCTAGTTAGAAGCTAAACAATGTAAAAACAAATAGGGGTGACTGACTCACACTGGGAAATAATGTTAGTTTACATCTTGGAAATATACAATTTAAGTCTTATAAACTATTTAACTAATATAAAAGTAAAGTTCCCCTTTCAGACCCCTTTTCAAACCATAATCTTCAAATACAAAAACAAAAATTTAATAAAATACTCTGAAAGACACAAAGATAAAGGCACATTCTTCGTCCCATATGCTGGGACAAATTTGTACAAATACTCCTTCTTCCTTAGTGCTATTAGAGCATGGAATGGGTTGCCTGAGCTAGCCAGGAAAACCAGTGACTTGGCAGAATTTAAGTCATTGGTTAATATGCATGACTAAATGCATGACGCGTAGGACGTAATCGTCTTCTTTTTTGAAGTAACATCTGTATTATATTAGATAAGATTAGATATTGCGATTTATAGGGCAGATGATGTTAACGTCATCTGTTTCTTTGGCCAATAGTTAATGAGCAGGGTGTCACGTGGCCAGAACAACAACCCACGGCTTTTACTTTTCCCAACTAAAGTCAATTACCCATTCGAGTTGGGTAAACTCAGGGACACCCTAAAAATCCTGAATTTCAAAATCCCAATCTTCACTGAGATATGAACCCATGACCCCAGGTTTAGAAGCCAAGTGCTTAACCACTTAGCTACCGCAACACCATTTGACAAATGTGTTTTTATATAATTAAGAATAAAAACTCTCATTTCATTTTGATTTTTCACGATTCCATTACTTAACTTCAAATAACTATCCCCAACATAAAGGTTATTTAATTTTCTTAAAAACACACACACATTCACTAGAAAAGCTAAGTGCTAAAAGTCACTATTTGGTCAAATTAAAACTAATCACATTATCTAGAGTGAAAATATGTATTATACTTAATATCTACACCTATATAAAAATGTGTTTACTTATTCTTTAAATAAGTTTTGCAACTACAATACATTCTTAAAACTTGGACTATACAGGTTCTTCCTCCGTCTAATGTATTCATTTCGTGTGTGAGTGTCAACAAAATGAAAATTTCATTCCAAATATCAGGGGGAAAAAAAAAAACTAAAGAGAATCCTCAAAGATCAAATTCAAACATTTTAACATAACAAAAATTTTAGTTTGCTTACAATCCTATACAATGGAATAAAGTGAAAAATCTACCAGAAAAAAAGAAGAGAATGCTTACAGTGAATATAATGAGATTCAAGGTTGAAACTAAAAAATCAAACTAGCTTAATTGATGTCTTTAATAATGTCTAAAGAAGTCTATTAATAGCTGGACATTGGTACAAACCTTTTTATCTTGTTCCTCTTTCAAATGTCCTAACAGTTTTTTCCTTGGACCTAAAGGCAATCCAATGTCTTTAAGATCCTTTTCTGTACACATTATCTTAAAAATAAATAAAAAATTACTGCATTAAAAAAAAACTATAAAACCATCACTAAACATTCATGCAACACTTATTTATCAAAAATCCTACCAATGGACTTCCATTTGAGCAGCTTATAATATTATGGTCAACTGCTGCAAGCTTTTTTCAAGCGTACAGCTTAAACTGCAGCTCATAACATTTTAGAACTAAAACGGACACTGTGGCTGTGGTCCTCACAACAGAGGGTGAAAACCACTAGGTTACCATTTATGCTCTCTTTCCTAATAATGTAACAGTGTCTTATAGAATTTTATGTGCCTTATAGAAAGAAAATTAAAGTTGTGCACTGTTTTTGAGAATTGCATTTTTACAAAAAATTTTAAGAATTAATTAGTCTTAAATGAATAATAATAAATGAATCAATGAAAAGGGCTTACTAAAGACTCTACATCCATTTGCTCATTTTGAAACAAGCTTAATTTGTCTTGTAGACCAACTTTAGAGAGTAAAGTTTCCAGAGTCAATGCATCAGAGTTTTCACTTTCAGTTTCTGACAGACCATGAACAGCCTCAAATGTATCTTCCAATGCAGCTGACATTGATGACTGAAAGCAGCAGTATACATTTGGATGACAACTTAAAGGTAAAAGTGAACAAGTTAAAACTATAATACTTTTTCTCATCTCGTAGGTGTTCATTACTAAATTTTATGCTGTCAGCTATGCTCCAATATGTCCAACCAGGTTGTAGATAGTAGAATAAGACAAAAGATATTACTGAGTGCAAATAAGTGATAAAATTGGATGTGGGTCAAAGTTAAGTTTCTATCAAATGTAGAAACAGAAATTCAAAACTTTGCTTAAATTATACTAGCTGAAACTCAAGCTAGTTGAACTAGTTGATGCATTTATGTATATTTTGACTGGAACACTTTTTTTTGTTCATCATTTAATCATGTGTGTGTAAGAGGAGCTGTTTTATTTGAGGATGCAAAAAATGTGTTTCAGAGTGAAGGGAGATGTGGAGTATGGTTAAACTAAGCAGAAATGTGTCATTTTTATGGGCTCTTAGAATTCACAAGTCATTAGTTAATGCAGGACCTCTGCAGATGTAACTTCTCAAAGACTACTGTGATATAATGTTGCTATAGAAAAAAAAAAAGGAATATGTTACTGCAGGGAGCTTTATAACGCAGTGTTTTCCATTGATAAATGCAAGCTTAGCGAAGCACTGGTGGCACACTTCAACATGTAAGAGAAAGAGTAGGCTAGTCACGCCTCAGTGCGCAAGTGGAAGAAGAGGGATGACCAGTAGTACTTTAACAGTCAATACTATTTGTTCACATTGAGTATGCATGGGAAAATAATATGATGTAAGGTCAAGGTAGGAGCTTGTAGAATCTACAATTAGTGATGTAATGGGTCTATAAATATTTGATTGGGTATATGTAAGCAGCTTAGAGGTAAACTATCAGGGTCGCTAGTCATTACTCATGTTGGTTGGTCATTAGATTGTTCACAGTCGTTAGCCATTGTTTCAGTAACCATTTTTACAAGTATTCTGTATTGGATTATTATATTTCTATTATGGATTATTGATTATCTGTATCTTTACTGTTTTATATCAACTATTCTATTCAATTCTTAGACTTTGGATTATTTTGTTGATCTGAGTTTGAAGGCATTAAAGAAAATTATATTCAGTGCTAAGCTACTTCATTGTATCCTAGTTGTGCACTGAATAGATTTTTAAAGGCACCTGAGAATCTGCATGTCACATGATCTTGGATACCATACAACTATCTACAAAATACAGTCAAGACAACTGGTAGTGTCATATAAAGCTTTTACAAATATTTCAAATTTTATAACTACCTAGTTGGTAAGCATAGTTCTATTGATGAAATCCAAATAAAAATGTGATCAAACCTCATTTAAAGAATTGTCTAACACATTTGATGCTGGTACAATATCCCCTGGTAACCTCTGATTCAATAGAATGTCGAATAAAATAACAGAACCTAAGCAGAAACAAGCATTTAAATAATTAATTTTTTTAAATTACACTCTAACAGAAAATTTAATGTTCAAATTTTTTTCAATCTTACTCCTATTTGTGAGATTAATTTAATTAATCTTTCTATTTTCAGGTACATATTTTTAATGTACAATGAAAAACTTAGAAGTATTATTTTGAAATAATAATTAAATTTTTAAGACTATAAAAATGAAAACAATATTAGGTCAAAAGTATTATTAAATAGTTTTGACTTTTTTTATGGGTCTACCCACCCAACCAACACAGTACTCAAAAAAGCAATTACACATGACTAAATGTCACTAATTTAGTGAGTTCCTTGAGATAACTTTTTCTTAGAAATATAAATTTTAGTAAAAATTGTGTAATTATGTTGTAAAAGGTATAAAAATACACTAGTAGAATAGTTTTCTAAAATTATTTTAGGAATTCATAATTAATCCTTTAAAAATGCAGGGAACAGTACCAGGGAAAAGGAGAACAGACAAAGAAAGTGATAAGAAGACATGAAAGAATTGACAAGTCTATCATTTTAAGAGATTCTGTTCAAAGCAAAAGACGGAGATGAATGGAGAAAGACCATTGATAGGTTATGTGTTGTGCCCCAACGGTCCAATAGACTAAGGGATAGGGGATGGTGATTTAAAACTGTCTACTTGCTGCTTGGCGAATTAAATTATAGAAAACATTGTGTTGAAATGTTTATATAATTTCTGTTTGTACATTTTTAATCATTTCAGCAAATCCTTTTATTAACTAATTAAGAAATATTAACAGATAGAAGGACACCATTGAGATGAAGCTGAAGATTAGTTCATAAGAAAAGTGACCTTGATCTAAATATTTTATTAAAAGATATTTGGTCACTCCTATTTAATAGATAAACTATTGGACATTGTATAACAAACTTTAAAAACCAACCTAGACTGTGTCCTGCAACAGATACATCTCCACTAAAAGATTGATTCTTCTCTAAGAAAACATGGAACATTCTATTCATCTCTCTACCAACTGTTTCACAAATTTTCTGTTGAACAGGATGAAAACAATACTTAGTATTTAAATAAGAAATAAAGATCATCTTAAAAAATAAACATACATAATGTTAGATTACTTCATTCTAATTTCCTTAAAATGAATTTACCTGGCAATATAAAGGACTGGTATAGAACAGAGTGTCTATTAAAGTGTTGTTTATAAAATGTCGCAGTTTTGAGGAGCTTGGTAAAGTAACACTAGTCACCTGCCTAGAGAGTAACAAGAACATCATACTCTTGAAATCAAAATAATAAGACAATAACATACTCTAAGCTAATTCAAAATACTTTGAAAAAAGAATTTTGTATAATATGTTTTTAAAAGTAAAAGTTCATTTCTAAAAACAGGTATTTAAGATTATCACCTACTTTGCCCCCTTAACATGGTTTAACTATTTGTAGATCAAAAAATACAATTACTCTTTTAGCCCAGATACTCCATCTTCAAGAGCCTCTGACCAAATGATCGGCAGAAATTCAACCTTGTTTACAGACTTTGACTGATAAGCATTCGTAAAATGAGACTGGAGAAGACTTAAAGCATTGCTGCGGAAATTATCCACTGATAAAGCAAAAAAAAGCATAATATTCAAGTCAAGATATCTTTGTTAACATTGAATTATAAAGAATTTTGTTTACATAACCTTTAACAATTTAAGTCTATAGAACTGGTAACAGCTTCTTCAATTTTATGGCCAACAGCTTAAGAGAGCATTATGTAGCCAGCACAATGCTTAAGCCCTATACTTAATCAACAGGGGTTGAGTAGTAAAGATGTTACTTATAACCATTACAACAAAACTTTTGTGAGTAATAAAATTAAGATCAAAGCTAACTATATAAGTATTTCATACAGCTGTCACTGAAATGACTTATTCATAATGCTTTAGAGACTATGACAAATAAAGTGGGCCTACCTAAAGCTTCCACTGATTTTCCATTTTTATTTGTCATATCCTCAATGCCAGGCACAAAAAACACTAGATGATCAACTTCTTCTCTCTCACCTGAACAAGAAAAATAAATCTATAGTCATTACCTAGTTTGTGTCAATGAACTTGTTTTTAATGAGAAACTAGAGTCATTTTTAAAACAATCTATTGTTGTTGCTTTTTTTTTTGGGGGGGGGGGGGGGGGGGGGGGGGGGGGGGGAGGAGGAGGTTATGAAATATTTACCATATTCTATAGTTGCAAAATCCTCCACGCCTCTCTTGACAACTCTGGGTCTCATTTGATCTCCCTGGAAAACAAAAATAAGACTCTTATTTTTAAGATATTATATTAATTTCGCTAGATGGAAAAAAAAAAGGTTATGGATGCGACATTGTTTTATTTTCTCTTGTCAAATTTATTACTTTATTAAAAAAAAATGTTTCTGCAATTATTTTTAATTTATCTTCACCAGTACCCAATCAATGACTGCAAAATAAAAGTAGACTTTAAAAATGAAAAAGAGACACCTAATTGATGAATAGTTGTTACAAGCAGTTAAACAAAACAACTGGAGTTACACTTAAATCCATCTCTATACTTAGTAGAAAGAAAAAAAAACAGCACTTTGTTTAAAAAAAGAAAAGAAGCTAAAAACTAATTTTTACAATATAAGACAATAATATGAATAGCATAAATGTGAATAGTAAAAATGCAAAAGTTAATTATCTAGACAGAAATCTACTTTTCTGTCAGTAATTTTTTTTTAAACTCAAAATGTTTATTAAAATTAAACTGAATTGTTTTTTTTAGTTCTTATGACTTAAATGTTAAAATCAAATAACAACTTTTGCTGAAGAATAAAGGGAAATAGCAGAAGCTCAATATATTTTGTAATAGCTATGATCAAAAAGTCATGAAGCACATGCATAAATATACCAAAACGAGTAAAAGAATGGTCATATCTTTGGTTCAATTGAAGAATTTGAAATACAGACACATAGAAACAAAAACTGTGTTGATGCAATTAAAATGTTTCAACATGGCAGCTGTATTACTGTAAACATTCAAATATTGAAACAGTTAAAGCCTGATGTTAAGCAGACGTTAAAAAAAAAAAAGAGACACTCACCCCTGTTAGTGTATAAACATTCTAATGGATGGATATAAAGTAAACACAGTGAGCAGGAACCTAACATGCTTCTCAATGCCAGAAACTAACTAAATACACTGTATGAACATTCTATCAAGTTATATTTTTTATGACAATAGACTAAATGTTACGTTTTATCACTTCAAATGTTGAATAATTTTCTCTCATTTGTTAGAACTCAACATAACACAAGCTCAGTTTGCAATGGTCCAATTCCTTGACCGATTTGGAGGAGGGTGGGGAAGAGAGAGAGGGGCCTGGTACTTTTGGCTCCACAAATACAACCCAAGCTCCAGTCAGAATTGTAAAAATATTTTTCTTTTTAAAATGTATGATGATATTTTATACATAAATTAAATTTTACAAGTAAATAAAAAAAACAACAAGGTTACAAAGACAGTTTGTGTGGAAACACAAATTCAAAATCGGCACTCGAAGTAGTCTACCTAGTCTTCACCAGGATTCAAACACGGGACTTCTGGTTCCAAGTGCTTTACCACTCAGCCACAGCATCTCCATATATTCATTTAGCGTACACTTATATTTTTTAAAATAATAATTATTAACCTTATCCATACATTCAAAATTAATAACATGTTACATATAATAAAGAGAAACTAAAGAAAGATTTATTCTTCTTACAAAATTAGATAAATTGGCAACACGAAAAAAAAAAAATTCTTGACCTATTTTAGTTAGGTAGTTGAAAGGCTTGGAGTAGGTCTACTTGGACCAGACATTCCCCTCGCAAAATAAAAATTAATATCTCCATTGTCATTTGACATACAAACTAGACATAGATCTAGCTAGATCTAGACCTAGTTTTAGATCTAAATCTAGATTCAAGATCGAAGTCTAGATCTAGAATCTACTATATCTTTTTAAACTTATAACTAAAACGAAGTTCGTATCAAAATTCTTTTTTAAAACAACATTTGAATCAGTATTCTATTCAATCAGTTAGTTAATAAATGGAAAATATATGTTATAATGAACCATTGACACTTTTACCATTGTGACCTTAGATGCACATTTTTTGTACCAATGCGCGAATCTATGAATGAAGCTTGAGTTATTAATAAAGAAGTCCATGACCTTTTCAAAAAAAAAGTTTTTCATTGAAAAGTGGTGTGATTTTTTGAAAAATCTGCTTGCATGTATAATTTTTAAAGTTAGATGGTTCACTTTCGGAAAAGAAAATAAGTAGCCGATGCTTCAGAACTTTGAATGATCTAAAATATCATGATGTCCGATTTTCATTTTCTCTTCTTGTTTCTGAGATATAAACGGGACGGATGGACTGACAGGCCACACAAAACTAATAGCGTCTTTTCCCCTTTCGGGGGCCTCTAAAAATTAATAATTTAATTAATGCCCAATTATTCATAGAAACATAAGATGCAAAAATCTTTTCTACCAACAACCATATGGAGGCCAGTATAAGAAGATTAATCTATCTATATTTAATCATCTTATGTAAAAAATCTGCTTCATTTAAATGAAAACATCAATGAAAATTAAAGGCATTTTCTAAAATTAAAAATGACCTAGTATTTGGTCATTAAAAGTATTAGATTTAAAAGTACAGAATGGATCAGTTATTAGATAATGTGTGTACAATTGCTTCTTATCTTATATAATACAGACGTTAGTTCAAAAAAGAAGATGATTACGTCTACGCGTCAAGCATATTAACCAATGACTTAAACTCTTCCAAGTCACTGGTTTTCCTGGCTAGCTCACTAGGGAAGGAGTATTTGTACAAATTTGTCCTAGCATATGGGATGAGGAATGTGCCTTTATCTTTATGTTATTGTTATCTTTATGTAGCTTCTTGGGCTATTTCAGTTCAATTTTAGGCACTTCTCAATACTATCTAGGTTACAGAAATGATTATTAGCGAGTTTTAACTGTAGTAGTAAGATGTTAGTATGCAATACTTAGTATACTTGTGCACTTTGGTTAGTAGTGTAAGCTAAGTTTTTTTAAATAACTTAGAACATTTTTTTTAAAAATGTTTATATGTACTGTAGGACACAGTATCCATCTCATCACAGTTAAAAAAAAAAAGGGGGGGGGGGGGGGGGGGGGAGTATATTTGTCATACAAATGTTATAATCCTAAGTAATTTTTAAAAAATGCATGTTCTTGAGATAAAGCAATTACATACAAAATTGTTTGCTTGACGCTGAGTTGCTTTTTTTAATATAATTATTCTTAATTATTTTTGTTAACAGCGCTCTATTAATTCAATTATTATATGTTAGGAAGAGAAGATTTTGAAATTTGGTGATGTGCATATAACAATAATTCAAGAGTTTGTGGTAGGCAAATCCTTTCCCCTGAAAAACAAATCACATTTGATGAGCACCAGAGTACTGGGCTTCACCACAACAATAGAGACCAGAACCTAGCTAGTGTCAAAACCTTCAAATTATCTTGGAACTTCTTAAAAAATAAATGACTTTAGACCTAAACTGCTTATTATTATCTGAGTCTAGAACAGCAGAGAAAGAACATTTCAAGCATGTCAAGATGACATGTTTTCTAGGCATCATAAACAAAGAATACCATCTCAAAGTATATAAGTCCAACAAGCCTCATCTAAAAGTAGATAAACAAGCCTTGCAAGAACCTCCTGAACAATGCATATATAAACAAAACCCTTCCTAATACAGATGATACAGTTATGCCACAAAATTGCTAGAACTTGAAAAAAAAAAGATGGCAGATCACTTCTGGTGTACCTGTGCTCCTAGAGAAGTAAGGACAATTAAAGGACTGCTATTTTTTTCCCCATAAAAAAAATCAGAAGGGGGAAAGGGAGGTTACTGATTTCTTTAATTATATACTAATATCACTTGTGTACCGAGGTTTTTGCAATAGCTGTTACCTTAAAAAAAATTTTTTTTTTTTCAATAAATTTTAAGTTTATAAAATGAAATTCTGTCTACATTCTACAATACAGGAATTTATCATGTGATAGAAGAGAAGCACCAATGTTACTTTTGATCAAGCAAGATTTTACCTGAACATTTCCCCATTCATCAAAAGTGGAAGAAGGTGGAAACTGAACAATAACATTAGCATTGTGCATGACAATGATCACATTGTCTGGGAACTCCAGCCTGCGGTGCCATCCATTAGTTTCCATTGCTTTTTTGTACTCATTCTAACAGAGTTGTGCACAAACAAACAAAATAAATCATTAGTAAAATAATAGACTCCATTTCAACTCTTGTCTTTAAATGACAATAAAATATAGTTACACAATATATTAAACAGCTTAATTTCAAAGCAGTACATTTGTAGGTAATGACATTTAATCTTGAGAGCTCAAGAACCTACTTCAAGTTTGAGGGAAAGCTCTTCGTCATAGGGAATATATCTGTTGTCACCTTCTCTTTTGTAGAACCATGAGCACCGTCTGACTGGAACAGGATAGTCCTGCCAGTACACAGGCTTTCTTGTTCGCAAACCAACATTCACTTCATTGCGACCACCATTTGTGTTAACAGTGGTATGGTTAGGAGATTCTGCTAAACCTGTTGACAAAGTTATAGTTAAATTACAATGTGAATAAGAAAACAAAGCAAGAGAGAAACATTTTTCAAAACTATTTCTCACTGTAACTATGATCACATTATAGATTTCAAAAATAGGCAATTTTGTAGGATATGGTGTCGCAGAATGTGTATTTAATATATTTTCATAATGCATAGGGTGTCTTTTTATCTTAAATAAAAAACAAAAACTAAACTTCCCCTATCAAACTATGCAATATATAGGGCAGATGATCTATTTCTGTGGCCGACGGTTGATGACGATGTCGTGTGGTCAGCACAACTACTAACTACCAGTACTTTTTCAAAACTAATGTGAGGTACCCATTAGAGCTGGGTGCTGTAAGATCCTGAAATTAAAAATTCCATTCTTTGAACTTAGGACCCACTGGTTCGGAACAATTTCTTGTTTCTATGGACATCTATGAATATATTTGAATAAACTCATTATATGTATCCCCTAAATACAAATTATGAGATGATTTAAAGTAATTAACTAATGAAAAACTAATGCTAATTTTCAGAGACAAAATTTTTTTTTTTTTAATAACAAAATGTAATTAGCACTATGGAAATAAGACAATAATATTAGTGCAATAATTTTCATTCTCACGTGTTTGAAAAGCAATCTCTAATTGTGTGCTGTCATGAACAGAAAATGGTCTCCAGATTTCTATCTCATTTTCATTCTGTTGATAACACCAATGGTATCTGACAGGCTGGTAATAAAGTCCACCTGTGTACTGTCCAGTGGGCTCTGCCCCTCCTACATGACTAGCATGGTTATGTAGAGGTCCAGGTGAAGGGCTATACTGAGCCTGTGAAATATTATTGGTTAGCTGATTTATGGGTTTCACCGGAGGTAAATTTACAAAAGGTGGCTGCGAGACTGGTGAAGGCATCGAAGAAAATGATGATGACATCTGTGCATACTGTGGTCGCCCTCCTTGATGTCTATATATGTTACCAGAACCTACAAAATTAAAATTCATTAAAAAAAAAAAAAAATTTTAAACACTTAAAAAAAAATATTTTAAAATCAAGATTCAGAAAATATTTTGTTTTAAAAATAAGAAAGCAAGCAAAATATATATATATGAAAAAAAAAAAAGTAGACCAAAAGTGATTCAATAGTACCAGCCCTAAAAAAAATACTTTTTAGCACATTATGAAATAATAATCATGTGATATGTAAATAAAAAAAAATCTAGGACAATGAAAACGGAGTGAGAAAAACAAACTGTTGAAAAGGTCATGAGTAATGTTTGACATGTCTGCTCTAATAGGAATAAGGCACTGTATCCATATCACAGTGCTGATGTATTAGTTTCTACATTGATACAATTAACAAACATTCGTAGTATCTCTTTCACTATTAGAAAGTATAGTTAAGCTATGAATTATAGTTTAGACATTTTTGAGGGTACTGAAGAATCACCAAGTGTAATATTTACCAGAGGTATCCTTAGGTGGTGGAGCATTTGATGGAGGTGAAGCAAAAGACATAGCAGGTGATGGGTGATGAGGAGGTGGAGCCATGCTCTCCCCAGTGTGGGCTATGGAAGCAGTTGTCATGGGTGCTGGAGGAGGATGGCCATGACCTATTTGAGCAAAAGGATCCTGAACAACATTTTGTGAAGACTGGAAATAGTGTGAAGATGCTGGCTGTGTGACAGGTCTACCAGGAGAAAGACTAGGTGCTGATTGTCCTACAAAGCTGTCTGCTTCAGCTTCTTCATCTGTGTACAAATTAGTTTAAATATACATCAAAATTATTTTTTTTTTATCTTTGCAAAATAAGTTTATATTATGAACATGGCCTAAATAATAATTGTTTGCTAGTTGTTTTTTTTTTGTTTGTTTGACACTTTAATGTAAAGCCTATTAATATCAGTGAGTAAATCTCACTTTAAAATTATCTATCTATATATATATAATTCTCTTCATGGCTCAAAAGTTTGGACACCAAGTAATGGAAAGATCACTCTTTTATTTCTGCAAGTCGGACGGACTACAGTTACCCCAAGTAATTTTAGAGACGAAAAAAAAGAGAGAGGGGGGGGGGGGGGAACAAGTAGTATTCACCCGTCACGAAATATCAGGGCCCCACTTAACCATTGTGACCAAGAAGTCACGGAAAGAGAACAAGTAATCTACTCTGTATTCCCCCGAATAGCAGGGCCGGACTAACCATTGTGGGGCCCAATGCAAAACAGATTTCGCAGGGCCCAGCTTGGGTAAGGATAATACGTGAAAATTAAGAGTTTTTATTAGAAAATACATTCGTCTTTGCATTTTATTCATTCTTTACTACGCACAGAATTACTACACAAGCCTTGCGTACAGCGAAGTCATACAGTATATCATAGGAATTCTGTTTCCTATATAGATCACGATCAATAGCAAGATTTAACAAATGTTTCAATCTATCTACGAGAATTGTTGACCTCAAGTAATTCTTCATTGAAAAGTGAGAAGCTTCTTTCAAGTGATTCCAAAATTAAGGGTATTGCATAATGCTTTTTTTTATATCGCTTAGGAGTGGCCGCGGGAAATCTGTTATAAAAAGTTATAAAGTGCTTTAATTTAATAATTTATGCACATAGAATTAGCGTAGGTCCTATGAAAGTGCAGGGCCAACTGCTGTCGCATAGGTTGCAGTGGCCTAAGGTTGGCTCTGCAAAATAGTGACGTATGCTATGCCGCCAGTCGACTAGTATTACTATAAGCTATTAAACATAAACATAACTTAACTCTATTTTTAGCTTGAAATAAAACAAAATTGATTTTAAAAAAGTTGAGAAATGTGAGAAAGAAAGTGGCTCATCAAGATTTAATAAATCAAAAAAACATTCCTTTTATTTTATTTGCAATGCATGGCAACGTTACTATAAAAATAATCTCAGACTACATAAACTTTTAAAAGTAAAAAAAAAAATTCACTAGCAAATGGTACAAAATAAAAAAAAAAACCAAGACAGATTGATAAAATAAAATATCAATAGGCAGAATGTAATCATGTTCTCTCACTTTTATTGCTTTTTCCCCAAACCATAGTATTATAAGTTTGATAACAAAACTTAGTGTCTAAATGTTTTGTAAAATAATATATATTGTGTTTAATCAAGAAGTTACTTTTCTTTATTCAATATATATATGTCTTAATTGCTATAGCGTTGGTTTGTTCTTAATGGACTTAAATGAAATGGCAATGACAAAGTATTTTGACTTATCTTTTGACTCTAGAAGGATCATTAGAATAGCAGGATAGAAGCATTTAAATGCATACAATGTGTAATTGATAAGTTTTTGCTTCAAAAATATATTTTGTTAAATATGCAGTGAAGTTGCAGTGATTTTTGTGATCTCTAATAGAATCATTTTATGTTATTACTAGGGATACTTAATGAAATAAATAGAAGCAGTACTCTGAGGCATTCTATGGAACGCCAGATTTCATACTTGGCCCATTGCATATAGACTAGAGCCACTAGATCTACTCTGCTACTCAAATTATGCCATAATGATAAGTAAGGTGGTAACTAGTAGTATTATAAATATTTTTTATAATAATTTAATAATAATAATAAAATGATATAGAAATTATAGAGACATCTCTCAAAATTATATTAAAATGAAACTGTTTCAATAACCGAATAAGTTTTAGATCTAGATTATTAGAGATGATAAAATTTAAATTTTTACCTAACGACCTTCTGTCATAACTAAAATGAACATGATGAACAATAATTTAAATTAAAGTGTAACTGTCATTCATCATAATATATAGATTTAAATCTAGAAGAGAACATCTACTAGATGATCTATATCTAGTATAATAATAAAACTAGATAGATCTAGTATAGATATCTAGATCTCTGAGAGATGCTATTTGCTAGATCTAGACCTATACTGACCTATTATAGCCTTTAGTATTTTTTAACTTATTATATAATTCTATATATTTAATCTAGATCAGATTATAGATCTATTTCTAATTACTAATTTAGTATATCATATGCCATGGCATTCTATACTATGGATTATGGATTCAGTCAGGATATCTTCTTTCTATTTCTAGACTAGATCTACTCATCTAGTCTAGATCTATGTCATAAATCTAGAATCTATGCAAAGTTTTCGACACTAAAATTTAAATTGTCATAACTTTTGTTCTAGTTATCTTAGAAATAATATAAATTATAAAATAATAATGTCAATGATTATAATGATAATGTATAAATAGTATAATGACAATGATTCATTTTATTCATTGTCATACACATAAATTTATTTACACTACCTGAACTGTCATGACTACAGTACTACACTACACTGTGACTACAGTCACAGTCAGTGATAATCATCAAACTCATGATACACAATTACTATATTTATAATTATACACTTTTGACTTTACAAGTTTATTTTTATACAGTTACACTAGTTAGATCTATCAATGAGTATCATCCTAGTAAACAGTCACAGTGACTTGAGTGACAGTGAAACACTAACAGTTGTGTAAAGTTACACTCACACTACTTACAGTGTATGAGTGGAATAAACTTTTTTTTTATACAGTGGTCCTGAGTGGCTATAGTTACTAGATCTAGTGACATAAATAAAAATAGAGACATAAACAGAAATAAAACTTTAAAATATATATTTTAAAAACTTTTATCTCCGAGGAAATCAAATTACATATTTGTTATCTGCATATTCATGATATGATGATATTGATATTCTTAAAATTTAAGTAAATTTAAGAGAAACCTGATTTAGCGTTTCTAGTCACGTAAACTAATACCTATTGAACTAACCAGGATCTAAAATAGAAGGTGCAGACTGTATGACGGGCATAAAAATGTTTGGGTTATCGGGTGGTACTAAAGTTAAACCTCCCCCAGCTGGCATCAGAAGCAAAGGAGGAGGGGTACTTTCCTTTTTAGACCTGTCCGACATGTTTAAAAACACGTATAGAAGGAAATCGTAATAGCTTCCGGTGTGAAATAAAAAATCTACATTTAGGTTATTAACGAATAAATTATCGGACGTAATTAGGAAACAAGAAAAAACGGAAGACCGTCGTCAGCGAAAAGGGTATTAGAACTTGAGACCATTGTGCAGTGGCTTAACTAGGGATTTGGGGGCCCGGAGGATCGACCTCTTTGGGGACCCCTTGCATTTTGACATTCGACATATGCCATGAGATAATGTACGCAAAAATATGTAAGCCCAAAATCAAATTGGTTCAATATATCAGTAAACTTAAAAAAAATAATCATTAAGACTCTTTTAATGAATAATACCGGTGTTTATTAGTTAAATAATGCACAAGTGACAAATCTCAATTTATATCGCTTCACGTCGTTCATTATGTGCAGCAAAGAAATCTATAACATCATCTAGATACTTTCTAGTATTTGTGACTTCACTCATTTAAGTTATGATAAGCCTTTCTTGCGTCATTGTGCTCCTGAGATAGTTTTTGATGAACTTGAGCTTTGAAAATGATCTCTCACAAGACGTAATGGAAGTGGCCTGAGTCCTGAGTTAGCGATATTCGGAGGAGGTTGCAAGGTTTGAGCACACGTAATTACCAAATGAAGGCTGTTTCCTCAATATGTCTATTGGTGATTGTATTACTGGTTTGTTGATGAAAAGTGCTCGTGTATCAATGACATCATTGAAAAAGCGATTTGCCATTTATTTCATCATACAAACAGGAAAAGTAGCACAGTTTGTCATAAGCGTGTCTTCATCTAACGGTTCCAACAGGTGTCTTGGTTCAAGAAGAAACCCAAAGGTATCCATTTTCTTTCCAGCCTTTGGAATCTGCCTTTCATCTCCATATGAAATCTGTCCAGCACTTCTGTCGCAACACGTTTGAATTGCAGTTCTATTGACAGTCCTACATTTAACTCAACTTCCCATCAAGTCTTTTCTTTCTTCTGGTTGTTTTGTTTACAGGGAATCCATAGTATTCACTACCATTCTATTGTTTTTTCGATGGACTGGGTTTTTGTCATTTTCTTCTCATTTTGCAGAAAGCATGAAAGGGTACTAATTTCTTCAGCAGCTTCCCGTATATGCAGCCCAGACTTTTGTAGTTTCTTCTGAACTATATTAATTGGGCGCAGGAGCTTTGACCAGAATTCCAGATAAGCAAAAAATTCTTAATTTTCCACTGAATGAAGAAGATTCTGTGCTAACATTATATGATATTACGTCATTGTTGGTTGTTTATGTTTTGTGCGAAAGCAAAAGTATTCAAAGCATACAAAAGTGGGAAAGATCTATATCTCGTTATGCTCGAGTATAGAAATACTTCGATAAGCGAACTGCAGTATTCACCATCACAACTGCTGACGAGTAGAAGACTCAGGGAATCATTCCAACTGATCCCAAACTATTGAAACCATCGGTGGCTGAAAATGCAGAGACATTACTCAACGAACGACAGATGAAAAGCAAAGTGAAATACGATGCAAAAGCAAGACTACCTAAAGATTATTCTGTCGGAGAGTTCGTCTAGGACAAACATGGCAGAAAGCAGTTGTCATAAAAAAAAACATTCATCACCCAGATCTTACATCATAAAGACAAACGATGGAAAAACATACAGAAGAAATCAACGCTTTTTGAATAAGAGTTTCGATGAAGACATCTCTGGTTACTATGATACCGATGAAGACAATGAACTGCAAACTGTTGGAACAAACGAAACAGACAGTTATAGACCAACGTCTAGAGAACTTGTGCCAGTCAAGACAACCAGAAGTTGATGAATTGTTAAAGTTCCTAGTAGATATCAGTCTAAAGAACTTTAAAAGGACGGATGTGATAATAACTTCAAAAGGAAGGATGTGCTAATATTATATGATATTAGGTCAATGTTTGTTGTTTATGTTTTGTGCGAAAGCAAAAGGATTAGATGGAAATAAAAAGAGTTTCCATTGGATTGAGGAAAGATGAATAGAGGGGTAATAACTCGAGTGTGAAGTTTAATTCTGAAATTATAGACGCCAAACCCGAATAATGGACTATTCTAGCATTATTGAGAATAAATTTTGTATCTGTTATACTCGATTCTGTAAATTTTGCTTCAAGGTTAATTAGTTTAGCCATAAAATACTCGCCATTTAGATCTATTATTAGTAAAGTTAACAAGATACCTGGAATTCTCTGTATATCATGCAGTTTTATTCGTGACAACAATTTAAAGTTTAAAATGTAAATCTAACTTTTAAAAAAAAACTTTGATCTCTGTGGGAAACAATACTTTAAAAATGTCAACAAAGTCAACGTACTGATAGACCTAGATCTAGGTTTAGTCTTTGTTATAAATTTAATCCATAAATGTTGGGAAAAAAAAGACACCCGTTGACACTATTTGTCAATCAAATATATTAATTTATGTATTTACAAATAAATTTCGGACACCCATTTGGCCCCCCCCCCCCAGGTGGGGGCCCGGGGGGGGGGTCTTAAAATTCTCCCCCCTCCCCCCTTAGGTACGCCACTGCCCTTGCGTGTCGAATGTGTTGCCAGTTGACGATATTGTTTTATTGTTAGGCCGACTGACGACATGATGCCACAGGATACTGTGATATATTAATTTTATTATTACAGTGTTAATATTCCTATGTATTCAATGAACTGATTGTTACCGCCACTTCCTACTTTGCCCGGAGTCTTCAGAATTCTATAGAACGCCGGTATTCTTAGCTGGCAACATATATTTAGTGAAAAATCTAGACCTACTGATCTCTGCATTCAACTTTCACACTTATTTCCCTTCGCGTCTCATCTTTTATACACAGCGCATGCCGTCAATCATTCTTAAAACACCACTCAATACTGATACTCACATACACATTGCGTAAAACCCCTTAATAGGAATAAGCCTTTTCTATTTATAGGCCTATATGAATTTTTTCTTTAACTATGAATTAAAAAAACACATTTTACTCTGATAACAAACGATGTCCTCCAAACAACACAATCTCCCTCTACCCCGAAATGTCGGTAATAATTATAAAGAATTTTTTTTCTCACATTCAAGTATGTTGCACTGAAGTGGTCAGAGTGTATATCTTACTTGTGTCTAATTGTGGACACTTGAGGATATTGAAATAAGGTGTGTG
Source organism: Biomphalaria pfeifferi (assembly GCA_030265305.1). Taxonomy (NCBI): domain Eukaryota; kingdom Metazoa; phylum Mollusca; class Gastropoda; family Planorbidae; genus Biomphalaria; species Biomphalaria pfeifferi. The sequence goes on along the minus strand of JASAOG010000053.1, from coordinate 3,605,348 downwards.
TGTATATTTATGGAAAGATAACTCCCACCTCCACACAAAGTCGTATTGTTTTTGTTTTTTTGCTGACTAGTTATTTATAGTTTCTAGTTGTAACTTCAGTATATTGGTTATAAACTAAATATTAACTTGGTCAATAAGTTTCTTTAATTTATTGTACCAAATTGTTCATAGAATAAATAACAGAGCAGAAATATGTTCTCACTTTCCGCGAAACGTAGAGCAGCAGATATCTGAAACCCGACTATAGGATAACTCTAGATTCCACCCAAATGTAATACTTTCATAATTTACAAACCATTGTCAAGCGGAGAAATTAACACACTATCTATACAGAGTTCAACACAATTGTTTTCTTTAAAGGTATTACTTTTTACAAAGCTGATATTTACTCATTCCACCTGTCTGTCTGGTTAGAATCTTGTACACGGTCATTTCTCCAACTTCCTATTCTCGGATCAAATTGAAACGTAGCCCAACTTTTCATTATCGATGATAGCACATGCATCAATTTAAAAACAACAAACTATTAAATTAGTGGTAATTAATATGTTTTAAATGGAAAGGACACCAAACTAAAGGGAGATAAGCCTTGTGTAAAGAATTAGGTCGTTTGATAGAAAATTAAAACTAACAATAGATGACAAAACCTTCTATTTTTATAAGTTGAAACTTTCTCCCAGATTTTTCTAACCTACCCCCCCCCCCCCCACCCCCACTGGTCGACAAAAGTTTGCACCGTAGCGCACTGAGCATTCTATACACTTGAAAGATGAGCTAAACAAACACACTTAATCGCACAAATTCATTGTTGTTCATATAGGATAGATCTATTACAAATTAATTCAAAAATTGATTCAAAATAATTGATGAAATTTTATTCAATAGGCTATAAGTTTCTTTTCTTTTTTATTTGGCTTGCTAATTAATTAATATAAAGAATAATGCAAATTAGACTCGTACTAGCAGACCCATTATCTACCTCCCAACAGGAAACAATTAACTAGAACTACTTTTATATCTCCAGTGGCAAGCCCACTGGTCACATGATTAAGAATGCCCGAGAACAGTGCTCACTGCACCCCTTCTACTGAGGTAGTGTGTGCTCGTGTGTTTCTATTTTTACCCCAGCCGCGTACTTCTACTGGCCTACATCACAGCCTCAGACTAGCCGACACGATTACACCCACAAGCATAGGTAGGTGGAGAGTATATTTCAAACTTTCTTTGGAGTCATTAATTTGTGTTTCTGTTTAAAGGTAAGGTTAGAGATTATAATCAAATCATTTTTTTAGAAAGTTTTAAAACTTTTGGCGCACCTGATTAACGAAGCAATAGAGTTGGTTTTTAATTAAAGAATTTTGTTTTACCGTCTTCTGGAACTCTGGGAAAGTAGGTTATGAAAAGTTCCAGAGGAAATCATGATGATGTGGCATCTGTTGAATCATAGTTGGCTGTGTAGTTAGGAAGTTAGGTTACCCAAGCCGTAATGAATACTTGCATTTTTAAATAAAAGCTAGTTTGTATAATCAAATATAGCATCTCTTTTGAGTTATATTCAGAAATTATTTTTATAACCTGATATAGTGTTTATTAAGTCAAAAATTGAGTGCTTATTAGTGTCTAAGATATCTACAAAGTAAAGGCGTGGTTCTCGTCCGAGTGACGTCATATAAACTAATGCAGATTAAAATCGTAATTGTTGCTGCATAAGCGAAAAAACAGCAACAAAGCCATTAAGAACATTGTAATCACTAATGTGTACAAATTTAAGTAGCCTATTGTATAGATTCAGAATTACACTAGGCCCTATATTATGTAATTATATCTTTAGTAGAATACACATAGATCTATAAAAAAAAATCATTCGATAAAACACGAGTTTAAAATATTGATTCTATCTCTTGTGGTAAATTTCTACAAATATGTTAAATACAAACAAAACGTGTAAATATAAAACATATTGAGTGACAAACTAATGTCAGGTATCCACTGCAGGGCCGGCTCCAGCAGGTCATATAGTCTGGGGCGTACAGGCTAAGTGGGGACGTGTACGCCAAGTAATGTAGTATCGGAACCCGGGATTTAGACTGAATGTTGGGACCCTTTGATAACAGGCAATGAAAGTCCCATCATTACGAATTAAGAGGAAATATGTTAAATACAAACAAAACGTGTAAATATAAAACATATTGAGTGACAAACTAATGTCAGGTATCCACTGCAGGGCCGGCTCCAGCAGGTCATATAGTCTGGGGCGTACAGGCTAAGTGGGAACGTGTACGCCAAGTAATGTAGTATCGGAACCCGGGATTTAGACTGAATGTTGGGACCCTTTGATAACAGGCAATGAAAGTCCCATCATTACGAATTAAGAGGATCCCGTTAGGGTGTCGCCCTTGCAGCTAGAGAGTCTTGACAATGGAGGTGCATTCACCCTCGAGACCCTGTGCTATAGCAAACTTTCAAACTTAAGTCTGGGCCTGATATCTATATCCTACTTGCCAACTTAGATGTTGGTCTAATGTAATTAATTATTATTTTAAAAATGTTTATAAGTTAGACACTGACCCGTTAGGAGTTAAAGTGCTTCGCGAACAGCCAACGCTCGATGTCGCTGAAGAGTAGGGCTTCGTGCTCATTTCCTAGAGCCGGCTCTGTCCAGTACTACTAGGAAATGTGTCTTGACCAACGTTATGAAATGGTTTTGACTCTGTGCTACTTCAGGACATGACTCAGTGAGTCAGGCGTCAGGGTTTGCCAGACTTAAAAGTCATAAACATTTCGTTGTTATCTTTTGCTGCTAGAACATTCAGGATCTACATACCTATAATTGTCTCTAATAGAGTGTTCCTTTTTCCTATATGTTTAGATTATGGCATACAGCTTTAGATACTATTACTGTATTAGATCTGCTTAACTTTTCTATCACTAGTCAATCAAGCTTTAATTTGTATCTATTTATATAATTTGTAATGTAATACCAGCCCACTAAAGAGTGTCAACTGTCTAGAATAGCCGTGACTACAGCTGTGTCTAACACAACATAAAAAACATGAATCTCTTTCTGCTGGCACTGGCGGCCATCGTTGTGGTGGCCACTGCTGACAAATGCAAAGAGAAATGTGCTCGCTGTCCAGTGCTTGAAAGGTCAGAATGTCTAGCTGGCACAGAAAAAGACCACGAGTGCGGTTGCTGTGAAGTTTGTGCGAGGTAATAATTTCTCTGTAAAAACACTATAAGCACACCCTATGTAGACCTGATTTAGACTAGTATAGACACACTAAAGACACACCCTATGTAGACCTGCTATAGACACACTAAAGAGACACCCCGTGTAGACCTGCTAAAGACACACCCTATGTAGACCTGCTATAGACACAATAACGACACACCCTTTGTAGACCTGCTATAGACATACTAAAGACACACCCTATGTAGACCTGCTATAGAGATACTAAAGACACACCCTATGTAGACCTGCTGTAGACATACTAATGACACACCCTATGTAGGCCTGCTATAGACACACTAAAGACACACCCTATGTAGACCTACTAAAGACACACCATATATAGACACACTAACGACACACCATATGTAGACCTGCTATAGACACACCAAAGACAGACCCTATGTAGACCTGCTATAGACACACAAAAGACACACCCTATGTAAACCTGCTATAGACACACTAAAGACACACCATACATAGACACACTAACGACACTACTTTCTTACTTCCTGTTCAGATATGAAGGCCAGAAGTGTGATATGAAAAACTCTCCACACCAACATGGTCATTGTGGCGATGGTCTTGAATGTAGGGCAACACCAGGGGGAAACTTGTGCCAGTGTATATGGGAGGAGATTATCTGTGGCAGTGACGGCGTGACATATACGTAAGAGTTTTACAGAGAATGAAAAAAAAAAGACATAAGCCTATATGCATAACTGTGCCTTATGTCGATGATACTATTTGTTAATGCAAAAAAATAAACCGATTCCGTCGCATCTAGTTATTTATGCCATGCGCCAATATATATCTATACTGTAAAGTAGAATGTGAGGTGTATGTATGTGACTTATAGACATCAAAACCTCTTGACCAATCTTGATAAAACTTGGCAGGAATGTTCCTTGAGTACTAACTTAGACCGTAGTGTATGTATTGTAGCCCTAAAACAAACTTAAGATCCTAAAAAAAAAAAAAAGTTGTCCGACTCTATTAAAACTATTGTATTTATGGATCTTGGCCATGTTTACAATGTTGACACGAGAAACGATTGAAAAGATTGAGATCTAGATCTAATTTTAAGAAATAAACTTTGCGTAGATAGTTTTTTACTTTGACACATAAAAATACAAAGAAAGGTTCATTGATTTCATTATATAATAAAATTAACCTTCAAATTTGTGTTTCAAAACCATTTTTACATTAATTAGTTCCTTATATCTATGAATAAAGATTTCCTGACGAACATTCCTTCATGTTACACATCTTTCCATCCCTAGATCTAAAACTCTATTTCAACTTCTCTTCGCACAGAAAGTTTTATACTTTAACACATGAACATACTAATTATAGTCAATTCATTTCATATTTTGATCAAATCAACATTTAAATTTGGTTTTCTCAAGCATTTGAATAGACTACATTCGTTTACGACAGTGATGCTCAACCTAATTTCACCTGCGGGCCATTTTAACTTTCGACACGCGTGTTGCGGGCCACACCAACAAAATGGTAAAATATGAAATCAAAATTCACCTGAAACCATTTGAAACTATTGGATCTAGTTCTTACATTAATTAATGGGATAGTTAAAGTCTGTCATTTTTCACACGTCTAAAAATATTGCTTCACTTCTACTTAAAATGAGAGCAGCATTGTATCTACCTTTACCACAAACGATTTTCTTGTCTCTTTTTTGTCAAATCTCTAGGCGTAGTTTAAGCAATCTTTTATACGTGGCTCAAACCAAGAAAGCCTTCATATTTGTTTTACAATGCCACTGTATATGTTTGTTTTTTTAAACATTCAGACTTTCATTTCAAACAAAATATGTTGGCTTATTATCATGTTCCACACAAAAAATCTATTCAGTTTCCGGTTAGTTTCAACATTCAGAGTTCCATTTCATAACCGCACACTCGTTAAAGGTCATGGCACCAATCCAGCAGAGAAACAAGTGAGGGCCCTAACAAAGGTAAAGATATATTGTCAACTTTTTTGAAGGGGGGAGAATTTATTACTTTTTGTGCCGACTTTTCGGTGGGCCCGAGGCAACCACGTCGCGGGCCGGTTCTGGCCCGCGGGCCGTACTTTGGGCATCACTGGTTTACCTAATCTGCGAAGCTGAGTTGAGATAGGCCTATATTCATTCATGAATCGTGTACTAAAAATTATTTCGTTTAATTGTTTACTTTATAATCCCATTCATTTAACAAAGCTATCGCTCTTTTCGTTTTTAATAGATATGTATGTATCGACTTTGGGTAAACCCATTTTCACAAAACTAATTTTATTTTCGTAGCGAAAGAGAAAAAACTTGAAAGGATCATTAGCTAAGTTTAACATACATCTAAATCCAATCCACTAGATTAGAAAACACAAACTTAGACCCGCAGGCCGCTGGTAATAACAGGCTAGTAGTCCATATAAAGTTGATAAAAGGAAACATAAATTTATAGTCTTTATAGTATTTAAGAATGAAAATATAGTCAGTTGTAGATCTATTGCCACATTTACTCGTGGGTATTCTTGTATAAAGCTTCTATTAAATTACTCTCTGTCTGGGTGGAATCTTGTACACGTTATTTCTCCCATTTCCCTATCTCGGATCTCGGATAAAAATTTGAGACAAACAGTACAATAGAAAGCTAGCAATCTATTTTTTAAGTACTCGAATAGCTCAGTAACAAACGTTTTGGCCTTCCATCGGCTTGACACCTCAAGTTTGAATTCCGACACGAGCAGCTTTTTTTAAAAAAAACTTTTGAAAAGGCAGCACGGAAACCTTCTAAATAAATACCCCCCTTCTCCCATCCCCAAATTGGTCCACAAAAGTGATTGGACCATAGCGTATAAATCATGCTATAAGCATAAAAGTTGCGCTAAAAAAAAACTATTATTGCAAAAAATGTCTAATCTCTTTAAAGTATTACTGTTCGTCTCACTCAATGAAACATTAATTACTTGATTAATTTTAAATTAATTGATGCTATTTCACTCAATATAAGATTTGATTAAAGAAAATAGTTTGATGTTTGACTTGATTTTATTTGTTCTAGAAACCTGTGCCATTTAATAGCCGCTGCAGTTAGAGAAAATAAGCAAAGTTCATTGGAAGTTAAATCAGTTGGACCCTGCGACCCAGGTCAGTATGTCACGTGACTGAACACAAACAATGTAAACCAGCGATGCCCAAACCACGGTCCATGAGCCACCCCGGCCCAAGGACACCTCTGCCCGCAGTACAGAAATGGGCCGCTGTGGGTCGTGATTTTTAATGGGATTTTGAATTTCGGGATTTTTAGGACGCCCCTGAGTCCACCCAACTCTAGTGGGTACCTGGCTTTAGTAGGGGAAAGCAGAAGGCGGTTGATCGTTGTGCTGGCCACATGACACCCTGACACATCTGCCCCATAGATCGCAAGGTCTGAAAAGGAAACTTGACTTTTACAGACGTACAAGGTTTCACACCACAGGATGTAAACAATGAGTTTTGAGTGTACCAGCAGACTCGGTTCAAACATAGCCACCATCCTATCTGTCCACTTTTCCGTAAGAAACTTGTAAACTGTTTGGAAAACTTAGTCAATTAGGGAATGTTCGGATATTACGTAATGCCAAAAATCATCTTTTTTTTTTAAACGCCGCCTCTTCCCCCCCCCCCAAATCGTGTAACAAATTGTAACAAAACCAAGTAACCCTCTATAGAGTAACATTACAAGAAAATTCGAATTTTACAAAAGACTTATTTATTAATTATCCTTTTCCTAAATTATACTTTTCATCATGGTATCAATAGAAATGATGAAGCAAAAAATCGACTTATTTCGGCGCTTCGATCTCATTATGCCCATTTTCAAGACGATCATCCCACATTTCATTCGCGTCTCTCCATTCCACCTTTTCGCCATCAGAAACAAGGAATTCATTTCATTTGTAATCAGTCGCTTTGGTATCAGCTTAGTATTTGTGTCGACGCCATGCACGTTTTGTTGTAGGTACCTTATGCAAAATATGTGTTACATCCTTTACAAATTCGTGATTCAATATTTAAACTTGGACCAGATTGGGGCAGCCGCCAGAAAACCCGTTTAATTTATCCGAGAAATATTTTCTCCATTTATATTCTGTACTTCTAAATACATCACTTGTGCTCGTCTAATTATACATTACTTGTGTACTTCTAATTATACATTACTTGTGTACATTAATTCAGGCGCTAAGATTGTCTCTAAGCCAGAATATATCCGCAATGCTACCAGCGATAATGTTGTCCTGTCATGCGAAGCTATTGGATTCCCAACTCCTACCATCCGATGGATTGTAACCAGAGCTAATGGGAAAACCTACGATATTCCAGGTAAAATAGAATAGAAACAACATCCTTGTGTTCTATTTTAATTACTTATTTTCAGAAACATGCCTTTAACAAGCAAAATATAAAAATTCTTTAAAAAAATAAAGCTTATCTAAGGAAAAGAATCACACAATCACTGCCATATCTCTCAATGCTGCAAGGTTGAATTCCTCCCTTTTTTATAAAAACACAATTTATTACCAATAATTGATTAATTAATAGGTTAATTTTTTATTGGTTCATGCACTGTCATCAACTATGAAAAAATATACGGTAAGTGGGAACAAAAAAAAAGCTTGTACACGTAGTTAATATGATTGCTGTATTTACATATTTTCTAAACTTTTGTATTTGGCTACTAGGAGATGATAATCACATTGTGATTGCTACCAGAGGTGGACCTGGAAAGTATCAAGTGACAGGCTGGATGCAGATTGAGATGTTACTTAAACGCCACGAAGGGGATTACACTTGTATTGCTACAAATGAACACAATGAAGATAGAGCAAAGGCTAGGATTAAAGTTGTCAATTAGAGTATGGTACGTCAGGACAGAAATGTTTTGTTTTGAAATGTCAAGTTTTGCCACACGAGAATAACTGTAACAAATAAGACATAGATATAGTTATTCCTTGCTGAACCAAAGTAAAAAAAAAAAACAATGTATAGGGCACAAAGCATACACCAGCTACAAGACAACCAACACAAGATAGGCTCATAGTTAACTTATCTGTGCAATGCAATTGTTGACTATAGTGACAGAAAAAAAAGAGCATATTCTGTTGTTCAGCTGGGAATAGTAAAGAAATAGATCTGACCTACTGGTTCTAAAGATAGAAAAGAACTGTACCTTATTATATTTTCTAAATCCTAATATCATATGGGTAACTGTAGATACACTGCTTATACCAGGGGTGTTTTGGCCATACATAGTGTATGGTTGGGCTAAAACTCCCAAAAAGTCAGTCGGCGTTGATTAATTAATAATTTCAAACAAAGATCTGTAGTCCTGGCAGTGAAAGTGAGAGTCGAAAACAAGTTAAATATTCTGCATATTCTTAAAAAGGTTAGAACTTGAAACGGCTTGATGCATAAAGGACATCAGAATATAATGGCTTGATGCATAAAGGACATCAGAAAATGTATTCTCTATCTCCATTATTCTCCATCGTATCTAAAAAAAAAAAAATTGCCAGTACTACTTAGAGACCTGGCGAAACGCCGTCGCCATGAAGAAGAAAATCCAAGTGTAACCAACACTTGCCTCATTGAAATTTCTTATAGTACGCTGGCCAAACAAGAATACTCACGAGTAAATGTGGCAAAGAACAAAGCAGCAGCCCATTGAGAAGATATCCCTCAAAGACGCTGGCGATGGATAGGCTACAACCTCCTAGCAAGCCTGCATCCAACATCACATGACAACCTTCCGTGGAATCGTCAAGGAAAGAGGAAGAGGGGATGGCCCAGAAATTTGTGGCGCCGAGATTCGATGGAGATGTCAAGCAAATGGGCCAGACGTGAAGACAGTTGGATAGACATGACCAGACCCCTAGTGGAAGCTGTTGGTGACCTATGCCCTAGACGGGACCACAGGCAAATAGAAGATAATGAACAATTATAGTTCAATGAAAGTACCTGTTAAGTAGACTTAATTTTATTTATTTAATTTAATTTGAACAAGTTGTCAGTACAAAAACTATGAATGAATGCCTCAATGTCTTGTAATAAAATGTTACTGGAAGACATCTCTATTCCTTTGCACGAGTTTCTGTTATGAGGTTGTGTTTGCCGACATGCACTGTAAGAAAGTAAGACTAGCAAGGACGTAAATGACATTTTAAACCCTACAGAATGTACCAGAAGTTTAAAGGAGTAGGATGTTGATCTAGTTAGGGCAAGAATCTTTTTTTTAAATGGTTTTTTTTTTTAGTTCTCTTAATTTTCTAAATTAGTGTAGATAATTGGGGTGGGGATCGGCCATTTGATCTTATGATGGTTAGTATAGAAGAAACTCATATGGACTCAGTATATATATATAGACCAAAACCATTTTTTTCGTGAGACATAAATTTTATTCAGTTGTATCCTACCCTTCTAAAGTAATCCTTTTACTAGTCATAATACTCATACTGATCTGTGTTTCTTAACGCCCCCACCACCTCCACAAGAACAAAAAAAGATGCATTCGCGCTGAAAGAATTTTCTCCGTGGAGCCATGACACCAAGTTATTTCTTGCTTTTTGAACTCAAACTGTCTTCTCCTGGCGTCTACAATGCACATTTTATGATAGTAAAAAATATGCAGATTACTTGAAGGGCAGGAAAGACCGATGCTGAAATAAGAGACACATTCTAGGCACATGTAGCACTTGAACATCTGCAATGGGCATGATGATGCTGTGATTACAGTAAAATCAACGTCTTGTACTTGGACTATTTTTGTCACGAATAGAAAGACGTCATCAGAACGAGGGTACGGCCATCTTGTGCAGTATTCGACGATTCTGACTTATGGAAAAGAATCTCGATGCAGGAGTCGTTTTGAAATAAGAGATGCGAGAGAAGACTGGAAGTCAACATTGCTGCAGACGAGTTTCACGAAAAAAGATATAAGCCTAAACGGTCTTTCTATAAAGGGAAAAGACGTCTTCTGATTGAATAATTTGTTAAATAATATTGGCAATAAAGTCGATTTACTACAAACTGAAATCTATCTTTGTCGCACCGTTGCACGTATTGGTTGAGTAACTCTAATATAGTCTTTAGTTTTACAAAATGTTATCTATAATAGTACGCATAGAATTTGTATCTTCTCTTTTTTATTTATTTCAGAAACAAATATTCCTGATTTCGACAAGAATCACTTTGTAGATTATTTCAAACATTTTAGAAATCATTTTTTTTTTCATTTCAACTGGTGCTAATGTTAGTTATTTATATTCTCAAATTGATCATTTGTAATACTGCTATATTTTTGTAACGATTTGTTTTATACGTGTCTTTATTTGACATTACACTATTTCATTCACAAACGTATGTGTATGATCAAAAGAACATATCTTACTTTACTACAGTCTGAACTGAGTTTTAACAAGAAACATTGTACTAATAAAACAAGTCTCCGATTAACTGATGTACTTATTATCTCGAATGATCCACCTACTGCTGGAAAGTTATTCTCTCAAAGCAGCTTCATATCTGAGCACTGGGTAACGATCAGATGAATGTATCGATAACAATAAAGTAGTTATTGTTTAACATCCATTTTAATCCAAAACATTTTGATTGATATTAAGATATAAACTTTATGATTTATTTCACAATATTAAGTTGTCTAGAAAGTCTAATTAAATTAAAATCATTTAATCTGATTTGAATTAACTCTTGTACATTGAACAGCTTATTTCTAAATGTCGAGTAGGTAGATGGAATGCACTTTGTGTTATATCCCTGTTGTTTATTCTGTACATATATTTTGTACTTCGCCTTCAAACCTGGCAGGTCTAAACAACGAAATTATGTCTTCCAATGAAATACATATGTTAGGAATATGAAGCATTCATTTCCTATCGCAAATTGGTTTGTATCACTTCATTGTATTTTCATGTCTGAACATTTTGGGAAAATTGTCTTGAAATATTTAATCACAATAAATGGCTTTTTACAAAGTTCGTTCAATATTGATCGTATTGTGTCTTAACTCTTTTTTGTTTTTACAAGAGAGAGAGAGAGTTAGGTTGTTTGGGTTTATTAAGAATAGCTTTATCGACCACATCTTGTTAGAGGTGTCGTCAAACATGATAGAACAAAATACCCATTTCCAAAACAAAAATATGAATACATGTTATCATATGCTAATTTTAAATGCGCTTAAGTTTATTCGAGTCTCTAGCAGTTGTCCTTGTATATCATCTGCTTTAGCAAGGAGGGTGTGTGTGTGATAAGCTGTGTAATTCTGATATCAGGATAATCACAAACATTTGGAAACATTTCAATAAGATAAAGTTTAACCTTGCTCTCATCCTCCAGCCCCCTCCCTCCAAAATTTAGAATTTTTATGGATCGATACTCGTTTGTGTGCTGATTCAAATTAAAGTTAAAAAAAAAAAAGCAAAGGATAAAATAATATATTAAATAAAATAATATAAATGATAATATATTTTAAAAAATAATATAAATGATAATATATTAAATAAAATAATATAAATGATAATATATTAAATAAAAAAAAGAAAAATAATGAAATTAAAATTAATAAATAACAGTAAAGAAAAAAAACACAAGGCTAATGAAAACTGTGAATTAAAGAAAAACAAAAGGACGGATACACGATAAGAAGCCAGAACTTAATCAAGTAGGATTACCACATGAACATTTCTACTTTAAGAGTGCATAGCTCAAATTATAGCACTACCAATTGATTCACAAACAAAAAAGGTTCATATGGCGGAATATTTCTTATTTCTTTATGTTATCTCTGTACTGTCATAATATTGTTTTCATGTGCTTGTTAGTGTTTGAAATTTAAAAGTATTAAGGAAACACTGCCATCCTGGCAAGCGCTGAATTTTGATTAATGACACATTCACAGCCAACACGTAGGGGATGTGTCGTGCTCTCCCATTGGTCCGTGATCATTTCCTGACCTTGGCTCCTTATCTTCATGCATCTGCCGGGAATTTTTCTCAACAAAATAACATGGATTTGTTGTTGTTGACAGAGGCCACCTGGTCTGCCAGGTTCTGAAATGAAATACAAAAGATGGGGTCTTCACACTTTATTAAAAATAAATCCCTAATCAAGAAAAATTAATATAGGCTACTAGTAATTACAGTTAGAGAGTTTTAGCCTACATAAATCTGTAAATATTTTTTGCTTCGCTCTTGCAATGTGATAAGTTCTACCTAAGAGGACATGCATTGTATTGGGATGTGATGTATATTGCTTGAAATGCGCCGTTTTCTGTTTAAAATTGCATTCTATTTTCTTATAATTGAGACCTTTTGTTTTTATTTAATTGGAAACAAGGTGGACAATCCGAGTTGGCCAGAGTTTAAGTACGTATTATCTCCCGTATTACAAATATTCTTTTGTAAAGCGAGTCCTCTTCCTCTGTGATATCTGGTACCATTGATCATTCGCGGCGAGGTGAATAGGGTGGCCCCAAATGAAATAGAAAAACAAAATTAAGGCCGAAAAATACACAATGAATTATAAACTGTCCTTTATCTATATCAAAATCAACAAAAAGTTCATAAAGGCCGATAGCAAGCACGATTCGGGATCACCAGACTAGAAATGACGTTTCGACATTTCACCAAAGGGAAGAGACAATGTTCTTCTAACATATGTAGTCTAACAAGTAGATCTAAACAATGTTCTTCTAACATATGTATTCTAACAAGTAGATCTAAACAATGGTCTTCTAACATCTGTAGTCTAACAAGTAGATCTAAACTATGGTCTTCTAACATATGTAGTCTAACAAGTAGACCTAAACATTCTTGAATAAACCGTTAATCATTGTAGAGACTTAGAACTAGGCTAGTAGACATAAAGCCAAAGAGTTCTGCTATGTTTGAAATTTGTTCCATGTTTCGCATTTTTTTCTCTGAAAAACTAATTATTTGAGTCCTGTGATAGGCCCCCCACCAATCGGAGCGGCTGCCTAGTTTTCCTCTGCCTAAGGCCGGCCCTGTTGGACCTTTTATTTTAAGGCAGAACACCTCTGAAATCTAAACACAAATGTTCTCGATTTTTTTAAAGCTCCAATGTACAATATTTAAACAATAAAATAAGAGAAAGCCAAAAGGAGTATTGTGATAGCGTAAACAGCCTAAAGAAAAGCGTAAGAAAATAAAACGTGGAAGATTGTGGGAGATTTTCAAATGTATAAAATATCAATAATTAATTTAAAAACAAATAGTTTGTGCTACAAACGCCGGTTATTTTTACCGAGCTATAAAGTGCACAAAATACTATTCTACACTTTAAAAAAATGTATAGCTTGTCATCTCTTCCTATATTCTGTGCACCAGCAATACCAAAATATTTAAAACTATCTATAGCTAATCGCCATAGATGCAAACCTCTAACATGGAAAGATTGAACAATTTTAGCATTAATGCAGTCCAGGCCAAGTTCAATTATTGGCAATTTCGTTTCTTATGTCGTGACGCTGATGCTGTAATGAAATTTGTTCAATTATACACTGCATTGCCGAAATGTATCGTGGAGAATACAGGAGTAAACTACAACCGCCAAACTCTTAATTCTAACGTCCGATTATAAACATTATAAACGCGTAACAGGTTAGACAGGGTGAATGAATATCCTCTTCACAACATATAAAATTTTTAAAAATAATTTTCACCCATTATATCAAAGTTGTTTCAGATCTGGACGAATGTGTCTGCTCCTTTAATGGCCAGAACAAAAAGATTTTTTAAAACTCCTTTATTTCCTGTCAGTCAGGGTGAGTTATAATGTCACTCGTCATTAGAGAAGTAAATAGGAGCCCGACTCATCAGCACTAGCGGATCCAGAACTTTGGAGTGAAGGGGGGGGGGGGCGATTTTTTCCAAACCCTAACCTTAACGCCCAGTAAACCCTAACCCTATGCATAAACGTGCGAAAAGCGTTTTCTTGCAATCTTCACTGCAGAAACGCATTCTCATGACAAGTACAGCTTATTATTCATCAGTGGAGTTCGGGGCGAAGCCCCGACACCAAAAGCGTTTTCTTGCATTCTTCACTGCAGAAACACATTCTGTTGACATTTACAGCTCATTATTCATCAATGCCGAAAGCAAAGTCTTTCTTAAAATAATTATGATGAATTCATGTGAAATTTCATAAACTCTGTCTGGAAATGGGAGGGGCGGTAGAGTGAAAACTATTAATCCTCGCTCCTTTAATAATTTCTGCTAAAGATTGCATTTGGCACTAAAGAAAAGCGGTGGGGCGACTCGATATAGTATATATAAATTATATTAGTGACAATTTTTTTTTGTAATTTCATAACTATAATACAAAAAGAAAAAGTATTGGTTTGTCCGAAGGGGAAATGTACCCACCTGTTAAAATCCTTTTTCATTTAAATTTACTAATGATAAAATATGAGGTTAAAGTGTGGTACGACATAATATACAATGGGTTCACATATCAATACGTAGTTTATATTATATAGATATTCAACTAATTTTGTTCACAAACTATGATTCTCCATAAAAATAGGACCGCCCCCCCCCCCACTCAGAGAGCTAGAGTGGGGAGGGCAGTACATGCAATCGCCCTCCCCCAACCCCACCTAATCAGCCAAGATGCCAGAAGGGAAGCGACATAATATAAAATGTATTTATTAATTCAACTAATTTTGTTCACAAACTATGATTTCTCCATAAAGTAGGATCGCTTCCCCCCCCCCCCCCCACTCAAAGGGTTTAGGTGGGAAGGGCAGAAGAGGTATTCGCACCCCCCCCCCCCCCAATCGGCAAACAGGGAACGACATAATATAAAGATCGGTTAAGATATCAATAACAAGTTTTAATCATATAGATATTTAATTGATTCTTTTAGCAAGCTGTGATTTCTACAAATAAATTGGACAGCCCCCCACCCGAAAGTGTATGGGGGGGGGCGGGATTGATACCATCGCCCCCTCCCGACCTTACCAAATCGGCCAACATACTAGATGGGGGGGGGGGGGGGGGGGGGCAAAAAAATAGGTTGCAATACAAATAATTATTATACATTATTAACATAAGTAATAAGTTCGTATACAAATTGTGTGAATTCTATACTAAATTTCGTCCGGGCTGAGTGAGGGGAGGGGACGATCGCCCCTACCGCCCCTCCCTGGATCCGCCAGTGCTCATCAGTCATCAGTCCAACTCATCAAACGCTGGTTGTGTGTCGTTTTTATTTGTTGTGTGCGTGTTCTTCATATTTACACTTATATTGCTGTTGTTATATAATATATATTTAGTAGTAATGCTGGGGGGGGAGAGAACTGTAGGCAAATTAAATTTCCATTTTTTTGGACCAATAAAATAATATTTAGATTATCTTACTTCCTCCACTGTGAGCAGACGCTTCAATGGGTAGGATACGGCCTGAGGGTCGTGTTTTGGGCATCGCTGCTGTAAAGAGATTAGTCTGCTTGGAGATGAATGCATTATCAATATGTTACTCCCAATTTTGTCCACACAGTTGAATAACTGATATGAGAGCCTTTCAAATATTTCGATAAAAAGCGGAAAAGTCGAAGAATACTCATTTTGTATACAGGACTATTTTCTAAGGCGTAGATCGTGTGTGTTGGTTGGTGTGTGGGGGGGGGGAGGAAATAAGTGATATTGGTTATTGAATTTTCTGACCAAAAAACATAGAGCCTATTTGCTGTGGGGAAGGGGAGGGAGAGAAGTGATACTCGAATTTACGAGCTGGTCTGTTTCATCGCAATAGATAGGCCTCTACTAGAATGAGCTGACCAAACGAATGTATGGAGGAGCATTTAACTTTATATCAATATATTGTTATAGGTGAGAGAAAAATAAACAATATAAAGCCTGTGAACAAATAAGCCGGCGGGCAATATTAGTAACCGATATGTGTACTATTATTTCCCCCCCCCCCCCCCACTTCCTCCAAGATGGCAGGAGGCTGTGTACATTGCACTAAAGACCTCCTTCTGCTGTGTGACGTGTGTTCACGTGAGCTGCCATCACGTTTTCTCAACATTTTTTTTAAAGCCTGGGGCTATTGATTTATTGAATATGTCTCGCGAAGATAGGACCAGAGTCTACCCACCTTGTCCTTCAGGAATGTTGAGGCAGCCGTAATGGTAGAGAGGGTTGTTGCTGGTACCACGGTCACACACTTTCTCTGTCAGGTATCGAGGGAAATAGTTGCTGTCCAGTACCGTGGTCTTCACGCATGTGGTACACAGACTCAGATAGTTCGTCTGATTGATCAGGCTGCCCTGTCTCTGACATACTTCCTCTGTAAAAGCGAAACCTGCAGAAAAGAATAAAAAGTCAAAGATAAACAAGCAAAATATTTTTTTTTAAAGATATCTACGGGAAAGAAAATGAATAATTGTGTAAAGTTTCAACTTGATCCGAGAATGGGTGCAAGAGAAATAACGCGTACAAAATTTTTTACCAGAGTGAGATGATATAAGATTTGTAAAAAAAAAAATCATCGAATCATTTCAGAATCTTTTTATTGAAATAACTAGAGCAAAACTCTTATACGAATAAAATTAGAGGCACACTCTTCCAGCCTCTTGAACTTAAGGTGTTTGTTTCCTAGCCTTTTCGGCCAGAGAGATATAAATTTCCGATACATGTATTAAATGGAATCGATCCTGTGCGGCTTCATTAAGCACCGTAAGCTGCAGTTTCATGGGTTTGGAAAGCACCAAGACGCAAGCCGGATATGACCCACGGGCCGTCGTTTGGTGCGCAGAGTAGTGGAATAATGCGAATGAAAGTGGATCTTATAAAATATAAACGTTACATTCAAAAAAAAAGAAGATGATTACGTCCTACGCGTGTTCACTAGGTCAGTCTTGTCATGCATGTTAGCCAATGACTTAGATTCTGCCAAGTCACTGGTTTTCCTGGCTGACTCAGGCAACCCATTCCATGTTGTAATAGCACGAGGAAAGAAGAGAGCAATGTACTTAAAGAAACATATGAACATTTTGTGTGTTCTGGAAAAAGGTCTACGGTTAAAATAGGCTAGATATTTAGAAGTACAAATTCAAAGTTGTGTATTGTTACAAATCTTATATCAACTCTGTCTGTCTGGTAAAAAGTGTGTACACGTTATTTCTCACCACAACCACTCTCGAATCAAATTTTTCACAATTATTTCTTGTAGGCCTACCTGACAAAACAAGAAATTAGATACCCCTCCCCCCCCGACCCCTCCCATTTCACAACTGGTCCAGACAAGTGATAGGATCATAGCGCATTGAGAAAGCTAAAAGTATAAAATTTCGCTAAACAAAACAATAGGTAAAAATATTTCTAATCGCACAGATTTATTATTGTTAGTCTAGATGTATTACAAATTTAGTAACATGACTGATCCAAACTAATTAATACATTTACACTTAATATAAGCTTTCTTTAAAGTTTTTTTTTTCAATAATTAGAGTCTCATTCGTGAGTCCTCCCTCCAAAGGAACAGGTCATGAAGCTCTGCCCGATGAGAGAAGAAGGGACATGAAGAGACACGTAATTTAGAGAAACACACATGCACACAAAGAGTTGGCCAAATTAGAGTTCTTAGACAAAGAAATATGTGGGAGCCATACATTTTTTTAAAAATTAGGCATATGTACTCCACTATTTCAATCTGAAACCAACACGTTATTATAACATGAAATGTCTGTGTACTTTTATATCCATTGTTTCAAGGAGATGTTCTTACGTCTACACTTGTTAGCATAATTAAAACAAATAGTTTTGTTTCGTTTAGTTTTCAAAGTAAGCACCGAAAATAAAGAAAAATGGGCTCTACAAACCTGTAATACTTCGTTTCACTCTTAGGTTTAAAGAATTCCATGCAGCCCAAGTATCAATCAATGGATCAGGTTCTGGCAATGTCACATTGGCCTCCGACATTAAGTTGGCTAAATATGTTAAATTAGACTTCAGGTCCTTTAAAAGTTCCACAACTGATGAAATGTTCGTAAAAGACTCTGCAAGTATCGGGGTATTTTCATTAATGGAACTATTAGAAATCATGGTCAAGGTTCCTACTAGAGTCTTACTGTCTGCTTCTTCGCTGGTACGTTGAACAGAATTGTTGAATAGAGATAATTTCATTAATTTCTTAAATAGATCAGACTCAAAAGTTCTAAGCGCTTGCTGAAAGCTAACGGTAGCGTTGAGCAGACGGCTGTGTAAAAACACCAGATGTTTGGTATCTTCCTGCAAGTCTTTTAACTTCTGCAAAAGCTCGTTTATTTTCTGATGTTTGGTGGCGTTTAGCGTAGCGCTTAAATGACTGTTGTTATCGTCATTCAGTCCACGGCTGACACTGACCTCGATCTGGACGCTTGGAACGTTATCAGAGTCTTGTGTTAAGACCCCCAACAGGTCTTCGTGAATAGATTTCATATTATCGACTTCTGACACCAGAATGACACAAGAAGAAAACTTTTCATTGTCTGAGCTGATTTCACCGAGTTCTGAAAAACTTACGGTACAGATATTTAGAACGAATACTTGTTCCAAAGACTTGATCAAAGAGTGAGCCAACAAGAGCATGTTTGAGAAGTCACCTTTGGAAAGATAAAATTGAATGTTTTGTTTGGTGTGGGCCTGATGTTGCTTTTGATAGTGAAGCATCTCTTGTAATTTTAGAAGGATATCTGTTGCGTTTTGATTCAACTGCAACAAGAAAAACAATAGCATGTTTTTTAAATGAAGAAACAATATATATAAATATATATATATATATAGTTCTCTTCTTCGCTCAAAGTTTGGACGAGAAGAAATAAAGGAAAGATCACTCTTTTATTTCTGCGGATAGAGTTATCCCGCGAACTTTACTAGCCTTGCGTGTAGCGAAGTCATACAGTGTATCATAAAAATTCTAGTTCCTACATAGATCAAGGTCAACAGCAAGAATTACCAAAAGTTTCAATCTGTCTACGAGAATTGTTGAACTAAAGTAATTCTTCATTAGTTTGAGGCGCGATAAGCTTCTTTCACCAGATTCCATGCCGTTTGTTTTTTTATCGCGCTTAGGATTGGCATTTTCCTTTTGAATGACACCCAAAAATGACAATTTTTGTCTATATATTTCAGGAGATTCGTATGAGTTTTCTAAAGATTTTAATAATTTCCGGATATTTCCAGGACTTTTTCGTAGGCCTATATTTTGCAATTTCAGGAGATTTTCAGGAGCTAAATTGACAGGAGGCCGCGAGAAATCTGTTATAAATTATACAATGGTTGACTTGATTAATTTATACATCTAGAATTAGCGCTGGTCCTATGAAAGTGTGGGGCCCACTGCGGTCGCTTAAGTGCGGAGACCACTGCGGTCACCTAAGGCCGGCCCTGCAATATAGCTGCGTATGCTACGCTACCGGTCGACTAGTATGTAATAATTTTATAATGAAAACACTGAAGCTACGAAAAAGTGGACGAAAAAAAAAGTAGTGATTTTAAAAGACAAGACATCTCATTAAGTAGCAAATCATCCATGCATTTTTTTTTAGGTGGGGTCCAGTGCAGTTACCTTTTTTTAACCATTGTCAGCGTTTGAATTTTTGGAATAAATAAGCATAAAGTAAACTACATTGTTAAGATCTCAACTTGGATTAACCAACCGATAGGTGCGAGCTTGAATTCTGATTGCTATTATTTGTAAATTCAAGATTCAACACAATTCTCATGCGCCTAAATCAGTATGAAGAGCTCTCACTAATATTCCTCCGCTAGGAATGTCTTCAAAAGGGATTCGAACAGAATACATCAAGCCGAAGTGTGGCAGAAGGCCTACATTCTTTATATAACTTTTAGAGTGATTATTTTGCTAATTTAATTTTTTTAAAAAAATGTTTATTTTACCCCGTCCCCTTCCCCTTTAATTCCCCGAGTAAAAAATCTTGGTTAAGCGAAATAAACATCTAGGCCTACAAGACTTTATAATATTCTAATGAAAAGTCTTTAGATCTAGGCTAGGTTTCGGTGCGCAAAATGTTCCTAACACAGTGGTATTTGGTTTCTAAACATAAATTTATTAAATTATCGGAAATACCCGAATATGTTCAAGATAAAGATTTTCTAGTCCTTGCCAAATTTTAATTATTTTTTTATACTTTGAAAAAAAAAATATAACGGTCAAACTAGAGTTTTCCAAGAGTAGCCAACGAGCTAATAATTCTTTTCCCAAAGATATATATCAACTGTCAAGTTTCTAGGAGAATCGTATTTTTTAAATATATTTCTTGTTTATAAATTTTTTTTGCACAAATTAGATTTAAAAATATTGCATGTACACTTTTGTTTATAAAATGGTTTACCCAAGAAGACTGATTCAAAGTTTGTAAATCCAAGTTTCTAAGATGTGCTGGTGGCTCAAAGGATATTAGATCCCCCATGACTCCTCCGCCTTCGTTTCTCAGTAGCTGTGCCAGAGTCTGTCCTGTAAGGTTGCCTTTTGGCAAACCTTTTTCCTCACAAGGCAAATTTTTTTGGATAACAAGTGGACCTTCGTCGTAACACATCACACCGGCTGTGAAATCAAAGTAATGTCATGCGGATTATTTTTAATGGTCATTTCGTGGATAAGTAGCACGCTTTAGTATATAGTCACAAGATATTAGATAGATAGATAGATAGATAGATAGATAGATAGATAGATAGATAGATAGATAGATAGATAGATAGATAGATAGATAGATAGATAGATAGATAGATAAGTTGTGTGAATGGATGAATCATTATCAATGAGTGGATGGATGGACATCATAAACTTACACAGCACAGGGGCAGTCTTCTGCGTATTGCCATCACTCGATTCCGTCGTTTGTGTCCATGTCGGAGTCCTGTGTGAGTGATCCAGGTCATAGGCTGGAGTGGAAGATCCGGACAGGATGTTGATTAATGTCGGCAAGGTCAGTTTACCATAGGCATTGCCGTTACCATTACTGTTGGGAATGTGTCCTGACAACGCAGCTAGCACTACGATATCCTGCTGAGCCTTGTGACTGGAATCCTGATCTGGGGGAGCATTTTGAGATGCATTGTGCAGAGTAGATGTTTCAGGGGCGTGGACATAAGGCTCCACCCTGTTGCCTGCAGAGACAGGTATATGAGAATGCTCTTGAGCTAAAACGGACCCTTCGTTGTTGTGACCTTCAGATAGAATAAATCAAGAAGAATTCATTGAAACTGCTTTAAACACTTGCATGGAATTAATACAAGCCTTTTGTGACTAATCCAAAAATATTCAAAGTTCCTAACACCTTTTTAAAACATCAAGCTTTTCGGCATAAATTTTTCAAAAAAATTATGGGGAAGGTAACAGAGCGACGGTAGAGGAACTTTATGCATCAGAGACTGTCGCTTGATGCACATCCGTCCATTGTGTGATATGTTAATTTATAATTGCTCTGAAATATTACGTTTCATAATGCTTCAAATATTTGTAAATATGATTGTTAACAAGTTGTAGGCCTAAGCTTAAGCAGGAGTATCTTACAAACATAGTACAAATATAGATACTAAAAAAAATTACCTAACATCAACATGCGGCAGTTATGTATTGATACAATTGTATAATTTAATTCATGGAATTAAAAACTCACCCACTGTCAGTCCAAGCCTGATAAAGCAGAACGCCAGTACAAAAAATAGCTCTGATAGAATGGTATACATTGTTGAGTCTAGAGTAATCTTTCTTTTAAAATATTGAACTAATAATAAAATATTTGATTCTGCAAAGTTGAGACTCTGGCACGTTCTGTTGGAAGCAAGACTTGAGTAACTGTCTTCCAGAGATCACTGTATATATGTCATCTTCGTGCCCGAACTAAGACCTTCTTCTTTCCAAACAAATGAGGACGATAGAAAACTGTATGGATGAGCGGGCGTGATTAATTACTGGTATCATTGATGATATTCTATTTCTAATTAACCACATTTTGTACCGGTTAAATCACGGCCCACACTCTCCAATTAATTACTTTAAACCGCATAAATAATTAGACATATTTTTTTTAATTTTTATATTTTCTTAAATGTTTGTTAAGGTGGGGGGTTTTTTGTGTGAATTATTTAAAAAAAAAAAAAAGAAAAGTTCCCCTTTCTTTCAGATCTTGCCATCTATAGGTCAGACGGTCCACAGTTAAAGAGGGTTTCATGTGGCCAGCACAACAACCAACCGCCTTTACTTTTCCCAATTTCGGAAGCCAAGCGCTCAGCCACCGCCCTCCTAAGAAAATGTTACGAACAATTAGGCCTAACACTGAATTCATGCGCAGTATCACGAAACAAATCCAGGTGGACTATATAAAATCAGTGCTTACAGCTTTATACCCATGTACCATTGCAGTAAATGGGCGAATCCAGGTCCTGCGTATTCATGCTTCTGTGACACTCTGTGCTGTATAATTATACTCTTTTTAAAAAAGTGCAAAGACTATTAATAGGATGTGATATTAATCCGTATAACTCACTCTGTCAGCGATTCTTTGAAACAATTGCTTAACTTTAATACTAAGAATACTTCTTTTCAGAGCTTAATAATATAATCTCAAACAGCTCTCCTGGTCAGCGGCTTTAAAAACAAATCAGCCGTCGATTTAACTGCAAACTTTACCAGATAGCCAGATTAATCAAACACTAATAACGAGCTTGATTTAATTCTTCAGTCAACTTGCGTTGTGTGAAAATAAGTTTCTTATCAAGCGCTGCTCCAAATAGGGGAGACCACCTCACTCCTGGTTTATTGTTTTTCTTTTTTAAAAAAATCACGAATGGCTTGGATAAACACACATCTTTTATAAATGTTTAGTGGGACAACCCCCCCCCCCCCAAAAAAAAGGAATTTAAATGTACTCTGTATACCTTTTTCAGTTTTACGTAAATAACAAGGTTACAAAGACAGTTTGTGTGGAAACACAAACTCAAAATCGGCCCCCGAAGTGGTCCACCCAGGCAGGTCAAAAGACAGGTTTCAATATTTTCAGAAAGAACATCAGAATGAAATTCTATCAAAGAAAAATGACAGAGAAGAATGGAGAAAGAAGGTTTACAGATCTTGTGTGGTGAAAGTGAATGTGAACCTGGCCTAACTGATGTCTTATAATGAATATCTAATTGATCTAATTGTTTTTAAAGGGTCAATCTCTTATGCTAATCCTAAAAAAAAAGCATTTCCGAAAAAAAAAATTCATTTAGTTAAGTGTTCTATAGCTATAGTGAAGCACTACAGTTCACGCCATAATATGAAAAACTACTTATTAATTGTTGTTTTCAATTATGTCTAACTTATATGCATTCTAAATAGATTTTTTCTCTTAAAAAAACAGTAAACATTTGTGTGTGTGTGTAAATGTAGTAGCTAGTATGACAGAACTTACTTAACTTAGCAATACAAATGTAAAAAATGTAAAACCATTTGCATAAATGTGTTAAAAATATAGTACTATGATATCTCCACTACTAAAGAGCCTTCCATGTTTGCTACTATTAATAGTGAATAGTTGTACAAGTGTGTATTTGTATGAAAAACTGTTTGCATAATTGAGTTAAAAAATTAGATTTTTCGCTTTCAAAAAATAAAAAAGTAGCATTGCATCGGGAACTTTGAATGGTCTAAAATATTATGATGTCGGATTTTCACTATCTTTTCTAGTATACGAGACCCAAACGGGACGGACGGACGGACAGACATTTGACACAAAACTAATAGTGTCTTTTCCTCTTTCGGGAGCCGCTAAAAAAAATCTCCAGCTCAATATCAGCTTGTTTGGAAAGAGAGAGAGACTTGTCAGAAATAGGTCTCCAGTGAGAGAGAGAGAGAGAGAGAGAGAGTGGGAAGTGAGAGGTTTAAAAAAAGAAAAACGAGTAGTTAAATCGTTAAATTACCTAATAATAGGCCTACCCCGACTTCTAAATATGTATTTTAAATTAAAAGAATAGTTCGCTACCGTACAGGACTAGAAGGCTATATGAAACTCTGATGGTCGCAACAGAACCTGCCAGAGTCTCAACTTTCCAGAATTAAAGATTTTAATATTAGTTCAATATTTTGAAAGAAAGATTACTCTAGACTCTACACCTATGCTATTCGAATAGAGCTAATTATTTACTGGCTTTATCAGGCTTAGACTGAACGATTCTGCCAAGTCAGGTGAAATTCCTACTCATTCCTAGAAGACACTTGACAATACCAAGTATGTAACAGCTCCCCCCAAGACCCTAAGATGGCTAAAAGAAGGGGGAGAAGCTGGTGTTATTTTACAATTGTTGGGCGGCAGATGAAGAATTGCAAACAATTTTAGAGGAAGTAAGATATTTTGAGGAAAAACATTTAGTCTTAAATCCGGCACTAAACTTTTACAAGTGAAAACCTTGAGCTCGTAAGGAGAACAAAGTTAGACGACAAAATATAAAATAGTCTTTTCAAAACTTCACGACTCTACAATGTGTGTGCAGAGTTAAATAATCCATTTGTTTTGCATTGTCCAAATACTGGCAGTAGTTTTTTCCATGTAAATGTTTAAAATGTGTGCATCAAGTAGAGATTGAGTATCAAAGTTACTCGTACACATTTCCAGGCAACATTCTGTTTAGTGTCCACTCTTTCTTTGCTGTATATCCTATCTTATATTATATATGAAATATGGCTGCACTTTTTACGGTCAATGTGGCGTAATCTTGCTTTTGTCTCATTGCCTCACTCTTGGCATTTACATTTAGTCGTACATATTAGATAAAACGAAGCTTACAAATATTTCAACATCTTCATATTTCATGATATTATTTCTTAGCAAATGCACCCTATCAATTTCCTAAATTAACATAAAAGCTTGGACCATCTCCTACATATTTCATATTATTTCTTAGAAAATGCACCCTATCAATTTCCTAACCCTAACCTAAAAGCGTGCACGATTGTTACCAATAGCCTTTATATTAAAAAATAACAAAAACAAAAACTGATGACGTCAACAGAAGAGATTTCTTAACGCTCTGACCTCTTCGTGCTGGTCAGCCTTAATGTCAAAGTGTGTGAGTGTGTGTATGAGGGGGTGTGCAAGGAACGACGTGGCATTAGAGCAGGACTTCTCAACCTATGGGTCACGACCCCTTTGGGGGTCGATTGACGATTTGTCAGGGGTCGCCTAAGACCATCGAAAAAATGAATTGTTTTTGTCCATTCTTCTAATGCTGTGTGTGTATACGGAAAAGGGGGGGGGGGGGGTCGCGGCAGAGTGGGGAGTTGTAAAAAGGGGTCGCCGAGCCTATAAGGTTGAGAACCACTGCATTAGATGAAAGAAGACAGATTATCGAATATGTGGTCCGCCCACACACGCCATATCAAATAAACTGGCAAGATTAAAACAATATTTTTTTTTGTAACGTCTAACGATAATTTTGCGTTTAGCCTTCAACAATGGGTTAATTTTTAATGAGCTATGCAGAGAAGTTTTTATCAATCTCTTGTAATTATGTCAGGGGACATAATTGAGTCATCTAGTGACATCGATTACCTCCCTCACACTTACGTGCATAGACGTAAATAAATATAGACTGGAAAAAGGAAGTAACTTCATGTAACTTGAAAACATGTATATCTATTGTATTCGGATTTCCGAATTATGAAAAGTTGCATGATCTTCATTCTTAGAGATTAAACAAATCTACACTGCCTCCTTATATACAATATATATAGGTGTGTATCAAAGTTAAAAAAGCACTTTTATACTGCTCATAAATGCTTTATTATAAAGTACACAAAATTGTAAGTCACAAATTTTCATTTCATAAAACTCTTTAATTGACCAGTCTATATTTATTTATGTCTATGCTTACGTGACTAGGTAGGCCTGTAAAAAAAACACTGTCGATCAAGGCCGAACTAGAACAACTTCTTTGTGGAAATAATCTCTGAAAAACACTTAATGTCAGGATTGTGTGCCGTGATGTA
Source organism: Biomphalaria pfeifferi (assembly GCA_030265305.1). Classification (NCBI taxonomy): domain Eukaryota; kingdom Metazoa; phylum Mollusca; class Gastropoda; family Planorbidae; genus Biomphalaria; species Biomphalaria pfeifferi. The sequence goes on along the minus strand of JASAOG010000053.1, from coordinate 3,579,069 downwards.
GCCAACATGATAATAATGGCAATGATTTCGATTCCGAAGATTAAGGATGAGTGCAGTGTTACACGTGAGTACGCCAACCCAGCTGCATCCTGCATATTTTTCCGCATCTCGTGTAGATAAATCCGGCAGTCTAATAACGTTTTCTTTTCGTTTTCTGTAGCTGTCTTCAACAAGTGCTTTCCTTTGGATCTCAAATGTGTGTCCCGCTGTCTTTGTGAGAGCTCTCCAACTGTCTCTTTTAGAGGCCATCTGCTGCCAGCTACTTTCCTCTATGACAGTGAGGGCGAAATGGTGCTTGAGTTTATCTTTATAGCGCTTACAGGGGAGGAAGCACCTCTGTAACGCCGTCCTCCTTTAAGCTCGCCAAAGAAGATTGCCTTTGGCATGCGCTCGTCTCCCATGTGGGATAAGTGTCCGACCCAGCGCAGCTATCGAATGGTAATTGGTGCTTGCATACTGTCCACACCGGCCTCCAGCAGAACATAAGTTATTTGTAATGTAGTCTTGCCAGCGTATACCCATCATGAAGCGAAGGCATCTTTGATGGAAGCATTCGAGGAGCCTTAAATGCTTTCGATAAAGCACCCATATCTCTGAGCCATAGAAAAATGTAGTGATAAACATTGATTTTCGTTTCTAGTTGAAGAGACCTATTCCGCCACACTTTCAGTTTGAGGCGACCAAAAGCGCTGTAGGCCTTAGCAAGACGGTTGTCTATTTCACTGGACAGTGACACTGTGCTGCCCAGGTAGGTAAAGTAGTCAACAAATTAAGGAGATGACCATTTCACATTGACTTGTGAAGATGTGCAGTTTCCGATTGGGGACTTCTGAAGCATTATCAACGGGTAATAATCCATAGCACAAACTGAAAACAATCGGCATAATAAGACAGAAATTAGAACTAAGAATCCTGTATAATAAAATTAATTTGTGAATTGTAATACTATCATGTCTTTGAGAAAACTATTTACATACAATTTTTATAATTGAATTTTTTTTTTAAAGTCCGTTTCGACTTGATCATATGAAAATCGTATAGTAGAACTATTGATGAAATAGTTCACATATTTAAAACACACAAAAACAACTATAGCTCCTTTTTTCTTTGTTTTAAAATGGTTTACATAATCCATACGTCTCTTCAAAAACAAGTGTTCGCTTCTAGACGTTTGAACTGCTAAAAACATCTATCTATATATACATATATATATATATATATAATTCTCTTCATGGCTCAAGACTTTGGACACCAAGTAATGGAAAGATCACTCTTTTATTTCTGCAAGTCGGACGGACTAGAGTTACCCCACGTAATTTTAGCGGCAAAAAAAAAAAGAGGGGGGGGGGGGGGGAGAACAAATAGTATTCACTAAATAGCAGGGCCGGACTTAACCATTGCGATCATGAAATCATGAAAAGAGAACAAGTAATCTAATCTGTATTCACCCGTCACTAAATAGCAGGGCCGGACGTAACCATTGTGGGGCCCAATGCGAAACGGATTTTGCAGGGCCCAGTTTTGGATGGGATATGGATAATAAGTGAAAATTAAGAGTTTGTATTAGAAAATATATTCGTCTTTGCATTTTATTCATTCTTTACTACTCACAGAATTAATACACGAGCCTTGCGTGTAGCGGTCATACAGTATATCGTAAGAATTCTGTTTTCTACATAGTTCACGATCAATAGCAAGAATTACCAAAAGTTTCAATCTATCTATGAGAATTGTTGACCTCAAGTAATTCTTCATTAGTTTGAGGCTCGAGAAGCTTCTTTCACTAGATTACACAATTACGGGTATTGCATGATGCCGTTTTTTTTTTTATCGCGCGCAGGGTTGGCGTTTTCCATATTGAATGGCACCCCAAAATGACAATTTTTGTCTATATATTTCAGGAGATTTGTATGAATTTTCTAAAGATTTTAATAATTTCCGGATATTTCCATGACTTTTTCGTATATTTTACAATTTCTGGAGATTTCCAGGTGCTCCTGGTAAATCTGTTTTAAGTTATAAAATGGTTTAATTTAATAATGTATACATTTTGTTTTGGCATAGTGCGGGTCCTATGAAAGTGCGGGGCCCACTGCCTAAGGTCGGAAGTGCAAAATAGCGGCGTATGCTACGCCGCCGGCAGACTAGTATGTGTATATTTCTTAAACATAATAGAACCGAACTGCTAATTTTTTTTTTTTACTAAGCCTATATCAACTCACTCTGTTTGTTTGGGTGGAATCTTTTACACGTTATTTTTCCAGTTTTCTAGGAACATGTTGAAACTGCAGGATTACTTATTGTTGATGACAACACATGTATCAATCAAAACAATGTACCAATTTGTATGTCAATTAGTTGTAATTAATTGTGTTTTATACAGACAGTGTGGCTTACTAAGCTAAGGGGAGATAAGCCTTCTGTAGATAAATAAATAAATAAATAAGTAGTTCGCTAATTTTTTTTAATTACCAAGAGACTAAACCTTTTACTGCATAGCTCAGTGGCTAACAAGTGAGCCTACCATCATGTCCACTCTAGTTCGAATTCAGGCTCAAGCAATTTTTTTAAAAATGGTTTTTGAAAAGGCAGCACAAAAGTGGTTCGATCAAAATGCAATGAGCATGCTATAAGCAGTATATAATAAAATAAAAACAAAAACAAAAAAAAATAAATTGAAATATTTGCAATTGTACACATTTATTTTTGTTAGTCTTGATGTACTAAAAAATTGATTCAAAATAATTGACGCTATTTCATACAATATAAGCTTTATTTCATAATTTGGCATGGTGGTAAACAATTGTTTTAAATTGGTCAATATCAAATGTTCAACATACCAGAAAGATTCCTCTATTTATTATTTAGGAGAAAGATTAACAAAAACAAAACCCAACAAAGAGAATGATTGTAACATGGGATTTATTTTCACTGACCTATACAACCAATGTACTTCAGCACTGTTACACTCACTGATCACAATACAAACACATACACAATGAACACAATTCATAAGCATGAAATTAAGACTATGCACTATAAATTAAGTTGCCATGTGACCTGTTTCCAATGAATTGAAGGATTTTAAAAAATGGGGGGAGTGGAAAGAAGAAATCAGCGTTTGTCTGACAAAATATTTGAAAAGATGAATGTTAGGACTTTGTAGTTTTAAAACTACCCAGCATTATTCTAAAGAAACAAAAACAATCCTTTAAAGCTATGAACAAAATATAGTATCTCAATAACACTGAAATATAATATTATAGATTAACAATTTGTTAAATCTTGGAATATTTATATTAAAATAGGCTATTTAGAATTACATAAGTATTGAATGGGAGTTCAAATGAACCTTTCCATGTGATGGCTATAAAATGTTTTTGAAAATTTCAAATCGTTACAAATTTGATCAGGTTAGTTTTCACGCTTCTAAATTTGTGGACTGCATACACGTATACTTCACCTAGACGTACAATTTTAAATGTGGAGTTATTATATTTAATGTACAATACAGATAGTGACTTCTGAACTTTGGTATTTCGTATTGATATTAATACATAGCCATTATTTTAATGTACAATTTCAAATGAGGAGTTTATTTCATCACAAATACAATATTTTCTACAAAATGTTGATATTTTCATATCAAAGAATGGAAGTCAAAATGTTATCAGTAGTTATATATTTCACAAGATGACTTGTAAACTCGATTTCCTGAAACAGATAGTGACTTCTGAACTTTGGTACTTCATATTGATATCAATACTGTAGACCTATTTAGTATTGAACCTTTTAACAAAAATGCTGTACATCTAGTCTAACAAATGTTTGTAACAACAATGTTCAGTTTAAAGGGATTTCCTCAACTTATAAAAGGGAAAATATTTTTAAAAAAAACATTGAAGACTGCAAAAAGTTTTGCAATAAAAAAAATAACACACTAATGTCTAAATATATGATGAAGATAGATGTGACTTTCCCATGCACCCAAAGAGATTGAAATTGGACAGACAAGACAAAACCTTTGTCACTGCACCTTTTCTGAACATTAGTTTGTTTTATGAAAGCACATTATTCAATATCTATCATCTGTAATTCAACATCTATCATCTGTAATTCAACATCTATCATATGTAATTCATCAATTATGTAATTTAATTTAACATCATATGTAATTAAACATCTATCTTATAGTTATTTTAAAGTTTAAAATGGCTACTTCTGAGGCACCATGTTAACAAAAGATGACTCTTATTGGATGAGCTTCAGACTACAGTGGTCTGTTTGAATCACAGTGGTTAGTTCAGAATATAAAAAAAACAAGACTTAAGAGTGATCAGATTTTTTTTTTAAAACAGAAAATATCAATCATTTTTTTAAAGAAACATTGTTGAGACAATTGGTATACATTTCAATAAATAATTGTATTGCACAATGAACATATGCTTCACACAAAAAAATACAACAATATAACAGTCATAGGTAAATATAAACTAAAAATAAAGTATTTGAGACAAATCATCCATCACAAATTCATCCACCAAAAAAACAATAGAAGATGATTTTAAATAATCACAATATAAACCAATATCTGAAAAAAAAATAATTAGGTCATATTATTAGAAAGGCTACATAGCATATTTCAATAAATAAATAGATACTAATACCCAGATTTGTGCTACCCAACTTTGGCATAACAGAAAAATTATATATATATATAAAACTTTGACTCAGATCCATTCACAAAATTAGTGCTTGGAAGTCATCTCAATCAGATCAATCAATAGCCACGACATAAATAAATAAAAAAAGTGGTAAAATGCTTGGCTTCCATAAAAAGGAGAGATACAATGTTAAAGACAATAATTTTAGTTCAGTTGGGAAGAGTGCTAGTCACATGACACTCTCTTAACTGTAAGCCATAGAAAGAGGGAAACTTGTTTAAAATGTTACTCTCTATAACACTTAAAAGGAAGCTCATAAAAAAGGCAAAATGTTCATTATATGTGCCAAAGGAATGCTTTCTTATAGTAATATTCTGTTAGGAATGTCAGTAAAAATAAATAGTACTACAGTTTAAGTTGAAACCAAGCTAGATAAAAAGAAAATAGAACACATCATTCTGGTCTCAACTGTACACTAGTTGACTGTAGGATGCACATACACTGAGCAGCATTATATTTAACCAATAAATTGAAAATAAAGTATTCAATGACTGAACTCAGTCAAATAAAGGTCTGCCAAGGACTATCCCAAGCCTGAATTTTAAAAACGAGTTGGGTTGGGCAAAGAGCTATCTACCCTACACCAGCTACAGAAATGTCAAACAGCAAACTGATGTTGTGGACCTAGGAGAAGAACTTAGACACCTGGAGGAAACTAGTTGGTGTCTTATGCCCAAGGTTGGACCACAGGCAGAGATGAGATGATTGAAGCCAAATTAATTTATCATAACTAATTTGTCATAGAGACAAGAAATTTGAAAAGTTAATTCAACATTATTATTATCCTTAACATTTTATGAATATTATTATAATTAAATTGAATAGATTGTCTACTGATTTGACAAGGACCTTTAAGTTATTTTAAGCAGTACAAAACTTCTATTTGGAAACATGTCCTTCACTCTAAGAGTAAAGTTCAAATAAAACTTTTCCTGACTAGTATGTAAACAAATGAAAAAATAAATAACAATAATACCATGATTTAAAGTCACAGTAAGTAAATATAAATGCATATATCACAGTGTTACATGATTTGAACTTCCCCCTCACAGAATGTTTCCTTTATGTTGACATTATTACAATGTATTAAGTTCTCATCTTTGTTATCTACTGATCTGTCTACTTCAGTCAAGTCTTGGGGAGAGCCAGTTTGATGGGCAACAAGTGAGGAAGTTTCTGAGGGAATCACATGTTGGAAATCATTCTGTTCACCTTCAATGTCTAACACTTCAACGATCTGAACACAGTCATTAGTCAAAGCAAAACCAACATGCTCAGCTGGGCTGGATATTAAGTCACTAGAGAATCCAAGAATATAGGGTGAGTCTTTAGAGAGTTGCTCCTTTGACTCATCTGATGGCATAAGTGGTGAGATTCTGTCACTAGTCTCTGCTGCTAATCCAAATTCTCCAGCCAAGAAGTCATTTAGCTGTTGGTCTGATGCTATCAGCTTATCTCCCAAACCTTGTTCTCTGCATTCAGATGACACAATGACTTCATTACAAACAGGATGACTGTAATGATCAAGTGTGTTAAAGTCTTCTGTGATGTAAACATTATGCTGTTTTGGATTAGCAGTAACTTTCTGGTCATATGACTTTCTTTTCTGAAGCTCTTGTGATCTCTCCAACAATTTATTGGTCACACTCTCCAAAAGATGTTCAAATTCTTCACATGCATCTCCTTCAACATCTTCATCATCATCATCAACATCATTGAAATCATTCAGGTCTTCCAGATCATCTTCGGAGTCTCTCTTCAAACACTGCCGTATGGCTGCCTCTCTCTGCTCAGGGTCAAGGTAATCAGTCTTGTCATCGAGCTCTTCAGCAGAGTTGCTGAAGTTCTCAGAAGATCCAATAGACTCATGATTCATTAAAGATCTCAGCATTGCTTCAGCAAGAGCCATTCTTAAAGCCTCAGAATTCTTGCTCATCACATCTACAATGTACAAAAATATCAGCTTTGAAATATTAATGATATATAGGGTTAAGTCTAAAACATTCAAAATCTTATACACTTTAAAAAACAATGTTTTTGATGGTTAAGAAATGTATATAATGAAATTCATACCAATCGATATATAACAAATAGTTAAAGTGCTGGGCAATTATAATTAACCTAAATAATTAGTCAAAGTAAGTTCCAATAAAAGTAAATATTTCCCCACTAAAAGCTAGAAACTTAAACTGTAAAAAAAAATGTTTTAAATAATAAAAAAAAACAAAAAAAACACATAACAAAAATAAAAATTGACCCAGGAAAGACTTGTAGAAAAGATGAGGGTTCTGATTTAAAAGGCTTAAGACATTTTCCCTTTTATCCAGAAATGCAAAAATACAATTCATATACAATTATAATTTTTAACTGTTGTTTAACATGAGATTTGATTGGAAATGCTTGATATAAATGAAATAAAAATGTTTTTTTTTAACATGTTTGATTCATGGTGTTGTACAAAAGCTCATAAACTGATTCTAGCAAAGAATGAGAACCAAAAATACCAAAATAAAAAGGTAATAGGTAGTTGTCCAAGAATTTCAAATAAAAAACAATTATTTTTATGCTACTTTTAAAAAGTCAATATTTTCACGTTTGTACCCATTTTGGAATGGATTTTAAAAAAATGTAATTTTGGGTTGTGTAGAGGAAAAGTAAAAAAAAAACAAAAAAAACAAAAAAAACTTCTTTTTGTCGCCCATTTTGCAGTGAAACTTAACAAGTTTACAAACTTCAAATCTTTTTGTTTTGTTTTATTTATATTCTCTGGGAAAAGAATATATGCTCATGTAAATCTTTTAAACCTTTCAAGTTTCACTGCAAAATTTTTCTGCCTTTTGATTAAATAAAATTATAGAAAAAAGTATACCATTAGGAATAAGGTAAAATCCTTTTCTGAAAGAATTAAGCATCTTTTCAAGAAAACTTTTTTAACATGTGCATGGTTAATGAACTACCAAAGCAAGTATTTACATTTTTGATAAACTAAAAAAAAACATTTTGTCTTATCTGGCTTTCTACATTTCGTATATTGTATTCTAAATTTGAACTGAATAAAACTGTGAGACTCTTTACTACAGTTGCCTAGCTTTATTTTTAGGTTCAACTTGGTAGAGTTAACTGTTTTGCTGATTTTCAAATAATATTAATGTAGTTTCCTAAAAGCAGATTGTTTACTATATTGAAGGAGTATGTATATTTCAATAATGTTTAAATGTACCTTCAATGGTGATTATCCATATTATGATTTGCAGAACTGTACACATATGTACCTCATTAATTTTAAGAAGCTTTAAAGTTTTTAAACATAGTTTGTTTTTTTTTGGTAAAGGAAAGAAAAACATGAAATGGAAACTGTTTAGAAAATTTGGTAGGATTTCTAGAGCACTAAAAATATACAAACATTAAAACATAGGCAAACTTTTACTTATCCCAGGGTATCTGTTAATCTACTGACTAACGAAAGAGTACTGTATACATTCTAAAAATTTAATGTTTACAGCAAAATTTCTTGAAGAAAAAGTTCAATCTACTAATGAAGTTGAATGGAAGACAACAGAACACAGCCATTTAGTATTAGATTGCCAACCTGCTAGATCTAAACTTGTTTCTGTGCTGCTATTTATAGTCTCTGCACCTATGAGCAGATCTTTGTCAGTGGAGTGAGAGTGTTTCTCTTTAGTTGGCAACATGTCCAGCTCTTCCAGGTCCAGTCGGCTCAACTGATTCAGCTTATGGTGTGGGCTAGTGCCTGCACTGTGGACTGCACTAAAAGTTGAATTTAAAAAAAAAATTATGCATGTGAGTTAAACAATAAAGCTTAAGACAAAACTAAAGAAAATTAGAAGCACAAAGAGAATATCATTTTTGGATTGGTCTTCTCTGTATTTATTCTTTTCTAGGTCTTATTAGATCTCATTACAACATGCTGATCCACAGGCATTTATGTGGTGTTCAGGTAATCATAAGTTGGGAAATAAAACTACACAACTTCTCATTGAAGACCCAAGTACAAACAAGAATTAGAGGGGTGGGTAGTGACATCCCAAGAGGTGGGGACCAGAGACTTTGAAACACTAGAAGTAACTTTGCTTCAAAATAATTTATTTTTTTTACAACTAATACAAGAAATACAAATACAAAGGTATTTCAAACAAGAAGGAATAATTTCCAGGCCTAAAAATTATCTTTTCTTTAACAAAGGTTTAAACAAAAATGTTGTTTAAAAGAACCATGAATATCATTTAAAGGTAGAAACAATTATAAATTTGATTCAATCTTATTTATAGTATATTATTCACATTCCATATTTTACATTATCTAAAAGGCAACAAGTGAATGTATAGCTAACTTATTTTTAGTTCAATGTTTCAAGTAGTCTTTGCTAACTTACATTACCTGCTCGAAGCTGATGATTCAAAATCCGAGGCAATGTTAGCTGCTCCAGATGAGGAGTCAGTGGACTGAGAAAACTGATGAGGGACAAGAGTTTTGATTTCTTCACATTCTGCTTTTAATTTCTCCAAATTGGGAAAGTGACCTAAGAAGAACAAAACTTATTTTTAAAAATAAAGTTTAAAACATTGGCATAAAATAAACAATTAATGATGATTGTGTGATAAAACAATCAAAGATGATTGTTTTACAGAAAAAAAATGTTACACAGTCCCTATGGGTCAGTTACCACATTACGTGATACAAAAACACAGAAATTATAACAACAGAATGAAGATAAAGTGTTTTAAAAATGGTCCGTTACTTAATTTTAGTATCAAAAGAATTTGCTTTCAGAAGACCAAATGATGCACCTATTTTCATGGTGCCCCCGCTGCGGGGAAGAAGAGGAAACCGTGCTTCATATTCTGTTTGACTGCCCCAGACTTGCTGATCTCCGTCTCGACAGGTCTTGGAAACTCAAAATTCTCGACCTGTATGGCGACATTTATGCACTACGCAAGACAGCAGGGTTTCTGTCCAGGGCTTTTGCAAGAGAGGATTTGAGCCTCTCAAGCCCTCACTCTAATGGAGTTTGATGATGATGACCTATTTTAATATAATACAGGCAATAGTGAAATCTGTTGTTTTTTTAAAACACTTTTAAGTTTTTGTGATTGGAATGAGAAATGGGGACAGACAGCATAAAGCAGCATTTCTCTTTCAAGGTCATACAAATTTAAAACAATTTGAAGCATTTATTAAAAGTATTAATCATTTAATTATAATTTACTACCCAGATAATTTATTTAGAGACAAGGAATTGAGAGGGGGCTTTTATCAATTGTTTTTGTTTGTTTTGAATGCCCTGAGGTAATCAATAAAAAAAAAAAAAGGGAAATGAAAACTTAATAATACCCAATTAAAAGTAGTAGCTTCAATTGAGAGAATAGACTGCTTCAGTGCATCATCAAACATGAAAAATGCTTAGCTATACCAATGACATTTTAGGGATTTTTATACTCTAAGTATTATATTTTTTTAAATAGACTAAAAGTGAAAGAATGAGTGATGAATGAAACAAGTCCTTCAATAAGAGAAAATAAGTGATGAATAATTCAGTCAGTCCATCAAAGCTTTGGCTGTTGAAGTTAATGATAGAAAAGCTTTAACAAAAATATTTCAATTTACCTGCAACACTCCATAATCCTGAGACTTCTAGTGTTTTTAGTTTTTTCTCTAATTCATTCACACGGTTTCCTAATAATCTAAAGAAAATAATATAATTGTTTTAATATATTTATTAAACCAAATTTATAGGGTTTTTTTTCAAAATTTCATTTTTTTTTTACATTGTAACTGTATTTTTTAGAGCTAATTTTACACAAATAGGGCCTGTTAAAAAAAAAATCTACATCTTAAACTTGTTACTATTAGCTTGCTATCAAATTAATACTGAAGTACCCAATCAATAAAGTTCAAGTGGACTTTTGACAGATCAAACAATTAGAGTAATTTAATCTGATCTTTATCTTCACCTTTTTAACAGCTCTTCAAAATAAGGTTATCTGTAAACAAAGCAAATTTGTGAATATTTTGATGGCCCATTTCTTACTTGTTAGTTTTTCTCTGATGCGACAAAGCCAGGTTCTTGTCATTGATAGTCTCTAACAGTGCCCCACACAGGCCTTGAAGATCTGCCAGTGCTTGAGGTGAGGGCGATATGGAAGATTTATTCTGCATTACTTGTTGGACTAGAAGATGACAAAAATGGATACTATAAACCAAAATAAAGAAATAAAAACAGTCATTAAAGCAGTTACTTCTTACTGTTTCTTGACATTAATATAAGCTCAGTGATTCCCAATGTACATCCCTAGGGCCTGTTATTCTACGCTATCCTATCCCTTGAAATTTGCCTACATTGTGAGATATAAGATATCTATAGGGCAGACAATGTAAAGGTCATCTGTTTCTGTGGCTCACAGGGTGTCATGCGGCCAGCACAATGACCAACAGCTTTTATTTTTCCCCAACTATTTATCCCCGAAAATTTATTTGGCTCATGCAGAAAAAGTTTGGGTTTCACTGATCCTAGTAGAAAAAAACATCAAGAAGTGTTTAGCTACTTTAAGATTGTAACCATAGGGTTACTATCAGATTGCCTTTCTTTTATAATTTTCTCTAGATAAAAAAATGGCAGCTTAATAAAAAAAAAGTTAACTACTAACAATCAATTGCCAATGTAATTACTACTCACTCTGTTTCTGAGTAATCACTAAGCCATCATTGCGACACTGTCCAAGTTTAAGAATACCTTTAGTTTTCTTTTTTTCCAAGATGCTCTGGGGTAAATATTTCACAAAAAATAACATCAGCATCAATCAAATTTGTAACCTTTGTTGCAAGCTAGAAAGCTCCAGTTTTATCTTCTAAAGTAAGTGTCTCTTGATGAAATAAAAAGGTATTATTGACTCACTTTGTATTTAGTGACTGTTGCTATGGCCATAGTTTTTTCTTCTTCCATCTGTTTTAATCTCTCTTGTAGAAATCTGCCATCATGGGGGATCAAGAAAAACAAAATTGTACTGCTCAAAAATAATAAGTTAACTTAAAAATAATAAGATTTAATACTTCTTTAATTATTGATTGAAAATGTGCATTTAAAATTCATATTAATGAAGCATATTTTCATAACATGCCAAAAAAAACAACAAAAAAAACATATTTGTATAACATACTGTTGGTTTACTAACCTATTTTCCATGATAAGAACATCCAGGTCTACAATTCTTTTTTCATCACCACCCAGAATGTAATTGAGCTCTGTATTCAGGCGCTCATATTTTGTACGATAAGCAGCTCTCTCAGTCACTAATTCTTCCTTTTCATCTAATACTTGCTGCAAATCTCTCTCCAACTGAACATACTAATGACATTTCAAAACAAGCATATTTCACTTCAACGTAATTCAATGATCTAATAATTATTAGTAGTAAAAAAAAATAAATAATAAAATTTGTGATAAATTCTACTGTGCCCAATCTAGAATTTTAAGAATTAAAAAAAAACCATAAATTAAACTACCTCTTCTCTGCTAGCTTCCAACTGCCGAACCAACTCTTCTCTTTCATGAGCAGGAAAATGACGGGTATTTAATCCCTCATCTGTGGTACCAACTCGTGATCTAGCTATCTGTTCACGTAAAAGCTAAGAAAATTTTGTAAAACAATTTTTTAAATTATATATTTCAAAACTTAAAAAAAAAAAAAAAGATGAAATGCATTAAAATACAAATTTTTCCTTCAATAAGCCACATCAGGCTATTGTAATAAAGTTTTTCCTTCAATAAGCCACATCAGGCTATTGTAATAAAGTTTTTCCTTCAATAAGCCACATCAGGCTATTGTAATAAAGTTTTTCCTTCAATAAGCCACATCAGGCTATTGTAATAAAGTAAAACACTCAATGGGATGTGGTGGTTAAGCACTTGGCTTCCAACTGAGAGGTCCAGAGTTGGAATATCTATGAAGACTCGGGTTTTTAATTTCAGGATTCTTAGGATGCCCTGGGTCAACCCATCTCTAATGGGTACCTGAATTAAGTTGGGGAAAGTAAGGTGGCTGATCCTTGTGCTGGTCACATGACACCCTCATTAACCATCAGCCATAGAAACAGATGACCTTTACATCATCTGCCCTATAGATCACAAGGTCTGAAAGGGGTACTTTAAAACAATCAATATTTAACTTCTACAGGTTAAATTGACATAAACATACCCCCAAAATTAAAACTACGAAATCAAGGTGAAAGTATGAGGTATCCAATACAATAATAACTGTTATGTTAATCAAAGTATAGCGTGACCCAAACAGCAAAAATTGTTACTCTACCTTAATGTCACCTTCCGCATCTTGAAGCTTCTGGCGAAGGTTGTCTACTTCAAATTTTAATGATTTGTTTGCTTCTTTGGTGTCAAACAGCATGCGAGCTAAAGTCTAACAACATAATATTTGTAATATTAAATATATAAATATTATTATAATAAATATTTTGTTTCTTAATTAATATAAGTTATACATATATATAATATAAGGGTGAATAAATAGAATCTCTCAATATATACTAGTGCATGAATTATAGTTCACATAAAAAATAAATATCCGTCCCACCAAATATTTTCCATCGTACTTGAACTGACCTGTGTTTGAATGTCAGAATAGGTTTTTGGGTCAATTTCGATTGAAGCTGACATCGGCACCTAGAAAAAAAGAATTTAAGTTTAGCCTGTTTTCTTAATTATTAAAAAAAAAATAATGTTGATGTAACATTCATATTTAACAACACGTTGATGTTCTTTTAATTCTTACATCTCCTGTCAATTGTCGTTTCACCATTTGATATCTATCTCTCAACTGTTCTGCCATCAATTTGAACTGATCTCTTTCACTTCTACACTGGTCCAATTCCCTGCTGAGTATTAAAAGAGCCTCGCATTTGCTTTCCAGTTTTCTGCGACAAATTTGATACTGAAAAAATAAAAATGTGCACACTGACATAATATAATAAGCAAAATATAATGTTGCATTCGGTTATGCTGTGAATAAATAAATGTGAAAATTGTATTTGTTTAGGGTGGACAAAAAATGATTAAAAACATCCTTTGCTCTGCTCAACGTACATAATTTGTTTAGGAGTGGAGTTGTCCTTTAAATCCATCCTGGGCACAATGAATACAATCAATTTACATTTAGTTTCCATTTCTGTGTTCACATTTTGTTTTACACAAAATTGTCAGTTTAAATAAGCTTAAACAATTTTTGTTTAAAATTCAGTGTTTAGTTTACAAACAAATTAAACAGATTTGTTCCCAACTTGAACCATTCCACTATAGATAACATAGATTTATTATTAAAACATCATAAAGAATAGGTTGTACTGGAGAGTCTTCAATTCACTTTTACTTTTCCTAACTACTATCATGTACCCCTGAAGTTTTAAAATTCCAGTCTTCACCAAGATTCAAATATGTAACCCCTCATTTTGGCAGCCAAGCACTTCAATACCCACTTACGATGCACCTCGTTAAGTAAAAACTCAAAACAAATAAATGTTACAAAGTTATTAAGATTTTAAGAAAATAAATCAACAGAATAAGGCAAAGTGAGTTTATCTTAGTTATCTTTAAGTTATATATTACTTCAGACTGCTGATAATACAAAGACAAGGTTTATTTTTGTTAGCCTTAACTAACTAATGTAATCTGTTCATACAACTATTTTTAAAATGTGTTTAAGGCCATTAAAAGAATATTTTTATAAATACTTTTATTGCTAGGTGTTTCACTATTTTAAGTAAAAATGTATACTTCAGTTTGAAATGAGTGATTCAGCTTGCTATCCCCTAGTTCCATCTTCTATATTCCACTTAATGCTACACAGAAATATGATCACTAACAGGGTATATTGGACTCATGATTCAAACACAAGCCTTCAGCACTTTGGTGGTCAAGAAAACATCAATAAATAACATCTGTCATCTATAACATGGTTATTTCTAACAGCTGTTGCATTTCTCTTTCTCTCTCTTTAATTAGTGAAGTTTTAAGAAATATTGATAGAACTAGATAATCTTGTATGTAGTCTGAACAGATTAAAATATTTACAAATTAGTTGGGCAAATATGATGTTAAAGAATAGCTATAATGAATTAAACTAAACATGGCTTTATTAGCTTTCCTTCTATAATTATTTGGCCATCATCAAATTTTTATACTTATGCTTATATTCAATTTTTATGTTTTTGTAGCAAGATTCATAAATAAATAATAATTTTTCAGAGAATAAAAAATCAGATTTACTTGAAAACAATAGTAATTTTTAAAAAATGATTACAATTTTTTTATGGTTAACATTTATAAATTGTGTATTAGGATTTCTTTACATTTAGAAAATTTTTCATGTTAAGGTTCAAACATTAAAACTATTTAATCTTATTGTAATTCAATTAAACACATTTTCAAATACAAATTTCTTTTTGTATATTTTAACTAACCATTTGTGTATTGATCAGATGGAATAATTTAATAATGTCTCTTTGTAAATTTCACTTGCATTTTATTTTTAATACAATACTTTTTTTTTTTTAAATTACTTAAAGTTCTCTGATGTTTTTAATGTTAAACCTATTAGATTAGACAATAAATAAAGATTTTAAAATTAGAAATGTAAAATTTAACCTGGAATAACAGAAATCAAAATGTTCTTAGTTTAATCATCATCTGTGATTTTTATTTCAAATTTCACAATCAACTCTTGTAAAACACTATCAGTTAAAGCAGTTTGAAAATGGAATTAAACTCAAATGTCTACAGGTATTTTTTTATGACAATGTTTTTATAGTCATATAAATATTATTTTAGCTGTTGTTTTTTTTAATCATTTGATGAATTAATTGTTAAAAACTTACTTTTCTGCTGGGCGTATCCAAATTTTGAAATCTTTTTTAAACATTTTTAATAGGAAAAAAAATGAGTAGTACTTTGAACTATTGTTTTAATCTCCATTTATGTATAAATAATGGTATACATTTTACATTGAATTTGTTAGCATAAAATAAAATCTTAAAAATGTTGAAGCTAAATATATTAGTATTTCACCCAGCTGTTGTAGAAACCATATTTATCATTACATTATGGTCAAGACAGCTCATAAATCATATTATAATGACTGATATAAATAATTATTCTCATATTAAAAAAGTGGTTAATGTTATTGTTCATTCTTCTATATGTTCTATATGGAACTATAAAGCAATGCAATGGAACATGTATGTATATTTCTGCCATTTATCTTTACCCTTAGGAGAGAATTAGCACTACAGATGTCATCAATAGTAAAAACAAGACAACATCAATGAACTGTCAATCTGGCTAGTAGGTGTGTCAAGTAGCAGTTAGTGATTTCCTTGGTCTAGGAAGATGTCAGGTGGGAATGAGAGCTAAGTGTGATTTTATACATGTCATATTATTATGTATAATTTATGTAAGTTGGTGTGTGATTGACAAACAGTAAACTATTCATTAGCTAACTTTTTCTCTCCCAAAGAAACTTTTTGCTTAAGTAAACCATTTAGCCTTTCAAACAAAGAGTTCGATATTAATTTTAAGCCTATTTAATTTATTAAATTATTTTACATTTTATTCTTTCTGTAATAATAATGTGAAACTGTCAAACTGATTTGCAAGTGACCTTATTAAGCAAAATTCTCATTAGGATCTTCTTAAATATTACACATATCCCTTCAAAAGAGAATTTAATTACGTTCTACTACACTTCATCAAATTACAACAAGAAACAAAATATAAAATATAATATACATCCAGAAGTCACCCTGCTAGATCAAAAATTTAATGAATAGAGAGTTATACTTATATCTTTCCTTTGTAATTAAAACTGTATATATAAAAGTTTTCCTTACAGACCTTGTGGTCTAT
The DNA here is from genome assembly GCA_030265305.1 of Biomphalaria pfeifferi. Taxonomy (NCBI): domain Eukaryota; kingdom Metazoa; phylum Mollusca; class Gastropoda; family Planorbidae; genus Biomphalaria; species Biomphalaria pfeifferi. The sequence goes on along the minus strand of JASAOG010000053.1, from coordinate 3,562,416 downwards.
AGGGTAGATGATTAAAGGTTATGTTTCTGTGGCCTGTGTTAACAAGGGTATCATGTGGCCAGCACAACGACCAACCGCCTTTACTTTTCCCCAACTAATGTCAGGTACCCATTAGAGTTGGGTGGACTCAGAGGAAAGTTTCTGAAATTAAAATTGCAATCTTCACTCTTCACCAGGATTCAAACCAGGGACTCCCGGTTCTGAAGCCAAGTGCTTTTACCACTCAGCCTCCAAAGACTGTATACATGGTAATATGGTATGTATGAGCTGTGGCAACAATAGTCCTGTTTGCGCTAGGACATAATAAATAATCTTCAATTTGGAAGTACGGTAACTTCCATAACTTATAAAATAAAAGAACTCATACACGCTATTTTATATTATAAGTAAAATTTAATGTGTCCATTAATATAATTAGCCTATTATACCTCTGTAGTGATGGTGTCGAACCGACTTGCAAGTGACTCTGTGCTAGTATTATTATGTGCCATAATGTGAAATACACTTCAGGGAAAATAAATCAGAGCATCACAACAATTTTGCTTCTGCAAACGATATCCCTAAAAATGTATTGAAAAGGTTTATTAAACATGTTACAACTTGCAAGGGATTTTCAAAGTTTTCTAAAATTTCACTTTCAGGTATTCATTTTATTTTTTCCAAAAAAATGAACTTTTTGAACAGAAATGTCTAAGATAAATCGGAAAAATCTTGGAAGACAACAACCACTCGCTCCATCATAACTACGTCAATTCATCGCGGAGTGGGCGACTGCTGTCAATCAAGACAAGAACAGAGCTGTACAAAAACTCATTCGTACCTCACTCGGTCAGACTTTATCAACACCGCCCTTTGATCAAGAAACATAAAAAGGACCAAGATGCTTGTGTGTAGTTGCTGAATGAACTCTTTATGTTGTTTCTGTTCTATGTATGTGAATGTTTCTGTTGTGTTGTTTTTATATGAGAAAAGAGTCCTTGTAATCACAACAAATTTCCATAAGGATCAATAAAGCTGTCTTAGTCTTAATAGATTAGACAGACAGACAGATACTTAGATTAGATTAGGGCCTGGCCTGCTTTAACACATCACTCTATTCTGATCTATCCTGTGCATAACACACACTCTATGCCCGGACTCTTATCTGCTGTAGACCTGCCTCTACACCATCAAGCCACTGTATTCGTGGTCAGCCTTTGGGGCTCCTGCCTTTTGGTTTTTGCCGGGGAACAATCTTTGCTCCTCTGTTCACTGGCATTTTTTTGAGGTGACCTGCTCAATGTAATCTGTTCCTTTTTATATTTTTATTTCCATCACTATGGAGGGGGTCTTCATATAACTGGTATATTTCTTGGTTGGGAGTCCTTCATTAGCTTACTTCATGTATGGCACCATACATTTTTCTGAGGATATTCCTTTCTTAAGTATTAATGGATTCTCTATTGTTTTTGTCAGTGTCCAGATTTCACTTCCATACATGGCTACTGGTCTTGTGATGGTTTTGTAAATATAGTTTTCTTACATATAAATTTGCTTTTAAGTACGTGTTGTGTATTATGGAAAGCTACGTTGCCTGCCGCTAGTCATTTATGCATGTATCTTACTTCCTAAATATGTAAACGTTTCTACATTTTCAAACTTGAGGTTAGTAATTTGATTAAGCGTATCACCTTTTGAATAAAAAAAATTCAAAAATTATCACTTTTCAATGATTCCTTCATTGTCCTTATTTCATACATGCTTCGCGGGGTTCCTGTGTTTGAGACATCCTACCTTCTCAGAAATTCATGTTAGGATGTTTCCAACAGACTCTTGGCGTGTTATCTTGCAGTTTGGCTTTCTACTAATAAATTCTAGCTTCTAAAAGCCTACATTATTCCTTAGTTTACCATTCTTTTCAAAACCGCTGCAGATTGTTTTTGAATTTAAACATTTCAAAAAAAGCTTAAGTCATCATTTGGATTAAAACCTTTTTCTTTCAACAATCTCATCTCATCTCTGCCTGTGGTCCCTTCTGGGGCATATTCCCCCAACCAGCTTCCTCCAGGCATCTCAATTCTGGGCGAGTCTCTCCAACTGTCCCCATGTCTTACCCATCTGCTTCCAGATCGCTGCGCCAAGTATTTCTGGGCCGTCCCCTCTTCCAACAATACTGAGACTAATTTCACTTTGTTGCAAAGTTTGCTTCCACAGTAAAGATATTAGATCTAGATATATGGTAATATAATATATCTGACTGATTGGAAGACAAAAAAATTGAAGAAGACAATGAATCCATGATCAATCATTCAATGCTCGATGATGGGTTGAAATTTTTTATTGATTTTCAGAAGAAATATATTTGTTCTTTAGAGACAATGACACCTAAGGCTAAGATGAACTAAATATATGACGGTGAGTGTGACATGTCACACACACACCCAGTGACAGTAACTTGAGTAACTCTCATTTCATAAGTTGAGTAACGACTGTCACTGTATAGAGTAAAGGATGGTTGTCGGCCACGCTAAGCCATTCTCCGGCCATTTTTAAGTTTCAAAATTCATAACTCCGTAATGGTCTAACCTATGAATAAACTGATGGTGTCAATGAATTCGTCATCCTTTTGTCTATAAAAATAGCTATTTTGTAATGTATCACTACGCATAGTTAAAATTAGATCTGATGTGAAGAGGGGTAGGTTGGGTTTTCTGATGCGTAAAAGTCATGATTTTTGTCTCTGTAAAAGTTGTGGGCCGGTTTGGAGATTTATCTGCCACTTCAAAGGAAATAGATGTCTTCTATATATTAAACATGTTATTAATAAGACATTTCATCCTTAATTTTATCATTTTCTACATTAACGCAACGACACAAGCCATATTATCACTTTTCCCCACGCTTTCATTCTCGGCTTGTAACTGACGTCGCACCATGGCCACCACTTTGGGCCTAGCCTAGCTGGTCACGCTAGGGGAAAAATATCGCCTCTGTTGTGGGGGAGAAAAGGAGGAGTATTCTCTCTAGTCTACCTACGGGGCACTTTTTTCCCCCCGTAGCACAGCTCCACTAGCGCAGTGTGTGCCTGTCTCACCTTAGCCTTTTTGGTACCAGTCAGATAATTGCTAGTCTCCTGCTCTCTCTCTCACCTGCTTTTTTTCTTTTTTTTTTAGAGCGTGTAATGGTATGCTTGAGAGACATGGAAAAAAAGGGAAAGGGTGGGGGGGGGAGGCTTCATGTAGTATACTCTCTTTTGATTTTGACAATCTCTTAGAATGTTGATGTTTCACACAATGGCCATTTAGCGCACATGGTCGATCAATAATTGTAGGCTCGAGGTCTACAATGATATTGCTATTGTGACTTTTTTTTTCAGCTGCCCATTGATGCTAATTTATTATTATATAAAGATGTGCACTTAAGTGCTATAACATTTGTACATATTTGTTGCATATTAAATGGTTTAAAATAAATGGTTATACGTTTTGCATATACCACATTAACTTTTTTTTTATAAATATGTTCCAAATTTTTTTTAGTGAAACATGTAACAAACACACACAAGAACACATACATAACTTAAATATACATTTTGTACTATATTATTTTAACAAACAACAAAATTACTCTTGTAAGTGTTTTAAAAAAAACAAACAATAACAATTTATTTATTTCCCCATATTTACTGTGTCAAGTTATTTCCCTTTGATGACTAGCGTCATATGACGATATGTTGTCTTATTCAGAAAAGGTAAATCTTGTTGGCCATCCCCTATTTACATGTTTAAGTGGGAAAGGAGAGTCTGGGTTGTACAATTTATCTGTTTCTAGTGTCTATTTAGAAGCATTATATCTGGGTTTTAATTGACTAATGCATTTGGGGCTTAAAAATCGTCTTAGCTCCAGACCCTAACTCGTTCTTCCCCTTGGAAGAAAAAAAGCTAAGTTTTACAGTAGTCTACTTTGACCCCAGATAAATTTACTTTCTCTCAATATAAAAGGGAGCTGTACGTGTCGGAAGTGTGACAAAATAGTCCATGCGCAATATTTATGCGGAAGTTGGGTAGTAAACATTCAAATAAAGAAGATTTAATAATAATACATCGAGGTGGCCGATATGCGAGACGAAACCCAGGTGGCAGACAACCATCCTTTACTCCAAAAGTCTAATGAGACTAGACTAATGTTTAATTGAGTTGATTCTAAACTCAACCGTCTGACTTGTGACAGTCACTCAGACACTATCATTTTCTCATTATTAGTATATTACTCATTTACTTTAGTCATTAATCTTACTGCAAAAAAATCTTACTCACTCGTTACTCTCATCACTCATGTCTCAGTGTCTGAACTGAACTTCTGAAGCCAGGGCCAGAGTGACTGTGAGAGTGAGGATCCAACAAGTTGAACAACACAACAATTAATTACAATGTCTTGGTCTTCCAACTCTTAGTCTTACCTGTCCTATGCCGATTAATAATAACTTTTCGCTGTCTCTAGAGATCTAAGGTTTAACTTCTATATCTAGATTAAAATCTAGACTAGATTCTTGTCACTCTACTGAGTAGGCCTACGCTAGATTTAGTCTAGACGACTAGGGTAAATTCTGTGGTAATATTCTAGAGCTCGATTATTAGATATGACTGATATGTAGATCTATATCTAGATATAGATCTAGTCTATGTAGATGTGAGTTCTGGTTAGCATTTTTAATTGTAGATCTAAATATCATTGAAAAGTTTCGCAGTAAAGTTTTTTTTTCCTTCCCAGATTTTTTTTAAAATTACATTTTCTAAATATTATTAGCTCACACGAACAATTTCTTACTGAAAATTGGTTCATAGACTATCAGACTATTGTCTAATATATAGGCCCTATTATACATTATGAGTCTATAATAAAATACACGTAGAAAGAAAAAGATAATAGGCCTATTATAAATATTTATGTATGTACAATAGGAGGATTCAAAGTCTCAACTGAAAGCTACGGTTCAAGGATATGTTACTATCTTAGTTTGAATGCACCATACCATTCTATGCCAATTCAACCGAAAGTATTTATATAATACGCAGCCTGTAGGCCTACATTTTTAAAAATATGTGGTATATATAATCTCATGAGGAATTTTTGATCTCCCATCGAGCGTCTTCCTGGTGGCGGATAGGGAAATGCCCTCCAGACTTGGCGAATACCGGGTAAATAAAATACCCGGGGTGGACCAAAATCAAACCAGCTGCCTTTCAGTAAGAGGAGAGATCCACAAAGGCTGGAGCATCTTACCCGAAAATAAAGGCAGCTATCAAGAGAAATGAATGAGGAAGCACCCCCCCCCCCCTTTTAGGGTTATGCGCAGGGATGACAACCGAGTCAAATTAAAAAAATATTGTTACGAAAGCTAAAACACATAATATATGAAAAACTGGTCAGACCATAACGAACTATGCCTGGAAATGGACATGACGATACGGCTAAGAGTCCGGGCATGGATTTATGGCCTCCTTCAGACGCGAAGCGACTATGGATCATCTCATGGAAATGAGATGAATGCCTGGGCATTAGCTGTGGTCGGAACGATGTCGCCCACACGTCAGTCCCCCCCCCCCCCCACTCCACGCAGCTGATGTATCCAAAGAAACGGCAGTGCCGATACAGTTTGGGGTCAGCGGCGTCGCAGGTTCTGCCAGAGTGTAGCACTGGGTGCTGCAAACTGCCTTAGGGTCGCCAGCTCCTGATTTTTCCTCAGGGTTGACTCCCGAAGCCTTTCCCATGATTGGGTATAGCTGCAAGGCAACAGAGGTTTGAATTCAGAGTTTCCCTTCTCCTAGGTGGGTATAGCCACTGTTATAGCCAGCCATGGCTAATGAGCCCCTCCTGCCCGAAGCTTACTGGTTAAGGCGCCAGTTACTCGCCTTTGCCTCTTCTGTTAGTGAGAACAGTTCCGCCGGACTCAATATCTGAGCTACACGTGAAGGCCAGGAGTTGGACTGGTTGTCAGAGGCTATTTGAGACACATGACATTAGAAGCATTTTATAGGTGGTGGAGTGCTTACATCCATTACCACTTCCGGCAATGACAACCCGGAACCGGGCATGGATACGTAATATTAAAGAATATGATAGATCAGTATGGGAAAATGTGCTAGAGCAGGTCAGTGCCCTCCATGGGCTGTAGTGCCATTAGGATGGGTGGATGAGTGCGTTCATGGGCGTAGCCAGGATTATTTGGGGGGAAAGGACCCCCCCCCCCCCCGCCAAATATATATATGTAATATAATAATAATAATAAATATATTTATATGTGTTTGTCTGTGCGTATATAATTAATTTTTATTACATGGTAGACCTCACCAAGGCTTTCGACACGGTCAGTCGCGATGGTTTGTGGAGGATTTTGGCCAGGCTGGGATGCCAATCTACGTTCCAATCCATTCTCAAGCAATTGCACTTGGGACAAATAGGCCAGATCAGACACAATGGTGCCCTTTCTGATCACTTCCCAAAAGAAAATGGCGTGAAGCAGGGCTGTGTACTTGCTCCTACTCTATTCGCTATCTTCTTTGGCGTAATGCTGGGTCAAATGAGGCAGCGATTGCACGATAGCATCGATATCCGGTTTCGTTCAGACGGCAATGTGTTCAACCTTCGACGTCTACAATCCCATGCAAAAACAAAGGAGATGGTCATAACGAAGCTTCTCCATTCCGATGATTGCGCCCTGCTTGCTCACAATGAACATGACCTCCAGAACGCAGTAAACGAATTTGCATACGCTGCCGCCTCTTTCCGTCTATCTATAAACCTCGGGAAAACAGAGGTCATGTTCTAGAAGTCGCCCAATAAAACATACTCAGCCCTAAGGATCACCGTAAACGGAAGGCCCCTTAATGTGGTAGACCACTTCACATATCTAGGTAGTATAGTGTCTAATGACGCCTCATTTTCAAGGGAAGTTGATAATCGTCTGGCCAAGGTCAGTAGCGCTTTTGGACGCCTTCAGGCGAGAGTTTGGCGAAACAGATCGCTCCGCCTGCCACAAAAATCAGTGTCTACCAGGCGGTGGTTCTCTCAACCCTTCTGTATGGCTTTGAGACATGGACACTATACAGGAAACATCTAAAACTTCTTGAGCGCTTCCGCCAAAGATGATTTCGCTCCATCATGGACATACGGAGGCAAGACCGCACTGCAAACAGCGATGTCCTTGCGAACGCCGGTATGGACAGTATAGAGGGACTTCTTTTGGACCGACAGTTGTATGGGAGACGAACGTATGCCAAAGGCAGTCTTTTTTTTTTTTGTGAGCTAAAAGGTGGTCGACGTAACAGAGGCGCCCCACGGAAACGCCTCAAAGACAGGTTTAGGCGTCAACTTTCCTTGGCTGACATAGAAGAGAGCACCTGGTTGGATGCGGCCTCAGAAGGAGGCAGCTGGAGGTCACTCACGAAGGCCGCAGGATACACATTTGAGACCAAAAGAAAATCTGCTGCCGAGGACAAACGCAGACGGTGAAAAGAAAATCAAAATCGACCGCCTGCGGACAATGGTTATGCTTGCCCTGGCTGTGGCAAAATATGTAGGTCGCAGCTGGGACTGCGCAGCCTCGGGAAATACTTCTTTTCTCACTAATCTTCGGACTCGAAGACTAGCTTTATTATTATTATTACAGTTTTAAATTTCATTCTTTTGGAAGACGTTTATTTTACCCTACAATGGGTTTTCCTGGAGTTAGTGGAAAAATTGTAGACTCCCCGTCTTTGCCAGCAAAGGGATCTAGGAGAGTGCTGTGAGCTTCCCCAGCGCAAGGCGAAGCCCCGCCGCCAAGCACTATTCCGGTATTGAATGCCAATAAAATATAGCATTATCATGCTATCATAGACATAAATAAATATTTATTTATGTCTATGCCTGCTATTAAAAAGTCTCATTTCAAAAAACTAAATGTGCTATTCTTACTGACTTAAATCCTCCCGCGCCGATTGACTCATTGGGCGGCAAGCTGTTTCCACAAAAATCTGTCACTGGCAATGTCTGAAGCCTCTTTACACCTGCTTTGATCACGTCCATGAAAGTGTGTCGTGAAGTAGTACTAGGATGTTCCTGTAGGCGCTTTTCTCGTAATGGCCTCCATGTCATCACAACTCTTCCCTATAAACATGCCCATTACGGCCCGGTATCAGTTTTAATTAGGGTTATCCCCCTTTGCCCTAAATGGGCGCGGGTACCGTTTGCACATTAGCGTCATAAGGTTCCCATTAGGGACCAATACGGGCAACCCTAATCGTGCCAATATCGGCCCAGAATCGGGTAAACCCACTTCCGGATTCATTGGGGATTTCCAGAATCGTGTCATAATCAAGCCCATACTAGCCGCAATGGTTTAGTAACTGAAATATTTATTAGGGTTAACCCTTATTGTGCCATTATCGGTCCAATGCTGGCACTAATGGTTTAATAACTGAAATATTTATTAGGGCTCAAATAGGTATTATCATGCAAATACTGTCTCCGATGGTTGTCATTAAATTTTATAATGGCTTAATTAGGGATAATCTTTAATGTTTTTCAATACTAGTTTAAAACAAATTCATTATAGTGATTTTTTGTTTATAATGCCCTTTTTGTTCAGATGCAGCTCAATGGCTTAGTATGACATTTTAAACCTTTTACATAGTTCTACTTTCACACTGATGATTTAGATCTAGCAATAGAATTATTTTACATAATTGTTTGGAAATTATAATGAATAATTGAAACAGTGCATGATCTCTATATACATCTAGCTATAATGTCAACATATTTATAAAGTAATGGACATGTTAAATTACATTTTTGGGTTTGAACACTAGCAAACAATACAATTTTTGGTAATGTTCTATATAAGACTTGCATGCTCTGATCATTCATTCTTAAATCAAACTTACACAATTCACTTTTTAAAATTTTTTATTCATGGAATAATTAACCATCACAAAAGACAAATATAACAGCACAAACAAGATATCAAGACAGCATTTTCATTTAATTCTTAGCATTCTTTACAAGCTGACTTCAAGATTGGTGGCAATAATTCATATTTTGACTTCCATACAGCAGCTGGAACAAACAAACAAACAAAAAAATATTATAGTCATGTAACAAATCTACCTTCAAGCTGTATTAATAATTTAAAAAATCTAACAAACATCAGAAGACCTTACATTTATCTATGTGGACATACTATTTAACGGCTATATTTCCAGCCCTTGATGATAAATGGTGCTAAAAAATTAGGTTGCTTCTAAAGCCTATTAAGCAACTCAAAAATTAATGGTATTTCAAAATTTGGTGTTCAATCTTCTCCTTAAATTAAATGTTATGAATTGGTGTCAGCAAATGTGGCACTGGTATTTGACTATGCTAAAAGTGCAATGGCAGACTAGATCTAGCTAGGCTTCAATTCATTCAATATTATATTTTGTCCAATTTATTTATATTAATTTTATCAATGGCAATGGCAGACTAGATCTAGCTAGGCTTCAATTCATTCAATAGTATATTTTGTCCAATTTATTTATATTAACTTTATCACAGGCTCTTACTAATACAACTATATTCTGTTGTAATTAGAGTTCGATGGTAATTTTAAAAATAAGTTTGCTGAAAAGTTATTCTAGAATTAAAATAAACAATGATCACAGTGAAACTTAGAAAAAAAACATAACAAAAAAAAAAACAAAAAAACAAACACAACCAGCATATTTCAAAATTAGGATAGCATTTCTTTATTTACATTTAATCAATTTCATCCCAATAACAATTTTCTTTCAGATTGCTGATCAGTAATCTAAAAGCAAAATTTAATTCTTCTTACCTTCTTGAGCAGGCTTGCTTATGAAAAGATGATGAACAGCATCTGTACTGCATGCATAGGTTATTATTGACCTAAAAGATTAATGTCAACTTCCCCTAAAGAAAAATTTGGCGATCTGTTAAATAAAAAAAAACAAACAAAAAAATTACAATAGATATAATAGAGGCAAAACAAAAAATGTTTAAGGTATGGTATACAAGAAGGATTGTTGCTATTTAATGACATTAGGTTAGAATCAATTCTATGTAGGCCCTATTTTCATTGTATAAATGTTCATGTGACAAGTCAAAAGCTTGCTGTCAGAGTCACTCAATTTTATCACAGCATTAATTACTATTATCATTTTTTTTATTTGTATATTATTTATTATTATTTTATTTTAGTCATTTCCCCGTCCTATCTCCAATTTCTTCACACGCCCCACCCTTTCCTCTCCAGGCTAGACTTAGTCGACCACCTTGGGACAACTAGACCAAGGCTTTCACTTATCTCCCTTGACCGGGGTAAAGATAAACACAGTCTCTTTGATGTCTGACGGCCGCAGTTGACACCACCTTGGGTGGAATGCAAACCAATCTTTCTCCCACCCCCTCTCCCACGTCTCTCTTTGATCAAAGAGATTACTAGGGTCAACACGCATCGTGGCACTCCCAGGTGCGACTCTTGTCAGACTTCACCCACTTGTAAGATAATTCTTAGCCTAGGACATTTCCTGTTTCCGCCCACATTTTCCAGGCCTATATATAAGGTAGATAAAATCAAGCCAGACTCTCTCATTTCTCATTATAATCATTTATTCAAACTCCTAGAGGAATACCTGGTGGTAAGCCGAACTTAATCACAAGTTCCATCTTAATTACTTTGTGTGCATATTTCTCACTGGATATTATCATGTGTATTTTATTATTTCACTTATATTTATTTAGTGCATTGTGTATTTCTCACTGTCGTAAGTAGAAAACATAAACATGGCATAGGTATATATTTATATATTGCATTAATCTAATGCTACGTTGCTCAATTGATCGTTGACGTAACCATGTATATCTTATTTTATTCCCTTTACCTCGGCGGTAGAAAAGAGATATGAATTATCTCCCCTGTAGTCATTTTACTCTAACAAGAGTTGCGCCCCTTGAATGGACACCCTCTCCATTCAAGCGTGCTCCATAGTTCTCGGCCGACGGTCATATGTAAACAAACCGTCATGGTCGCTGACCATCGCCCATTTCCCTCCTCCAACTTGTGTTCTTTATTTGAGATTATTATTTCCCCTTTCTGTACATTTCTATATTGCTACTATCTGCCTTCTATTTTCCAAATCTCATTTGTCATCATCTCCTCGTGGTACTCAAAAACAATTTTACCAATCTGACGAATGCACCTCAGTCGAGGGCATCGATAAGATGCATGAGAGACATGTCCTAACTTGTCTTTATTTATCCACAGCCTTCCTCAGGTGTCTGCCTATTTGCTGTTCAGTGTCTACTTGACACTATTCAAATATTGCCTATTTACCTGCCTATTCATTTGGCAATATCTGCCTATTCATCGGATCACTTGCCACTTGCTATTGAGTATCTTCTACTGTCTACGTGGATCTACTTAACTCTATTACTTGACGCTATCGGCTCTACTTGCCCACCTGTCAGCTCATTAGGTGCGACGTCCCTATAGACCCAGACATGTGCGAGATGTCATAGCTACGCCAAACCCTCCGCAACTCACTGGACTCACCCTGCACTACACTGCCCACTGCAGATCAGCTCTGCCCGCAGTACACTTGTGCCCACTACAGATATCAGAACTTTGGATTGAGACTCCACAAGAACTGTATCGTCGGCGTCCCTCTACCCGCTAGAGTGCCACCTCAAGCCAGGATACAGCCAGCTGCAACCCAAGCAGGACAACCAGCTAAGTTCAGAAGACAAAGTGACATACTCTCTTATTAAGTGCAAGAGTGATGATTAAACATAGCAGTGCTTAGAGATAGATGCAAACCCTCCCCCTTTTTATTCTTCTATGTAAATAGTAAATAAATATTCTACATCTTTAACTTTGTATCTATCTTTCATTGCTTGTCTCGTTGCGTGTCTGCTCCCGATTTATATGCTGACGGGTTGGTGTGTGATAGTTTCAAAAATAATCATCCCCTAGACATCAAACACGCCAAACACACGTCACTTTCCCCAACCTGTCAGTTCATTATAATTTTTTATGCAAATTAATAATGAACTTAAATCTCAGTGAAATGACAAAAAGCTGAAGATATTGGTCTCGGCCATTGTTTCATAAGATTAACATTTATTTTACATTTTTAAATTTAATTGATTTGATCTCATTAAAATTTTCATTTGGTTAGGGGGGTGGCGGTCACTGATCAGTAATCTTAAAGAAAAATTTATTCTTCGTACCTTTTTGAGCAGGCTTCCTCATGAAAAGATATTGAACAGCATCTGTAGTGCATACATAGACAATTCTTATTGTCAGCTGCCCTTAAATAAAACTGACATTCTAAAAAAAAAAAATACAATATAAAATTATAATAAAAACAAATCCTGAAATGTTTATGGTATGGTGTATAAGAAAAACTGTTGTTATACTATAGCCTAATGATGAGACTCTGTATTTTTTCTTTAACAGTATCCACACAATGAAATTTTAAAAAGCCTAAGCCTTAGCTAAGCATATAGAATGAATCCTAGATCAAATTGTAGAAAAATGTATAATATAATAATTAGTATTAAGACCTCTAGATATTCTAGCTAGATCTAAATATGATAATCTTTATCTATGTCTAGTTTATAGATCTAAAATTTCTAGATCTGTATAGATCTATTTAATTCTATTACCTAGAGTCTTTAAAATTTACAAAAAATAAAATCTAACATGTATTGAGTATTGGTGAATAAAGATCTAACGCTACCTGGACCAGGTTATGTGGTATGCATGATGGACTGTTAGGTTGCCTCGATGGTCTCTGCATGGTCGTCTTGTTCATACCCTGAAACTGCCATCACTTCCCTAGAAGCTCCTTTGAGGTTTAGACTACCAAGTAGATATCTTCAACTCTGAAGGAACATAAAAAAAAAAACAATGTCAATATAGGGCTATAGGGTTAGCCGTTAGTCTATTACATAGATATACTATATACATATTTAGCTAGATATATCTCAATATCTGATTTTAAAACCAAAAAAAAAAAGAAAAAAAAAAAGGTTTGATTTTATTTATTTGTGTAAATTTAAACAATCTAAACTCTACTAGACTAGATTGTCAAGATCTGGAGTGTAAGACTATTATTGTACATTAGTCTCTACAAAGTAAATATCTATATTATAAGTCTATAGGTCTATGACTATAACTAGATCTAGAATTATTTAATCTAAATGACCTATCACCTATAGTATGAAAAAATTAAAGATGTCTATATTAAGAATATATTAAATATTATTCTATATCTACTAAATTTTCTAATAACTATTCTAGATTTAGAATCTAGACTATTCTAGACTATCTTTTATTAGAAATAAGTTTACTATGTCTTAGTATATCTTATACTAATATTATAGGTCTAGTCACTCTAGGTCAATTTTTTTAACCTCAAAATATTTGAATTAGAATAGAACTAAAATCTATATTACTATAATAATTATTACATTAATATACCAAAGTCCTAAGTCTAAGTATTAGTTTACGGTTACATGACTAGATAGGCATATAGATCTAATAATCTGCCCTAAAGTAAAAGGTAGTACATTTAGATTTAAGATCTAGTAAGTCCTTAACTAAATCTAATTCTATGCTGCAGATGCATTTCATGGTAGATTCTAGATCTAGAATCTATTCTAAATAGTAAATCTAGTCATAACGCATGCATGTTAATCACTTAAGTCGTCTAGATCTAATTTAATAGGTCTCAAGTCTAGATATAATATAATTATTATATTGTACTAGATCTTAATCTAGTAGCCTATATTATAATAAAACTGGTCTAGAGAGATCTAGAATCTAGATCTATCTCTAGATTCTTAGCATTCTAGATTATCTAGATATCTATTCTAAGTCTAGACCTAATCTACTATCTAGATTAGATCTGTTAGTAGTGTTAGAGTACTTAGAGATTCGTCCTCTGTACCTGTGATAGGCTAAGGACTTTAGTAGACTATATCAGTATATGCCATGGCTGCTGCCAGTGCTGGCATGAGTTGAAGAACATATAATATCAAGAAGTACAGCTCATATAACAGATCTATTAAAATTTTAAATTAATGAAAGTCTAGATTCACTAGACCTAGATCTATAGCTCTATAACTTGTAGTATACCTAATAACTAAACAGATTTAGGTCTAGATCTAGCTAGCTCTAAATTGATCCACGTGCGTACGTTCTAGAGTGAAGACTGAATAATCCAGTTTGTGCCGAATATCGCGAGCTTAAAAGAAATGATAGCTTCTTTTTCATTGGTCGAAAAAAATGTTAACATGTATAAAACTTTTTTTTTTTAAATCTAAATCTAGAAAAAAAAACAACGAATATGTTCTCCTTTAGATTCTATCTGTGATTAAATATTACTAGATATAAATATATTTTTTTAGTGAGCACATTAAAAATTCAGACACACACACATACACTATTTGATTACGAAAAGTCTGCATTGGGCCCATACGGGTAAAACTTCACTATTCCAGTTAAGGATTTCCCCAATAGAACCCTAATTAGATTCTATCTGTGATTAAATATTACTAGATATAAATATATTTTTTTAGTGAGCACATTAAAAATTCAGACACACACACATACACTATTTGATTACGAAAAGTCTGCATTGGGCCCATACGGGTAAAACTTCACTATTCCAGTTAAGGATTTCCCCAATAGAACCCTAATTAGATTCTATCTGTGATTAAATATTACTAGATATAAATATATTTTTTTAGTGAGCACATTAAAAATTCAGACACACACACATACACTATTTGATTACGAAAAGTCTGCATTGGGCCCATACGGGTAAAACTTCACTATTCCAGTTAAGGATTTCCCCAATAGAACCCTAATTATTTAAAAAAAAATCTTAATATAACCTACAAAAAGGATTCAAAGCAAAATGTAGCTTTAAGACAATTACTACTAAATTTTAAAACATCATAATATTGTTTTTTTATATTATAATAAAGATTTCATCATCTTGGTTCTGGCGTGACTAGGGAAATCCCACACCGGCACGAAAGCGGAAAGACGTTAACGGCCCAATAACTAAAATCCCACACCGATCCGTTAACATTTTTATAGGAGCGAGTGTAAGTAGGGCAATTTACCCAATGAAACCTTATTACCCCACACCACGCCAAAATGGTTTCGATAGGGATTTGTTTATAGGGTTATTATGCGTAATTCATTTATCGGAGAACATGTCCCGCAAACCCCAAGCGACGCTCTGTCACAACCTTACTAAGGGGTTGACTCCCAGTTCGGCATAGGGGTTCCTTGATTGAGATCCCATCTCTAGAATTGACTCCTAAAATCCGTCTAAGCCATCTTTTTTGTGCCACATTTAGTCTTTTTCTATTTCGGCAGATGACTACGCACTGCACTTTATTAATGGAGCTCACAACCCCCCAACCTCTCTTGGCTACGCTCTTGGAATTAGGTGACTATACTTTGCTTTAGATATTATATCGAAAAGGGAAGTTGTAACGTCAAAATCATCTGTTGGAGGAGGGGTTAAACTAAAAAATCCCTGTATTTTTTTTTTAAATTCAAAACCCCATTTAGCTACGCTCATAGAATTTGGTGACTTTAGTTTGCTTTAGAATACCATTGAAGAGAGAGGTTTTCAACCTCAAAACTCTCTGTAGGGGGATTTTAAACTCAAAACCATCTGGAGGTTGCTTTTTTTAAAAAAGCCACATGGAGGGGGGGGGGGGGTTAAACTCACACCCCCCCCCCCCCCATTGGCTTGGCTACGCTCAAAGAATTTTAGTGTGTAATTTGCTTTTTTTTTTAATATTGAAGATGTATTTTTGTAGCTTAAAACACCGCTGAAAGAGGGTTTTAACTCAAAACCCCTTTGGCTACGCTCAAAGCATTTTGAGTGTTTAGTTTGCTTTTTTTAAAATATATATATTGAAAAGGTATTTTTAGCTTCAAACCCCTCCGAAGGAAGGTTTAAACTCAAAACCCCATTATTAGAATTTTGATTGTGAAATTGGCTTTTTTTTTTATATTGAAAGGGGTTTTAGCGTAAATTTTGGAAGGGGTTTTAAAAGCAAAATCTTCCTTAGCTGTGCTCTTGGAATTTGGTGATTGTCATTTGCATTTTTTTTTGTTTTATAGAAGAAGGGGATTTAACTGCAAACCCCCCTGGTGTGTGTGTGTGGGGGGGGGGGGGGGGGTTAAACTCAAAACCCCTTGGCTGTGCTGGGGCAAGTGATGGTTTAGTATTACAATCTCACCTAAAATCAAAGCAAAAAATCAGTCAATAATCTCCAACCCCCCACCCACCCCTAGGGGGATTGCATTTCGGAAGGGGGGCGTTGAGCCCATAACCGCCCTGGACACGCCCATGAAGTATAGATTTACAATTCGAGTCTATTATATAATACATGCTCTGGACTGTTGTCTAGTTTTGTTCATTTGTTTGAATTGGCATATTTCACCGAAATTAACTTTTAACTTCGCTTCCTGTCTAAAAAGAAAATATAAACATGGCTACCACGGCTGGTTAGTACAATGACATTGAACTATTTTCTAGAACTATCGGCACATTTTAATTTAGATTTTTACTTATAGCATAAAAATAAACAAAGCAGAGGATATTTCTAGATCTATTCTTATCTATATTTAGAATCTTAATCTGTTTTCTAATTTATTTTAACTGAGTAGCTCAAACTCAAGTTAGTTTTTTCAATTTTGATTATTAAGACATTAAATTTAAGTTATTAACCCTCTTAAGACGGAGCATTTTAGCATGTCTTGTGCCAAAAAGACGGAGCCCTATTTCCAGCCTTAACACTTCACTTACAAAAAAATTCCTAACAAATAAACTAATTACTTTACATACACAAAACTATAAATATTATTAAAGAGAAATGAATGAACTAATTTAATCTTATGGAATTTATCTGAAGTCTGAAATATTAACTTTTATTAAAATAAGCCAAGCTAATTTGCATAATTTATGCGCATTCCAAAAAAGTTTTTTCAGAACAGAATTATAAAGGTAAGAGTTTTTTAAAGAAGTTTTAGGCTTGAATAAGCCCTAATACATGTCTTCAGAGAAACAAGGCACATTGAGACCCTTCAGGCACTTCTATCACATTATTTTACTACTTTTCTCCCCCCCCCCCCCCCCCCACAGGTACCATGGAAACAAACACCTTCATTATTGTCACAGTGACAGTCACTCATTTATGACCCAGGGATCGTTTTTTTTTGCTGTTTGTTGTTCAGAAAGTTGGCATCATATTTATTAGTCTCCCTGATAAATGTTTGAACTAAATTGATAGTAAAAAAAAGAGCATAAAACAGTCTATTGGGTGCTAATCTCTTGGCTCTCAAATGGGTCTTCTCTATCCAGCTACCCACCCTTACCTCTAAACTATGTTATCAAGAATAGACATTGTCAAACCATACTAGATCTAGATCTAGTATTAGATTTAGTGTAAACTTAGATCTAAAGTTTTCCTCAATTCTGCTCTTATTTTTATTAATTCTAGCATATTTAAAATAAAATCAGAGTCGGTGAGTTTGTTTTCATCAATATCTATGGCTGACATGTTAAAATTTTCACCTCTCACTAGCTAACTTCAAAAAAATCAAAAAAAAATAAAATTATCGCATATAAACAGCGAAGGAAGTCACCATTACAGTCTACTAATGTGTAAAAATAGTAAGAACTAATCTGATTGGCTGATACAAACACTGGCAAGCCAATCCTTTGGTTGGAAACATCGCGGCCGATATATCGGCCGTCTCGTCTTTTTTGCCAAATAGCCTTGGGCCGATATATCGGCCGCGTCGTCTTAAGAAGGTTAAATTTTGGGTTGTAACTCAACTTCAGTCACTCAACTGACGAACTGAGTTTAACTGATTTAGATCTATATAATTATAAAATAATATATAAATTAATAAATAATATAATATTAGACATTGCAAATTAAAATATAATAAATAATAATAAATATTATAATTAAGTTATAATAATATTAATATTATTTAATCTTTAATTTAAATTATAATTATTTTATTAAGATCTACTCTAGAATCTAGATTCTAGTACTACTAGTTATTACTAGTACTAGTAGTAGTAATAGTATAGCAGTATCATCTAGAATCAATATAAAATTAAAACAAAATACACAAACAAAATCTAAGTAAGTTTTGAGTTAAAACCCACCCCCTACACATAGCTTTGACGTTAAAAACCCCATCTTCTATACTATTTTCACAGCGCTCCCCCAGATCCCATGGCTGACAAGGGTGGGTTGTCTACATTTTCCCACTATCTCCAGGAAGAACCTATAGATTCTAGGGTACAATAATAATAAGGTTAATTAGGTACAGACACGTTTTATATATATATGGTATGTGTGTGCCCCCCTCTACGCCCATGGTCCATATTCATTGGTATTAAGTCTGTGGATTGTGAGTATGGTGGTTCTTGTCTCATCTTGATATCCCCTCTTTCTCTTCCCCTCCCTCAGCTCCCCCAATTTTCCCACCTTGCCCAGGTGTATTGAGAAAGCCAAAAGCATGAGATAGCGCTAAACAAAAATATTAATAATCACACAGATATATTGTTGTTGGTCTAGATCTTTTACAAATTTATTGTTAGGTATGTTTTGACCTAAATTATGATTTGACCTAGATCTAGAATAATCTCAAACAATTAATAAACTTGAAAAATGAATGTAATAAAAGAGTGCCATTTGTTGCCAACATGTAAGTTACACTAAGCTTTAGTTCTTGATCAAATATGTGGGAAATTCTAACCATGAAAAACAGTACCCATAACTATTGGGTTAAGAGGCACTAGGGGTTGTCTCCAATCAGTGACTAATCTACTCTTTAAGCATTACAATTTAATTTTTTATTTTCCAGTACTAAGATTGTCTGGAAATTTTTCTCAATCTTGGAATAGTATCCTCTGTCGTCACTTGAGCTGTGGAGCTTCTAGAAATGTTTTTAATCCAGAAAATAAAGAGGAACTATCCCTCAAGTCCTCCAGGTAGGGTGCATAACTTAGATCTAGTTGTCTAAATCATATTTTTCACTACTGATTAATATTGTTTTTTTTTTTTTTGCTAAGCACCTCATTAACAACAGTTCGATCGAAAAGCACAGAAGTTGCTCCAGTAGCACCTAAAAAACCTTATTCTCCATTTCAAGTTCCATTTAAAGGAAACAAAGCAGAATATGCATTGGCAAGACTTGATGATTTAATTAACTGGGGTAGAAAGGTGAGTTCATTATGGTATAAATAGAAATTTAATGAATGTTCATATTTAAAAATTTCTTTAGATGGTATGGCCCATACACCAGTATATTGTATTGTTTTCAGTCTAGAGGTAAACACATGGTAAAAAAAAAAAGTGTTTAAATAGATGTTGTGATATAATGAATTGTGAGTTTGAACAGCAGTTGACCAAAAGAATAAATAATTACTGCTCCATTTCAATAAAACAAGGTTCATTTAACACATGGGTAATTGCGTTAAATCTTGTGTTATTAATCTTGTCAAGTCTCCTTTCCTCACCATGTGCACCTACTCAGTACTGTGGAAGCGTATTGTAGCTTTAATTATTATTAATTAGTGTTATTAGTGTTGGCCTCTTCATCTATTCTTATGGACAGTTCCACCACTAAACCTGGTTGTGGCCTGGAATATACCTGTAACGGAAGCATGTGTCTTAGTTGTATTTGAAGTATTTCTAAATACCTTGATAATTCTAGATGCGTGCATACCTTGTAAGGTATATTACATGTGCGAGTCCTAATGCAATCCGTCATAAAACAATATATGATAACAAACAGGATCAAAGGCTCAATGACTATGTTCACTCCAGATGACAATATAACAATGTTTAATGCAGAATGGACTACAGTCGAGTCAGTCACTACACCGATGTTATCCCTTAATCTAAAAGTCAACACTAATTTCTAACACCAGCTCTAATTTTGTCACTATAAAATGTGCGTTCATTGTCAGTCTATTATAGTGCGTAACTAAATTAAGTGTCTAACATACCATATACTTGTTTTTTCTAAAAATATATCTAATTGGTTGACTATGCTGAACACAGTGCTGACATAATTGGACTTATGAATTAAATATACCAGTAGAAACTAGTATCCAGGTTATGTCACAGAGAATTCATTCTCAAATTTGATTTACAGGTACTTCGAACTTTTTGATAATGTCTCTTTTTGCAAGTAATTACAAAGAACACAACTCTAGCTCATGTAACATGGTGGTGATTGTCCTAGAAAGTTCCCATTTCAGACCTTGCAATCTATAGGGCAGATGATGCAAAGGTCACCTATTTCTGTGGCCCACGATTAATGAGGGTGTCATGTGGTCAGCACAACGCCCAATCGTCTTTACTTTTCCCCAACTATTATCAGGTACCCATTAGAGTTGGGTGGACTCAGAAACCCCCAAAGATCCCGAAATTTAAAATCCCAGTCTTAATTAGGACCTGGGACCCTGGCTTTGGAAGCCAGGTGCTTTACTGCACCTCCAAGTCCTTCAATATTAATTACATTTAAAAAAAAACTGTAACCCTATTTAGCATTATTTTTCTTATTAAAAGAATGGTAAAAAGAGGCTTGTTTTAGAGATAGGAATATTTCTAGTTATAAAATAAATGCACCTCAATGCACATGACCTAGAAATAACTCAAAATCTCAACAAATGGATAATTAGATATAGTTAATATGTAGTTTATAAAATTATACTTTCAACATTTTTATTCATTTAATGGCTGACATTCAAACTATTTTAGCAAAGCTGTTATATCCACAGAAGTGTCCTTAAACAATCATTTGAAAATTAGAAAAAAAAAGTTTTATTGTATAATTTTTCAATAATAAATTGTTTTTCTATTTTGAAAATATGTTTTGTAGAACTCCATATGGCCTCTCACATTTGGTCTTGCTTGTTGTGCTGTGGAGATGATGCACTTTGCAGCTCCCAGATATGACATGGACAGTTATGGTGTTGTGTTTCGTGCTAGCCCAAGACAGGCAAACTGCATCATAGTAGCAGGGACTTTAACTAATAAAATGGCTCCTGCGCTGAGAAAGGTAAGTGCAGGTGGTTAGGTTTTGCTGGTCTTGTGGCAAAGTAGTAAATTGTTTAGTAAGAAATGTTGTTCATTTGGCTGGCCACTCATTCACAAATGATGACATGAACAAAAATTCCTGATCTTTATCAGAAATGAACTTTTTGTTAGTAGCTAAGTACTATCACTTGCCCAAAAAATCTATTTTCTGAGAATTACTCCATCAATAAAGAGTTTTTTTTTTAGTTACCGGTACTAAATGCATATTTCAATAGTTTCATCACCATTACTGTGTCCATTTTCTTGGCCAGCTTTGTAGTATGATGCTCACTTTATAAGAATAAAGTTATGCTTTTTTTTTGCTTAGTTCAACTCCCCATTGTCATTCATTGCTCTTGATTGTATGACCAGCTTATTGCAAAGAATTTTAAATTTAGATCATGATTTATGTAAAAAAATTTAAATTATTTTTATATTTTATTTTCATCAGATCTATGATCAGATGCCATCACCTGGTTGGGTGATATCTATGGGTAGCTGTGCTAATGGAGGAGGCTATTATCATTACTCATATGCAGTAGTCAGAGGCTGTGATAGAGTTATACCAGTAGATATCTATGTCCCAGGTAAATAAAATAATAATTATTTTTTTTTGCTAAGAAAATGTATTTATTGCATTTTAAAATGTGAATAAAACAACTTTTAAATTATCTATTTCTCAGGATGTCCTCCAACTGCAGAGGCTCTGTTATATGGGGTGCTCCAGTTACGTAAGAAAGTCAAAAGAATGAACACATTGCAGGCTTGGTACAGAAAATAATTTTTTTTTTTTTTATAGCAGTTTTCAAATGGATTAAAGACTTTTTTTACTCCTCAATGAATAAGTGAAAGATCTTTAAGTTTGGGGAACACTAAAGAAGTAATTTGAAGATGAGTCCAAACTTTACAAAGTGCTACTGTTGGACTCCACAACTAACTTTGAAAAACTATGTAAATATTGTGAATGTTACTGATACGATTATTGATATATTGTGTAGAAGTAATTATTTCTAAAATGTTTGTATTAGCAAATGATACACGTTGGATCAGTGAAATATTGAAATGTTTTAATTTAAATAAAATGTAAAGAAATAAATTGAGATATTTTAATGATTTGTATTTGTTTTGTGAAATAAATAGCTAATTACATTGTCAATAAAATTTCAGTGCTTAAAGTTCAAAGCGAGCAATAGTTCATCAAACTATAAAGTCACATATTCATAAAGCCTTAATCTATAAGTATACATATTTGTACAAAACAAATTCTATAATTGTATTACCCTTGCGGTCAACTACTTTGTATGTGGGAAGCTTGAACTTGGCTACATAGAAGGTGGCTCAAGGTTCAACACCTGACTCGGGCAGAGTTGTGTTTACTAAGCGTCTAAAGGCAGCATGGAAAACCAACTCCTAGACCCCCCCCCCCCTTACACATATTGGTCCACAAATGAGATTAGACCAAAGTGCTCTGAGCATGCTAATAGTATGAAAGTAGCGCCATATAAAAGCTATAAATATATAAAATATGAGGCAAAATATGCAGGTGGGTTGTGCATGGTAATGTGAAACACTTCACTCATCTTTAATTACTGGAATCGTAGACAATGCTTTAAAAATGATTATTTTACTATGATGGTATGTATCAAGCTTTTGAAATTACATTATGTAATTTCTGAAACTTTTTAATCTGGTTTCTTTCACAAACACTGACTCAATTTGATAGAATTTAATAGCATTTATTATACATTTTTTGAATTTTAGTATTTAATAATGTGTAATTATCATATTACTTTTAATGAATACTTCTTTAATGAGATGCTAGATCAGTCATTAAGTTTTACCAGAGTAAAATTTGGAACAATTTTGTACACAAAGTTCATAGTTTTAGAAGATGAATCTATGGTAGCATGGGGGTGACATTTCGGAGCAGCCGTTTGAATTTTAATGTGATGGTCTTTTAGGCACAAGATATTCGGAGGATAATTAATAAACTACAAAACTTTTTTATAATTTCTTTTTTCTTTCCCTCTACAGTACTACAGTATATATAGTGGTATGAGCTTGACACATGTTGTCTTGATTGTCCCGGGTTGGAACAATGCCCATCACAATTCCGCGACATCATGTGGGAGGTTTGGGCTACGATGTAAAAACCTTCAATTTTGAGAGAACATCAGAAAGGAAAAACTATGAAATGTCAAATTCATACATGAACCCTTGATTTTGCTTACCCAACCCCCATAATTTATAGGCAAGGTGTGCAAAAGGATGGCATGCATCAGTTTTCTCTTCTTTTTTTTTAGTTGGAGGAATGTATATAAATTAATCATTTTCGTGTGAACAAATAATTGCAGATTTTTTTTTAGCATTGTTTCATTTTGTTTTAGGACAATATTAAAACTCACTAGTGACATAATAATAATTACTTAAATCCAAAATCTAGCGGACAAAAATAACAATAACTATTGTTCTTTACATAAAAAATGTTTCAACACAAAAAATGCACACAAAACAGATATGAATCATTCTTTTCAAAGACATAAAACAATGAACATATAAAATGTGTCTCAAACATTTTGCACCAAAATGTCCAGCACCAAAAAGATCATTGTGCCAAAACAGCTGCCCACAAAAACAACCTGCTTCTTAACTTGGGATTCACATCAAGTAATACTTTGATTTTTCAAATGCCACTGAAATTATTGATGGTCTTTCTGCAGTTATGGCCTTTGTAATTGTACTATGTAGACAAGTGTTGGGGTAATGAGAGATATAAGTGCCTTAAATATTATTGGAAGAAAAAAACAACAAAAGTACGAATTAAACTATTTTAGTCTTCAGATACTGTTGTAGAGCATACTTAGTGCCAGTGCTTACTCTTTCTGTCAGAGTTAGATCTACAATATGAGTGTTATAAAATGGAGCTGTTGGTATTTCCGTAACTGACTGCTTCTGATTTTCATCTAGCGTTAGTGCTCTAAAGAAAAAAAAATCATAATTTGAAATTCAGTTCTTAAATTATTGCAGCATTCACTATTCATTAATTAGAAACCTAAGTTCTACATTTTGATGCAGCAATAATTATTAAGTTAAAGAAAAACCTACTTTACTACAAGTGGTAGTGGCTGGATAGTTGAATCACTCACTGGACCTTCATGAGACTGGGCAATGGCATTTATAACCTCTCTGTTTAACCAAACACATGCATCAACCTCACCAGGCTCAAACTTGATCAGTTTCTCCATTTCATCAGCAGTTAATCCATCTTTGAGTTGAGCATGGAAATAGACAACTATATGGTGCCGAGTAGGTAAGCCTAGTGAGAGCATCGGTGGGTAGACAGACTTAGAACAAAGATCATAGGCATATGGTTAGTTACATAGTATGATACTGGATGTCTTGACAGATATTAATACAATAATTTAATGTTCAATTTTATCCTTTCATGATAATTTAGTCATCGTAATGTTAGTATCTTCCAATAAAGTGAAAAGTTAAAACCCATAAACATTTCAGATTGGATAACATCTATTTTTGTACCTCCCATAATCCTATTATTTCTGACTTTTGATTTATGAAGTCAGACTTTTCTAAATGTAATCCAGTCTCTTCCTGTACTTCTCTCAGTCCAGCATCTAATAGCTGAAGTAAAATAAAGTTATCGTATTATCACCTTGGTGAAGCAAAAAATTTTTTTTAGAAATATGTCTTAAATAGAGCTGATAAAAAAATGCAGTCACATCAATAAACACTGATAACATTAATAAACTCAAAATAATAATAGAGATTAAATTAAAAAAGCAAATTACATCTTTTTAGCTTGGTTTCAAAACCAAATGTTATTCCAAAAGTGTTCAGCATTCAAATATTTAAAGGTACAATGTTATTTTTTTTTGTATCAATAGGGTTATGGGCATGATAGAGTGGAAAAGTTCCATTTAAAAGAAATGCATATTAAAATTCATAAATATTTTTTTTTAGCAGATTAATTATGAGTGTTAAAGTTGAATGTTACGTCTTTACACAGCCCAATTTAATAAAAATATAACAAAATGCTCTCAAATAAGAAAAAATATACCGTAATCAATATAAAAAAAATTCACAAATCTAAGAATTTTGTGAAGAAAATTAATGTTTGAAAATTAAACAAAACAATTAAACCAACCAAAAAAACAACAAAACAAAAAACTACTTGTCTATTTACCAGAAGTGGCAACCACTATTTTTTTTTTTTAATTTTCATAAAATAAGACATTACAATAAAAACATTTCACCATACCAAACTTACACTTTCATTTTCTTCTAAGTGACCACCTAAAAAAAAAAAAGAATTATACATTTCAACAAACTTTTAAAATTAATGGTCTTTTTGTCATGTAAATAGGAAGAATTAAAAAAAAAATTACAGCTATCTGATCTTAGTTTACATTTCATTTTTAATATCCAGTTTATGTTCTTTAAGGGCTAAACTAAAGTATAAGAGAAACAGAAGTGATATGGAGAAATCTTGGGGCATTATAATGGAACTTGAAAATATGTAAGATATACAGTTTTTAACCCTTGATCTTCAGATTTGTTCACAGTAAAATACTAAGTCTTTAGTCTATTAATAAAACGAGCTTAAAATATCTTACCATCTTAAATCTTTCTGAGAGTTTTTTTTAATTTAAAAAATGGGATTTTAATCAGTTATCAGAGAAAAAAACCCACAAAAAGTAAAAGCACTTGATTACCTGGTGGAACCCAGACTCCAGGAAAAGTACTCAGATGTGGTGCTCTTCGTGTCAAAAGAATTTTTCCATCAGAAGATTCCAAGATTATAGCCACTCCCACATCTACACCTCGAGTTCTGATTTCTTCAGGTAGTGAGTGAGTAATGTCAGATGTTAGATGTTTAGCTGGACAAAAGGCTGGATGCTAAGTACATAGGATAGTTCAAAATATACTAAATGATTTATTGTACTATACACATATATTATTCTAAATAATGTTTAAATTCTTAGAGATTCCATGTAATTTCATGATTAATCTTTCAGTCTTATTTTATGGAACATATTTAAATTTACCATTAAAATGACTTTAAAAATTAGAATTTTTAGATTTATAAATGGATATTATTTTCATTTCTCATTAATTTTAGTTTATTTTCATCTTCAGCTATCCCTTAGTCTGTTGGACTGTTGGGGCACTGCACAAGATTTGTCAATTCTCTTTCTCCATTCCCCTCTGTCTTTTGCCTTAAATAGAACCTCTTTCAATGGCAGGCCCGTCCATTCTTTTATGTTGTCTTCTTAACACTTTCTCTGCCTCTTCTTCTTTTTTCCTGGTACTGTTCCCTGAAAGAATGTCTTTGCAAGCCCCAAGGACCTTTTAATAGGCCATAGAGTTTTAGTTTCCCTTTTTTTTACAATAGTTGGCAGGTCATCTTGGTGTTCAATCGCTCTAGTATCCGTCTCTAATCTTTTAGTTTGTGATGCAGTCTTTAAATGTGATAGCATCTCAATTCCATTGCTAGTATCTTCCTTTCTAGCTTTGCAATTACGTCCAAGACTCGCAAGCATATAAGATTTGGCCATGACCAGAGAGCGCATCAGTCTGACTTTGGCGCCTAGGGCAATCCCTTTGTCTTTCCATATTGTTTTGAGTTTTGCCAAAACACTTGACCATGTTTGATGAGCTAAGCTGCACACATACAAACACACATAACTTGGTCCCAAAAGCACTAAATATCAATGATCTTTTTTTTTTTAAAAAAACAACTGAGTTAATAAAAATGGTTTCTATGTTCATAAGAATCAACATGAAATTTTAAAACATTGACAAAAGAAATACTTTAATTAAAATCTTCTCTCTTTCATCATGTCCTGTGTTACTTAAAATAAGTTTATTTTCCTTTAAGTCAACAATGAGATAGCCATGGTCCTCCTTGTAGCCAAAATGACACAGGATACACTGAAAAAAAAAAAAGAATATTGCAATAATTGTTATAAAAATACTATTTCTTCAAGCTCTGTGTGTTGTGAATGTGATCGTGTCATGAGCGTGTGTCTGAGTTCACCCTCAAGTTATTACCTTTGCGTACATGTCCAGTGGATAATTATGTCAGTGTGTTAGTGTGTGTGTGGCGGGGGAGGGGGGGGGGGAGAGACTTATGAGGAGTGTGAGAGAGACAGGGGGGTTATAAAAAGGAGTTGTGTTGTAGTTGGGAACTGTGCAAACAATATTTTATGGTTAAAGAGATTAAGCGATTTGTCATTGTACTTATTAGTGGTGACTGGAATTTAAGAATGTCATCACACTGATGTGTTTAATCTATATTAAATATGAAAATACATTTGCTATAATGGAATCCAGATAATTCAAAGATACATAAAGTGAAGTTTGCTGTATTATTTTTTCCCTTTTTTTTAAAAAGTACTCAAATCAGCTTTGTGCTATTTTTGATAATTCTAATAATAATTTTTGGACTGCCATATGTCTTTCCAACCACCCATAACAAATAAATCCTTCAACATGCTGCTATCAAAAGATTTCTAGCAGGGAATTGTGTGTGTGTGTGCATAGTATATATAATATGTTACATATATAGTGAAGGAAAAAAAAAGGGCAACCCCTCTCTGTCACAGCCACACACACACTCTAGACAAAATGCACTGTGTTGTAATGATTTCCACTTACAATACTAACATATTCTAAGTTGTAAACAAAACTTTGGCAAATAAAATATAATATGAAATATCCCCCATGTTTGAAGACTTCACTAACAAGAGAAGTAACCATTAACTATTCACATGATTCAGTTATGTCCCTTGTTAAACAAGGACTTTGAACTCCCAATAATTTGCTCAAACCAAACTTTATTTCAATGTGTTCTTTCTGCAGAAAAGATGAGTAAACCCTAGCTCATGCAAACCAATTTTGACTCAAGAGTCCTTACTCAAAATGATCATGATTTTTTCAGCATTCAGCATGGTCAAAAACAAAAAAAATTAAATGGTATAGATCATCTAACTACTTTTTCAAAACAACTGGAGGTGTTTAAAACTTAAAAAAAAAAAGCCCTCTGAAGGAGGGGGTGTAAATCAAAACCCTCCTTGGCTTGGCTATGCTCATAGAATTTTGAGTGTGTAATTTGCTTTTTTTATATTGAAGAGGTATTTTTTAGCTTCAAACCCTGCTGAAGGGGGATTTAAACTCAAAACCCCTTTGGCTACGCTAATAGATTTTTTAGTGTAATTTGCTTTTTTTAAATAATAAATTATATATGAAAAGGTATTTTTTTAGACTCAAACCCCTCTTTGCCCATGTCTAATAGTATTTTAAATTTAAAAAGAATATAGGTTATAGGTAAATCTAGATTTAGAGTCTAATGACATAAATCAGTGATAATTATGATTATGGGTATATTAATATAAAATAATATATTAACATATACATAGAACTAGAGTCTAAATCTTTTAATCTACCATTTTTATTTATCATTATAATTATAAGGTTATTATAATTATTATTAATCATATATAAATAATATTAATAATATAGAGTCTAGACTATTCTAGACTAGACTAATTTAATTAATTTTAAAAAATTACCTCTGAAAAGTCAGCAAATCTTTCACCTAGTGGTGGTGTCAGAAGGCTCACAAGAATTCTGCGATGATGAATGTAAGACATACTGTGAAATAGACATCTAAACGATTTTAGATTAGATCTAGACTCTAAATGTTACATCTTAATTCTCTAGATTCTAGATGAGATCACATTTTGCTCAGCTCGTTTTTTTATTTCGTATTTCGTATTATTGGAATGAACCTAAATTTGTAAATAGAAACCGAAAGTACTTCTAGTTTTATACTATTTTGTGGGCGAAGTTTCTTCAAGGCTAGAAACTCTTCAATGTTCTAAGATGGTGGCTATCTTATTTATTGATAAACAATGAATGCAAAAAATACATCTCGAGCTAGTGACCATTCTAAGCTCTATGCTTCATTTACTATATTACTGATTGTTAAATAAGAAGGCATATCTGAAGGTAAAAAACAATCCATCCCCCACATTAGGGTCATTATTATAATTAGAGAATAGAGTCAGTCTAGGCTCAACTACTAGTAGTACTACTTAACTTACTACTACTAAAAGTACTACTACAACTACTACTAGTAAGAGTAAGTCTAGTACTATACTATAGTATACAGAGCTCATGAATCAAGTACTTCTCAGACTTCATTCAGTTGATCATTAGTTGATGAGTTGAGTCAAGAGTCAAGTTGAGACTGGAGTTAGCCACACTTACAGTGACACTCTCACACACTGACACTGAGTGTTTCTATGTAGTGTTACTGTTGGTATTCTTACTCTTACTACTGACTAGTCTTACTCAGTCTTAGACTAGTCACTAGTAAGACTAGCAAAGACCAAAGTAGCAAGAGACTTAAAAGAGTAGAGTAGAGTCAATCAATTTATCAAAAGAGTGCTCAGTCAGTCTTTGACTTATTAAGTTGAATGAGTAACTTACTGACTAGCATGATGATGATTCTAATTATCTAGGTCTAGTAGCCTAAGTAGGATGATCTAAGTAAGTTTAAAGTTAGTAGCTAGAATCCTAGATGAGTCATCAGTGAGATAGCTAGAAGACTCTTTAAGACTAGTATATATAGTAGACTGACTCTTACTCTACCTATACACTGAGTATATACTGTCCCACTCTAGTCTAGTCGAGGGAAGAGTCATAGAGATGAGATGAGTCTACTCTCATCTCTAGTAGTCTAAGGACTAAGATTGTAATGTACATAACTTAAGACCACTTAAGTATATATAGATCTAGAATCTACTATAATTTAGATCTAGAATCTATCAATTTCATCTACAATCTAGTTAGAGTAAGACTTAAGTCTTAATATAATAGATCTAGAAACTAGTCTAGAATACTGTCTTATTTTGTCTCTAGAGATAGAATCTATAATTATCATCTAATCTAGCTTATCTACTAGATTGTAGCTAGTAACTAGATCTAGTACTAGTAACTAGTACTGTTTCTACTTCAAGTACTTCTGCTTTCTATGTCTCTAACTAGTGAAACTCACTGAAACAAATGAGTAAACATGACAATCTGTTGGCATCACCTACAAGTACTTCTAAAAGAATCTAGGTTTAATGTGGATCTCTAAAAAAAATAATCTAGCAATTAGTAGCATCTAAATATATGAGTGTTTCTCCAGTACTGGTTACAACTAGGTGTTGGTTCACTAAAAAGTCTGTATTTCATAAGATTGTTATTCAAATGTGACAATTTACATTACATTGCATTAAGAAATGGTTAATCTATAAATTTTGATATTTTGAGCTCATAAGGTGCAAAGGAAATATTAAAATTGTAAAAAATGCGTGAAATTACTACCCAAAATGGCGGCTTTTGATGTAACATGGAACACCATGGTTTGATTGAATTAATATCATACTAAAACCAAATAGCATAAAACTTTCATCTTTGTTGGGATATGTTAACAAGATCCTCATATTTCAATGTCATTATTTAGTTTTTCTCAAGGTTATCAAAATATTTATTAAATACGGCCACAAAAAGGCATTTGAGGCGCATCGCGATGTGTCCCACTTTATACGGAATTACAATCCTCTATGAATTGTAAACAAGACTTAAATAATATGCTCAACATTGCATTTCTGTTACAACAAGCATGAAAGATTTCTTTAAAAGTATTTTTTTTTCTTAAAAGCTTTCTAAACATGCATAACGAGCTTAAAATAGATCGAGGTGTCCTAAATGAAGCGCCTGTGCTGCGTGTGTTACGAATGGGATTATTTTTCCCACGACACTACTTTTTATGAATGAGACTTCGTTTGAGCATCACAGGTATTGTGTAGAACAAAAGAAGTGCCGTTTCCGCTGGAAATACTAGCGTAGTAATTAACAGGAGTACTTAAACAATAGCGTGTCCCACAATTAACCATTGATGCGCCTCAAGCGTCGACACGATCAATCGCGGCAATCTTGTACAAACATCTCATTTAAACTGTTTTTTGTGATCTTTTGTGGAGCAACAACCCATCAGGTACGTAGATATTTCATTATTCTACTGAAATTTAAGCTTATTACGAATAAGTTTGATTGCAATATCCTAATCGAAGTGCTTTTTTAGTTCGAGGTTACTAGATTTAACCATTCAATCATGATGTCACGTGAAGCGTCTTGAATACAATTTAGTCTTAAATCGTAAAGTTAATCAATTTTAAAGCCTGTTACTAAACAAAAAGTTTCTATTTTTAAAACAATTATGTTGATGTAATAGTAGACGTGTGAAAGTATTAAAAATAATCTACATTTTTTTATTTTGAGAAGTAAATTGGGTTAGGCGTTGAGGCGTTCCATGGGACCCCGTGTTGGTGTTTTCCATGCATAAATTATGACGTCACGTGTAGCGTCTAGTACGAGTTCAGGGTATATTAAGTTTTCTTTATTCATGGAAAGTTTCAATTAAGATTAAATGATTTTTATGTATGTAATAAAATGTTTTCATAATTAATAATTTTAAATGAACATTTTTTGACATCTTTCATTATATATTTTTTTGAAATTTTACTTTACATCGTTTGGGGCGTTTCAGTGGACAACACTTTGTTTGTTTACAAATGGTGTCCTAGTTTGCGTCTGTTAAGTCCAAATAGCTTTTAGTGATATTTTGTTAAAGATTTTACAGTATCAGATAATATTAGCTATATCTAAAATAAATAAAACGATAGTGTTTAAGAAATATTAAATAATTAAAAATTTTTACTTATTACTGTAAATAAAATTTAGATCTAATTGATTTTCCGTTTGAGGCGCATCTCGGACACTTGTCTTTAAAACTTATAAGAGCTAGACTCTAGACTTTGCCTATATCTAATTCATTATTCTAGATTTAATCTAGTCTAGATCTAGACTTAATCTAGTCTAGATCTAGACTTAATCTAGTCTAGATCTAGACCTAATGATCTAGCTCATTATCTAGATTTACTCTAGATCTAGTTATGTAATTCATTATCAGATATTTACTCTAGACTAGACCTAATTATTTAATTCATTATCTAGATTTACTCTAGACTAGACCTAGATCTAATTATGTGATTCATTATTTAGATCTAGACTAGATAGTAGAAATAAGTACACTATTAGATTAGATCTTATAATGAATCTAGACTAGTGACTCTAGACTAGATCATTAATGACTAGATTTAGAATCTAATTCTAGATAATAAATAATAGATTCTTTCTTTCAATTGACAAGTATCTCTAGAATCTAGAATAATCTAGATCTATATTATAGACCTATATTGAAATGTAGATTGTATCTAGAAAATTTTGGTTTAACCTTAACTTAATTTCCATTGTATTTTTTATACAGTATATTGTATTCAGTTCTTTTAGTCTACCACTGAATGATTGTAACTTAAGTTATATAATATTAATTAACTCTACTAGTCCTACACCATTGAGTCTATCCCTATAAAGCAATTATGGGCATTACTAGACTAGATTTAAATAATGCACCAATATATATGTTTACGAGTGCTATCAGTACATAATGGATCTATTTATTTTGATACTAATAAATTTTTATCAATTACAGATTTCAGTAATGGAGCTATCTGTTAGAGTTTCAAGGCGTTTACAAGCAAAGAAAGACTCTCTAAATATACAAGCATCAGAGCCTGAGTCATTTCTAAATGTACTAGTACCAGAGCCTGTGTCGCTAAAAAATGTCACTCAAAATAATGTTTCTGGGTTGACACCTAGTGCTATAAGGTATAGAAGACACAGGGAAAAACTACAAGCTGATCCAGAAAAATTTGCTGCTTACAAGGAAAAGGATAGAAAACGAAGTGTGGCTTACAGACAAAATATTACACCAGAAAAGAGAGAAAGAGCTCGACTTTTAAGTAATTTAAGAACACAAAAATGCGGACTAAAAAAGAAAGAACTAGGGCTCCCTCTTAATGAAAAAAAAGTAAAACCTGAAACACGTGCTGCTGTTTTAGAGCGAAGAGAAAAGGAGAGGTTGAGAAAAGCTGCATACAGGGCCAAGTTAAGCACACATGAAAAAGCTTGGATGAACAGAAAACGCAAAGAAAGAAAACAGCAAGCTAATAGTCCACTTAATGTCATCTCAGCAGAGGTTGGTGAATCACTAGGTACTGGATTCCAGACTCCAGTGGCAAAAAGAATGGCTGTTTCAAGGGCTTTGATGAAATTGCCTAGATCACCCAAGAAATATGCTGCAGTTGTTGAAGGTCTCACACAAATACGCTCCCCAAGAAGAAGTAAAGCTCTCCAAGACATAGGCTTTTTGCGTCTACCTGAGAGAAGAAAGCTCATCTTTCTAAACAACATTAATGAAAGCATCAAAACCTATCTACACTCTATCATCAAAAAAAGGAGTCAGATGTCTAATGCTCGCAGACAAGTACTCTGCAGTATCCTTACTAAGTATAACAAATTCAGAGGTTGTGCTACTCATTTCCAACATTTTGGTTTTTCAAGAAGTTTTATGTCCAAGTGCAAATCACAAAACATAGCAAGAAAAAAACGAAGTGATTGCATTACACAAAATGCCTTGGAAACATTTTCACAACTTTTACAGCAGAGAGGATGTCTCAAGAACTGATCCATCTCAATCATCTGTTAGTGCACGAACTGGAAAACCTAAACGCTTCATGCAGAAAACGCTGAAGGAGGCATATACTCAATTGAGTACTCATGCACCCACATTAAAGGTATCGTTCTCAAAGTTTGCTAAATTGAAACCATTTATGACAAAAGCTACTCAACATAATAAGATGCAGTCTTGCTTATGTGAGTTCTGTATGAAGATTTTTCTTTATATGGAGGGCATTAATAAGTTTCTAATCAAAAAAGGACACAGAGAGCTGACATTAAAAAATCCAGCTTCATCACTTGACTTAACTCTATGCCCAAGAACTAATGCCAATTGTTTTCATAAGCTGCAGTGCATTGAAAGATCATGTAGCAACTGTGGTGTGGATTTGATTAACAAGTATTTTGAGCCTTTAAAAAATTGCATGGATGAATTAGCAGACTGGAGTATCTGGTCAAAGATGACAGATGAGTATGTTCAGAGTGATGGTACACTGCGAAAGGTAACAAAGTGGCGACCAGTAAATAAAGAAGGCCCTTTCAATGAACTAGTAACATCAATGCAGAAAGATTTGGAAAAATTCAGCCTTCATCTTTTTACAGCTAACTGGCAACAGCAGCAGTTTGCAGATTTGAAACAAGATTTACCATGTGACTGGCTTTTGCTAGTTTCTGATTTTGGTCAAAATTTCACATGCCACCACCAGGATGAAATCCAAGGTGCACACTGGGCTCGAACAGAGGTCACTATTCACCCAGTAGTGAGCTACTACAGAGACAAAGATTTGATAGTCAAAGAAAGCATGTTTTTTTTATCAAATGACCTAAAACATGATGGCCATGCATCACAACACTTTCAAACGAAAGGGATTTATGAGTTAGCTAATCGTGGTCATGCTTTCACTAAAGTTTACCTGTATTGTATAAGTTGTTTTTTTAATAATATACCCTGCTAAATAATTTTTGACTCATTTCAGTCGAATTTAAGTATTTCAGGCCCAAACATTGTCCTCCACAAATCAAAAGTACATAGTAAAAAGCTGTGTGATTGTCAAGTATGGGGAAATATTCTATCCAGGTATAATTTTGTTTGTACTGTGTCCCTTTTACATTCAATAAAAAAGTTCAAAGTATGTTTTAGATTGAAGTATTAACTTTTTCAACATTGCTGGTAATTTTTTCTAACAGGAGTTGTGATAGAAGTCCTGGATGATCAGCGCAGAATAAATTTTTTAAAAAGGCACAGAAATAAAAGAGCTATATTTGTATACAGGACATACAAATAGTGTATGCAGACATGATTGTTACTGAAGTGATGTTGATACCAAATGGCAATAGTTTGAGAGAGTGGAGAGTGGAAGGTTTCGATTTCTGAATTTGTCTAATAAAATTTGTGTACAGTTTTATGCGTTTTTTCTTTCTTTTTTTTTTTTAAACCTTTTTCTGTGTGTTAGACTAACAAAACATATAAAATATATATTTGTCAATCATTAAAAATATTAATGACCATTTACTTGTGCACAGGTAAAACAAAAATTTAAACTTTTAAACATCATTTTAAAAAATGGTGTCCCATGAAGCACCCGCAACATTTTGTGAAATTGAAGCAGCATTTTTACAAATGGGTACTTTATGACTAGAACAGTGAACTTAATAATAAGTCTAATGGATCACTTTAGTGCAAAAATAAAATAATTTCAATATTTTCACAGAATATCTTTTTAAAAAACTTTAACTTGTAGTGTCACAGGTGCTACGGTGTCCCAATTTTTGAATTTAGCTCAAATCCACTTTTTCTATGCAAAAGCATAAATTTCAGTATCTAAAGACTAATAACAATAAAGACAGTTATATTATGCTAAAGTACAATGAATTTATCAATTGGTAGTTGTTAAATTATCAAGTGGTGTCCCAGTGATGCACCTGTGACGCAAAAGGGGGTACCCCATGAATAGACACTGCTGTCAAAATCTACATCTTGCAATTCATTTTCTATTGATAAATTCTTAAAGTGAACTGGTTGAAGAAGTGAATACAGTTGAAATGAAACCAAAAACTTCAACTTTAATTTTTAGCATAATGTGACACTTTTTGGCACCAGTACTGGAGAAACACTCATATACATACATAAATATAGATCTATAAATCAGGGATGGGAAACCTTTTTGAAAACTTTTTCTATTGAGGGCTGTATAAAAAAAAATTTGGGAAAAGGGTGGGGGGGGGGGGCATATACTTATATGTTGACCTACTTACAACTTAGAAAAATACAATATAGCTAACTGTGTATAATGTCTTTTAATTCACATTCATACTGTATATATTATACATTTACCTTTGATTTTTTACACTCTCAATTGAGGAATTAAAACAAGAGTTAGCAATTTCTCAAACTATATACAAATATTTTGTTAAAACTTTATTGTTGTCTCTGTACATCACAATATTTCACCACAAATGTACAGTTGTACTTAATGTGAAGTATTTTAACTGTTTACACTCGTGAATAATGTTCAGGCACTGTGGAACTAGCTTAATTAATGCTATCCTAGTAACTGCTGTCAAATTAAAGTCAGTTAGCATCAACCTTTCTTACACTTGTTTATTTAAAAAAAAAATGTTTGTTAACAGATGTATGTGGATCCTAATAATGTGTAACTTAATCATCATAATGTTTATTAAGTGTGGAAATACAGCTTCTGGCCCTTCTCTTTCAGGTCATAACTTGCTTTGAGTTCTCTGGAGCTGAATCAGCTTCTACATTAAATGGTGAGCTGAGGGTATTGAAAACTGGTTC
This sequence comes from Biomphalaria pfeifferi, assembly GCA_030265305.1. Classification (NCBI taxonomy): domain Eukaryota; kingdom Metazoa; phylum Mollusca; class Gastropoda; family Planorbidae; genus Biomphalaria; species Biomphalaria pfeifferi. The sequence continues at coordinate 3,525,809 of JASAOG010000053.1, read as the reverse complement.
CAAGTTCTTGATGTCTTAAATTTTGCTTTCAAATTCCACAATTAAGGAATCCTAATAAATCTTTTACTTTTTCAACCATTTCACTCACTAGAAATAGTAGATGATAAACATGAAGTTTGTCTTCCACTCTTCATTAGAAATATTAGTAACATAGTAACATTCAATGTCCTTCAAGGAACATAACAATTTCTTCCTTGAGATCTCATATATTCTTTTCAATATCTTGCCCCTGCTAAGCCAACAGTGTTTGACTGAATGTTTTGAAATATTGCCAATAAGAATAATCTTTATTTACTTTAAACTTTTTAGAATGATATGTAGAGACAATGTTTCTCTTGCTTCTCTTCATCACAAGAATCAGAAGTTTCTATAATTTATATAAATATTTAAAATTATTTATTTTTAATATATTTGCATTTTTTGCATTTTAATATGTATACACTGTGGGAATATCTGATTTCTGTAGGTGTCTGCAGGCCACTTAAAACACTCATGTGGCCCATGGGTCATAATGTGGATTATATATATATATGTCAAGTCATTTTTATTCATTATTTGAATAATAACACTAGAATACAATTTATATTATATTTTTATTGTGAGAAAATGGTTTTTATTCATGATAAAATATAGGTAAGCCCAAAATAGGGCATAAACTATGGACATCCTACTGACTATATAGCCTGGCAGAAATATTGGGACAACGTTAAAATCTCATTTGACTATCAAGAATTCTAAAAAACAAACAAACTTTTTCATGAAAGATACCTTTCCAAAACACACACAATTCTTAAAGACTGTTTGCACCCATTAAACCACAGTTACATTTGATCTTGAACAGAAAGATTTATAAACTCCTTTATCCCGATTTCAGTCATGGTGTTTCAAGGTCACTTGTCATGAACTAATAGTACACAGAAACCTATTTCAAAAAGCGCTGGTCATGTGTTATATATATATAAATATATATATATATTTATATAGTCATTGTTATAGTATTAATGCTTAGTGGACAATTGTAGTCAAACTGAATTTTGTTTGGACCAATAAAATTATCTTATCTTATTGTATTTAATCTAGTTTGAAAAAATGATAATGTTAAACAAGATTAGCATGCAGTTTAATCTTTCTTTACCATTTTCTATGTAAAGATAATGTTAATATTTATTTAGATATAGTTAATACAGAGGTAAAGGTAGATTGTTTTATTTTAAATTAATTTTAGGTCAACGATTATAAATGAATATGGCAACAATAGAGAAACTTATCAAAGCCTTTGAGGGGCTGAAAGTTTTCCAACCAAATGCACAAGTTGCCGAAGATCCCAAGTAAGTTACATCTATTTTTTTTTTTTTTTTGTTAATACTATATTTTTTAAATTTCTAATATCTTTATTAATTATTCCATGCACAAGTATCACATTTGTACAAATGATTTTATTGGTTAGGAAAAAAGATCAGAATGTACCAACCAAGAAAGATAAAATTCTACACTGCAATGTTGTAGCAGACTCTATGTGTTCACCCAACATGAGGTAAAATCTGATTGCAGTACTGGATTTCATTTTTTTTTTTTTTTTTTTAAATAATTTATTTGAGTATTTATGCTTACAACATATTTTCTTAATAATTACAAATTAAATTTACTTTTGTACATTTTTTTTGGTTCATTTTAGAACTATTGCAGATTTTCCTAAGTTTTTAGGCATTGCAATGGAAGCTTTTCTTAATCTTTGCGATGACCCTGAAGCAGATGTTCGGATGGTTGCAGATGAATGCTTAAACAGAACTATAAAGGTTTGGAGATGAAATTAATTTGTTAGTCATATAATATATATAGTGCTCATAAATGGAAAAACTAAACTATTTATTTATTAACTTTGATTTTATTAATATTTTGTCTATGTCAGGTGCTTTTAGAAACAAACTTGGGTAGACTGCAAGTTGAGCTCTACAAAGAGCTGAAAAAAAATGGTCCATCAAGAAGTCTTAGGGCAGCTCTATGGAGATTTGCTGACATGTGCCATCTGATTAGGCCACAGAAGTGCAGGTATGTTTTTTTTAACCTGTTTTTCGATCAATGTATTTAAACTTCTTTAGTGTTTTGATTTATTCACATATGTAAGCTTTAATTAATTTTGATCATTTATTGAAAAAGTAAAAAAAAAAGACTTATTATGATATTTTGTTAACTTGCAGACCATACATTGTAAATTTGCTCCCTGTTTTTCGATCAATGTATTTAAACTTCTTTAGTGTTTTGATTTATTCACATATGTAAGCTTTAATTAATTTTGATCATTTATTGAAAAAGTAAAAAAAAAAGACTTATTATGATATTTTGTTAACTTGCAGACCATACATTGTAAATTTGCTCCCTTGTGTGGCACGGATTTGCCGTAGAGAGGAAGAGGCTGTACAGGAAACATTGTCTACTGCCATGCCCAAGATCTGCTCGGCTCTAATGCCTTTTGCCAATGATACCGAAGTTAAGGTGACCTTTAAAATAAAATAACAAATTTTGATTAATTGGGAACTGGGTTTGTCTGGATATTCGGTCATCTGTATAACTGACTTTGAAATATTATAAACAGTCTATTTCACCAACAATATTAAGAAAATTCACTTGGGGTATTATGCTGTACATAAAATTCAAGTAAAATATACAGGGGATTAAAGTGTTATACTTTTATTGAGAGTAATAATTGCTGATCTTTTGCTGCACCCTTGATTGTCATGCAAGACCACTGAAATAATGTATTGTAAAACAAAAAAAAGGCAGTCTGGATATGTGGCGCTCCAAATAACCGATGTCCGGATCAAGCATGTTCTACTGTAGCTCACAAATCAAAACTGAAATGTATTTTATGTTTCATTCTGAAATTGGAAAACAAAAGATTCCAGATTAATTTAATGTCAATAAATATTGCAGGCATTGTTGCAGTCTTTCCTTCCTAACCTAAGATCTAGTTCTGCAGTCTGTAGAAGAATGTCTGCCAGCAGTTTAGCTTTGATTTGTCAGCATTCCAGAGCTCCACTGTCATTTTTCAATTACTTGATTGGAGTCCTTCTTGGCAAGTATTCTTAATTCTGCACTGTTTTTTTTTTAATGATATAAATCTTAAAATGGCTGAAAATAAAGTTAGCAATCCAAATAAATATCAATATTATTATAATAGTATCATTTTGTGACATGTTTATGTTTTAAAAAAAAGATTATGATTTCTGCTTATTGTACATTTTTTTTTCTAGAAATGATATTACCTGTAGATACAGAGCATGATGTTCATACTTTGCTTGGTGTGATTCTGTGTTTGCGTCATGCCATGCCTCATTTATCACCATCCAACACAAAAGATCAGGGTCTGAAAGATAGCTTTGGTTACAGGGAGGCAGAAGCAGAGCAAGCCATTGGAGAGGAACAAATGGTTAAAGTAAAAATATGTGACAGAATTAAAAAAAAACATTAAAATTTAAAAATTTGAAGGAAACATTCACCATGTTTAACATAGATCTAAATCCAATGCACTAGATCAGTAAGACCTGTGGACCATGGTCATCTCCAACTAATATGCATACATACATACACACACACACACACACACACGCACACACACACACACATACATACATATATATATATATATATATATATATATATATATATATACACATACATACATACATACATATATATATATAAAAGTACAAAGACAGAGTGCTTAAAAACAAAATTAAGATTACCACGTTTTATGATATTAAGAATGTCCTGTTCTAAATGATGATGCTAGTAGATTTATTTTGTTGTGTTCACAGATCTTGCAGGCCTTGCTCCACTACACTGGACACAGTGACCACAATGTTGTCACAGCTGCTCTAGAGTCACTGCAACAGTTGTTGCGTACACCCCCACCTACATTGAGAAAGATATTACTCACCCCTGGCAGTATCTTGAGGACTTATATTTTTAGTCATGATATTGATGATGAGAACCATGGGCGGATAGAAAGTGAGTAATGCACTCAGACTCATATCATTTTTCCATTAGTAACAAATTTTATTGCAAACATAAGCATCCATGGATTAAATAAAAGAGCATTAACTTAATTCTTTGAACAATATTTCTTTCAGGTGTCCTGGATTTGCCGTCAATGTCTGATGATGCAAGTCTTGATGAAGATGGTGATGCAGATGTTAATGTTCAAGCACATTTAGCAAAAAAGACATCAACAGTTTTACCAGAGGTTGATCTGAAATCTACAAATAGTCAACAAAAGTTAGTGAAAAAATGAAATATTATTCCTTGATAATATTTTAAGCTGTATTTTGTAATGACTTTTTAAATTAAAGTTGTTCTTCAACTTTCTTTGTCTTTCTAGGGGCCAAAATTCAGGATTAATAGAGTCATCGTTACAAGAGCAAAGGGACTTTATTGATAACCAGACTATTGTGGTGACTGATGGGACAGAATATTCCAGTGTGGAAATTGGGGATATCAATGAAGAAAGATCAGAATTGTCTGCATCAGGTTAGTTGTTATAAGGTTTTATTCAATCTAAACTGTTATTTAACGCTGGTAAGTAATGTGGATAACTAATTACAGCTTCCTTCAGTTGCGAAGCGACTATGGGTCATCTCATGGAAATGAGTAATGCCTGGGCATTAGCTGATGTATCCAAAGGAGCGGTAAGTATCGATACAGTTCGCGGGCTCTGCCAGGGTGTAGCACTGAAAGGCTGCAAACGGCCTAAGGGTCGTTGGCTCCTGTTTTTTCCTCAGGGTTAACTCCTAAAGCCTCCAGCAATGGTTATCGAGCTCCTCCTGCCTGAAGCTTATTGGTTAATGCTGTTATGACAAAGTAAGAGTTGGAATGCTTGTTAGCAATGTTGTGCCATCAGTGCTGTCATCTAGCTATCTTAGCAACTTATCTTTATCGTCCTGGATAGATTCATAAATATTGTCAAATCCTGGTTTCCTTTAAGTTTTGCTATGATCAAATTCTGTAGCATGGTGATTATGTGACATGATTGTTTAGTTCTACCATGTGTTTCATCTTGACCAGGTATGTCACACAGTGAAAGTATTGAGACTTTACAAAGTGTCCGCAGCATTAGCCCTAACACAGTTCAGATGGCACCTGTCCAGCTTCCAGGTCATGACATGAATGGCAATCCCCAGATAATAGTTTGCCCTGGAGATGATGGGGCACTCCCTCCTGCTAGTCCTATTCCAAGTGGGGTTGAAGCAATACAACAGGTATCAAAGCTAAATAAGTTTGACATTGTTTTTTTTTTCTTTTGGATTTAAATTATTTATCAATGTTTATATTTATTTGTACTATTTGAGATCTTATAAGTTTTAGTTGTTAGTTTGTTTTAAATCTAAATGAACTCTGATATAATACAAAAAAAAGGGGGATGGCTGCTAAAGCATTATTTATTCTTATAATATGACATGACATATTTACATGGGACAAGCTAAATGCCTTAGCATTTTAGCATTTTGGCTTTTTCTATGCTCAACCTTTGGTCTATCAAGGTTTCAATAATAATTATTTTTACCCTTGTAAAATGTTGACATCTTCTTTTATCTTTAATGCAAAAATCAATGCCTCAACATTAACAGTATCTTTTGAAAATTTTGAAATTTTTAATATTATATTTTAAATTTTTTATTTTTTTATTTTAAAGTGATGAAAAAATATTTATTTCTTTTACATAATTTAAAACTTTTTTTTAGATTACTATGGAACAAGATTCTCTGCAGGAAGTTGATTTTAAAGTGATGAAAAAATATTTATTTCTTTTACATAATTTAAAACTTTTTTTTAGATTACTATGGAACAAGATTCTCTGCAGGAAGTTGATGTACCACTTCTCTTTTATATGCGTCTGCTCTGCAAGCGTTTCCTCTTGACTGGAATGACTGAAGGTCTTGTACCAGACAAGCAAGTCAGAGTCAGCTTAAAGTCACTGGCTCTAGGGTGTGTGTCATGCAGTCTAGCATTATGTCCTAGACTGTTTCTTTTCAAACTTTGTCCAACGGCTGTTAATTCAGGTAAATGCAAAATCTTTTCTCATTTCTTTTTTTAAGCTAACATTTATAACTCACCAAATCATATACAAACATAATAATAAATCATAACACTAGCAGCTAACAGAAAATTGGTTCTTTCCACCCTCTACACCTCCCATATAACACTTTAAATAAAGTCTCTGGAAGAACCAACAGAATACATCCAAAGAAATCTTACAATGATATTCTCAAGGTGGTCCACAATCTTCAACAAGCAATAGAAAAAAGAATACTTTTTGAAAACAAAGCTTATCTAAGGAATAAAACCCCTAATGACTGCCATTCAGATGAAAATTACAGGGTTTATTGCCCTTTCTGCTATATATAACAAAATTGATTAATTAGTACTAAATGATTTACTAATTGATTAATTTTTGGATTGACTCTTGTATTGTCATCGACTATGGATAATTATGCAAAGTTTCAACTTGATCTGTGAATGAAAAGTGAGAGAAACAACATGATTGATATTTCTGTTTTGTGACTTTAGTTACCTTGAGTTCCAATGAAGTTTCAATTCATGAAGTGACTCTTTTCACTTCAAAAGGTGCTTAAAAATTTTATTATAACATTTCCTGCTATATAAAAGAAACATCAAACAGTGAGAAAGAAAAGTGACACAAAATATAAGATCTTCTGTTGACTCATTCACTTATATGTCACTACATTCTAGTCATTGTGTTGTATATAGCTCAGCCTGGACTGTGTGCATCAAGTGTGTTGACATACTTCTCAAGAACATGTTCCATGTACTGCACATGTGTAGATCATTTTCTTAATGAATCATCCTTTTTCTAATTTTTTGTTTGTTATTGTCTTACAGGCAGTGATCAGAATATTCAAGACATCACTTTGTATGCTGGTCATCCTGACCACCAATTGAAAGGTCAAACAGCCATTGTGATAGGAAGTTTTGTCAGAGCTGCTCTAACAGAGGGCAGGGGAAATTTTCATCAGTGGATTATGGCAAACAAGCCCCCATCACAAAGTATGATTTGTGCTAATGCTGTTGTAGTTTTAGCATAGATAATAATGTTTGTAGCAAAAATGTCCAATAGGTTACCCCTTTTTGAAATACAACCACAAATTTACACATGTTAAAAAGACACTCATAAAATGTTAGGCTACTTGGGAAAATGGGTGGACTGGTGGCGTAAAACCAATTAAAAATTGCATCTTCCTCTTGAATTTGATTTCTAGACTTTTATTTTGGCAGCCTGTCATTTTACTCTTCGGCCACTATGGCCCATAATAAGCCAACTATTTTAATTTCTTCTTTTTTTAATATGTTCATACCGTGCTGATGAATCCAATGTTACAAAATATGTGTTAAATTGACTAGTTTTAAAATTGAATTTTTTTAAAAGTCCTATATTTGACATTTCAGATGTGTTAACTTTAGATGCCCTATTGAAAATCATTGTGAACATTATGGAAGATGAGTCTGCGGTAGCTATTAGAGCAGCACTAGTAGCCTTGCAGATGTGTCTGGCTCACCTCCTGGATAGCTGTCATGGGCGCCTGGGATTAAATATTTTATTTGATTTGCTGATAGTCAGGTCTAATCCTTATTGGTTGGTCAAGGTATTTTCCCTTTTCAATTATTTTTCTTTGCTAATTTAATGTTTCTACTTCTGTGTTGTATTTCTATAGGCTTTTGATACTTACCACAGTTAATTTAACTCAATGAATGATTTCAAGCTATCCTTCTGTTTTGTTTTGTTTTCAGGTGGAACTGTTAGAATTGATTGGAGGATTGAATTTTAAAGTCATCAGTTATTTAGAGTCAGTGTCTCAAGATATCATCAAGGGAGATCATAACTTTCTAGGTGTAAGTCTGCAAACATTTTTTTGGTTGTTCATTTACAAGTAGATGTTTTAGAACAAAAAATTAAATCCTCCAGAGATTTATTTTATTTCTCTTATTTTCATGGGTGCTACTCTTCAGTCACCGGACGGATGTTGACATTTTTTTATCTCACCATCATTTTTATTGCTGATCAACACAAATATTTTTTTATTTCCATTTTTGTTTTGTAACATACAAATATAAAATACAAATAGAATAGAAGGGTAGGGAGGAAACTACTAAATCCAGACAAGTAGTATTAGTACATTGTCCAATCTTTTTTTATTTCTGTATCTTGTTCATTATATTGCAAACGAAATAGTTATGTGTTCTATAGAAAATTAATATTAGTGTTATAGCCATACAGCAAAGTATTAAATGTTTGGACTTGGATATACCCGTTATACAAATCAAATAAAATGCATAATTAACTGGATATTACGGAGACTAAAAAGCCTCACAGTTATGTTACAATTATGTGATGTAACACTAGAATTGTGTTGCAGTGAGTGGATATAGGGGATTCTTTGTTACCCCTTGCGTGTAAGATTCATCAAGCCAACCTAACACTCCAACTCCAAAACTGTTTTCATCCTTCTTTAGATTTTTTTAGTTGTATTGTATAGAATGTTGAGGTATTTTTAGACATTCCTGAACTAATCTCTAATTTCCAGAAGATGCAAAGTTTTACTATTGTGGTTTTTAAGAAAGTCAAAGATGTACATTTATGGTTTGATTGTTATGTACTTATGTTTTCCTTTTTGTCTGAAATGTACAGAAAATGTGCCTGCAGGAGCATATTTTTCAAGAGATAGTTCTTCATTTACTTGGAGATGAAGATGCCAGAGTGCGTACTGCTGCCTCATCAGCTATAGCTAGGTAAACTATTCGTTTGTTTCTCAAACTGTGATGTTTAATGTTAAAAAAAAGGAATATACAAAATTAAAATTGAAAAAAAAATGCAGGTCTGGTATTTTTTGCTATAAGTAAATAGCTAAAACTGTTGTTTTTTTTTTTGAAATCATGAATCAAGCATGCAACTGTATCAAATTTCTATAAAAATGGAGGCCTAACTGAAAGGAAATTGTTGAGAAATAAATTGATTGTATACATTTTTAATTACATAAACTTCAGTAAGATTAATGGGAGTTGATTATATGTTTCATTCAATTAGTGACTTTTTCTACATCATGCTACAGATTGGTGACATCATTGTTTTTCCCTTCTGACAACCCTCAACAAGATCCAGTCATCTCCATAGCCGCTGACCAAACTACAGATTTGCTGACTCCCATAATGCACCCTTTCCTTACTGGTCAGCTGCCACCACTTGTTCAGGGGCTCATAGAGCCTTTCATGTTTGACATTTTGGAAGAGATAAATCCTTGCATTGAAAGTGCATTGTCTCGTGTTGTTCAGCAGTTGCTGCATTTATTGTTGGTCTCCCAATCTAAATATGTCACGGTTAGTTGTACAATTTTTTTTATGGCAGTTCTGTTTCAAACTAATATCAGTAAAGTTTTAACATAATAAATAATTATTTTATATCCTACTGGCAGAGTGGGTGCTGTCAAGCCCTGTGCCGCCTGTCAGAAGAATATCTCATAACACAGTATGCACCATCCTGGGGTTGTGGTCCAGCCAAGCCAATATCTACCAAGGAAAAGGTTGAGAAACTGGGGATGAGAAGGCCTCCAAACAGATCTTTGAGTGCATCAAGGTAAAGTATTTATGTTGATCTTTCAGACTGTCTGTTGCCCATTCAATTGTAAATTTATTGTGTACATGTCTTAGCAATTTAGATTCACCAGGCCATCAAGTACATGTCTTAGCAATTTAGATTCACCAAGTCATCAAATGGAAATGGTCCCATTGTGTGAGACTATTGACCAACAAGTGATTGTCAGAATGACAACTGATTCAATGATTTCTGAATTAATATTCATCTGTTTACATCTCAGTTATGATCTCTCTTCATTACAGCATGGATGAGTTGACTACAGCATCTGGAGGAGGACCACTGCCAATAGTTCTCTCTTTGTTGTTTTCTTCACAGGCTGGACTTGAACTCACCACTCATCAAGATCTGTTGCAACTTGCAGGAAATCTCATTTGTGGTAATTTTTTCATGTGTTATTGACATCATTAGAAAACATATGTGCACATATATATATATATATATATATATATATATATATATATATTTGTGTATTAAAAGCACTGCACATTATATTAGCTATGTTTTTATCTCTAACTAAACCTCCATTGCAAAAATGTTCTCATCATCTCTCCTTACCTAGGCGCTGCATACAGAAATCTGCAGTCCATAGAGATTACTGAGAAGAGTCCAGGGTCTGAAGAGGATGGCCACTGGGCTACTGTGACTGACAGATTTTTGGTGCCAATGATAGAACAGCTGTTTGTGCATACTGCTAGGTATGCCATCATGCTTGTATAAACAATAGGATAGTATGACTGCCAAGTAATATTGTGTTTACTTTTGATTCAAAATGTTAGGGATGCCTTAGAAATTAGAGAAAGTGTTAGGTTTAAAGTAATATTAGAACAAATAAAATAATTTCATAGGACAAATAAGAGTGAGGGCTCTGAATTTTTTGTTTACTGTACAATTGAATTATAGTAAAATTAAAACTTCCTTTTGGACTTTGAGACAGACTTCCATTATGCAGGTTATGCAGAGATGTCCTACATTCCAAATTAGAAACTCACAATTCTCACCAGTTTTTAAACCAATGATCTCTGGGCAGTCAATTGCTCAACCACTCTGCCATTATTCACCACATGCAGTTGTGGGTTAGCCATAAAATTATATATATATATATATATAGTTTCCAAAGAATGTGGCAATTTTTTTGAAGGGGGGCTAAACAAAGAGTTCATCTTTCATAATATAATTCTGTCTGATTTACTTGTTTAGGCTGTTGAATGCTTGCACTCACGCCATTGAAGAAACCACACCTGGTCCACCTCAGATCAAGCCTTCTCTTCCTTCTCTGCCCAATGCTGCCACACTTAGCCCAGTGAGGAGAAAGATGAAAGGGGAAAAAGAAACGAATGTTCCAGGCCCAAGTGGTTCACCAGATCCAAAATCTGCCCAAAAGACACCGGGTAAAGGTAAACAATAAAATTAGACTTGTATGAAAGATTGAAAATGGTCAACATTTTTGCTGTTCAAATTTAGTTTTATTGAAATTGTCTTCTCAAAATTTTGCAGACTTTTTTTTTTTTTTTTATATAACTAATTATGCACAGTAGTAAAACTATCAAGATCTCATATTAGTGACAGAAGTAAAGAATGCACTTTGTCATATCAGCTGTGGCATAGACAATAACAGTGGGAAAAAAGGTGTGTGTCATCAAATTGTAAGACCCATATGGATGATTGCTAAGACAGGTCAAAGTTGAGGTAAATATAGAAGGATAATTGACTTCTTGATATATTCCAGAGTCTAAAGAAGGAGACAAAGACAAGACTAGGAAAGATGGTGTTGGTTCCTTTTTTAACATTCCACAATACATGAAACTGTTTGAAGTTCTTAAAGGATCGTATTCTAACTTTAAAGTAAATCAACTCCTCTTTCTATAATTAAACTTTGAACTAAGTAGATAATACTAAATGCCTCTGACTAAACTAAACAAATTATTAAGAGTATATGACAACTTTGAATGCTCTAATTTTGTAATGCTAAATATCTCTTCTTTGTTTGCCAGACGTCCCTAGATTTGACCAGCAGTGATAAGTTTTGTACCATACTGAGGACAGTTTTAACCGTTTTGTCGCAGCTGTTGGAGATAGCCACACTCTATGACATTGGTAAAGTTACTGAGGAAATTCTTGGTTATTTGAAGGTCACAATGGCCCTAGAGCCTACATGGACAGTTCTTTGTGTACAGCAGGTAGTGTAGTAGTTTGTGTTGTCATTCTGTGTTTATTAAATGTTTCAATAAGTAATCATTGAGATTTACATGGTGTATTTATAAATAACCTTTTAGAACGATATATTTAGAAGGTAGACTATGAACTAGTTGTTAACATGGTGTGAATATCTTTCTACCAAAAAAAAATAATTTAAATTATTTTCATAAAAGTGGCTAAATCTTAGTAAGGTTACTAAAGTCATAAAGCATCCAACTAATATTTCATACATTTATAATATTTATAACTGTATATTGTCTTGTTTGAGAGATTTGAACCAGGCATTGTCATGTACACATTCAGTTTGAGTTTTTTTTTAGGTATTCAATAAAATACATAACAGTAGAATAAGAGATGTTGGAGAATTTGTGTAAAAATGAAAAGGAACTATAAGAGTAGATTTTTAGAAAGGGAAATAAATATTACTGATTTAGACTTGATAGAATGATTGAGTTGAAATAAGTGAGATGTTTTCATATCTGAAATTCATTTCTCTCTTTCTAATAGTTCTGTTTCGTCTTAACTATTTTCAGTTACTGAAAGCCTTGTTTGGTACAAATCTGGCTAGCCAATGGGATGCTAATAGTCAGGCTGCTACCTTCCTTACAGCTGATCTCAGTTCACGGGCTGCTGGAGGGTCAAGTCCTGGGCTTTATTACCACTGCCTCAACAAGCCCTATTCACAGCTTGCCCACTGTCTGGTTGGAGCAGCATGTAGAGCTACACTTCCAGCTGATGAAGCTCATAGGTAACTTATTTTCACGCATAGAGCCCATGCATGCATATACCCTGCAAAACTGACAAAGAAGTAAAAACAGCCCACATGTGCAAATGAGCTTAATTGCTTTACACTAATGATTACTGGTATATTAAATTCTCTGCCGCATTGGTACTATTTGTTTTCTTGAGGTTTATAATGTGATGTTCTTAAAGCTTTCCAATGTACATTTCACAACCACACAGCAAACTCTAGGAGGTATAAAGACCCACCATTATGTCCATAGTTTCCTATATGCTGTGTTAATGAGTAAAATAATTTTTGTAAACCCTGCACCTGCCCCCACAAAGCTGCCATTCGTTTGTTAAAACTTGTATAACCCCTGGTTTATATGCTTTATTTTTATTTATTTAATTTAATGTAAAGTTATTAGTGGCTGGCTGATTATTTTGGTTTAATTAACCAATTTCGAACTCTTATTTTGATACAGTTTTATAGGAGGTTTAGGGAAACATACTCATTTTAGAACTGCATGTAACTTTATTTTAAGGGGAAATAATATTTTGTTTGTATGAATTTTGCATTAACATAAAATAATGTCAGTGCAATTTTTGAATAAGCTCTTATCATAATTTGATTGAATCCAAACTGAAAATTTGACCAAACAACTTTTTTTTTGTATAGCTCCCTTCTGTGGTTGAAACAAAGAGTTGACAGGAAGCTTCCAGCTATACTCAAACCTTCCAGCAATGTTGACAAAGTAGGACTTTTTAAAAACAAATCTATGCTTTGTGACATTTTTTAAAAGCTTAATTCTTTCCAGGAAAAACACCTTATTAATAAACAGGAAAAAAAAATTAATTATTGACTGAACACTTAAATTTTTCATTTCCGTGATTGTTTATTTATATTTTAAAATTATTTTTGTGTTGACCTTTATCGAAATACTTTATTTTTAAAGTTTTATTTCATATAAGTCATTAAGTTTGTCTAGCAAAACTTGGGATTTGTCAATTAAGCTTGAGTAGAATTGTACTGTATTTAGAAATCTTATTTTTCTATTTTAGAATGCCATTGGTTCATATATCCGTCTGTTTGAACCTCTAGTTATCAAAGCTCTTAAACAATACACAGTTACTTCAAGTTTGGATTTGCAGGTTTGCAACTCATCGCATTAATTTTAAAAACAAAAAAGCTTTCGTAAATACACTGACCTAAATATCTGATCATTGATCCCACTAACCTTTGCATCCAAATTTATCTTTAAATTTTTATCTCAACAGTGCCAAGTTCTGGCCTTATTGGCCCAACTAATTCAACTGAGAGTCAACTATTGTCTTTTAGATTCAGACCAAATTTTTATTGGTTTTGTCATCAAGCAGTTTGAATTTATTGAAGAAGGGCAGATTAGGTAAAAACATGTTTTGTTCTTTTTGTCTCTGCTTTTAATATTGCAGTAGTAATAGAATTACTCTAACCATGAGCCTTGCTATTGAAGAAAAAACAACTTTAATTTGAAACATGCTGCCACTGCTTAGTTCATATGAAAAAAACAACAACATGAAAATTGATGTTGGAATTAGTGGCATCAAAAAAATTAACTTTGATGTGGCAAAAAAATTGTAATATATTAATTTTCTTGCAAAGAAGGAAAACTCTACAGTATAGTGATAACATAAACTTGTAATTACAATATTAATAAATTAACTGAATTACTTTTCTATCTTCAGAAACTCAGAACTACTGATACCACACATCTTTCAGTTTCTGGTTATGTTGTCTTATGAGAAGTTTCACAGCAGGTCTATCATAGACATGCCTAGAATCATTCACAGGCTGGACGGCATAATGGCCAGCGGTCTACAACCCACAACGCACGGTAAGCATTTTACTTTAGTAATTTCTATTTATTAGTTTCTGATTAAAATAAATACAATAAAATCCCTTAGTAAATTTAGTTACATAAGTTCAGAATGGAATATTACATTTGTCTTTCAGCTATTCCAGCCCTGAGACCAGTTGTCTATGATTTGTTTCTCCTAAGAGGAACAGTCAAGTCAGAAGTGGGTAAGGACTTGGAGACTCAGAGAGAAGTTGTGGTGTCTATGTTACTTAGACTTGTCCAGTACTATCAGGTAAATTTAGGATGAACTGCTGAATGTAATTCTTTTTACAATATCTATATTCAATTCACACTTCCGTAATGGAACCTTCTGCATGGACAAAAAAGGAGGGGGAGGGGGGAATGCGGTTCTTGAAAAGGGCTTTAATGATTTCCTAGAAATTTGACAATTGATGTATATTGTTTGGCCACACTGGGAAAACTCTAGTTTGATTGTTATAATTTTTCAAAGCATAAAAAGAAACTAATTTAAATTTGGCTAGAGAACTAGGAAATATTGACTTTGAACAACTCTATGTCTTCAGGTATTTCTGACTGCAGGCCCCTCTCCTTTGAAGAGTTTCATACATTAATATTCAGGAACATTTTGCACACCATTGTCTAAATCTAAAGGCCTATCATTAGAATATTATAAAGTCTAGTAGATTTATACATTTGCTCAACCAGTGGGGCCAAAGTGGGGGGTAATGGGGTGGGGTAAACAATGTTCCATTTGAGCAAAATATTATTAGTTATTAAGAACATAATAATTGCTCTTTAAGATGTATAAAAGTAGTATTGCCTTTTGTTAATAGGTTTTTCTTTGTATTGAAAAACATGCCTTACTTCATTTGTAAACTTTCTGACTTTTGGTAATGATATTGATGTTAAAATACTTAGTTTCACTAGCCTAGAAGTTTTGTAAATTTTCTTACATTACCTTGAATACAAAAATCTGTTCTGTTGAATCCTTTGCCCAGGCTCTGGACATGTTTTCCTTAGTGTTACAACAGTGTCACAGAGAGAGTGAGGAGAGGTGGAAGAGACTGTCGCGCCAGGTGATGGACGTGCTGTTACCTGCTCTAGCAAAACAACAGGTAGCTAGTTGTTCACCTTTTCTGTCTCTTCATTATCTTGGCCTGCATTCACTTCTTCATTTTTTTTTTTTTTTCCCACAGATAAATGTTGATTGTCAGAATGCACTTGATGTTCTTCATAGACTGTTTGAGTCTGTCTCTCCTAGCGTCTTTCGACCTGTGGATTTCTTATTAAAAACTCTGCTAGCTCCACCTCATGATGTGGTTTGCAATTTTTTTTTTAAATATTGGTGTACAGTATTCTAATCTCTAGGTTTATGTCATTCAGTTTTATATTTTAATTACACCAATCTGGTCATAGCATTTGTACAAACAGACGCTAATGTCAGCTCAATAATCTTTAAAAAGTAAACTCAGCTTACTGTTTTCTCAGAGTGACCTTCAGAGTCTTCAGAAATGGCTGTGTCTTGTTCTCATTATTCTTAGAGTCTTGATCTCTCAGTCGAAGGAGGAGGTCATCTTATCCAGGCTAACTGAATTACAGGTATGTAAATACTCAGTTCTTGAATACATTTTTTGGGGACTTTAACAAGTTTTTTTGCCATAATTGTGGCAAAGTTTTCTTTTATTGTGTGCTAGAGTATTTTTTTTTTACTAGAACCTTGAAAAATTGGGAAATAAAAGCCATGCCTTAAGCACACTCAATGTCTCTTTGAGGCAAACAGGATAGGGGCTTGATATATTTATTCCCAGAAATGTGTGTACATTTAAAGAATACTTTGCATGACTTTATAAAACTTATTCCTTTCTATCCACTTTTAGCTCCATGTTTGTCTGCTCAGAGATGCAAGTGAAAATTCATCAGCTAACTCTGTGGTAGAGTTGTTGAGAAATTTGGCACCAGAAGAGACTGTTGCTTGGTGGGTAATATCCTTTTGACATTATATCAATTAAAGAACTCATTGTAAGAGCATTGATCAACTCTTCTTTGTATCTTATTTTAAATAGATACTTAAGTAGATATTTATTGTCACAAGTCTGACATTACTCATTGCTGCAGCTATGCGGCATATTAATTTATTATTTGATAATTACAATAAATATCAGAATTTGATTCAATATTTGACTTGTGACTTGATTGAATGGAGTCTAGAATTCTCTCATTAAAGCTCAGTTACATCCGATCTAGATGGAGTTCCAGACTCCTCTCCATTAAAGCTAGAACAGAAAGATTTAAAAACTTGCTTTCAGTCAAGGTGTTTCAAGGTCATTTGTCATCACCCAGAAGTACATACAAGTTCAATTCATAATGCACTGGTTGTGTGTGTGTGTGCTTATGTTACATATGTGAATTCTGTTCGTGTTTGCATCTGTGTTATTGTTATAGTAGTAATGCTGAGGTGGACAATTGTAGACAAATTGAATTTGTATTTGCTTAGACCAATAAAATTATCTTATCTTAAACAACAAGAAGCGAAGCGATCTCTGTGTATTTGGCTATCTTTCTATTCCATAAAGCTCTCTACTTTTACTTATACCGATTTTAGGGATGTCCCTATAATTCTATAATAGCCTAAATGTAGACCATCTAATTAATGTACATTTATGATTGTTGTTTGTAGCTTATTGCAATGTTGGTTTCCTGCGTAGGTTTTTATTACAAGTCATTGGCAAGTGTTCTGAGATGTTAAACAAGGAGACGTCTGTGTTGAGTGCCACTCCCCATCATTCCAACCTGGCTACATCTAGTGCTAGTGGTCTAGCTGTAGAGAAATGTAGATTCCTGCTTCAGCAGTCCTTACATCTCATGTTGTATATAACACACATGTTCCAGTCTGGTCAGTGCTATGTTTGTATACTGATCAAATTCAAGTGATTTAGTTTATAATTTGAAGTAAAAGCTTTATCTTTTTTTTTTTATTAAGGAAACTTAAACCATTGTGGTAGTTAAAAAGTTAATGTCTTTTTTGGACTATTTTTTAATTATTTTTTTTTACATTTTCACAATGATCAGAGCTAATTATGTCCAACTAAGTTATTTTTTAAATAGCCAGACTAAAGAAGACCTACTTTCTAGGACTCTAAACCAAGGATTTTCTTCATGAAATGTGGTTCTTGTCCATCACATTGTGTTGTGTTCAAAACAATAATGTTTACAACTGTTACTCATCTATTGCGTCAACTGTTATTTATTACTTTACTTTAAAAATCTGAACTAAAACACACACACAGGCTTCATTTTAAAATAACTTGTAATATTGATATTTACATAAATTAAGGGGCAACATAGCCTAAAATGTGCCAAAAATCTAAAATCCAAATCCATCCATAAATTAAAATTGGTACACGTTTTCATAAAGGTATGGGCTTTGGAAATATTTTATAAATACATTTATTTATTTAGCTTGTGTTATAAACCTTATTCTTAAAATGTCTAGTACCGTGACTTCCATAATATTAGATTTTAATAAATCTAAAATTTTGTCCTAGTTCTAGGCTTGAAAATGCATGTCACTGAAATAAATGAATAAAGAATGGTTTGGTTTGAAAGAAATATTCTAATACTTAATGATAATTTTTTTTATACAGTCTTGGTTCCAGAAAAATCAGTTTTTTTTTTTTTCAATCAGGTTTGTTTCGGAAGGTAGCAACTGCAGCGATGAGATTGCTGCAGCTAGAGTCTCCAGCTTGTATGTACAGTGTGGGTGAAATCAATGAACATATGGTGGGAGTCAGCAATGTCTGCCCTTCACTCACTCTACACTGGTGCAATGTTCTGATCCTGCTCAACTTTGATGACAGAAGTCTGTGGACTCGAGTTGTCCAGACTCCATCAACATATAAAATCAATGAGTCGAGGTGAGTTCTCTATCTTAATGGACTTTCTTTCAACTGATAAATGAAACCTTGTCTTAAGAAATTTAACCAAATGCCTCTGATTTACTGATTGAAAAACTACTTTATCATCCTTAGCAAAGAGAGGTAACTCTGAATTAAAAAAAAATAACTTGAAAAAAAAATCTAATACTAAAAAATAAACAATTTCAAAAATTGAACAATTTGTCTATGTTGAAAAAAATATATACTTTTACTACCTTTAGAATATAAACAAGCTTAAAAAATATTCAATGTCTAGCGTAGGGTTATATCAAGACAAATCATCATAGAAGGCATGACCTGCAATGTCACAACCTGTGAGCAGTGGAGACCAATAGCTAGTTGGCATGTCACAGGTCTGTACGATGTGGCAACAAGCTTTCGGTCTCCATTGCCACAGGTTGTGACATTGCAGGTCAGTGTTGAGGCTTACTATAAAGATTAGTCTCGCTTATACTCTGATGTATTGGCATTTTCGTTGAAAAAATTATTAGAAAAAAAAGCTGTACAACCTGTTTCCCCATGCATCTGTTCTTGTTCTGAACTAGAAATGATATTCTCTTCTTATATGAAAGTTTCAATAAAAATTCTGCTTGCATCTCAACGCTAACACATTAGGAGTCTACTGCTAGGGTAGTAGGAGCTATTGAATTAATACATGGATCTGAGCTACAGAGGAAGCAGATTCTCTTGTCTTTTTCCTTTTGAGGTACATTTTCCTTGACCCTTCACTTGATAATAAACAGCAATTTGTTTGATTGTTCTGTTACAAATAGATTTAATATTGATTGCAAGCTGATAACACATCCCTACTTTTGTATAAACCAGGGGAGACTATGCTGTGAACCCAGACTACAGTGAAGTTAGTGGAGGTCATCATGCTAGGCCATCACAATGTTGTGGCTTGGAGATGCTGAGGCGAGGAGGGCTGATACTTTTCTGTGATTATGTAGTGAGTTGATGGACTGTGTTCTTTTAACATACTTAGATCACTAGAGAGTTTTTTAAAGATGGTCTCAATCACTTCTGCTGCTACATTTTGACAGCTAATTGTTTTGTTGCTAATTTTTGTCTCATCCTCAACAGTGTGAAAATTTAAGTGATGCAGAACATATGACCTGGCTAATTATCAACCATGTTAGTGACCTCATACTGTTGTCTCAGGAGTCCCCTGTGCAAGATTTTATTAGGTGATTAAAATTGTGAAATTCTTAGTTATAGATCTTCTTCTACCTGCTTCAAGTTCATGTAAATAAATCTTAACTTTTATGAAAAATTCTCACTTGTTAAAATTTCATTGGACTAGATAGCAACACATTTTTTGTAATAGAAGAGAACAAACAATTTTGTTTTGTATATCAGTGCAATACACAGGAACTCTGCTGCCAGTAGTCTGTTTATTCAGGCCATTCACGCCAGAGGAGACAGCATCACCAAGGTACTTTTGCATTTGTTCCCTGTAAAATTACTGATATATTTTGGTTCTATTATGTAATACTAAAAATTCAAATGTTTTGATGGCAAGCCTAAGACTATGTTTTTGTGTTTAGCCATCTATGGTCAAGAGGACATTGAAGTGTCTGGATGCTGTTCACATCTCCCAAAGTGGATCACTTATAGCGTTGTTAATAGACAAGTTTCTTGGTTGTCACAGGCTGGCCATTGCCAG
Source organism: Biomphalaria pfeifferi (assembly GCA_030265305.1). Lineage (NCBI taxonomy): Eukaryota > Metazoa > Mollusca > Gastropoda > Planorbidae > Biomphalaria > Biomphalaria pfeifferi. Next base: position 3,505,766 of record JASAOG010000053.1, on the reverse strand, counting down.
AATGACTGATTCTATTGTTTGCCAGAGACTGGAAACATTGCTTGGAGAATCTACAGAAGTAATGGAATTATTATTTTTTTTAATTTAGAAAAACTTGAAATAATGAAACCATTATGAAGTAACTATATTATCAAAAGTAGAAACTTGATAACTGGTAGTTGGCAGGGTTGCTGTTGTTTTTTTTTTATCTTTAATTCAACCGTTTGAGACAGCTTTGTATTGCTAAGGTACATGAAGTATAAGAAGTTTGTTAAATTAATTTGTTAACCACTGAATACTAAAACAAGGGAACTAGGTCTCATTGGGAACTTTACTTTTTGCTTTAGATACTAATCATTAAAGCCAATTAAAACTTTTTTTAAAATTATGCATATTTATTTTTTTTCTTCTTGAAGGAGATTAGTAAACAGTTGCCCAAAGAAGACATTGAGAAATTATTACAGTTTCTGAAATCAAATGGTCTGATAAAAAGGTACCAAGGTTTTTGCAAATATCTAGTAGAAGAGCATTATTTGTATGTAATTCTTTTAAACTGGGTGGCACTGTGCCTGAGTGGTTAAGCACTTTTCTTCTGAACCTGGGTTCTGGGTTCATATGTAGGTGAAGACTAGGATTGTGAATTTTGGGATTTTTATGAGTCCACTCAACTGTAATGGGTACCTGGCTTTATTAGGGGAAAATAAAGATGGTTCGTTGTTGCGCTGGCCACATGACACCCTGTACATTAACCATTGGCCAAAGAAACAGATGACCTTAACATCATCTGCCCTATAGATCACAAGGTCTGAAAGAATAATTTTACTATTTTACTTTTCGTTTAAACAGTCCAATCATCCTAATAAAAAAAACTATTAAGACATAAAATATACTGTAATTATAGATAGTATTATTATAAGTATTATAAATATTTAATTGCATTCTCCCTGCAAATTAATAAATAAAATTATAACAGACGATGTTTACATGTTAAGAATTAGTACAACCTCTTTTGTTTGTTTTTCCAACATCTAGGCATCAGCGTTTGACATCATTACTAAGGAAGTTGTGTCTAGCTGCTGGTTCAACAGCTGAGATAAAACTATCACCTGAGAGATCACATCCATTGTTTGTAGTTCCGCAAGAAATTGCACAAATTTCTATTGATAAGGTAATTGTAAAACAACAAATAAGCCATAAGAAAAAATGGAGTCTAGTTTTATTGAATGAAAAACGAATATGACAACAATTGATTAAACTTATTTTGCCTATGCATGCATATCTGAGAAGAAGTAATGGCCAAAAATAATAAATAAACCAATCAATGATTGCAAAACATTGATTAATTACATTTGAGTTTATGTTTGATAATTTCTAGAAATTAACATTCTCAAAAATGATAACTGATTTCGATGAGCTGTTCTTTCAGATGTTTTACCTGTCTGTGGTCAGAGAACAGTGCTTTCAGCCAGCCCCCAATACAAGGGAGTGTGCTTATTTATTACAAAGACTGGAGTATCCAGATATTCTTTCCGTTACTATGACAAAGGTAAGTCATACAACATTTCTTAGTAATTCTAAATTGTATCAGCAGTATTCCACTTACTTTCTGTTTACTGCATCAAAGATTGCTTATATTATTATACAATAAATTGGTTTAAATCTCATAAATAAATATATTTTGTGTAAGAATCTCTTTGTCGCATCTTTTCAGGAGTTTAATTTGTCAATATTAGAAGAGTGCATGTCTCTTGGAGCATTCCGTTCTGTGCTGCGCTACAACCGTGACCATGACCTTGGCTCATTGAGTCCCCAAGTCAGCACAAAAGAACCCATACTTGATCCATTGTTCCAGGCTTCTCAATTAACTCTGTTCCGTCACATCAATAATGTAGTCATCCAGCTTCCGTCACCACATCAGTGTTTGGTCTTTTCAGGTGAGCTCTTTTGGTTTGAAAACATTTTGTTCTTGTGCAAAGTGTCACTTTACATTTGGATTAGCTCAGAGCATCTGACTAAGTAGTTTGAGATACCTTTCCTCATTGTCTGCTTCATCTAGTTTATGTAGTGGGTCAAACTAGTCATTGTCTATTCTGAAAAAGAAAATTTTTTTTTCTTTATATATTAAACTTGTTTTTGAAATATACAGTACAGTATTACTCAAGAAAAAAAAAAGGTTATATTATGCTTTCAGATTTCTGAATGTCTAGGGTTATGTAAAATTAAGTTCACCAGTTTTTGTAGTAAACACTGAAGAACTGCATAATATTTTGTCTTTTAGATTCTGCTCACTTACACTATATGGATCGCATTGAAGAATTGTTTACTGAGGCCCAGTGGGTGGAGAACAACTTCTGCCTGGCATCTGCTCTGGTCAGGTACATGGTGTCATTGAGTCAGTTCACATGGAAGGCAGAAGTACCGCAGGAAAATCTAAAGGACATCATAAGCTTTACAGTTTTGTGTGCAGAGGTTTGTGTCCTTAGCAACATGGCTAAACATCAATCCAGGAGGTACTATGCTAGTTCATATTGTGAATAACTTAAGTAATTTAAAAAAAAAAATATTTCTCAATTTTGTTTTCAGCTTATCCATTGGTCTGTAGAGCATGATATGTTGCCAGATTCTGAGCATGTCCAGAATTATCTTTCATGTTTGTCACTTCTGTTACAAGATCCAGCTATCCACTTGCTAATTGGTCAGACAGAATATGCCACACATGTCTGTAGCATTGTCAGCTTTCTCCACCAACTTCTGTCTTCATGTAAGTGATCTTTATGTATTAAGCATATATAGATATAAAAGAGAATGAAAAATATGAAATATTTCTGAACTGCGAGCACAATCTTTATTTATTCATAACTTCTAAAGCTTGATTTTAACTTGGCATTTAAAATAGTTTATCAAAAAATTATGTAATAAACTATAATAATATCCAAATAAACTTTTTGAGCTGCATTAATTCAAAGTGAAGAGCTCCTGCTCCACACCTGGCTATTGGATTAAATCCTTTTTAATGGTCAATCAGATTATGGTGCTTACAGTGCCAATCCTTACTGAACTTTGTTCAAGCCTAGTAACTGGACAAAAGCTATTGTTACTTCAAGCAGGCAAAAAATCCTATTTTCAGACACTCACTTGTCAAAAATTAAAACTCACAATATCCTTTATTCACTCTATGATGCACTTTTTTTTTCAAAAACCTTGAAACTCAGTGTGGCTTACATTTGAGGCTGCAACTGACATTCATTGCTAGAAACTTTAATCTCTTGCACATTGATTGTTGCGCTGTGCACTGTTTACAAATTGAGATACTTATAATTTGATGTTTGATTGTTATTCTATTTCTAAAATTATATACATTAATCTCACTTTTTTTTTTTCACTTTTAATGCTGGAAATTTCAGGGCATATTTAGCACAGAGCTATTAGCCAGCTCAAAATTTGATGTTATTGTTTAGACTAAGAATGCCAACTTGATCATTTGTGGACACTTATATCAGCAGATGGTCCACTAAACTTTCAATATATTTTGCTAGAATCCATTTTCAAGATAGTCAAAAAATATGCTCTTACCCAATATGGCTTTCTTGATAAGGATTTGATGTGACTTTATTGATATGATATTGATGTTATGTTAAATAAACATATCTTATCCATTATATATATTGCTCAGTGGCTGTACTGCCTGGTGAGCCTGTGGCCTCATTGTTTCAAGATGACCGTCGGGAAGATGCTGAAGATGATGATGGTAAGAAATCCAAATAAACGAGAGATTTTTGAATGCATCTTTTTTATCTTCTTTCTTCTGATTGGCATTTGTCATACAATGACATGTCCATGTCTCCTGTTGTTTAAATTTCCTTTTTATATTTCAGTTTCTTTGTCAGCATGTTTAATCAGAGCCTGTGATGAGATTTCTGAGCTGGTGCATTGTCTACACACCAGGCTTGACCCCAACTCTAGTCCTGAACCACAACTACCTCCGTTCCTGGCATCACCTTTCAGAAATATCATTATTGGTAAAACACTCTGGTTACTTATGACTATGAGGAATTAAAACTATTAAGACTAAATCGAACAAAAATAACTTAACAGAATTTTTTTTGGTATACCAGTTCTTTTGAGAATACAATATGGTGTACAATAATTGTTTCTTTGTAACATTATTTTTGAATCGACAAAAAATTAAGATAACTTTATACATTAATTATAAAGAACAAGTGTAATCCCATGCAAATGTATTATATAGATGACTGCTGAAGACCATATACTAATGTTTATGTCTTCTGAACTCAACAGCTGTGTCACGCCTACCTGCAGTCAACACCTATGCACGTACTCCACCTTTAGTCTGGAGGTTGGGCTGGTCCCCCACCCCTGTTGGTGAACTGAGAACATGTTTACCTCCATTACCTGTGGAGTACCTACAGGAGAAGGATGTGTTGAAAGAATTTGTTTCCAGAATCAACTCTCTTGGTAAACTTTAAAATATTATATCCTAGACATGATCCATAATCTTGATATTTCAAATGTTAGCATGCTATATAGTTTTGTGACATGATCCATAATCTTGATATTTCAAATGTTAGCATGCTATTAGTTTTGTGACATGATCCATAATCTTGATATTTCAAATGTTAGCATGTTATTAGTTTTGTGACATGATCCATAATCTTGATATTTCAAATGTTAGCATGCTATTAGTTTTGTGACATAATCCATAATCTTGATATTTCAAATGTTAGCATGCTATTAGTTTTGTGACATGATCCATAATCTTGATATTTCAAATGTTAGCATGCTATTAGTTTTGTGACATGATCCATAATCTTGATATTTCAAATGTTAGCATGCTATTAGTTTTGTGACATGATCCATAATCTTGATATTTCAAATGTTAGCATGCTATTAGTTTTGTGACATGATCCAAAATCTTGATATTTCAAATGTTAGCATGCTATTAGTTTTGTGACATGATCCATAATCTTGATATTTCAAATGTTAGCATGCTATATAGTTTTGGTTGCTGTGACAGGTTGGGGAAAGTGACGTGTGTTTATGCGCGTTTAATGTCTAGGGGATGATTATTTTTTAAATTATCACACACCAACCCGTCAGCATATAAATCGGGAGCAGGCACACAACGAGAAAAGCAATGAAAGAAAGATACAATATTAAAAATGAAGAATATTTATTTACATAAATATTTACATATAAGAATAAAAAGGGGGAGGGTTTGCATCTATCTCTAATTGATACTATATTTAATCATCGCTCTTGCACTTAATAAGAGAGTATGTCACTTTGTCTTTGAACTTAGCTGGTTGTCCTGTTGATGTCGCAGCTGGCTGTGATCCTGGCTTGAGGTTCTGCAGCTGGAGGTGGCGCTCTAGCGGGTAGAGGGACGTCGGTGATATAGTTCTTGTGGAGTCTCAATCCAAAGTTCTGATATCTGGAGTGGGCACAGTAGGGCGGTTGGCCGGCTACCGTGGGCACAAGGGTGCTGCGGGCAGAGCTGATCTGCCGTGGGCAGCGTAGTTGACAGGATAATTCCAGTGAGTTGCGGGGGGTTTAGCGTAGCTATGACGTCTCGCACAGATCTGGGTCTATACGGACGTCGCACCTAATAAGTTGACAGGTGGGCTGTCGAATAGGCAGGCAAATAGATCCGATAACGCCAAGTAGTAGAGTTGAGTAGATCCACGTAGGCAGTAGATGATACTCAATAGTAAGTGGGCAAGTGATCCGATAAATAGGCAGATAATGCCAAATAAATAGGCTGTTAAATAGGCAGGTGAGTGATCCGATAAATAGCAAATATGCAGACACCTGAGGGAGGCTGGGGATAAATAAAGACAAGTTAGGACGTGTCTCTCATGCATCTTATGACTATGAGGAATTAAAACTATTAAGACTAAATCGAACAAAAATAACTTAACAGAATTTTATCAATGCCCTCGACTGATGTGCATTCGTCAGATTGGTAAAATTGCTTTAAAGCACAAGGGGGAGATGATGACAAATGGGATTTGGAAAATAGATGGCAGATAATAGCAATATAAAAATGTACATAAAAGGGAAAATAATAATCTCAAATAAACAACACAAGTTGGAAGAGAGAAAAAAAAAGGGGGGGGGAATGGGCGATGGTCAGCGACCATGACGGTTTGTTTTCATACGACCGTCGGCCGAGAACAATGGAGCGCGCTTGAATGGAGAGGGTGTCCGTTCAAGGGGTGCAACTCTCGTTAAAGTAAAATTACTACAGGGGAGATAATTCATATATCTTTTGTAAACGCAGTCTCAGTGCGCTAGTAAAATTATCAAGGCGGTCAGCGAGATAAAGGAAATAAAATAAGATGTACAAATATATACATGGTTGCATCAACGATCAATTGAGCAACGTAACATTAATAGATTAATGCAATAAATACATATGCCATGTTTATGTTTTCTACTTACGACAGTGACAAATACACAATGCACTAATTAAATATAAATGAAATAATAAAATACACATGATATTATTCAGTGAGAAATATGCACACAAAGTAATTAAGATGGAACTTGTGATTAAGTTCGGCTTACCACCAGGTATTCCTCTAGGAGTGAGAATAAATGAAATAGTCCAGACTCGATTGCTCAGATAGAATGAGAAATGAGAGAGTGTCTATTCCGCCTTACTCTACCTTATATAGGCCTGGAAGATATGGGCGGAAACAGGAAATGTCTTAGGCTAAGAATTATCTTACAAGTGGGTGAAGTCTGACAAGAGTCGCACCTGGGAGTGCCACGAGGCGTGTTGACCCTAATAATCTCTTTGATCAAAGAGAGATGTGGGAGAGGGGGGGGGGGAGAAAGATTGGTTTGCATTCCACCCAAGGTGGTGTCAACTGCGGCCGTCAGACATCAAAGAGACTGTGTTTATCTTTACCCGGTCAGGGGAGATAAGTGAAAGCCTTGGTCTAGTTGTCCCAAGGTGGTCGACTAAGTCTAACCTGGAGAGGAAAGGGTGGGGCGGGGGAAGAAATTGGAGATAGGACGGGGAAATGACTAAAATAAAATAATAATATATAATATATAAATAAAAATAATGATAATAATAATTAATGCTGTGATAAAATTTATTGACTCTGACAGCAAGCTTTTGACTTGTCACAGTTGCTTGTTCTCTTGCCTTATAACTACTCCTCTATCCTGAATCCTCAGGGTGGGTCAATAGACAACAGTTTGAAGAAAGCTGGATGAGTCTTCTAGGGGTACTGAATCCAGTCTCCCACACAGGGCATGAGTTATCTCCAGAGGTAATTATTTTACTGCATCTCTGAATATCAATCAATTTTTAATGATTAGACAACAATGTTATTTTACTTTGTTTACTATGTAATGCATACCCTTAAAGGTACACAACTTATCACTTAGGCAGATGTGTTTTTAATAGTATAAATTGAAAAGCCTGCCCTCACATTTGTCAAGTAAATCAAATCACTATTCAATAAGTTTGCCATGATAAATTATTGTTCACTTTTATGTTTGAAACTAATAGATCACTCCTATAAAAGAGAGATTTAAATAAGTTTTTAAAAACAGTTTTATTTCTGTTGTGTTGTAGGAAGAAATAGAGCAGGCCCAAGGTATGGTGTTAGCTGTGAAGGCCATCACAAGTCTTCTACTACAGTCATCTCTTGTGCCCTATGCAGGAAACCCAAGCAACAGTTTCTATGAAGTTAGACCCAGAGACAAACCTTTAGCATTTCTACACACACGGTGAACACTTATGACCATATACTACATAGTATAATTGGTAACCTTTTAAAGCATTGTTTAGTACTGAGTCATTTTTTTAGTTATAGATATAATTTTTTTTTTTCAACAGATGTGGTAAAAAGCTGTCACTTATTCGTGGTTTAATAGAACAAGAGATTATTAATTTATGTGCTTCTAGGTAAGATTTTCTAATATTGGTATTGCTTAAAATGACATTCTTGCATCTTACATTACGGTTTTAATATTGCCCATAAAATTATTTTTATATTAATGTTCTGGTAGGCCTGACAGACTTGTGTCTCAAGCCTACAGTGGTATTCCATCTGACAAATTCAGACTAAGTTTATTTGATGGCAATTTGGAGAGAGAGCTGGGTGTTGAGGAATTTAACTTGGGTCAGGTTAGTTTCTTAGTGAGGGATTTATTGCTTAGTCTATTAATAAGATGTATATGTTGCATCTGCCACTTACACTACATTGCATAGGTACTTGGCATGAACTAGATTTTGGTCCTCAACTTTTCTTCACATAATCACATGGAGTTATTTATATTGTCCTGTCCTATTATTTGTGTTAATCGACTCTTATCTTATTTATTCAAGTTTTCTAATTTCTTTAACATTTTGTTTTATCAGTTAAGTTCATTGTTTTGAATGAGTTGCTTTTAAAATTAAAAGAATTTTTTTTTAACTTTCTAGATTTCTGTTGAGTCTACTTGGTCACTAGTAGGTAGTCTGGATACCAACTTGTCCAACTCTGACACAACAGACTCCATGGATAGTCCCAGTGGTCAGCCAAAATCACCCACCTCACACCCCACTGCCAGTGGGGTCAAGTTCTCAACCACTCGTTCCATCTACCACTGCGGCCTAGACATTCACTCGTGTCTGCAGTTCTTGCTGGAGTTGTATGGAGCCTGGCTTCACTTGGAAAACAATCCCAAACCTCCTTTGATGTTGCTCAATGCTGTGGTGAAGTCTGTGAGTAGTGAAAGGAAGCTTTATAAAAGTCAACCAAATTAGTTTTTATAAAGTTAACATCATGTTTTAGTTTACATAGTTATTTGTTTAAAAAATTCAGAACCCTTTTTTTTTTTAAAATGTCATCCACATTCTTTAAAACATAAAACTCTTTACAAATACTGGACATTTTGAAATGATTGTAAATCCATGAAATAATACTTTTAAAAAAAATTGTTATTTAGCAGACATTATTATTATTTTTTCTCTGAAACTTTTTTTAAATTGACATTTGCTGGACTGATTGTCTAGATGGTGTGTTTGTCTGACCTATTTATGGAGAGGGAGCAGTTTGAGTTCATGCAGGACATCCTCCTGGACCTATTGAAGGGTCATCCTGTGGAAGATGAACTTATAACTCAGTACCTGACTGTTGGAATGTGTAAAGCAACAGCTGTAGTTGGCACAGTGAGTACATCTCATTATTTCAAACTCTGAGATTCTAGTAAGACTAAATCCGCTAAGTAGAGACTAGATCAGTGTTTCTCTAACTGTGTGCCACAGCACACTAGTGTGCCGCCGAAGATTTGCAGGTGTGCCACAGAGTTTTCAGAACGCCACAGGTGCAGGCGTTACACTGGTCTGCCTACTATTAAATTTTTATTTTACGTTGCAATTACATCTCCACTTGCAATGACCAGTAGTAGAAGTGGATCGCTCCATTGTGACGGAAAGGGCTGTTATTTATTCAGGTTATGGAATTTTTTAACTATACATATATTATTATAATGACTCAAATGTAGGCCGCCTTAGCAGACGCACAGCAGTTCTTGAATTGGTAACGATAATAATAAGCTATGCGTTTCATGTAAATTTTTTAGGTGTATGCTAATAATAACAAGTTATCACTAAGCCTTATTCACTGTTATCCATGGAGAAATACGTTAGCAAGAATGAAACTGCGAAAGTGTTATATGAAAAGCAAGGAACCAAACGAAGGTACAAAGAAGATTACATCGGATATGGTTTCATATCTTCGGGACCTGAAGATGCTCCATCGCCATTCTGTCTGATCTGCAATGCAATTCTGTCGAATGAGGCGCTTGTTCCAAGCAAATTGAAGACACTTGGAAACAAAATATCCAGCTATGAAAGCGCAACTGAAAAAATAGTTGAAAACATCAGGGCTCAACAAAATAAACAAGCTAAGAAACTTACAAAGTACCTAAAGCTGCTAGAAAAGGGATTGATTGCAAATTGCTCAGTTATAAACAAAAAATGCAAGAAAGCACACACAGAGGCTGAATAAATCATTGCACCAGCTTTAGCAATAGTTGTTGAAACTATCCTTGGACCTGGTGCCACCGAAAAAGTTAAAAAGTTCCTTTGTCAAATGATAATATCTTGCGCAGAATTAAAGACTTATCGTCAGATTTACAAGATCAAATTTGCGAACACTTCGACGTGACTGACGATGAAGTGTCTCTGCTGTGGTCTCTTCAAGTTGATGAATCCACTGACGTTAGCGGCAAAGCCCAGCTGCTAGCTTTTATTCGGTTCATAAAGGATGAAAAATGTGTCAACGAATTCTTATTTTGAAAAGACTTACCAACTATGACCAAAGGCGAATATATTTTTTAAGTGGTGAACGAAAACATTTTGCTCTTCAAACTACAGTGGAAAAACTGTGTCAGCGTTTGCACCAATGGCTGTCCTTCCATGCTGGGAAATAGAAAGGGATTTGTCACTCTTGTGTGTCAAGAAAATCCAAATGTATTAGCTGTTCACTGCATGATCTACAGAGAAGCTCTTGCCTTCAAATCTTTACCGAAAGATTTGATGTCTGCTCTGGATCAAGTGATTGAAGTTGTAAACTTCATCAAATCTCGACCGCTTGCATCCCGACTTTTCTCAGAGCTTTGTGAAGCAATGGATTCAGACTATAAATGTCTCCTGTATCACCCCAACGTTCGTTGGCTCTCGAGGGGAGAAAGTGTTAAAGGTGTCATCCAGCTCAAGGCTGAGCTGATTTCATTCTTGGAAATCAACTCAAGGCTGAGCTGATTTCATTCTCGGAGGCTGAAAAAAAAAAGACTTTGGATTTTCTATTCATGACGAGATCTGGTGGGTTAAGGTGACATTTCTCTCTGATTTATTTGACAAATTAAATTCATTGAATTTAAGTCTTCAAGGACCATCGGAAACCATCATCACTGCATCCTCAAAACTGAAAAATTGTCTTTGTGGCAAAGTAAGATCTCGAAAGGAGTCTTCGACTGCATTCCTACTTACTATGAATGTGCTTCAAATAAAGAAATCACCCCCGAAATTCTGGACACTTTGACACACTTGCAGTCAGCATTGCAGCATTACTTTCCAACAGTTGGAAGTAATGAATATGGATGGGTCAGTTATCCATTTGGAAACAATGAAGCTACAAATCTGACAACTGAAGAAACAGAGCAGCTCATTGATTTAAAAAACGATGCAGTTCTTAAGTCAAGTTTTGCCGAGAAAAGCCTGGAAAAGTTTTGGATTTAAATCAACAAGTTATATCCTGCAATCAGTTTAAAAGCAATCAAAATAATTCTTCCATTTGCATCTTCATGGTTTTGTGAGTTTGGATTTTCAGCATTGACTAAAATCAAATCTAAAAAAAGGGAGAGAGAGTTCTTACAATAGACGATGAAATACGAGTTTGTTTGTCGATTCTGGAGCCTCGATTAGATTGCATTAATTCTAAAAAAAACAACAGGCAAACCCTTCAAATTAAATGTAATACTTCAAAACAGGTAAAATACTTTTTTTCCTTTTTATTATAAAATAACTGTTGCTCTTCGTGGTGTGCCACGAAATTTTTGTAGTTTTTTTACTGTGCTGCCAGACAAAAAAGTTTGAGAAACACTGGACTAGATAAACTAAATCAAGTCTAGGTTGTATGCAATGTCTTGGAGATTAGCCAGTATTAAATATCCTAGCCAATCAGGACTGTGATAAAAAAACAATGTTAATGAATCCTTTCCTTCTTGCACTGCAACTTCTTATCTGGGTTTATTTGATTTCTAGAAATTGGTTTCTTCAAAAATAATTAAAATAGAAATAAAATGTTTATATTTTCAAAAATATAAGTATAACTTGTTCCACCAAAGTTTGTCTGTCTCCCCAGGAAGCACTAGTCAATGACAGAGTTGTGAAGCTGGTAGATGCTGGCCTGAAGAGCACTCACTTACCCACCAAAATTTCAGCTCTGCATGGCTCACTGTACCTCCTTGAAGGTGGGATCACTGATCTGAACACCAGTCTCTTACCAATACTGACAGATTTTTTATCCAAACATTTAGCCATTGTGATATCTCAGTAAGTTGGTGTCATTTGTATACATGTATTTTGTACTTATGCTCAAACCAAGCTGAATCTAGCTCTTCTAAATAGGATCTGTGATAAATTCTAAACTCATACTTGTGTCCCAGCTGAGCTTCAAGAGTTACTTTGTTTTGTATCATGAGGTCAGCATTTGACTATGTTGTGTCGGGTTTTATTTCATGAGAGGCATTTTTTTCCCCATTGCAGCACCCTATGTAGTTCAAGGGACCAATCCTAAAAGAACATGTCACACTGGCTGCCATTGAAACAATATGCTCTCTTTCAGTTGTTTTTTTGACATCCTGTGAGGTGATCTATCCTGTCATATTTCCCTAAGCTGTGGATAATTACAATTTAATTAATATGTCCCAGATAATAAACATATATATATATATATATATATATAATGTAAGCTGATATGTGAAGAAGCTTACATTCATTCACAGAGGAAAGGATATCCTTCAGACTTTATCCTTTAGTTTGTCGTCATATATAGTATGTGACTAACGCCAGCACATAGTTCCCTTCACTGAAAACACTGTATATGTCCTGACACTTTGGTTCTCTCATGATTTCTTCAATTATTCTCAAGATATGTTATAGATAATCATTTCCTTATCATGGACAGATCTGTATATTATTCTAACATGCTCAGATTTGCTGATTACAGTGTAGTAGTTGACTATTGTTATTGTCTCCCTTTATCTGTTTATAAAGATGACAGCTTAGAACCATCTTGTAATTCTTATGTTTTGTTTTTGTTTTGTTTTTTTCAGATTTGTAAAAAAAAATCTGTTTTGAATCAGATTTGTGTTTTGTTTTCTTTCAGATCTTGTATTATAAGCCAACAGTTTGTCATCACTATGTGGGCAGTGGCTTTTTATATTATTGAAAACTTTAACAATGAAATTAAAGACACAGACTTTGTGTCTAAAACTCTTCAGGTAAATATCCATACTTGTTGGTGGAAGTAAAAATCAAATTGTAAAATGAAGTTAGTTTAGATAAATACATAATTTTAGGCTAAATTTTATTTTGTTTAAGTTACAGTTATGTACCAATAGATAGAGAGAAACATATTTGCTTAGATATTTGTATTACTAATTAGGTCTTAGACATCATGTTTTGTTTGGAATTTATTCACTAACAAATGTTTTCTGTTGAAAGGACTAGATTTTTCACTCACATATTATGATTTACTTTATATGTTCAGTGTTTGATTTTTAAGTTATAGCTCTGATTTCCTCTGAATGTGTTTTTTTTCCTTCTCACTGATACAAAAATGTTTGTTGTTTTTTGTGGTAGAAGACATTTCAATGTTTGTTATCTTGTATTTAGCTAGTTGTTCAGACAGCCTCCGGCAATGAAGAGAATGTGTCGACTTCTGTCTTCTTGACTGTCATGAAAGGTACTGAGAGACTTTTGTTGACTGACGTCTTGTCACAGAGTGATACAGAACTGATCATCAAACTCAGCATGGACAGGTATGCCACTACTGTCTGGAGAACTAAGATTCTACGTTTTTATTGGTTGATTTATTATATTTTCACTTTCAATTAAAGTGTACGCATTTGTTTAAAATCATTTTGTGAAAACATAAACTTTATGTATTCATTCTAGTTAATATTTTTCTTTAAATTGCCTTTGGAAAATAATTAATCTGTAAACATTTGGAATAACAAATTAAGTTGAAAAATAAATGTTTAGTTGATAAACTGTCAACCATCAAGTATGAATCAGTTGAAAATAAAGTTTTGATTATAAAAAAATGTTATAAACATGTTATTCCAGGCAAATGTAACTTACTATTTACTGTACAAGATGTTTCCAAACTTGAACTATTGTTTGTGTGTCTCTGTTTAAAATTATGATTATCTATTCCATGGGATTTGAACAGGCTGTGTCTCCCTAACCCTCAGAGGGCTCTAGCAGCATTAGGTCTAATGTTTACCTGCATGTATTCAGGTCAGTGAACACATGGCTTATAGTTCTTATTGTCAAAAAATTCTCATTGTACTTCAGATGAGTTTGATCAGCCATGGGACTAAACATTTAGCAAAATGATTTTTGAAAAATTGACTAAAAAATGTTTGTTATATGAACTAATTAGCAGCATCTGATTAATTAAAGAAATAGTTTTGAATTATTTCTGCAATAGCCTGTAGATTTCATTGAAAAAAAAAAGTAAAAATTCAAGCTGAGGAAAATGATAAAAAAAAAACGTATAAACATATGATAGATATTTGAGGATAGATATTTGCAGTAATTTTTATTTTCTTAAGGATGTTTATTTATACTTAAAATATTTTCTTAAAATGTTTGCTGTTCAAAGTATTATATTAATAATAAATTAAAAAATTAAAATTATTATTTTTAATAGTTTATAAAACAAATGCATCTTTTAGGTAAATCTATGGATCAGTACAGTCCTCGACCTAGAGAGGAACAAGTTTTTGTAGATAGCGGCTTTCAGTTGTTACATCAGGATCCTGACTCACTTATACTGGCCATGGAGAGAGTAACAGTATTGTTTGATAGGTATGTGTGAGTGGAGTCCACACTTTGGATATGTAATAAATGTAATGAGTCTCCTTATCATGACATGAGTTTTATGTCAATTTACACCAGGATCAAGAAAGGCTATCCATATGAAGCCAGGGTTATCACAAGACTGCTACCTGCTTTCTTGGCAGATTTTTTCCCAGCTCAGGACATAATGAACAAAGTAATTGGAGAGTTCTTGTCAGCCCACCAGCCCTACCCCTACCTGATAGCCAAAGTGGTATTCCAGGTTTGTCTACTAAACTACTTATAATATAGCAGTGTTTGGTCCAATACTCACCTCATAATAGTAGGCTAATGCTTAGGTTATTTTAAATAAACTACTTTCTTATAATATCTTTGGTCTAATACTCACCTCATGATAGTAGGCTAAGCTTAGGTTATTTTAAATAGTATTTTTATAATGGATTTTGTCATTTCAAAGAAAGGTATAATTAATGTCATGCCAACTAAAAGTGGACATAAAATATTTTAGTTCTTATTTAAACCTGTCACGTTACATAAAGTGGATTATGTGGTCATTTCATCTGTGATTGTCATATAATTAGAAAAGAAATAAAAACAATATTAAAAAAAAACAATGTTTGATATATAAAGTTGTTTAAGAATAAAAACTTAACCTAAACAGTCTTATAATACAAAGTAACCTTAACATATACTCTCCATGTTCTACTCATATTGCCAGGTATTTGCGACCCTCCACCAGCAGCAACAACAAGGACTGGTCAAGGAGTGGGTCATGCTCAGCTTGTCTAACTTCACCCAGCGCTCACCTTTGGCCTTGGCCATGTGGAGCCTAACTTTGTTCTTTATTAGTGCATCTACCAACGTCTGGCTCAGGTCACTGTATCCTTTATTTGGAACTGTACACTTGTATTATATTGAACTCTGAATTCTTTAACTCTTTGAACTCTGAAGCTAAATATTACTTTTCTTAAGAAATTCATGATCTACAAGAGTTAAATTTGATTTAATGCTATCAATGGTTAAGTTTTTACTTCTTATTTTCAACTGTTGCTAGTAACCAAAATATACAGTTATGCGTTAAGGTTGACTATATCTTCACAAAATCTTACCTCTTTGATTGAATTCTTAAACAAACTGATTAAAACTATTATACACCTTGGCACATTTTTTGTTTCTTTGCCTAATTAAAAGTTCTTGCCAGCTTTTTCATTTTATTTTATAGATTTTTAAGTGACAGTGTTATATTTCAATTGAAAAACTTGTAAAAGATGTAGATGCTAGATCTATATAGTAATTGAAAAAGGGGGCAGGGTAAAAAAAATGTTTGGCTACTGAAATAACGTGGCTGACTGACTTGAGTGTAAGTTATTTTCTTATTGGATAATTCAACACTGGACATACATGTAGACAAAAAGGCAAAATGAAACACATGATTGTCCCATTAGCTATTTATCAACTAGTTTATTATTAAAAGTCCATCCTCCTCATAGATTTATACATACTAGTAAGAGACATCCATTCAAATGTTTCTGTCAATATCCAAACATTCTTAGTAGTCATGGTTTCAAATGATTTTTTATGTAGGTTTGAGTTTAATAATTTGTTTTTAGTGAAGTTATTTTAATTTTGTCCACATCTCCTACTAACAACTGTTAAAATTAAGGTAGGAAGAAGATTTAAACAAATACTGCAACACGCAGCCTCTCTAACCATCACACAGCCTCTCTAACCATCACCTAGCTTCTCTAACTATCACACAGCCTCTCCAATGGAATGCATTATTTGCATAAAGAAGAAAAAGTTTAGATGAAAAAAAACATTTTTAGATAATATTAGGACGAAAAGAAATTTTTTTTAAAATTTGGTTTTTAAATTATGAACTTCATAGCATCGCATTTCATTTGGTTTCTGAAAAGTAAAATACAAATAAATAATGTTACATCAAAGAATCCATACAAAGAAGGGAGATAATGTATAAACTGTTATAATGGCAAGTGAGCCATAGGAATCTTTGTTTCAGTAAAACTTTACTGTTTGGGCAATCTACTGACCCAATTGGTGCTGCCATAGGTACAATAAAACTATTTCAGAAGGTCACCATTACTCATTAATGTAGAAAGTGACAATCTAATTGTATTGTAAATATATAATACTTTGGCAATAATGTTATAGAATGTATTTTTTGTTACTATGTTATTGTCTTTGACTAGTTTTAGCTTTCCTCATGTGATTGGGCGAATGGGCTACATGGAAACAGCGGACAGAAGTCTCTTCTGTATGTGTGCCCTGGACTTCTATCGTCAGCTGGTGGAGGAGAGTCACAAGAGAGCCTTTGTTTCCACATTCCTAACAATTGCTGCACCAGATTCCCCATACTCAGACCTTGTACAGTGCATATCTAGCATTTGAAGCAACTGACCAGTGGTCAAGATGACTTGACCATTTCTTTCTGCAGCAGATTACTATCAAGGGATATTAGTAGATTCTTTGTTGGCCGACACCATTCCACAAAAGGACCCACTGATGGCACCACTGTCGGTTTGATCAAAGCAACTGTAAGGGTTTGATTGAAGCAGCTCAATGAAAATGTTAGCCATGTGCTGGTTCAGCCATATTTGTTTGTTTGTTCTGTCATTGTAACTAGATGTACACAATATTTTCAGTGTCAGTTCACATTAACAGTTTATTGACAATAGTCATTTTATCTCAGCAAAAACATTTGTTGTGCAAATATCCAATCTAGGGTTGGTGCTGGAATGTAGGGATGGGAAAGGGGGGGGGGGACTACTCAAATACTTGTTAAGACTTCACAGCACACTCACAAAGATGATGTGAACCATATACAACTTTTGCTCAGTTCTATTTGCCGAATGTTATGTTTAATGTGATGACAACAGTCAAGAGCTTATTCATGATTTGGATGGTTAGGCTTTGTGTTCTACTATTCAGCTAGTCATTGATTTGTTAGAAGCTTTTTTTTTGTGTACTTTATTTCAAATGTATCAGAGCAATAACCCAGGACATTCACTCCAGAAATAGGTTGATAGCTAGAGGAAATCTAAAGTACTGGTATGAAATTTTCATCATTGCTGAGGGTTCTTGTCCAGAGCTTTTGAAAGAGCCTTCACTCACATGGAATTAGATTGATGATGATGAGCATTATTTGAAGAATTGACAGAACTAAATGAAAATATGATGTTACTATAAAGTCTAAGAACTAAAATTAATTTAGCTGTTTTTTTTTTTTATTGCATTTTATCCTTTCTACTTTTGAATTCTCTTGTTTTATTGAACTGTTTGAAACTTTGTGCACATTGTCGTCTGCTTGAACTTGAACCAGTTGATTTGACTCAGGAAGCAAAACGTATGAGAGAAAGAAATAAGCAGTTATTATTATGTTCGTATTTCTCTTGCTGTGTAACACTTTTGGTTCTGCCAATATATATATTACTTTATTATGGTTTCGTTAACTTTGAAATGGTTCCATCACTTTGTTACGGGGTGTTTGATGGATTCAGTCTAGAATGTTTCATACTTACAAGACTTCTTCTGGATGTTGTAGATGTATTATTTTATGAAATAAATTTACATGTCAGTTATTACTTTTTATTATTAGTTGTTGATTTCTTTAAATCACTAGTGCTCGCCTTTTGTAAATAAGAAGGCAATTTTTGTTTTCCAGGGAAAGAAACTCATGGTAAGAAATTGAATCATGCCCCTTTGATCTTCAATCCTGATAGGCTGAAACCTGTTAATAAGTATTCTTTTAATGTTTGTCCCAGCGTTTCCCAAACTGGGGGAAGGGGGGGGGGGCGATGTCCTGACAAAAAAGGTGTGGTGAAAGACCCGTCAATTTATTTTTGAAGGGAAAAATATTTTCATCGTAGTTTCAAATCCACGTTAAAATATGAACCAAGTAAAAGGAAACTATCTCCCATGTTTGTCAATTAAAATATTTTAAGAAGACATTGATTTATCTTCATGTGAACTGTTTTCTTTAGTCATTTCATGATCTGCATAATATTTGATTCATTTCTTTGTTTGAAGACATTTCAAAACATCTCCCCTAACGCGATTGAACTCCACTTTCTTATGTTGTACGTCATTATGTTAATACAATGTTGAGCTTACGAATATTACAGATGTACGTGAGCTAAATATATCTCAAATATATTTTGTTTTAGTTTAGCCTCTTTTTTGAACCTTAATATGACATGCACATTGGCCAGTCCAGTCCATTTTACTTAACCTTTGAGGTGAGCTTTTCTTACTATGAGAAATAGGACATTGTAAACGCCAGGAGAAAGGAATTTCTGAAGTTCAAAAAGCTGAAAAGTGCTTGGTTCCCGGGGCTCCGCCCCATGCCCCGCTGAAAGAGCTTAAATCTCTTGACTGGACGGGTAACCACTAACCAACTACCTCTCTAATGTTTCTTCAGAAAGAACTATTTCTAGTACCGGCACCCACCGATGTGCAAAAAAAAAAAAAAAAAAAATCAATTATCTATGAATTTCCAAAAAAAAAAAACCCAGAATATTTAGTACGTACATTAAGATTCCATAGGTACATTAAAGAAAAAGAAAAGTTTAAAAAAAATCACTACCGATTTTCAGTCACTTTCTATTCACGTCCGCTTGGTATTCGGCATGTCCAGAAGCAGTCTGGGATAGCTTTAATTTGCATTTAGTGATATTATAGATCAGGGTTTCCAGCACTTTTGTCAGAAATACTTCACGAATAAGTATGTTTATTTAGCGGAACACTTGAACCTTATTCTCTGGAAACAGCTGGATACACTATGGCAGGGTAATGTGACAAAGTCTGTACAGAACTCTCTTACAGTCTATCAGAACGCTCGACCCAACTCTAGCATCAAAGTATCCTACAAGTACAGTGTTACTGTAAAAAAAAGTAAAGTTCCCCTTTCAGACCTTGCGATCTATAGGGCCGACTATGTAAAGACCATCTGTTGCTGTGTCAAACGGCTAACTAGGGTGTCATTGGGCGAGCACAACAACCTTTACTTTTCTCCAACTAATGTCAGGTACCCATTATAGCTGGGTGGACTCAGGAGTGTATCTTTGACACGTCAACTAGTGACACAAAACTGGTAAGTAGATGTATGATCTAATAACTAAACCTCATCCTCTTTAAACCAAACTACTTCACTCAACATTTTCAACAAATTCTCTGGAGCGAGCTGAGACTTCAATTTCAACGCGGACATCAATGGATGAATGGAGAAATTCCCTATTGGGACTCTCTCTCCAAGTGTTGGAGCTCAACGCACAGACGTGACTAGATTCTTACGTCATTCTCTGTTGTCTATCTACTTCCATAGACTCTCTTTGGCCAATACCGTAGGACTTCGAGCTGCACGCTCCGTCGGCGTATCAGGCGGCAAGCTGTCTCCATAAAAACTGGTTTTTACCTCTTCCCAGCTGGTGTCCACTCGAGACCAATCGTTATGGAAGGCCTAAACACTGACCTGCAACGTCACAACTTGTGGGCAGTTTAGACCAAAAAGCTCGTTGCCACGTCAGGCGTCTGTACGTTATTGGTCCAAACTGCCCACAGGCTGTGACGTTAAAGGTCAGTGTTCAGGTCTTCTATCACGAATGGTCCTGGGCCACTGCCCTTCATCATCATCAAACTCCATTAGAGTGAGGGCTTGAGAGGCTTAAATCCTCTCTTGCAAAAGCCCTGGACAGAAATCCTGCTGCCTTGCGTAGTGCGTATTTGTCACCATACAGGTCAAGAGTTTTTAGTTTTCCAGACCTGTCGAGACGGAGATCAGCAAGTCTGGGGCAGTCAAACAGAATATGAGGCACAGTTTCCTCTTCTTCCGCGCAGCTGGGGCACGTGAATCGAAATTTGGCCATAGTCGTGAGAAATATGAGCCAACAGGACAATGGCCTGTCCTGCTCTGTGCTATAATAGCTTGCTCAGGCCTGGACAGCCTCCACCACGGGGAAGTGCGGTCAGGGCGCCTCATGCGCTCCCAGACTCCACTGACTTTATTGGGACTTGTCCCAGCACTCAAACCACTTTTCCATTTCTGTTTTTTTGTATTATAGCCGGGGCATGGTGAAAACTTACAGCCTATTCAGTGGGTGGAATTAGCCCTCCCTGGTGGGCCAAGGAGTCTGCAATAGTCTTGCCAGTTACACCTATGTAACTCGGTACCCACTGCATCATTACAGGGGTGCCATAGCGCTGTTTTATGTTGTGTGAGGCCATGATGACAGTGACTGCCCTTAGATCCCCCATGAAGGTGCGGCGCATTGTTATACGATGACGTCCTTGTTAGCGATTTCCTAGTTTCAGCTTCTATGTTTTTGCCATTCCCATAAGTCAACACAAACACATTTACTGAGGAAATTATCTCTTTATATTCTATGAAAGAAAGCTAACTGGATGACATTAAAGGGCGAGAGAGCGAAGGTCTTGCCTACCAGACTGTCTGACTTTGTTCCAGTGCACACGTTGTTTTTTTCATCCCTTTTCTAATTCCATAGTTTTCAACAAACATTTTCATGCATAGAATTAACGTTTTAAACCAGGCATCGATCTCGTGGTCTGTCTTTAAAGTTGATCCGATAATCTTGACCCCGGGTCATTATTTTACACCGTTGTCTTGATAATCACATGTTATTTCTTTCTGTTCTGCCAACGCTCTCTCGATCAAGTTCTCAATTGAAGGTTCTTTTTACCCCGCTATTTCCAAGCCTTCTGCATCTCTGACCACGCCGCCCCAATCTTACAACGCCACGTAACAAACCAAGTCATCCATGATACATTTAGCGAGAGAGAGAGAGAAGAAAAAAAATCTGTTGCAGACGAGAAGTAAAAAATGGTAACAGAGGCTACGTGTTCCAAGATAGCCGTTGACCTGGAAGAAAATACAGGAATGATAAAACCGATCCTCATTACGTTCTCCTTTGAGTGCCTTGATTGTGTGCTTGTGTATGGGCAGCTAAGATGTCGACTTTTGGAAAGATTCTACCGACAGAATACAAGAATCTCTACCAATAGTTTATACCTAATCATGACGCAAACACGACCTTTTAATAATGTTACTAGGTAATTTTAAGAATCAGTATGTGTGAATCAAATGTAACTAAAGTGAGTAACATGCTGTATTACGAGACGACTATATAACACAAGAAAATAAAAGGAGTTTGTTTTGCTAAAAAACTCGTAGGCGGCCTTCGGGCCAGTCGTAGCCTACTGAAACAATGCAATGCACAAATTCATATATCAATTACATAAAAGTGGCATATTTACGCGAACTCTTTTACAAATCTTGATTTTAAAATGTTTCTACACTGGCTGTATGCATTTAATGAACATACTTAGAACATTTTTTTTTAGTCTTTATGGATTATGTTTAAAAATTCGCTAATTTGACAATTAATGGCGTGTAGTTAAACTGCAAAAGGTCCAGAAGGTGAAATGAATAATGTGTATGGTTGAATTATTCTATACACACAAACGAGTACATAAAATTTCCTTTCACAGACAACTGGTTGATTCAGGTCCAAATCAGATATTTTATTACTAGAAAAAATCATTCTCAAATGATTACGAAAGACTGACTGGTCGTGAGTATGAATTTCATCCCAATGATCCTGAGTTCAAACCATGCACCTAGCCATCTTCTGTTGTACGGCTGGAGGACTGGGCGATGGTGTTTGATTGTGAAAGATTGAATCTCCACAATCTTCATCTACAAGAAATAGGCCCTAAATAAATAAACAAGTATGGTGGGGAGGATACATTTAGTGAAGGGGCCAAACTTGACAGTGCACCAGCCTTAAAACAAATAAGCCAGTTGACATTTACCCCGAAATAGCCGCCAAAAAGAGCACATTTAAATAATAAATGTGGACACTTCATTTTTCTGCTGGCATCCTTTGCTGAAATTTTGGATCTACATCTGCTCCTCAACACATTTTGCGAGTCCTTTAAAAAGTCCTTAGTAATTCATGCGCGGCTGCAGTCTTTTTTTGTTTTTCTTGTTACGAAAATCAAAGACAGATAAGCATCAAGTCTTAGTCATTTATTGTTCTATGCTATACCCACCACACACATAAATAACAAAAGTAAGCTACATGTCTTACGTTGACCTAATTCCTACGTTTTTCAATCATTGAGGTTTAAATTCAATGCAATAAACTTCAGAGTAGACTCTATGCATCCATCAGGACACACTTGATTGTCACTCTTTTGTCTCCCTTTGACAGCTCTTGTTTGTTGATGTCTGTTTTCAGCCAAAGCTCGTCGCGTCAGTTCCACAACACTGCACGAGAACAGATGAGAATTGAGCTCAATTATTTGTGAATCACGCAGCTTGCGCATGTACCGGGTATATGAGTTAGTATGCCTGTATGTCTATGTATGTCTGTGTAGGACAGGTTGCAATGGCGACGATCATAAGAAACAACAACAAATCTATTTTATGTGATTTCAATATTGTCATTTAAACCTATGTGCTTATACGATAATACTTGTTCGATTTGTTATTTAAAGTATTTTTTTTAAACTTGTGAATAATTCTTATATGCTCATTTTTGATTTGGGTTTAACGGAGGATAAAGAATCCGCTACAATCTGTCATCAGTTGAAATAATATTCGATCGAATCAAAACAGAACCTGGCATAAGTAATTAGAAAACATATATATATATATATATATATATATGGCTCCTTTTGTCTCGAAAGGCAATGGATGCGCCCAAATGAATCACTGGTTTTGGTTTAATCTTGAGACGGGGCAGAATCTGGTGTGGCCAATGAAGCCAATTCTAGAGCGGCAGACTTTGCCACAATTCGTACATGTGTATGCCTCTAATTTTTCCCTCTTGATTAAGGCCGCTTCAATTCTTTTGGTCTCAGCAAGGGTTGTCCCAGCACGCACAGTCTGTCTCCATGCACTCCGGTCTTTGGCTATGTTTTCCCACATACATTCGCTGATGCTTGTGGCTCTCATGTCTCGCTTGCAGACATCTCTATATGTTAGTCTTGGGTGGCCCTTGGGTCTGACTACTTCCACAAGCTCAGCATATGATATCTTTCGGGATTCTACTATCTGGCATGCGGGTGACATGTCCGAGCCAGCGTAATCGTCTTTGTGTCAGGAGAGCATACATGCTGTTCATATTGGCCAATCTCAAAACTTCCTGATTGTAGACATGGTCCCTCCAAGAGATGCCCATCATGCGTCTCAGGCAGCGCAAGTGGAAACTATTCAATCTGTGCTCTTGGTACATGTATGTTGACCAGCTTTCACTGCCATAAAGGAAAGTGCTCACAACACAGGCGTTGTAGACTAGGATTTTGGTCGCTGTCAATTTACCATTTTCCCAGACGCGCGCGCTTGGAGAGTTTTGCTAATGCCGTGGTAACTTTTCCTAAACTTTTTGTCAGCTCGATGTCTAAATCTAGGTTACTGACAATTGTTGAACCCAAGTAGGTAAATTCCTGCACCACTGAAAGGGTGTGGTTCCCAATATGTATTACAGGTATTTCTGCGACATCTTGTGCCAGGATTTCGGTCTTGGAGAGACTTATAGTAAGGCTAAGCTCTTGACAAGCAGCTGCTAAGGCGTTCACTAGCTTCTGTAGACCTCCTTGTGCAAACAGCAGCTCCCTTATCAAGAAACGAGATCTTTTTGTTTTGGCTTTAAGACGTGCCAGGTTAAAGAGCCTTCCATCGGATCTGCTATGGATATATATTCCGTCTTCCAGGGATTTAAAAGCACTGGTTAGTACGACTGAGAAGAAGATGCCAAATAGTGTAGGGGCCAGTACACATCCTTGTTTTACACCGCTCTTAATGGAGAATGGCCTGGAAGAAGAACTTTCAAACTGAACAGTGCCCTGCATATTTTCGTGAAAAGCTGACACTAGTTTTCTTAACTTATTTGGGCAGCCGATTCTCTCTAGTACAGCAAACAGACCGCTTCTGCTAACAAGGTCAAAGGCCTTGTTCAAATCAATAAATGCTATGAAGAGGGGCTGCTTTTGTTCTCTGCTCTTCTCCTGTAGCTGCCGCAGAGAGAAAATCATATCTGTTGTAGATCTACCTGCCCTAAAGCCACACTGCGACTCTGGATAAACACGTTCTGCCAGGATCTGTAATCGCTTTAGTAATACTCTAGCAAAAGCCTTCCGAATATGCTAAGCAGTGGGATATCTCCATAATTTTTAATTGGGAAAAAACAATTATAAATTTAGGCCAACTGTAATTTGAAAAGGTTAGTAAATATGCTAATCGGACATCTGGCCACTTCAACGGTCAAAACACAATACGTATTTAAGTATAATGATGTGTTAATGTTAAAAAGCATTTCAAAAAGTTGATGAAAAAAATTAAGCTCCTGCTTGCCCGCTAGAGAGGGTGGGTGATTGCTGATGGAAGCAAGAACTTGGATATTTATCTCCCCCTTCTTTGTTGTCTTGGAAAACCTGTTCTACTTTACCTAAACCCGATATATTTAAAAAGGAGTTGTAAACCACTTTGACGTAGCAGCAATGGAGATCATTGACATAATTTACTATTAACTCAATAACATCTATGTCATCAACCTGTACAAGAAAGGATTTGGAATTGATTGGCTAAATAAGATGTCCTGCAGTTGTAGCTTATCAAAATGTCTGTTAAACCTACTTGACATTCGTTACTGTTCTTTAAGCCTGTTACCAAATGTTTCATTATTTTTTCCTGTTCAAATTAGGAGAACACATTACCTTTATAAATATTGTACAGAGATCTTTAATGTACTATCAAATAAAGTTGTCACAAAATAGAAACAAGTGAACAATATTTTTCTTAATGTTTTAAATCTTTGGTCTATTAAAAAGAAAAGAAGCAGTTCAAAGGTCAATCTTAGAAGCAAATAAACATTTAAAAACGATTTCATACTTCCAGGAGCTCACACAAGGTCTCAGAGATCCAGAGACGCTATAAGCAGGGCCGGAGCTAAGGAAGTGCAGGCGGGGTTACAGCGCTAGGGCCACCACATACGCAAATCCGGCCCTGGTTATAAATTTAGAGATAATGACAAGAAGAACAAAAAGAGAATCATTTGGAATCTGGATTTCTTTTTAATTTAAAGAGTTCAAGAATTGACATTCCTTACTTGGTCTAAGGTAGAGATGCACCTACCATTAGATGTTGGTTCATGAAATTAAAGGTGTTTAATATTACACCATTAGCTTCCGGCCCTTGTAAGTAGAAGCTGTAACAGACAGACACATACACATCAAACCAACAAATCAAAGTAGTAACATGAAGTCCGAACGCTTACCACAGAGTTGGAATGTTTCAATGAAGGGCAGAACTGACCAATGTTAGGAACAAGTCATGAGGGAGATGTATTAGTTTTAAAAAAATATTTTCAAATTATTTAACATTAAAGCGCCGCCGAGGATGAGTGTTTAAGCGCTTGGCCTCCGAACATGAGGTCCTGGGTTCGAATCTCGAGGAACACTGGGATTTTGAGATTAGGTAATTTTAGTCCACCCTGCTATAATGAGTACCTGACTTTAGTTGGGGTGGAAGCAAAGGTGGGTTGGTCATCTTGCTGGCTACATGACACCCTGCTGGTTAACCATTGGCTAAACAATCAGAAGACCTTAAGATCATTTGCTCTATAGATCGCAAAGTCTGAAAGGAGTACTTTGATTTACTATTTACCATTAAGAGATTAAACTTATTTACCAATTGAGAGAATGATGTTAGTTCAATCTATAAACTATTCACATAAAATCCTGACAAATGAGAACCAATTATAGGTTTTAATTAGCCTATAATAATCTAGATCTAGATTCTAGAATATTTTATTTTTCATACCGATGTAGATCTACACTTTAAAAAAAATGTTTTAACTATATCTACATGTATTGATTTCTACTAAGTAAAAACCAAGGGGGATAATGAATCAAGGGGCTGCGAGCCTGCGTAAGGGAGATAATTAGTGTCACAATCGATAGATTGGAACTGCCTACTTAATAAGAGCGCTCGGACAGGAAAGAATTTGTGTGTTCTTTCTTCTATGTACGTCCAACTAATGACGCCAGTTCATTGCCGTGCTTTGATGTGGGAATGCTGATTTGTTAAGGCAGTGATGCTCAAAGCACGGCCCGTGGGACATATTCAACCCGTCCTATGGTTCTATCCAGCTCCTCGTAACCTTTGCTCCCAAGATTAGTAAAAACGCAGTGGATCGGTTACTTTGAACTTTTTCCTTTGAAGTTGCGATGCGTACAGTGACTCTATTGTCGTAAAAATGATCTGGACCCCAGTCTCAGCCCATATTGATCTGGCCCACGGTCTGAGCACACACTGATCTGCCCCCCCCCCCAGTCTAAGCCCACACTGATCTGCGCCCTCCAGCCCAGTTCAAATGCCCAAACTGTCACGCTGGCCACTCAGCCTACTCCAAGGACTGCCCTGTGTGGAAACAGGAGGTTGCCGTGCAGGAGTACAAGGCAAGAAATGGATGTACCTTCAGCCAGGCGAAATCGGCTGTATTGGCCCTACCCAAGGGCCAATTCGGCTTGACAAAGACCTATGCCCAGGCTGTTGCTAAGATAGGAAGATCCATAGCCACACAGACGGACACAATGACCCCACCACCCCCTCCTCCTCCTCCAACTAAGAAGAAAACACCGCCAAAGAACACACCTATGAAGAAACAAGAAAGCCCTGTTGTCACGCTAAAGAACAGGTTCTCTGTGCTCGCTGATGAGAGCATGGAGACTGAGCAGCTAGTCAAAACCAATACTCCGGGAGAACCCGGAGACATCATGTCTGACACAGGTTCTCCTCAGAGAAACCAGTCAGACACCCCAACCTCTACCGAATTAGAGGTTGACCAACTCCCTAAGGGAAGAAATCAAAGCGGAGAGGATGCCCGAGGTGAGCGAGGAGGAAATAACCTCCGCTCTAACCAGAGGGATCTCCCCTCTCCAGAGAGAAAGACTTCCCCCAAAAGGGGGTTGTCCTCCTCTCCATCCAAACCCAAGAATAAAAATACCAAGGTCACTGGAATTAAGGGAAACCCCTCCGGGGGCCTCCCAAAGCCAAATAGCTCCAAGTAGGCCATCTAGAATAAGCCATGGATTCCAGAATTGTACAGTGGAATTGCAGAGACCTCAAGGCCAATTATGAGGAAATGCAGCTACTGATGGACTCTGAGACTCCTGTAGCTGTCTGCCTACAGGAAACATTTCTGAAAGATAGCATCAGCTTCCGAAGCTACAGTGCTTACAGCAAGAATGTTGAGGATGCAGAGAGAGCATCAGGTGGAGTCTGTATCCTTGTGAAGGATAGCATCCCCCATGAGAGGGTAGAACTACAGACCACACTACAGGCCGTAGCAGCTAGGATAACCCTTCACAAGGTTATCACTTGCTGCAGCCTGTATCTACCACCAGGCGCTCCATTAAACCAAACAGACATGGAGGACCTATTGAAACAACTCCCCCGGCCTTACATAATCCTTGGGGATTTCAATGCCCATTACACCATGTGGGGATCCAACAGTACCGACACAAGATGATTTATGCATACTTAATGATGCATCACCGACCTACTTGCACCCAGGAACTGGATCTCTCACATGCATTGACCTCACCGTATGCGTCCCTGGACTTCTGGACGACTTTAAATGGTCAGTTAGCAATGATCTACGGGGAAGTGATCACTTCCCAATCATCATTGCTAACAATCTCCCCTCATTGGGACGACCTCAGCGGTGGAAACTGAATAAGGCCGATTGGGAACAATTCCAAAAAAGATGCTCAGAGGATATTACAGAAAATATCCTCGATGAACAGAACCCAGCTGATACCTTTGCTAGCAAGCTACTTAGTATAGCCAGGAAAGTTGTCCCCCTAACCTCCGCAAATCCAAAACGGCCTAGCAAACCATGGTTTGATACAGCCTGCAAAAGTGCTATTGGCGATAGGAAAAAACGACTGGCTGCATTTATAAAAAATCCATCCCAGGAAAACCTAAAGCTATTCAGAATAACTAGAGCAAAGGCTAGACAAACCATACGGTCAGCCAAAAGGAATTCTTGGAGAAGTTTTGTCGGCAGTCTGGATGCCAAAACTTCTGCTAGAGCGGTCTGGAAGGCAGTAAGGCGAATCAAAGGGAAAGAATCAAATGCAATAGGGCATCTGAAAAACCAAGGACGAACTGTCACGTCCCCCAGAGAAATAGCTGACTGCCTTGCATCCTCAATAGCAGAAAAGTCATCCACTGCACATTACACGCCAGAGTTTCAAAAAGTCAAAACCAGGGAGGAAAGACACTCCATTGATTTCAGATCAGAAAACAATGAAGACTACAACAAACCGTTCTCGCTTGAGGAACTGAGGGAATCGCTAGACAAGTCACATGACACAGCGCCTGGAGAAGATGAAATCCATTACCAGTTCCTCAAGCACCTTCCCGAACCCTCATTGGCAGTCCTGCTAGGGGTCTATAACTGTGTGTGGCAAACAGGCGCTTTCCCAAACAGCTGGAGGAAAGCCACAGTTATACCGATACCTAAACCGGGAAGAGACGGCTCTGACCCAGCTAAGTATCGACCAATAGCACTAACAAGCTGCATCTGCAAAACCATGGAAAGAATGATTAACAGTAGGCTGGTCTGGTACCTGGAGAGGAACAAAGTGATCTCTAACTACCAGTGCGGATTCCGGCAAGGGCGGACAACAACTGACCACCTGGTAAGGCTGGAAGCTTGTATCAGAAATGCATTACTCAGAAGAGAACATCTAGTAGCTGTATTCTTCGATATAGAAAAGGCCTATGACACAACCTGGAAACATGGCATTCTACGTGACCTGGAGCTTGTGGGGCTTAAGGGACATCTTCCCCGTTTTGTGGGGGAATTCCTGAAAGACCGAAAATTTCAGGTTCGAGTGGGCAACACCACTTCTGACACTCATGACCAGGAAATGGGTGTACCCCAGGGCAGCATTCTGTCAGTCACCCTGTTCAACATTAAAATAAATAGCATCATAAATGCTCTGTCCCCTGGCATAGAGTGCTCTTTGTATGTTGATGACTTTGTCATTTTTACTTATGGGAAAAACATGAACACCCTAGAAAGAAAATTACAGTTATGTTTAAACAAAATTCAAAATTGGGCAAACGATAATGGTTTTAAATTTTCGGACTCCAAAACAGTTAGTATGCATTTTTGTAATTTTAGGGGACTCCACCCAGACCCTGAACTATTTATACACAAAAAGAAGATCCCTGTCGTGAAAACTACAAAATTTTTAGGCCTCACTCTAGATTCCAAATTTAATTTTCTCCCCCACATTAAGGAACTTAAGAGAAAATGCCAAAAGTCATTAAACATACTTAGAGTGCTCAGCCATACGGATTGGGGAGCTGACAGAGATACTTTGCTGCTGCTATATCGGAGTCTAATTCGATCCAAGCTAGACTACGGATCCATAATATATGGAGCAGCAAGGAAGTCGTACCTAAAAATACTGGAACCAATACAAAATGCTGCCCTGCGTCTCTGTCTCGGCGCGTTTCGTACATCACCTATCCCAAGCCTCCATGTGGAGGCTGGAGAACTCCCCATGGATATAAGAATGAAAAAGCTTGCAATGCAGTATATAGTCAAGCTAAAATCCAACCCTACGAACCCTGCTTTCGATTCCATATTTAACCCCACAGAGGTAGAATTATACAATCGAAGGCCTAACGTCATACAGCCGTTAGGCCTTTCGAATGAGAGAACCCATCCAAAATTTAACTCCACCCATTAACCAAATCTCTAAAATAGAAACCCCTCAGAATCCTCCTTGGCTAATGAATAAACCCAAATTAAATTTATCCCTCCTTAATTTCAAAAAAGAAAATACAGACCCAAGCATACTACAAGTCCACTTTAGGGAACTGCAAGAGAGCTACGGAGATTGTGGCACCATCTACACAGACGGATCCAAAATGGATGGAAAGGTCGCGTGTGCCTGCTCCTTTCGGAACAAAACAATCTCCCGTAGACTCCTCGATGGCTGCTCCACCTTTACGGCCGAATTGCATGCAATATCGCTTGCACTTATGGCCGTCAAAGCATCAGAAAGGAGGAAATTTATAATCTGCTCCGACTCCAAATCTGCATTGCAAGCTTTGGGGCGGATGAAGACTGACATTCCACTGGTACATAAGAGCCTGAAGCTGTTGGACCAAATAACAGCCGACCATACGGATGTCACCTTCATCTGGGTCCCCTCCCATGTGGGCATTGAGGGAAACGAAGCCGCAGACAGAGAAGCAAAGAGAGCCCTAAATCATGCGGTGTCAGGAACTCAAATTCCCTACTCAGACCTGAGACAAAGTATTGCCTCTGCCATCTACCAAGAGTGGCAGGACCGATGGGAGGCTGAGACTCACAATAAACTCAGGCAGATTGTGGCGGATGTCAGGTGGCGGTCCACATCTAAGGGTCTGACAAGGCGTGGTAGCACGACCATGTCCAGACTTAGGATTGGCCACACCTACATCACGCACTCTTTTGTGCTGAAGAAAGAAGAGCCCCCACTTTGTGAGTATTGTGACTCTCGCCTCACCGTGGAACATATCCTCATCGACTGCCCCAGATACCAGGATGTCAGGGAAAAATATTTTAGAGCCACTAATTTAAAAACACTATTCAATAATGTCGACCCTGGGAAGGTACTGGGCTTTATCCGGGAAGTGGGGTTGTCTACGAAGATCTGATTTATGAATTCTGTAGACATGTACTATTTACATTAGATTTTTACCAAATTATTAAATTTTTACTACCTCTACTATTTTAACTGTGAATAGACCTTGATTTTAATGATTTGACTGTATGGAATTTGGCCTTTGCTGTGTGGAGGGAGAGTGGCCCTTGAGGGACTGCAGGCACGACATGGCCTAAATTGTGCCGATGTGCCCAAAATCACAAATCACAAAATCTGCGCCCTCCAGTCTAAGCCCACACTGATGTGCCCCCCCAGTCTGAGCCCACACTGATCTGTCCCCTCCCTAGTCTGAGCCCACACTGATCTGCCCCACCCCCCAGCCTAAGCCCACACTGTAAATAAAAATCTCGATTTATATCATTGCGCTAGCATCAGAAACGTTCCTGTGTTCGATCCCCATTCATTGGTCTATGTTTAGACATGTATATATAAGAGGGACACTCACACGCATACAACACACAGAAACTTTTTCAGAGGATGAAGGACTTAACCAGAAACTACAGCGAGGGACATAAAGATCTCCCAGGGGGCACCGTATGTGCTGTAGTGGCAGTAGAGATGTGGGACAGGTTTTATTCGTTAGAATAGGCTCTACCATTTTCAATCTTTATAACATTTTTTTTGTTATCACAAGCCATCCGGAATTGGACAGGTGAACATTGTGACATTGAAGCATTTAATGAAACCAAGCTATCTGTTGTAGCGACGCTTTGCGCTCAGTCGAAATGTAGCTTTACCAGACCCTAAACAATTATGAAAACCCATTAACACAAAACTGTTTTTTTTATCTACTTTTAAAAAATATAAGCTTTGTTTTCTAGATAGTTGGGTTCTTTTGGGTAGGTTCAGTCATAACGTGGGAGACGCTTATGTCCCACCCTGCACTAGAGTCTAGC
The DNA here is from genome assembly GCA_030265305.1 of Biomphalaria pfeifferi. Classification (NCBI taxonomy): domain Eukaryota; kingdom Metazoa; phylum Mollusca; class Gastropoda; family Planorbidae; genus Biomphalaria; species Biomphalaria pfeifferi. Next base: position 3,473,504 of record JASAOG010000053.1, on the reverse strand, counting down.
CTCAAGATTTAATACGTTTATACACAGTCACACAAATACAGACCAAGTAAAAAACAATATTGCTAATAGCTCTGGGTATTTTCCTCTTCATTTCTGGTTGCTGTTTTAAAATTATTGAATAGGTCAATGTTCTTTGAGGAAACAAGGGGGATGGGGAGAATTTATTGAAATATTCGCCAAAAAAAAAATGCAATAAAAAATTTCTTTGACTCCTAAAATATTTTAGACTAAATTTAAAAATAACTTGATGATTTGAGTGTATATATATATCACCCCACAGTAGGCCTATATATATAACACCCCTATAGTACCGGGTAATAACGACTTGAAAGCTGACATTAAATAGTTTATGTATACAATTTTGGGATCCACTGTTTTGTGCAGCCAGCGCATTGTTCGAAGGAATTCAGTATGAAAATAAAAAGCAGTGTCGCAGGACAAGAGAAGAAAAAAGAAAATAGTCTCAACAGAAAAACAAAGTTTGTAGAATAAAAGAGTAGGCTACATTTGTCTCGAGCTGCACAAAAAAAAAAGCGACCTCAGTTATTTCTCTCCTGCATAGCGTATTCTTTGAGATATAATAATAGATATGTGAAGTATTCCGTTCTCAAGCAGATCTAAAAAGCACTAGGCGCTGGTAAGTCTTGATCTAAGAAAAACTCTAAACAAAAACAAAAATCTTGAGGATTCAGTACCTCTCCTGGCCTTAATCATCACCCCTCACTTTTTGACCCGAAAGACCTCTACCTGTAAAGTATTTCCGCTGCCGTTGTCTCACGGCTTCTTTAATTAGCATGACATTAAAACGCTGAAAGCAACACTCACATTGAGTAATAATAATACAACAAAAAAGGAAAAAGACATTTTCATTTCCCTTTACAAAGCTTATATCAACTCAATCTATGTGTATGTCTGTCTGTGTGTCTGTCTGTATGGAAAAAGTTGGAACATATTTTTTTCCTCCCACTTCCCATTCTCGGATCAAGTTGAAATTTTGCATAATTATTCATAGTGGATGACGATACACGAATCAACCAAAAACTGAACCAACCAACCAACCAACCAACCAACCAACCAACCAACCAACCAACCAACCAACCAATCCATCACTTAGTGACTCATTCAATACGTTTGTTGGGAAAAATCGTTTTTTTTCTTTTTCTTTTTTTTTTTTTGAACAAAAGATTTGGGTGTGTATGAATTCAAGATTGACAACTTTTCCTTAGCTTAGTAAGTGAACATATCCAAAAGCGAGCTTTAGCTGGGATTTAAATCATCCGTTCATTGGTTTAAAAATAATGTAAGTTATTACAGAATAACAACCTGTTTTCTAACAAATAAACATTTTGCAGTTAACATTTTCCACATCAATTTTGGGTTGCCTGAGTCGGTCAAGAAAATCAGTGTCTTGGCAGAATTTAAGTCGTTGGTTAATATGCATGACTAGATGCATGACGCGTAGGACGTAATCATCTTCTTTTTTGAAATAAAGTCTGTATTATATAAGATAGATGTTCCCCAGCAGCCAACATTCCCTTGAACAGTGCTCAAACCGAACGCCTTGTAAGATATGGTCCATCTCAGCCTCCATAGCGAGCATCTGATATCACTGATATGTATATTATTGATGGTTGTGCAATGAATCGGAGAGTCTCATTGCGTTAGGCGGATACGTCATAGCAACATAAAGTGAAGGGATCATCCATTTATGACGTCAACAAAAAAAAAGTCGTTAACCCTTTTATTCATTCCTTCATAACTTTTTTTTTCGTCTTTCTCTCCACAGCATCAAGTCTCTGCTTTCTTCCTTCGCACCCGCCCCCCCCCCCCCCTGCACCTCCAAATTTATTTTCCATATCTTCCCCATCTCTTTCTTTCTGTCCATTTAATCGCTGCTTCTCGCCTCTTCTTTGAATGACTCCACCTGGGATTAGTTTTAACCAAATGTTTCCTGACGTGTTTCATGTCCACATCTACTGACGCGAGTCTTTTTTCTTCTTTGTTCATTCATAAAGATTCTCCCAGTTCCATTATAGAGCGATATCCTGTTTGCACCCCAGACATTATGTTTTAAACAGAAGGTCTCTTTCGTTGGCACTAGAAATCTTCAGCGTTTGGAGGCACATAGAATATTAATAAATAAATTGATAAATGAATGAACAGTTTTTCAGTACAATCTTAATGATTTAGCCGGTAGCAGTAACAATCTTAATGATTTAGTCGGTAGCAGTAACAATCTTAATGCTTTAGTCGGTAGCAGTACAATCTTAATGATTTAGCCGGTAGCAGTACAATCCTAATGATTTAACATTTCTTTCAAATGTCACCCCTCCACTTTTTTTGTTTCGGAAAGTTGTTCGTGGTGTTAAGATTTCTCTTTCCAACAGAAAGCGCGATCAGTACGTCCTGTCATCGAGAGACAAGTTGGGCGCTGTGCAACAAATTAGATCCCAATCATCACATTGTCTCAGAAGTCATTGACGGAACAAACCTAACTGTAAGAAAGTCAATATTTCTTTTTTCCCAAATACTGATTATTCTCTTCCCCCTTTTTTGTCAGGTCACTAATGAGCCACTCATTACGTTGTGGTGAATGTCTCTCTTTATCCAAGGATGGAGAAAAGAGAAGATTAAAAAAAAGTATCTCACGGACTGTGACACTAATGCCCAAAGGCAAGACCCGTTAACCCACAGACTCCCGCTCTCTTGTGAGGTCAGAGACCACGTCACATACAATCGGAAGTAGCAAATTGACTTCTCTTGCTGGACTCAAAAGACTCTTGTTGTGAAAGTGGTGGCACATCACTAACCAGTAGGCCACCCCCTCACTCCCAGTTTAGTCTGAACAGCGAGATGGACGTTCTTGAGCTAAAAACATCCTAACAGCTGATGTATAAGTGTAATTATTTAATACATAGTCCTATGCTACCTATATATATTTAGAGATAGTTTTTTAACCACAGTAATCTTCTCTTTGTTTAAGTTTTGTTTTATTTTCAAGATACGATTTCAATTATTTAATGAGTAAGAATCCATAACATAGAAAAAGAAGAGAAAGCGATAGAAGGTAACCGACAGAAAAATTTAAAAAGAAAACAAAGAAATGAAATATGAAGGATCTTTAAGATATTTTAGATAAACTTAACAAAGTAAAGAACGCTACACTGTTGCTACTCTATAAACCCTCTGGGCCACTTCAGGAGTCTGTGAACCTTTGGCCGTTAGCATCACAGTGCTACATTCTGACAGACTCTGAGGATCAAAAACTGCAAAGGTCTATGTGTCAGTCGTTTCTTTAAAGATCCAACAGCTTCATGAAGAAAGGGGGGAGGGGGGGGGGGCTGCTGTGTGGGCGAGAGACAACTTCAACATAGTTAAGATCTCACCCACTTGTAAAGATGCTATAACGTCGTTCTAACTAATTAAACTATATAATAAGTATAATAATAAGGCTTGTCTTCGAGTCTGAAGATTAGTGAGGAATGCAGTATATCACGTGGCTGCGCAGCCCCAGCTGTGACCTACATATTTTACCACATCCATGGCAAGTATACATAAAATATAAATCCAGTAAGTTCACTTTAGATTTAAAACTAGATCTAGTAAATACACCCTTAATATAATTATAGAATATTCACTCAATAATTCAATCTACATCTAGTAAGTACATTATAGAAATTTAAAATTAGAGAGTTCTAAACTAACAAGTCTCAATGCTACTTAGATCATTAGTGTTTTTCCGTGCACAGTCCATTAAGTTTGGAATTGAATCATTGGAATAGGTGAAAGAAACAACTGGCGAATGTGATCCCTGGTGTTCTTGTAACGCTTAACCATTTAGTGATATAATGATTACTCAAAGTTAGTCTAGTGGTCATGTATAGTAAAAATAGTGGTGTCTTATAGTTGCACCAGTGGTGCCTAATAGTTAAGCCAGCGGTGCCTTATAATTAATCCAGTGGTGGATATAGCTAAAACAGTGGTGTCTTATAGTTAAACCAGTGTTGCCATAGTTGAACCAATGGTGCTTTACAGTTAAACCTTTCGTGCCTTAGTTGTGCCTTATAGTTAACCTAGTGTTGCCTTATAATTCAATCAGTTTGTGCCATATAGTTCAATCCCTTTGTGCCATATAGTTCAATCAGCTTGTGCCATATAGTTCAATCACTTTGTGCCATATAGTTCAATCAGTTTGTGCCATATAGTTCAATCAGCTTGTGCCATATAGTTCAATCACTTTGTGCCATATAGTTCAATCAGTTTGTGCCATATAGTTCAATCAGCTTGTGCCATATAGTTCAATCAGCTTGTGCCATATAGTTCAATCAGCTTGTGCCATATAGTTCAATGACTTTGTGCCATATAGTTCAATCAGCTTGTGCCATATAGTTCAATCACTTTGTGCCATATAGTTCAATCAGTTTGTGGCGGATGCTTAAGTTAATAGCGTCCTATAGCTAGAGTGGATGTATCGGCCTCTCCATTGGGGTATCCAGGGGGTGAGCGTTAGGATCGAACTGTATCCGCCCGTTGTGTTTTATCGCTATATCGAAGGAGTCGCTTAGCTAAATAACAAATGCTGCATATTTCAAGCCATTATTATTTTCGATTATATGCTATGGAAGGTCTCTCAAAGCCGTAACCAAGGTTACAGGAAAGTTTTGGAGTTCGCTTCTTTCACAGAAATAGAAAAAAAAAAAAGAGTCTCCGACTCAAGAGCCAGTCACAGAATTGAAATCTCTTGACCGTCAAATCCTCAGGGTCAATGTTTGCGGTTCAGACAAGTCTAAAAGGATTGGGGTGTGTAAGTTTGATTGGGGACTAAGGGGGACGTTCCAGCCAACTGTGGTTAATGGTGGCGGTGATGGTGAACAGAGAAATCCAATGACATGATAGAAGGTAGAGCGGGATTTGTACGTACTAGGAGAGTCTTAGGTCTTCATATTAACTTCTCAGGGAGATGGTTAAACCCACACATTTTGATATTTTTGTAACTTAACAGGTTCCATTGCTTGCCGATGTATTAATAATTGTAATTGTTGAAATATTAATCATTATAGTTATTTATAATTACATTTATTAGCGGCCCCCGAAAGGGGAAAAGACGATATTAGTTTTGTGCGAAATGTCTGTCCGTCCGTCCCGTTTAGATCTTGTAAACTAGAAAAGATTGAAAATCCGACATCACAATATTTTAGACCATTCAAAGTTCTGATGCAACGGCTACTTTTTTTTTTCTGAAAGCGAAAAATCTAATTTTTAAAATCAGTTATGCAAGCAGTTTTTTAATGAGAAAAAGCTAATTAGTATGCATTATAAGTTAGACCTAAATTAAAACGAATAGTAATCTTGTATGCTCCATTTTCGTGAACATTTTATATTGCACATTAATTTCTTAAAGCATTCGAATAAGAGATTGAGCCATTTCAAAACAATTGCATCAATTATAAGACTTCAGTTAGGCCAGGAGAGGCGCGGTAGCTAAGCGGTAAAGCGCTTGGCTTCCGAACCGGGGCCCCGGGTTCGAAGACTGCAATTTTCAACTTCGGAATCCTTAGGCGCCTCTGAGTCCACCCAGCTCCAATGGGTAGCTGATATTAGTTGGGAAAAAGTAAAGGCGGTTGGTCGTTATGCTGGCTACATGACACCCTCGTTAATCGTAGGCCATAAAAACAGATGAACTTTACACCATCTGCCCTATAGACCACAAGGTCTGAAAGGGGAACTAGTTAGGCCAGGTTCACATCTAACTTTGCATTTACTTGTACCTATCCTTTGATCTGCTGTACCGTTGGGGCACTACACAAGATCTTTCAACCTTCTTTCTCCATTCTTATCTCTCATTTGTCTTTGATATAATTTCATTTGGATGTTCTTTCTGAAAATATTGAAGTGTGTTTCCACACAAACTGTCTTTGTAATCTTGTAATTTATATTTATATGTTCTGATGTATCTGAATTTACTGATACATTAATGCAAATAATTGGGATAAATTCAGCTCCAGGACTAGTGTAGCATTGAGCTGCAAGACTGGTGTAGAATTAAGTTCCAAGACTAGTGTAGCATTGAGCTCCAAGACTAGTGTAGCATTGAGCTCCAAGACTAGTGTAGCATTGAGGTTCAAGACTAGTGTAGCATTGAGCTCCAAGGCTAGTGTAGCATTGAGCTCCAAGGCTAGTGTAGCATTGAGCTCCAAGACTAGTGTAGCATTGAGCTCCAAGACTAGTGTAGCATTGATCTCCAAGACTAGAGTAGCATTGAGTTAGAAGACTAGTGTAGCATTGGGATGCAAGACTAGTGTAGCATTGAGCTCCAGGACTAGTGTAGCATTGAGCTGCAAGACTGGTGTAGAATTAAGTTCCAAGACTAGTGTAGCATTGAGCTCCAAGACTAGTGTAGCATTGAGCTCCAAGACTAGTGTAGCATTGAGGTTCAAGACTAGTGTAGCATTGAGCTCCAAGGCTAGTGTAGCATTGAGCTCCAAGACTAGTGTAGCATTGAGCTCCAAGACTAGTGTAGCATTGATCTCCAAGACTAGAGTAGCATTGAGTTAGAAGACTAGTGTAGCATTGGGATGCAAGACTAGTGTAGCATTGAGCTCCAAGACTAGTGTAGCATTGAGCTCCAAGACTAGGGTAGCATTGAGCTCCAAGACTAGTGTAGCATTGAGCTCCAAGACTAGTGTGGCATTGAGGTTCAAGACTAGTGTAGCATTGAGCTCCAAGGCTAGTGTAGCATTGAGCTCCAAGACTAGTGTAGCATTGAGCTCCAAGACTAGTGTAGCATTGATCTCCAAGACTAGAGTAGCATTGAGTTAGAAGACTAGTGTAGCATTGGGATGCAAGACTAGTGTAGCATTGAGCTCCAAGACTAGTGTAGCATTGAGCTCCAAGACTAGGGTAGCATTGAGCTCCAAGACTAGTGTAGCATTGAGCTCCAAGACTAGTGTGGCATTGAGTTCGAAGACTAGTGTAGCATTGAGCTTCAAGACTAGTGTAGCATTGAGCTCCAAGGCTAGTGTAGCATTGAGCTCCAAGACTAGTGTAGCATTGAGCTCCAAGACTAGTGTAGCATTGATCTCCAAGACTAGAGTAGCATTGAGTTAGAAGACTAGTGTAGCATTGGGATGCAAGACTAGTGTAGCATTGAGCTCCAAGACTAGTGTAGCATTGAGCTCCAAGACTAGGGTAGCATTGAGCTCCAAGACTAGTGTAGCATTGAGCTCCAAGACTAGTGTGGCATTGAGTTCGAAGACTAGTGTAGCATTGAGCTCCAAGACTAGTGTAGCATTGAGTTCGAAGACTAGTGTAGCATTGAGCTCCAAGACTAGTGTAACATTGAAGGTTAACGTGCTACAAGACAAGATAAATTGATCTATTTCTGTAATCCTCCCAAATAATTTGACTGAAAAAAAAGCATTGAAATATTGATTTCTTAAACTGTGTAATTACTCAGTTGACATGCGTACAAGTTCATTTGTAAAACTCAGGATAATTAAATATATTTTCTAATGAACAAATAATGTAAAAAACCCAACAAGGTTACAAAGATAGTTGGTGTAAAGACACGAACTCAAAATTGGTTCCGAAGTTGATCACACAGGCAGGTAAAAAGGCAGGTTTCAATATTTTCAGAAAGAATATCAGAATGAAATTCTATCAAAGACAAAGGACAGAGAAGAATGGAGAAAGAAGGTTGACGGATCTTGTGTGGTGCCCCAGCGGTCCACAGACCAAAGGATAGGTGAAAGTGAATGTGAAGTTGGATGTGAACCTGGCCTAACTAATGTCTTATAATGAATATATAATTGCTATAATTGTTTTGAAAAGGGACAATCTCTTATTCCTTAAGAAAAAATAACAAACGTTTCCTTAAAAAAAATTCCTTTAGTTCAGTGTTCTATTGTTATGCAGCAGCGCTGCAGTTCACGCGATAATAAGTAAAACTACTTATTCCCATCTTATATGCATACTAAATAGATTTTTTCTCTTAAGAAAAAAGTAAAACTTTTTTGTGTAAATGTAGTAAATATGACAGAACTTACTTAACTTAGCAATAGCAATGTAAAAAAAATAATTTTTGACTGAAAATGTAATACCGTTTGCATAAATGTGTTTAGTATATTTTGTATTTACAATGTAACAATAGTGTGCCTTCCGTTTTTGTTACTATTAATAGTGATTAGTTGTAAAAGTGGTGTATTTTTTTAATGAAAAAACTGCTTGCATAAGTGATTTTAAAAATTGGATTTTTCGGTTTCAGAAAAGAAAAAAGTAGACGTTGCATCAGAACTTTGAATGGTCTAAAATATTGTGATGTCGGATTTTCACTATCTTTTCTACTTTACAAGATCTAAACGGGACTGACGGCAGACAGACATTCCACACAAAACTAATAGCTTCTTTTCCCCTTTCCGGGGCCGCTAAAAATCGGTTCGCATTTTTTTGCTATGTAGAAATAAAATGTATTAACATTGAAAATAAAAAGCAAATGACCAGAGAGAGGGATCGAACCATTACATTCTTGATATCAACGCTCAATCAACTATAAATGCTGTCTAGGTCTTAATCTACATTTTGACTAGTAAAGTTGGAATCTTGAAAATATATCTTCTCAGAACTCTACAATGGATACATATAAAAATAATGAATGGGGTTTGTTGGTTTCAAATGTATTGCTACAGTTTGTATTAGAGTTTATGATAGAATAATTTACTAGATTTATTTCCTTCTTCAGTCGCGAAGAGACCATTGGTTATTTCATACACAGAAATACTGTATAAAGATTTTCACAATTTTCTTTCGTAACTTCAATGTGAGACATTTGGGTCAAATTAAGACAAAAATATTTATATTTTAGACTTTTAACAACAGTGCCTATTCGGCACCTTCGTCACGGTCCATTGCTATTTAATATATTTATTAGCTTCGAACTATATGTGGATATTGTGTATGTGTCGCTTTTGAAATATTTCTTCCATGATCTAAACCGAATTAAATTAGTCTCTGCCCAAACGAGCATCACATAATATCCATGATGTCAGCAGTCTCGCGAGTTTTAATGAAATCTCTCCACACGACTGTTACACTGATCCGGCATCACTGCCAGCGGCAAGAAGGACGAACGTGAAAGAAGAGAGTAACATGAAACCAGTATTTCACACATAAAAACCTGTGAGAAACTAGGTGGTGCATAGATTGAATTAGACACAAGAAACAGAGCCTCGTTCTGTCCACGCATGCGCTAAATGGATTGAAGTTTGAAGGCTGTCAGAATGTAAAGATCAAAATCTCACATTTCTTGCTAACTGTTTTTTAAAGCGGATTAAAGACACCGCTACAAAAAAGTTGGTGATTCAGTCGACAGTTGTTGTTTTTTTCCCTGGCTCTGATAAAAATCTGTCTTTCGAATCAATACATTAGTACATCTCAGTACGTCCAACTTTCACTTTGTAACTAGCCACTTCCGTTTTCTGAGTGACCTTTCTTTTTTGTTTTTTTTACGAGGGAACAAATCGAATAAAATTTGTTAACAATGAGGTCACGCAACAAAAGTGAAGTCTATTTAAAGCATAAAAGCACACACACGCAATCAGTGTTATTCTGTTTAATATGTAATAAAGAGTTTCTTGGATAAGTATCATTAATTATTCCATTACCTAGGTGATGTAGGTCTAGTATTCAGTCCTCTATGCGGACCAATGCTATTAGATTTCTCTATCTCTTAGATTTTGTTTGTTCTTGGCCAGGGAAGAGAAGGTTTAAAAAATAAGAGAATTTGGTCATGGGTGAGAATAAGAAAAACGAAAAAGAGAGAGAGAGGGATGCAGAAAGAGAGAGAGAGAGAGAACACTCAAATAGCACCCAAATAAATGGAATTTTGATAAAACTAAAATTGAAACTGGCGTTTGATCAAAATCTTCTTTTTGTCTCTTTGATACTATATTGTATTTCTGTTGTTTGTATTTCTGCATATATATGTGAAGAGACAAAAGTATATGTGTTGCTCTGTGGGCTCTTCCATATGTTAAGTTGCTTGATCAGTTTAGTTGTGAGTGAATACAAGACAAGCCATGCCTTCTGACTAAACAGTCTGAACCATCTAACCTAACAAGACTAGTATAATGTTACTGTTACACAAGCCAGAACCTTGGACAAACAAGATTGTACTTATTGATTCTATTTTTTTTTGTTACGAGTGAGTAACTTAATATAAGTCAAACTAGTCCCACCGTACTGACCACAGTAAGCTACCACTGGATGTAATTGAGTAACTGACTAGAGCTGGGTGAATACCTCGAGAGATATCTGCTCAGCTTTGTGCAGCATTTCCTTCGACTTCTTTTTGTTTCTATATATGATATCAATCATATCGGTTAGCATCGATGAGTTGGTTCAACATTTTGTATCAGAGGTTCTCAACATTTTACAAATGTTACCATGGAACAGTGTTGACTGAGTGTTGTGAATACGTCCTCGAGTTTTTAGAAGTTAATGTCGAATTGTATCCAAGTGGAGGGTACGAATTGACAGAATACCTGTTTACGACTTGAAATAGATTAATCTCTCTCTCTATCTCTTTATCTATCTCTAACACGTCCTCTCTCTCTCTCACCATTAAAATCTAAGGCCACATCAGAGGGTCCTCAGAGCTCGCAAAAGCTTTCATTCAGGAAACAGTACCAGAATAAAAGAAGAGGAAGACAGAAAGCTATGAGAAGACAACATACAAGTAAGGACCAGGCTTGTCATCGAAAAAAATTCTATCCAAAGCAAAAGTTAGAGAGGAATGGAGAAAGACGGTCAACAGATCTTGTGCGGTGCCCCAATGACCCACCAGACTAAGGGATAGGTGAAGGTGAAAGTTACAAACTGAATACATTGATTATGGACCCTGAAATAAGATTTTAAACCTCAACGTTCAAGAATGTTCCCCTGCCGGTAACAAATTATTTCCCTTATAGTTACATGTATTTACTCTTCTATGTAGAAACATGAAGCTGCTAAATTGCAATATGTAAATAAACTTTCTGTCAACACATTTCTTGACAACAAAGGATTAAACTTGAAGTCTCTTAACATTAAATGATAAAACAGCACACTTTTTTTCCTTGGCACAGTCTGCAAAAGAGCTCACAGTTCATCAGCAATAAAGCTGGCTAGAAGAAGAAGAAGAAAAACATGAAATGACTAAAATAGTAAGCCATCCTATTAAGATCTTAACTATCACCAATAGCCCATGCTAGCCGTCTCCTCATGAGCTCCGAAACAATGATATGCACCTTCTTCCAGACACTGAATCAGTCACTGAAACTAATTGTGTCTTGTTCAATCTTATGAACACATTCGAAAACTTGAGAATCCTGGTAACTTCACTTTGAAAATAAGAATACAGAAACGTCCACACTAATCGTGTACATAATGGTGAACAAAAGGAATACTATTATAACAACCTGTTTGTGTCGTTAAGACTTGCTTCTAATGAGTCCAGCCATTGTACCTTAAAAATAAATAAGGTACGGTATCGGCCAGCTGGTAACTTATGAGTTTATTTATTTTAATATTAATTAGCGTACACACAAAGCAATTTAAAGTAAGTTAGTGCAGAAAAAAATGCACTGGAACCCAGTGATGACCGCGAAAAAAATTCTGAGACTTGGAGAGCCAATTAATTTATATTTTTAAACTGTTTTTTTTTTTAATCATCATGGTTGGAATTAATCATGATTCTTTTTGCCTCCAGTATTTCAACGAAAAACATAGAATTTATTTGACCAGCACGCACAGGACACAGACTCACATAAACATCTGCACCCATATGACTTGTACTCGCCAATATCTTCTTTGAATCGAATGCATCAAGCTATTGATCCCTGCCACAACTCCTTTGTACGTCCTCAGTCTGACCACTTCACCAGCGAGGCTGTCTTCTGGGGCTTATGTACGTCCGAAGAGGTTTCAAGACATTCTCAAGGCCATCGGTCAATGGCCCATTAAAAATTCATCCAACACACGTCGTTAGAGACATCGGCAATGGTTGGGGGTAGGAGTAAAAATAAAACATAACGGGGCCACTTTACAGCTGGACTTGATAGCCTGGATCTTTAAGTTTGTCTAATTGATAGGTGATTGTGTTTAAAAAAAAGGTTAACGTCATGGCAGAAATAAAAAGAAACAGCTTCGTTTCCACAGATCACGTGATATTTGAAGCGAATTTCATCGAAAGATCAAAAGTTACAAAAGTTTCGTGCCACGCGAAGTTATTGCTACATAAACATACTTCAGGATTGTTGCCTGGTCGTGTGGTAAGCGCTCTGGGCGGACTGTCAAGCCAATGGTCTCAAGTTCGAAGCCTCCCCGCTGCCAGCCCCGTCGTCCTGCGGGGGGTTTGGGCTAGGCCACTAGGATGTAATAATCATCAATTCTGAAGGTACATCCCAAACGTACAGCAAGCAAAGACAAAAATAATTTCTAGATCTAGATGTCATTTTAGCCAAAGAACGATGGACCATCAAGAGGAACATCAACAGGAAAACGCGTTTTTGTTATTAAAATCAATCAATAATTATACGTAAACGCATTTACCACTTTTTAAAAAATGTTTTTAATGCAGATCCCTGCATTTACGTGCTCAGAAAACTCCTCATCGATGAAAAAAATACCAAAAACCTGCCTGGGTGGGTGAACAGGAATCTCGAAAACGGATCTAACAATATTCCTAGAAAATTGACAGTTTATCTGTATATTTGGAAAACAAAAACTAGCTTGGATACTCAAGGAAAACTCTGAATTGGCCTGTAGAACATGAAACAATGCTGAATCGCTAAGTATTTAAAAAATGTTGTTTGAAATCATTTTGTCAGGAAATGGGACAAATATCTTGAAAGACAAAACAAATGTTTCAATAAACGTAGTTTTCAGTTTTAAATATTATTCTTTAAAACATATTTTCTATTCTCTGGCTCTGGCAGGATCGAGGTTCTTAAACATGTCACTGTAGTCTCCGTAACAGTGGTCACTGAGAAAGGGAGAATTTTTATATAACAATATGGCGGATCTGCAGCAGTACAGAAGTATTTGCTCTTTCTCTTTAATCTAATTTCTATTTTTTGACTTAAATAAAGCTTCTTCTTGTTAACGCTCATTGATTTTATTTATTGTTGCACTTGCAGGCAAGACTCCTGGTCGTGGTAACAGTTTCTGAAAGTCAACAAATATTTAGATCTATTTCTTTCTTTATTTGTTCTATAAATGTTTCTAAGAAATAATGTATAATTTGCCACATTGAATCGTTTTTACCCACAATGCATAGAGACTCCGAGAATCGCTAGAGGTCTCCGAAGCACACTTCCGCTTCGATAGCACTGACCCACATTAACCTGTTGGGGGTGAAGATCACTTCCGGTTCACGTTAAGTTATTCAACCGCTGTCTCAAGTGTAATTGATCTTTCCTCCTGGCTCAGGTCAGTGTGTTCAATGCGAGGACACACAGTGCTAGCCACAATGTCATTAATAGGCTTACAACATTATAGTACTGTATGATGGAGATATATCTATTTTTAAAAATATAATCAATAAATATACAGAATCTACGTACTTTTTGTGTGAATCGAACGAGTAATACTTTTAGCCGATTCAACAGATTCAAAAGAAGTCAAATACAGTAATCTGCCCTTGCCTGGAAAAGGAACACTTCTGCTCATGTTGGATGACGGGAAATAAAACGTTAGCGAGGAGAAGAGAAAAAAAAAAGTGAAAGTTATGGATAGAGAAAACAGGATCCTTGACAATAAATAATTAGAAGGGGGAAAAGTTCGATAGACGGCGAGTGAGGAACATTAGGGCACAGCTCTCAAAATGATAGAGATAAGGACATCAGAGCTCTCAAATTGATTGAGATAAGGACATCAGAGCTTAACTCTCAAAGTGATAGAAGTAAGGACATCAGAGCTCAACTCTCAAAGTGATAGAGATAAGGACATCAGAGCTCAACTCTCAAAGTTATAGAGATAAGGATATCAGAGCTCAACTCTCAAAGTGATAGAGATAAGGATATCAGAGCTCAACTCTCAAAGTGATAGAAATAAGGACATCAGAGCTCAACTCTCAAAGTTATAGAGATAAGGACATCAGAGCTCAACTCTCAAAGTTATAGAGATAAGGATATCAGAAAGTGATAGAGATAAGTATATCAGAGCTCAACTCTCAGAGTGACAGAGATAAGTATATCAGAGCTCAACTCTCAAAGTGATAGAGATAAGGACATCAGAGCTCAACTCTCAAAGTGATAGAGATAAGGACATCAGAGCTCAACTCTCAAAGTGATAGAGATAAGGATATCAAAGCTCAACTCTCAAAGTGATAGAGATAAGGACATCAGAGCTCAACTCTCAAACCGGGAAAAGTAAAGGCGGTTGGTCGTTGTGCTGACCCATGACACCCTCGTTAACCATAGGCTATAGAAAAAGATGATCTTTACATCCTCTGCCCCATAGATCGCAAGGTCTGAAAAGGAAACTTCCAATACACGATCTAACAATGACTTCATGAAAGTAAAACTAACAAGTCAAATTCAAAGGTAATAATTTATTTTTAATAATTAATTCTCATGAACGATAGATTTATTTGAAAAAAATGGAGATTTTTTAACCTGCCCAGATTCATACTGCCCCCCTCCCCCCACTTGGCTAAGCAAATATATACATCTACTCAAAAGTATATACACTTCTAATGATAGACGTATACACCCAGACTTAAAAAAATGTTTTTGAAAGACTTTTGAAAAATTTCCCTCCATAGAGATAAATAAATATAGACTGGAAAAAGTAAATAACTTCATGTAACTCGAAAACATGTACATCTATTGTTGTCGGATTTCCGAATTCTGAAAAGTTGTATGATCTTCAGTCTTAGAGATTAAAGAAAACTACACTGCTGTATAATAAAGTACCCTGGGAAGGTATTGGGCTTTGTCCGGGAGGTGGGGTTGTCTACGAAAATCTCATTTATGAATTGTGAACATATAATATTTACATACGATTTTACCAAATTATTAATTTTTTACTACCTTTGCTATTTTAACTGTGATTAGAACTTGTTTTTAATAATTTAACTGTATAGGGAGAGTGATCATTAAAGGATTACGGGCACGACATGGCCTAAATTGTGCCGATGTGCCTAAACTCAAAACTCAAACTCAATAATAAAGTACACAAAATTGCAAATTCTGAAATTTTCTTTTCATAAAACTCTTTTATCGGCCAGTCTATATTTATTTATGTCTATGTTTCCCTCTTTCATGAAGACATGCGGAAAAGATTTCTAGACCCGTAGACCAAATTTAATGATTATATTATATATTATTATTAGTATTATTATTGTTATATTAAATTATAAAGGCCAAACCAGAGTTTTTCCCTATGTGACCAATATTAGCTTTTAATTCTTTTCCCAAAAATATACATCTAATTTCTAGAAAAATCGTTGGAGCCTTTTTCGAGAACCGTGTCCAGGCAGGTTTTTAGTTTCTTTTTCCCATGAAGAATTTGAAAAAAGAAAAGCTTTTGGAAGCAATAACAATTTACCCCAGTTAGATATCAGCCGAAGGGGAGATGACAATAGACATCACAGATTTCTTTGCAGCCACAAATATTTCTAAGTAGATTCTATTATCTGGAAACCTATCACGTGACATCACTAAAACATTTCTCAGTGGTAGATCTAATTGTTATCAAGACTCTAAACACTTTTGAATCTTATTTCTGAAAATCTTGATGGATGCCTATTAGCTAATGATGGCAATACTCATAATAACAACTGCACCTAATGTGAAGCTAAGCTTCAAATATTTGTGAATTCCCAAGAGCAATAATACACTACTTCCAACAAAGACAACAGATTTCAATGACGCAATCTGAAGCGAATGAATCAAGGATAGAAAAGCAAGAGATTAAAGTTTCGTTCATTTTCATTTAATCACATACACTTCCTGTTAATGTCTGCCCCCTTGAGAAATGTCTTCACAGAATTGTCTGTCTCTGAGTGGAAAGCAAACATTTGTAAACCAGTTTAGGAACTTTTTTCGTGGAAAAAAAAAGGGGGGGGGGGGCGGGACTCTCTTATTGCTGCCTTAAAAAGAAAAATACATTGGCATGAACTCGAGGTAGAACTTAATTGGACACAATATGTTAGCGTTTGTAAAAGTACATGTTTATTATTGTTTATTATGCGCTGTTTTGATAAACTCAAATGAGATTCTTATCCTTAAATCTCGCTTGCCTGAACATCAAATCCTAACGTCTACACTACTATTTAAACATACTCTATAGAATATATGTTATACACATTTCCGATGTCCCGCCAGATTGGAAGGTAATTAAATCCTAGCCCTAACCTCTCACAACGGGACGGGATGAGGGAAGAGTTTGCACGCTGGTCCACGTGACCGCTAAAGGACAGCCCAGAGCACATACTATGCGACCAGGAATTTACTGTTATTGTGCTATTGCAGAATATGCTATTAATATTTATCTTCCGCTGATCTTTGAGCATGTTGATACCTCCCGTGACATCATAAGAAATTTGTTATCTATCAAGCTAAATTACCTGGGATGTTGGTAGTTGAAAATGAAGATGATTTTTACAAAGGTTATATCAACTCGCTCTGTCTGTCTTTTCGTCTGTCTGGTGCAATTTTCGTACACATTATTTCTACCAAATCTAATCTAGGTTAAAGTTGAAATTTTGCACAAATATTTCTTGTACCTGACAAAACAAGAATCAATTTTAAAAATTACTTATTAGTTAATTAATTGTTGGGAATTAATTATTTTGCTTGGTATCAAACAAGGGAAAGAAATTGTACTTGACTGAAGTGGTGGTATAGTTCCCTTATTACTTTGTGTAGAGAATTAGGTCGTCTCTTAAACGTTTGAAACTAACAATACATAGCTATAAAACGATTTATTTTCAAAAGCTCTTCGCTGGCAAAGTGGTTAGTGTATCAGCTTGAGGAAATTTGACCCCTCGAGTTCGAATTCAAGTCTTACAACTAATTAAAAAATAAATTGCTTTCAAAAAGCGACCACGGTAACATTCACACACATATACCCCTTTTAACAAATCGTAACAAAACTCCCCCTCAAGAACAACACAACCACAAACTTTGAACTTAGCAAAAAATACTTATTTATTAATTATCCATTGAATTGGGTTGTTTTGTTTTTACCGTTGCTAGAGATACAAAATGTTAACAATACTTTTGTCCATTAAATCACACTTTATATTACTTGAATTTTCTACAAGGAATAAATGCAGACTGAAATAATAATAAACACTGTTTTTTAGCGCCCCCCGAAAGAGGAAAAATTTTGTGTGGCCTGTCTGTCCGTCCGTCCCGTTTAGATTTCAGAAACTAGAAGAGAAAATGAAAATCGGACATCATGATATTTTAGATCATTTAAAGTTCTTAAGCAACGGCTACGTTTTTCTTTTCTGAAAGCGAAAAATCTAATTTTTAAAATCACTTACGCAAGCAGTTTTTTTCATATTTATAACACATTTATGCAAACGGTTTTTAAGATTTTTTGTCCAAAATATTTTTTTATACATAGGTATAGCTAAGTTATGCAAGTCCTGTCCTATTAACTACTACAGGCAGACAACAAAAGAAACAATACAAATATTTAAATGCACGTTTGATAGAAGTTAATATAAAGAACTGGGGTAATGTAGCAAAACACAAGGGAAACAACCATAAGCAATGTAGACAAAGTGGAAAAAAAATGTGACTACGATGTTATAAAATGTTTTAATATCATTTAAGTTTCTACTTTCACTTTTTGATTGTTTCTATTTAATTACCTATTGTTGACATTCTCACCGCATATATTATAAATTTCAAAAATATTTATTATATGCTATTGGAAAAAAATAACGCCATATACAAAGCAATTTAAAACGTTAAAATATTATGACAACCTAAATGTAACTATTTGCATTGCCATGCTTTACAGTCATTTTACTTTAAAATGTAACTATTTAATTTGTACGCTTACTAATAGAATATGCACCTTTTTGTTAATAAAAAAAAAAATTTAAAAAAAAGTCCAATAAAGAGACCAAAAGCCCAAAAAAAGAGACAATGCCCAAAAAGAGGCAAAGAAAAGAGGCAAAGGCCCAAGGATTCCTAGGATGTAAACAGCTCGACAACTGAAGTCAAAAGGCTAAAAAGCCCTGAGGTATCCTTACAAAACAACAACTACTACATTTACACACACACAAATGTTTACTATTTTTTAAAAGAGAAAAATCTATTTAATATGCAGATAAGTTGGACAGAATTGAAAACAACAATAAATAAGTAATTTTTCATATTATCGCGTAAACTGTAGCACGACATTATAACTATAGTACACTCAACCAATGGGAAATATTATTTTTTTTTGCGAAAAAGTTTTTTTTATGAGGATTTGAATAAGAGATTAACACTTTACAAATCAATTAGATATTCATTATAAGACATCAGTTAGGCCAGGTTTACATGTAACTTATCATTCACTTTCACCTATCCTTTGGTCTGCTGGACCGCTGGGGCCCCACAAAAGATCTGTCAACCTTTTTTCTCCATTTTTCTTTATCATTTGTGTTTGATAGAATTATTTTTTTTATGTTCTTTCTGAAAATATTGAAACCTGCCTTTTTACCTGCCTGGGTGGACCACTTCGGGGGCCGATTTTGAGTTGTGTTTCCACACAAACTGTCTTTGTAACCTTGTTTTATTTTACATTACGTAATATCCGAACGATCCCTTATCTGGTTTCCATTAAAGATGTATAGAAGCGTCTCAATCATGTGTGCTAAGCACGTGTAGTTTCAAGATACAAACCTTCAATCAAACATTGGATAAGGAACTCTAATGTAAGATAAGATAAGGAAGGTCCATCTAACACAAGATAAGAAACGTCAATCTGACATAAGATAAAAAAGAAACACGTCGAACTGAGATAAATAACTTCAAATCTAACATGATGGCAATACGAGAAGCATAAAAAAAGAGACAAGTGAATGAGACTTTGATAGGAACAGTTTGAAAGTGAATAAATTAATCTAAATGACGACCACTCTAAACGCTGAGCCCTGCCTTTAGTTTTTATCTTCCCTTGGATTTTCAGAAGTCTTACAACTCCCTCCCCCACCCCGTACTCACACAATATCTAAAGCAACCTCTTGATCGACCACTGACTCTTAACATAGACTTCCCCCCCCCCCCCCCGCCCCCACCTTGTAGTTTCTTGATAGAATGTTCCAACTAAGTATGATGGAACTGTTGGCCAGGACTGTGAAAAGCTTTTAGTCAAAGACAATTTTCTAGAGAATCGGTTTGTCGACGAGTGGAATTTGGTTTTAATTGGATTGTCACAACATTTCACCTTATTTATTTCCCACAGACAGAAAGGGAGAGACAGAGAGAGAGAGGGGCGGAAAGAAAGGAGACGAAAGGAAAGAAAAGATTAGAGAGTGATTGACCACTTCTTTATACAAAGCGTCTCCTGCTCTATCTCTTTTGTCTCTACCTCTCTCTTTCGTGTGTCTTTAATCGAACAATCTCTTGTTTTTTTTTTTCTTGGTTTTCAGTTATCTTCTTGCAGCTTGTAGGAGGAACCTGCAATGTCTTTGGTCAAGTCAAATATCTTCTTGCAGCTCGTAGGAGGAACCTGCAATGTCTTTGGTCAAGTCAATTATCTTCTTACAGCTCGTAGGAGGAACCTGCAATGTCTTTGGTCAAGTCAAATATCTTCTTGCAGCTCGTAGGAGGAACCTGCAATGTCTTTGGTCAAGTCAATTATCTTCTTACAGCTCGTAGGAGGAACCTGCAATGTCTTTGGTCAAGTCAGTTATCTTCTTGCAGCTTGTAGGAGGAACCTGCAATGTCTTTGGTCAAGTCAATTATCTTCTTACAGCTCGTAGGAGGAACCTGCAATGTCTTTGGTCAAGTCAGTTATCTTCTTGCAGCTTGTAGGAGGAACCTGCAATGTCTTTGGTCAAGTCAATTATCTTCTTGCAGCTTGTAGGAGGAACCTGCAATGTCTTTGGTCAAGTCAGTTATCTTCTTGCAGCTTGTAGGAGGAACCTGCAATGTCTTTGGTCAAGTCAGTTATCTTCTTGCAGCTTGTAGGAGGAACCTGCAATGTCTTTGGTCAAGTCAATTATCTTCTTGCAGCTTGTAGGAGGAACCTGCAATGTCTTTGGTCAAGTCAGTTATCTTCTTGCAGCTTGTAGGAGGAACCTGCAATGTCTTTGGTCAAGTCAGTTATCTTCTTGCAGCTTGTAGGAGGAACCTGCAATGTCTTTGGTCAAGTCAGTTATCTTCTTGCAGCTTGTAGGAGGAACCTTCAATGTCTTTGGTCAAGTCAATTATTTTCTTGCAGCTTGTAGGAGGAACCTGCAATATCTTTGGTCAAGTCAGTTATCTTCTTGCAGCTTGTAGGAGGAACCTGCAATGTCTTTGGTCAAGTCAGTTATCTTCTTGCAGCTTGTAGGAGGAACCTGCAATGTCTTTGGTCAAGTCAATTATCTTCGCTACTGGTAAAAAAAAAAGCCTAGATAAACTTGGTTGTAGATAGGTTACTTTCTGAGGACTTTAAAAA
The DNA here is from genome assembly GCA_030265305.1 of Biomphalaria pfeifferi. Classification (NCBI taxonomy): domain Eukaryota; kingdom Metazoa; phylum Mollusca; class Gastropoda; family Planorbidae; genus Biomphalaria; species Biomphalaria pfeifferi. Next base: position 3,452,855 of record JASAOG010000053.1, on the reverse strand, counting down.
ACCTTGATCTAGTGTTTAAAGACCCTAACACCGTAGACATTTAGTACAGTGAAAGGCATTAAGCTGAGACTTGTGGACACGTAAAAGATATAAAAACATAAAAACAGTATTGAAACAATGGCTGGGAAGCAATAGCTGGGAAGCAATGGCTGGGAAGCAATGGCTATGAAACAATGGCTGGGAAGCAATGGCTGGGAATCAATGGCTGAGAAGCTATGGCTAAAAAGAATGACACGTAAAAGATATAAAAATATACACACAGTATGGAAGCAATGGCTGCTAGGCGATGGCTGCTAGGCAATGGCTGAGGAAATGATTGGAAACAATTGCTAGGAAGCAATGGCTGAGAGGCAATGATTGGAAACAATGACTGGGAACAAGTAGAACAGATTTGTTATCACATTGTGAAAGAACTTGAGAACAAGAATTCTAAAACAAACAAAATTTAAAGAAATACTTTAAAAAAACAACATCAAAGCTTAAAAAATGAAAAAGAACCGATCAATTACTGACATATCTCTAAATACTTACAAGATTTATTACCCCTTTTCTAAATAAAACAAAATTAAGTCATTACCAATAATTAATTGGTTAATTTGTTTGATTGATTCATGTGTTGTCATCGACATTGAATGATTGTGCTAAAGAGTCAACATGATACAATACACAATATACAACGTCTAAAAGAGTCTTGCCAGACAGACAGACAGATAGATGGAGTGAATTAATATAAGCTTTGTAAAGAGGAAATATGGGGGAGGAGTGTAACATGTCAAAACACGCTATCTATAAAATGTCATTGCACTACCGACATCTCATCCTTTATTTCCCAATGTAGAAATATTTATTTTTGCAAACCATATTATTTTCTTTTAATGTAATAGTTTTATTTTAACTGTCTATTCATAGCTTAAGGCTTCAGTAAATACATTTCATAGAAAAAATAATTTAAAATAACTTGCTGTCTCCGCTTTCAAATTACCGATCACAATCGTGATGTCTCAAAGGACATGTGACCAGTGAAGTCACGAGTTAAGGAACTGGTGTCGCTAGAGCCTCGTTATCGCCCAACAAACCAGGCGCCAGCAATCGATGACTAAAGATCTGTTTTGGGATCTATTTTGCCAGTATTAATGTTACCAGATGGTTTATTCGATCCTTGGTATCGCCAGTAAAGACGGCCGAGGGAGTTGATTATTTCAAACAGACAATACCAGAATATCTCCAGGAGAGATTTGTATCTAATTACTTCTAAATTCCTAAGATACTGTATTCGATAAAGTCGTAAACTTTCAAATAAAGACATAGAAATATACAACTTTAGTTAAAAAAAAACACAAAAAAACAACAACACATCGCGATGTATCAACAAAGTATAGGATAAGTAAAACAAAGTGGCGACAGGTGGCATGTCTTCAGAGAAATAAGTCTATGACTCAGGATTTGTAAGGCAACAGAGAAAACCCTAAATGTACTTATTATTTGAATATTCGAGGTGTCCAGCTCATGGACAAGGAGTACCGATGCAACTAGAAAGAGATAATGTATTGTTATAAACCTGGTGGTGGCACAAATGGGGGTAGTGGTGTGTGTGTAGTCAGCCGACGCAAATCACCCCAGGCCAGCGCTAGACGAGCGGTCAACCGTGACGAATTACGACGGTCAGCCGAGTCTAGTGTCAACAGGACGGTTCGGGAAGGATCGCCGTCGTGAACAGAGCTCAGGAGCGTCACGAGAGTTGTAGTCATCTGACCACATAGAAACGTCGATCGGCGTTTTGTCCGGTTCGAGAAGGCCAGTAGGGACCCTTTATAAGAGCGGAGGTGTCGCAGTCAAGACGGTCGAGAAAAGGGGCTCAATACAGCGAGGTTCAGAAAGGAGGTTCACGACAGAAGGTCCACTACAGTCCGGTCGACTACAGCACAGTTCAGCGGTGTGGTTCTGTACGGAGCAGTACAGTTGAGACGGCTGGCGTCTTGATCTTGGTCTGCGATCAAGTGCGACACAACGAGCCTAGTGTGTGAAGTCAGTCCTGAACTGTTGAACCCAGTGCAAGCCCGAAACGAGACGGAGAGGCCAGTGCAAGAGTTGATACGGCGGTACGGTGTTATCGGAGAGATATTTGTACAGTGTGCGCGTGCCAATTGTACAGTATTGGCTGTTATTTATACAACTATTAAAGTGTTACGTTACTTTGGAGCACTGAGCTGTCAAGTTCTTTAAGTTGGTGGTGTATGGTGCAGTTTGCAGAGAGCCTGCATAGTGAGATTCGTAACAATATATTTAAAAAAACAACAACATCATAGCAGCTTTTGGAAATGAAATGGGATTTCTAGCTTCATCAAATCTAACTCCATGAAATCCAGCTCTATAAAATCTAGCTTTATAAAATCTAGATCCATGAAATCTAACGGCACGAAATTAGCTACATAGAAGGTAACAATCCCACCTCTTTGAAATGTAACTTTAAGAACTTGATTTAGTTTAAACATTTCCTGTAAATACCATTCCTGATCAGTGGCGTCACTAGAATCGGTGTCACAAGGTGCGGTCAACTCATCTTCTGGATTTCAAACTTTAAAATGTAATAACTTGACTTCATCAACGGCAATATCTTTTGTGATTTAATTTCCAATAGACAGAATTACAAGACTTATATGACCCATGTTCGATTTAAGATAGTTCTTAATTTAATAAAGACACATATGAAACAGTTGAAAGCTCATTGACAAGGTAGGTCGAGATTCTTTATGGCCTCAATGACAATATAAAAGTAAAATAAACAAGTACTTTCCAGCCTTAAGCTTCTTCAAGATAAACTGTAGATGTCTTCCCGGTCTTGATATTTCTGATGAAATGTCGATTGGTGGACAGATACTTACACTACTAATTTGAAACGGACATCTACAATCTACACTGAAAAAAGACTTTTAAAAATGAAAATGTAATCCTACTTAATTACTTAGACTTAGATCCTCCGGCGCCGTTCTGCGCAGTGGGCAACACGCTGTAACCATTAAGAACTGGAAATGTCTGGAGCCTCTTCCCACCTGGCGTCCACTGCTATGAGGTCCTCCACGACCCTGTTTGCGCTTTCCTCGTATTGGCCTCCATGTTATTGCAACTCTTGATGGAATCCCCAGAAATATGTCTGATAACTTGTTGAAAATCATCCAGAACAATGAATGCTCCTCTCATGCTTTTAACCTCTTCTTGAATAGCTCTTCTAACATTTTTTCGTGTTTCTATTTCATTTTTATTGAACTAGAATGCTGGCTTGATTAAAGAAGCTCTTTCTTGACATCGTTTTGAGCTAACCTGGCATGCATTTGGTCAAGAAAAAAGTTCAATCGCCTCTACTTTGGCCACCACTTTTCAACGTCTTAAATCAAAGACATCATTTCGATAAGTTCAATGTTGGGGCATCCATTGTCTCATTGTTTCTGGGATAAGCATTGGTCATTGTCACTCCACACACTGAAAATAGCCTTTAAGGGGCATTACTCGTGGCAGGAATAGCCAACAACTTTTTAGCAATTGATGCCTTATCCGAAAGAAATGTTTACAACAACAAATGTAAATAATAGTTAAAGATGTTTTTTCTGGTCAACTAGCTGCTAATATTAATAGAAAACCTTTCTGTTTGTTTATAAAGGCTAATAATGAACTTTGTATGTAAATATCATGCACATTTTTTAAAATGGACTTTTTATGCAGCGACTTTCGTGCTGTAGCATAACGTCGCAACTTGCGTCGGAGGGGGAGAGAATATCCTTGATACGGACCACTTCACATATCTGGGAAGTAGAGCTGGTAAAGACGGCGGAGCTGATGATAATATACTAATTCGGATCAATAAAGCTAGGTTTGCCTTTTCAACTCTTCAAACTATCTGGCGCTCTAAGGCATTATCTCTACACAACAAGATACGAATCTATAATACAAACGTTAAGTCTGTCCTTCTATACGGTTCAGAAACTTGGAGAGTCACTAAAACAAATATGGAAAATCTCCAGACCTTTGTTAACAGATGCCTACGCCGGATATTAGAAATTAGGTGGCCAGAAAAGATAACTACTATCGATTTGTGGGAGAGAACTAGACAAAAGCCCATAGCCCAAGACATCACATAACGAAAATGGAGCTGGATAGGACACACCCTGAGAAAACCAGCTACCCATGTTGCAAGGCAGGCACTTGACTGGAATTCACAAGGACAGAGGAAAGTGGGAATACCCAAGCAAAGATGGAAGAGGTCCGTCATAAATGAAGCTGAGGATACTGGAATGACATGGGAGCAGATGAAGAAAGCTGCTCAGAACCGAGTTCGGTGGAGAGGTGTGGTTGCGGCCCTATGCTCCCCTGGGAGTGCACAGGATTAAGTCAAGTCAAATTTCTTGCCGAAACATAATAAAAGTTGTTTAATCGGTAAAGAATATTCCGAATTTTGTTTCGAAAACGAAATCGACCTGCATTACCTTAATTTTCTTACAAATCGTCGCCAAAAATTAAACAAATTTTATATGAAAAATCTAATAACGCTAATAAATGTTTGAAATCCCTCTTCTAATAAATAAAGAAATAATTTTCTCATTTACGAAAATTGGTTGTTCCGGATTTTTCATGAAAAATATTTTAACTCTATTTATGTAAAATCGCACTTCTCTCTTACACTACATTTAACTTTCTAGCTAAAACGTTAGAAAATATTATTATCGTTCATAATATGTTTCGATTTTTAAGGAAAACAACTTCCTAACACCAAAGTATGGTTTGAAAATCTCTTCATAAGGTAAGATACATCTAATTTTCATAACAGACCATCCCACAAAATTAATTAACGATATCTCACTATAAATATATAAACATCCGGAACAATCTATTATAGAAACTTAAAACTAATGCGATGTTTCGGAAGAGAAATTAAATTTTAATCAGATTTTCAATAACTTTTAGTCTTTGTTTTTTCTCGCTATTAACATGACAGACAGACAGACTGATAGACAAAAGAAAAAAAAAGCGTCTTTAATCCTTTAATATGTATGTTATATACATGTGAGCAGGTTAGGAGGCGCTGAGTGGAGAGGGACCTATTAGCTGCTCAACATTAAAATTTACCAACAGTAGGCAGATGTTTGCGCTACTGGGTGGGCTCCATCTGTGCACCTCGGTATGGTGATCAAGGGGCTAGAATCGCCTAAGTAACCAGACAACTAACTATACTAACCTAAACTAAAGGAAAGCAAGATAACGAAACTTTAGTTTAGGATGAATAGACAAAACGGAACTTTATTTACATAAAAATAAATGAATCAATAATAAAATATAATATATACACTAACTTGACTAACCACTACTACTGAACCCATCAACTAACTAAAACCCTCTAAATCTACACCACTACAAACACTAACAAACTAAACCAACTATCTAACTAAATCACTACCACTACTACCCTAGACCTAGATCTACACAAACACACTACAATAAACTAGTCTAGATCTACAATATCCTACTACTACAACCAACCCCTAACATTAACACTAAAACAAGAACACCTTAGTACCTTACTATTAGCATTCACTAAGAACAGAAACAGACTATAACTAAGCCACTAAGGCAACACTACACTAGTCACTACAGAAACAAAATAGATCTACAGCAGAGTAATAGCAACATGTATTTCAGCAGCTACATTCAGCAGTAATATAATCAGCATTGTAATTGCAGCAGTAATAATAGCCTGCAATACATAAAATCATATATTATATTAGTTCTAGAAAACTCAAAGCAGGACTGATGGACGCCGCCATCTTTAAATTAACATGCTCAAAGCATAAACTGCCAACTAGAAAATAAAACTAAATTAAACTATATCTAGCATATTTACACACAGTGTGCCATAGATCTAGTAAAAGAAAATATCAAATAGTTACAAACTTACAGGCCGTCCCAGGTACAGAATAATAAAATAATTAGACGACAGACCACAAAGATGTTCGGCTGTCACACAGACATACTATACTGACCACTGGTCAACTGTACACTGAACTGTTTTAAGACAGCATGTAGTATATCACTTTTTATACTATCCTGCACTAACCTATATAAAAATATGTGGTATAAAATCTGACACTAACCTATAAAACAAAAATACATAGAAAAATACCTCTGGGAGCGCAAGCTCACATACATATTTAGTCTAACTAGCCCATCAAATGAAATGCTAAAAGAACTCACTCGGTGCACCAATGTCTATGAACCCTCCAGAAGCTGCTCGTATAGATGACATTTTTTAGTCTAACTAAGACGTGTGACGTAATGAATTTTTTTTCCTTTGACGTCATATGGAGTTAATTCTTTAAGTGAAATGCTTAAAGATCTCACTCGGTGCACCAATGTCTATGAACCCTCAACAAGCTGCTCGTATAGATGATATTTTTTTAGTCTAACTAGGCCTTGTGACGTAGTGGATTTTTTTCCTCTGACGTCATATGGAATAAATTCTTTAAATGAAATGCTAAAACAACTCGGTATAATAATGTTTATTAAACCTCGTAATGTGACTCGCATTTTAAAAATACAATAGCTAGATTTAGATCTAATCTAGATTTTTTATACTAAAGCTAGATTTTTTACACTAGATCTAGATTTTTTTCTACACTAGAGCTAGATTTTTTAAAACTAGATTTAGATTTAAGTTCTAATTAAAATCATTGTAGAATCTAGATCTAGAAGTTCTTGGTCTAGTTTAGAATGTTTGTTGTTTTACATGTTTCGGATGTTCCTTCAGAGTTGTAGTCCAAACATCCCTCAGGAAGCGGGTAGTGTTTAAACCTAGGACCATCGATGAATCCAAAGGACAGCCCAGCGCGCAAACTGCACTACCAGACAGCCGTGATTTAGACTAAAAAAATGAATATTTGAAACATTATTACTTTTAACAATCAAAACAAAATCACGTCTTGGATATTCCTTGCGAATATGCGGATCCGACTGGGATCCGTCTCCCACGGGGGCCGCCTCTAAGTTTGTGTGGCAACACAAACTCTCTGTAATTGTGAGCTGGCGCTCCTAGATCTAATTTTTGACCTAATTTTATCTAATTTATAATTATTTATATAGGCCAGGGCTATGATGTTTGTAATTTAGTGTCCTTTTTAATTTTTATAGTTCAGTGCTGAGTATTTTGTAGTTTCCGCTATTTATAACTTTCTGCTAGTTTTAGTATTTTTCTATTATTTGTGTTTTACTCGTAGAGGAAAAGTAGTTTTTAAAATAGTTAACTAGTCTTAGAGCTGTGGATGTTTTTTCCAATTTTTTGTCCCTGGTTAGTTCTGCTTATTTTTGTCTTTGGCATTAGCGTTGGATTGGTTGTTATTTTTTAATATCAGTTTGATTGTGCTGTCTGGTTGCTTAAGCGACTCTAGCCCATTGGTCGCAGACCGAGGTGCACAGATTGGGCCCACCCAGTAGAGCTACCACCTGCCTACTGTTATAAATGAATAAATGTTGAGCAGCAGATAACACTAACAAAAAGGCCTCACTCAGTAGCGCCACCCTGACCTGCTCACATAATCTTGTTAAATACTGCATTACAATACCATACACACACGCACAAACACGTTCTTAAAACGCCCCTCCCACAACAATACACTTTTAGCCCTTGTATATTCAGTAGAACAGCAAGTAGTAGAAATAATATCTCTATTCGCAAATTATATATATATATATTGTTACGTATTTCTGAATCTTCTGACTAAATGTACTAGTAGGCACACAAATAAAAACACTGCAAAGAACTTGACGACTCAACTTTCAGCTTTATATAACTTTATTGACTATTAACTCTAACAATTCGTCACTGTAACATGTAGCGTATACGTCTTACATCGACTGTATCGAGTATAACGGCTCAAGTCCACTCTCTTCTACTGTCTCGCACAGTAGACAACAGTAACGACGACTGTACTGACTCTTTTCACATTAACTCTCTGGTTTATATAGAGTCCCTAATCGCTTGTCCAATATTGCAAAAACACTGCTAGTATCCTCTGGAACAACACGGGATGAAACATCACATCCTGTCGTTGTTTATACATGTCGATTCCAGAGAACATGTCGATTCCAGAGAACACCTGCTGCAGTGTCATCTCGCCTAGGTCACACGTAGTGACATCTAACTGTCACTGTTCATTTATAACACTGCCCCTTTCGTAGATCTGTTCGTTCCCTGGAATAACTCGTGAGGGCACGTCACATCCTGTCTTTGTTTACACGCGTAGATTCCAGAGAACACTCGGTGCTGTGTCATCTCTCCGGGGTCACACATAGTGACCTCTACCTGTCACTGTTCATTCGTAACAATATATATATATGTTACGACCTGTGACTAGATGTTTAAATATATATTTTTTGGCTCGTTTTTTAAAGTCCAGGGGAAATTATATTAATATATCACTCTCACATATATAAGATTTTAAACAGGCACACTGCAACTAACAGAAAGAACAGACCAGTATATTAAGTTTGTAAATTAAAAGGATTTAATTACTACAAGTTTACATAAGATAATTTTTAAAAAAATATAATCGAGAAGTGAAATGGGTGTATTAATATCTAAAATAATTGCTCATCATGGATTGCTGATTGGTGAGTGATTGGAAGAATGTTTCTATGTCTGGCTACTTATATTCTTAGCTGCTAGCCCTTGGGTCGTCTTCTGGCGGTCGTAGGACTGGCACTCAGAAGGATGAATCATCCGGCTCTGTCTTAGGAAGTCGGCTCGGGATGTTTTCTGTGCTATAGGCAAGCTGGCGTTAGGGTTAGGCCGCTGCCTGTTTAGCAGTTGAGAGGCTTGGTGCTGCAGGCTAAGTTTGTAGTAGTAGTTGACCTCTCAGCTTGGGTTTCTAGCTGGTAGATGGCCGTGCTAACTCACACCAGTCTATCTTCTGCAGCAAAGGTTGCTCTAAGCAGTCGGCATTGGGCAGTAGCTTTTGGGCAGTTGACACTTTGGGCCGGGTACTGGCAGATGATACGGGGCAGTATAAGGTACCGTGGACATTGGGCAAGGACAGTAGGCAATGCCTTCTTGCTGACAGGTATGTAATTGGGGGGGGGGGGGTATCTGGTGTGGTCGGCTTTGGTTACAGCTTTGAATGGAGATCAGCAATCAGTTACAGATACAGCAACCAGTCACAGATACAGCAACCAGGTACAGCAACCAGGCTGGGGATAAGACAGACAATTAGGAACCTCTTAAAGGCATTGAGTAGGGATTCCCATATGCCTTGCGATCAATCAGATGTGGGCATTGGTATCAATCCCAATAAGGCATTTAAAACAATTAGTATGAAATCTTAAAGTATGCATAACTTGATGATAAACAAAATACAATGGAGTTAACCACAATAAATGTGTTATCATACAATGTAGGATGATACTAGTTAAGATTCATCCATTGAATGTGATTACGTCGATCTGCCAAATGGCTGTGTGAAGCGTCTAGTGTGGTAGCTTGACTTGTTGCCACCGCTGGCTAGCATCTGTGAAAGGGGAGCAGTTTTTTAAGTCTCTCTTGCCAGTACATAGCATCTCCACAGCAAGTCCTATGCAGTACCTCCTCGTGGTGGCAGATGGAAACTGAGGAGGTTTGGCCCCAAGATGTGAGGCAGGCATGGCCCGTCGGCGTGCGGACACGCCCTGTTGCCCACAAACCAAACCCCTAGCTATAGGTCAATAGCCGCACTGCCTTGTGTGTGTGTCCCTGTAAGGTCTAAGGCTAAGGGAGAAAACCCTAACAGAAAATCTGGTCCTGCAGCCCCGTAGGCGGGGGGACAGTAGTAAGACTACTGCTCTCTGGCAAACTCCTGCAACCACCTATCCCCAAATTGTGATGGCTCGCCATCCCTTTGGACCCGGTCAGTATGGAAGAGAGGCGTGTGCTGACGTGTGGGCAGCTCAGCACTCGCAAATTTACCGCCCAGGCTTTCCCCCAGCAATGGAGAGGTCACTCCATCTCTGACAGTAATGTCTTTGGAAAAACACGGAGAGTGGTAGTTACCGGTGATAAGTTCCTAGCTGATTGGCGTAAGCTGGAACGCCAGGGACCACTCTTGACGGTAGGAGGGGCTTTTTAGCCTCACTGGATAGCTACTGCCTGCCTTAAGCCGAGCAGCCCTCGGACAGTAAAGTGCTATCCCGCCACAGCTTGCCGCACCACTGGGTGCTTGGTGCTAAGACAAAATCAAAAAGCAAGCTGCTCACCCGCACCTGCAAATACAATCAAAAGAAAACCTTCAACATTAATGCGTTTAGCAAGCTGGAACATACGGACAATGTGTCCTGGCTTCAATACTGACCCTGAACTCGTCACCGACATGCGTCAAAAAGCTATCATCGACAGAGAACTCAGCAGACTAAACATTGATGTGGCCTGCCTGCAAGAAACCAGACTGGCAGACAGCGGATCTCTTACAGAAAGCAACTATACATTCTAATGGCAAGGAAAACCAGAACAAAGCCCTAGAATACATGGCGTCGGTTTCGCAATAAGAAACAGTCTCGTCCCCTGCATCGCGATGTTTCCCATTGGCAATGAAAGAGCAGCTCACATGAAATTTGCATCACGCAAGGCGAAGTTAATATAATCTGTGCTTACTCACCAACCCTTGCTGCACCGGAAAAGGACAAAGACAGATTCTTTCAAGCTCTAGAGGAGGTAATTAAAAGTATTCCAAAATCCGAGCACTTCTATATAAATGGAGACTTTAATGCCCGTGTTGGTGATGGAAATGATGCATGGCCACAATGCTTGGGACCTCATGGTGTTGGCAAAATCAATGACAATGGTCAAAGGCTACTCGAGTTCTGTAGCTCTCATGAACTGTGTGTAACAAATACATTCTTCTCTGGCAAGGAACGCCATAAAGTCTCTTGGCAGCACCCACGCTCAAAAAGGTGGCACCAGATTGACCTCTGCATCACCCGAAGGATGGATCTGAAAAGTGTCATCCACACCCGTTTATACCATAGTGCGGACTACAACTCAGACCATTCACTAGTGCTAAGCAAAATCAAACTACTTCTCAAGAAGGCTTATACTTCCACTCAACCCAGAACTAGGCGAATTAACGTCAACCATGTAGGTGACCCAGAGAAGTGTGCACTCTTTGGCGAGCTCCTGAACAGTTCAATCCCCTCGTTAAGTGATGAAGAAGACATCTCTATCAGATGGGAGAAATTAAGAGATGTAATCTACAGTTCGGCAATCACCGCCTTTGGGCCTCAAAAACACAAAATTGTAGGCTGGTCTGAGGCGAATTTAGCACATATGGAACCTTGCATCGAGAAAAAGCGATCTGCACACCTCGCTCACAAGACAAAGCCAAGTCCAAGATCTTTGGAGGCCTTCAAAAGGGCTAATAAAGAGGCGAAACAAATGGTTAGAAAATGTGCTAACAACTTTTGAAGGGATACCTGCAACAGAATCCAAGACAGTCTCCACTCAGGAAAAAGCAAAGCTCTATTTGATGGCATTAAGACGGCCCTGGGTCCAACAGTGTCTAAGCCTGCCCCCCTTCTATCCAAATCAGGAGAAAAAATTACAGATCAAACCAAGCAGCTAGAACGTTGGACAGAACACTACCTCGAAGTCTATGCCACACAAAACACAGTAGACGATGTCGCCCTGGCTTCTCTACCAGATCTTCCAGTACTGGAATGCCTAGATGATCTTTTGAGCCTCAGTTACCTAAAAAAGCAATTAACTGCATAAAAAATAGAAAATCTCCTGGGAGTGATGGTATCCCAGTGGAAGTAGTGAAAGTCAACGAATCACTCCTGCTCCCTTAACTCTATATTCTCCTCTGCCGCTGTTGGGAAACAGGTCATGTCCCACAGGACATGCGTGACGCAACTGTAGTCACAATATACAAGAACAAAGGGGATCGGAGTGGCTGCAACAATTACAGTGGTATCTCTCTCCTCAGTATAGTGGGCAAGATCTTTGCTAGAGTGGCACTATCCAGGCTGCAAGTGATAGCTTCTAGAGTCTACCCAGAGTCTCAGTGTGGATTCAGGAGTGGTAGATCCACTGTAGACATGATATCTTCTCTACGACTACTGCAGGAGAAATTCAGAGAGAGAGACAGACCCCTTTACATCGTTTTTGTTGATCTGACTAAAGCTTTTGACATGGTCAGCAGAAGTGGCCTTTTCAAACTCCTGAGGAAAATAGGTTGCCCTCCCAAACTACTGCAGTACATTGAGTGTTTTCATGAGGAAACTAAATGCACTGTCAAATTCAATGGAGCCCAATCAGCACCTTTTGAGGTTTGCAGTGGTGTCAAACAGGGATGTGTGCTCGCACCTACTCTGTTTGGCATATTCTTCTCCTGTCTACTGCATTATGCGTACAACGACATAAACGAAGGTGTGTTTCTCCATACAAGATCCTCTGGAAAACTATTTGATGTATTAAGGCTGCGGGCAAAAACCAAGGTTAGAAAGCTACTCGTCAGGGAACTCCTGTATGCTGATGATGCAGCTATTGTGGCTGATTCTGATATTCAGCTACAGTGCAAATTATCTGCTGCTTGCCAGAAGTTCGGCTTAAACATCAGTCAAAGCAAGACTAAGATACTTGTCCAAAACACAAACACTGCACCTCAAGTAAGCATTAATGGCCAACCACTAGAAATTGTTGATCACTTTTGTTACCTTGGCTCCATCATATCCAACAACACTCTACTGGATAAAGACATAAACAGCAGGATAACCAAGGCAATGGCCACTATGTCACGGCTGCAGAAAAGAGTCTGGGACAACATATTGCTGACTAACAGTACTAAAGCCCTAGTCTACCGGACCTGTGTGTTGAGCACCTTGCTGTACTCATGGCAGGAAAAAAAGCTGAATGTTTTCCACCTCTGATGCCTAAGGCGGATCTTTAAAATAAGGTGGCAAGATAGGATTACCAATGAGGAAGTGCAACCAAGAGCAGGGTGCCAGGACATCCGCTCCGTTATCAGCAGCAGACGCCTTGGCTGGCTTGGCCACGTTCGTAGAATGCCAGAAGGTCGACTTCCACAGGACATCATGTATGGCGATCTAATAGAAGGCAGGAGAGCCGCTGGTCGCCCACTTTTACGTTATACGGATGTATGCAAACGCGACATGAAGCTCTTCAAAATCGACACTGGCAACTGGGAAGAGGTGGCACTGGACAGATCCTCATGGAGAGAGAGCATAAAGGAAGGGTCAAAGATTGCAGATGTCATACACAACAGAAGCAGAAAGAAGGGGGAAAATGCAACGGCGCCTGGTGATTATATATGCCCAACCTGCGATCGCAGCTGTGTATCAAGGATTGGCCTCTTTAGTCACACAAGAAGTTGCAAAGGGAAAAGATCGTCTCTCGAGACGTAAAATGCCACAGATAGTAAAATGGGGAATGAGCATAGTATATACTATAGGATAAGATGAAAATAAAATACTAAGGATAGGGCTACAATGATAAAGGGGAAAAAGGGTTGATATGATTAATCGAAATCCTATTCATCCAAGGAACCATAAGTTCACAAGGGTGTGAGACATAATAATATGTATGAGGGATATGATAGGAATGTAAACTAATCAATTTAACATGCGCTCTGTAAGTTTAGAGCACGTTGATCTGGGCTCTTAGATTCAGCACTTAGATTCAGGAAGGTTATTGTTGACATTAATCACTAAGATTCAGGTATGGGCAAAATAAAATAAATCAAATACACTAAGGGGAGATAACAGCTGTTACAAATGCAGTCAACCGTAGTAGCATTAATAATACTACATGAAGATAAAGCATCGATATAAAATCATACAATGTACATACATAATAAAGTCATGAAGCAATGACGGGGAACGTGGTTGTGTACTCACACATTCCTATAAGATAAAATAAGTATAGCAAAATATTTACACCCACCCGTTTGTCTCAAATGAAACCTCACAAGTAAACTTTCTAACAGGGGAGACTGTATGAATTCTAGCAGGCCTAACTTGGAATGCTCTGGTCTCTCTTTATATATAGATGGGACTTTTTGTTTAACGGGTGGGGAAGAAAGCTAGGTGATTTTCTCACATGTATTTATGTACCGAAGATGTCAGGCGTCAGGTCAGATTTATAGCCAATATTCGTTGCCTACCGTGTGAGTAGGGACTTAAACGAATAAGTCACTGTCCAGCCCGAGTAATACTATTCCACGGGCGGCCTGTATCCTACTGGGAGGGGGGGGAGGAGGAGAATCGAAGGTGTGAAAAGTTCTTCAGCTGCGGGTGCAGAGTCTATTGTGCCGCTGGCCAGCAGTCCAGCGGTCAAAAATTAAAACGTAGCCCTAGAGAAGCTAGTTAATATTCTACGTCGAGCTTCGTTCCGTGAGAATCTGCACCTTTGTCTCACAAGGGGAGATAAATTCTATAAGAATTTAGTTATGGGTGGAAAAGAAAATAATTGATAAAGTCAAAAATAAGAGATTCCCACGATTTGCTGGGAAAAACTCAAATGAACTTTTGTAAGCAAGTTTCGTATCGTCACACGACCGAAGCCCAAAAACCGTCCAATTTGCGAACTGGTCGACTTTTTCGCGTACATTTTTCACATCACAAACGGGATAATTTGAGAATTTGTTTTTAGAGAATGCCTACGTCACTCCCCGCAACACTACTGAAAGTGGAACTTATAAATCGAAATGTAAAGAGAAGACTACTGTGTTTACAATGTAACTCCCCAATAAGCTAAGTGCTACACAATGGATTTATCTTAAATGTTGAACGAAAGTTATCTTTGTTTGTTAATCTCAATTTTTAAAGTTTTTTTTTTTTTTACAAAGCTTCTATCAACTCACTCCGTCTGTGTGTCTGGTAAAAAGTGTGTCTACGTTATTTCTCCGACACCCAATCTCGGATCCAGCGGAAATTTCCTACAACTATTTCTTTTACATGCCAACACAAGAATCAATTTAAAAAATTAACCAATTAGTTAATTAACTAAAGGTAATTAGTTATGTTTATTTTCATTATTTTGTTATCTCGAACAAGGGAAAGAAATTGTACTTTACTGATAAGGTGGGATGATATGAATTAACCCCATTTCTTGTTTGTAGAAAGAAAAGTTTGTAAATAACTTTAAAACCTATTTTTATAAAGCAGCTCCCTGGCACAATGGTTACCGTGTTGGCTTGAGGAGGCCTCTCGAGTTCGAATTCAGGTCGATCACCCCTTTTCCAACTGGTCCAAGTGATAGTACCATAGAATATTAAGAAATCTAAATGTATAAAATTGAGCCAAACAAAAACAACTGGTTAAAACATTTCTAAACGCACAGATTTATATTCCAACAGCCGACCTACTTCCATTTGCACGATTAGGATCCCCCCTTCCCTCCCCTGCTAGTCGCAAAGCCATCAGGTAAGTACATTATGTGTAAGTGCAATGCACATGTGTGTCACTGTGTGTGTGTGTTTACGAGAGAGAGAGAGAGATCGGTAGAACAGGAATGTGTAAAAGGGGATGAGTAAATGTTTTTCATTTAAAGTGCTTTTCTTCATGGTTACCTACACCTCCTTTTTTTTCTTCTTTCTGGCGAGTACATTTTGTACTTACTAGAGATATAACCTTGAAGCTGCTCTCGACACATTAAAAAACTAAAGTACGCAGTTAGCACATGCTGGACTGGTCCTCCTGGGATCAAGAAATACGCAAGACGTGCGAGTGTCCATACAATCATCGCTACAGATCTAAATTTCTATATTTTTCTTAAAATGTTCGATATAATATTTATCTGTTCATGATGACAACTTGTCTGGGGGCTTGTTGTAGCTCGTTTGGGTTGTTATATTTTTTTTGTACGCTGGTTGTAATTTGTCTAGGTTTGTAATTTGTCTAGGTTTGTAATTTGTCTAGGTTTGTAATTTGTCTAGGTTTGTAATTTGTCTAGGTTTGTAATTTGTCTAGGTTTGTAATTTGTCTAGGTTTGTAATTTGTCTAGGTTTGTAATTTGTCTAGGTTTGTAATTTGTCTAGGTTTGTAATTTGTCTAGGTTTGTAATTTGTCTAGGTTTGTAATTTGTCTAGGTTTGTAATTTGTCTAGGTTTGTAATTTGTCTAGGTTTGTAATTTGTCTAGGTTTGTAATTTGTCTTGGTTTGTAACTCGTCTAGGTTTGTTGTAATTTGATTGTTGCTGATGTTATAATTGTTTAGGACACCATCTTACCCTATATGGTTTTGTTGCTTTTTTTTGTGTTTCTAGATCTCGGCCAGATCTACAAAATGTACAGGCTCCCCCCCATGTAGGCCTACCTTATTTCCTGTTTGAGTCAATTTAGCTGAAGCCAAAAACTGCTTTGACTCTACGAGCTTTAAAAATAGACTTGAAATTATTTTCATTTGTCCAGACTGTTTTAATGTCTCTGATAACTTCTGACCTATTTAAAACTCAACTAGCTCTATACCTCAATGACTGTCTGACCACGTGATGTGGCATGAGTTTTGTCATGTCATGCAGTCTGGGTTTTTGTTATTAAAATGTAATCATCTTCATTTCTATTGGGAAATGTGAACCTTGTAAAACATTCCGAAACACGTAAATTAAACATCTTACTATTGGCTTCTCTAAATGTCTCCATTGCACAGCAGATGTTATTCCCGTTAACGTTAAGATACGTGACGGACACAGCTGAAACACATTGCACCTAAAAACTTGTTAGAATTGTCTATTGCTTTTGAAAATCGATACAATTACCCTAATTACCCCTAATGTAAGCTTTGTTGTTGTTTTTTTAAACGTATTTTTATATCTTACCTGTTATATCTTCAACTAAGTTTGCCAGAACAAGAAGACTCTATTTTGAACTAAGTCTAATGTCAGTTGTGTGAGTTTGTTTCTTTTAGCCTCGTCTCGTGGCCCAGTCGTCAAAGGGAGAGAAATCTGTTCATCTGACATCCACAGCCCTAACTCCCAACTTCCTTCTCTGTTATTACCTCTCCCTTTGTGTGAATGGCCATTGAGTGATGTGATTGACTGGACAATGTTTAGCTTCAGGGGCCTGGGGATGGGCAGGAGGGGGTAGAGGAATCTGAGCTACCATTGACTGTCTTGGAAAGCTACCATTGCTGGAAAAAAAACGAGATTTTACTATTCTTGTCTAATTCAATCGAAATCAATTAGACATGGAATTAGATTATTGGAGATGTAGGCTAGATATAGATCTAAGTGAATTAGGCATCGAATTAGATAATCGGAGATGTAGACTAGATATAGATCTAAGTGAATTAGGCATGGAATTAGATTATCGGAGATGTAGGCTAGATATAGATCTAAGTGATTTAGACATGGAATTAGATTTTCGAAGATGTAGGCTAGATATAGATCTAAGTGAATTAGACATGGAATTAGATTATCGGAGATGTAGGCTAGATATAGATCTAAGTGAATTAGGCATGGAATTAGATTATCGGAGATGTAGGCTAGATATAGATCTAAGTGATTTAGACATGGAATTAGATTTTCGAAGATGTAGGCTAGATATAGATCTAAGTGAATTAGACATGGAATTAGATTATCGGAGATGTAGGCTAGATATAGATCTAAGTGAATTAGGCATGGAATTAGATTATCGAAGGTGTAGGCTAGATATAGATCTAAGTGAATTAGGCATGGAATTAGAAAATCGGAGATGTAGGCTAGGTATGTATGTCAGCTTGAAGAGGCGTGAGCCATGTGTTCAAATTTAGGTCGATATAAAAATTTCAGTTATTTGTCGATGTACATATAGACGGGTAGGTTTTTAATATACTGCGTCATTTTACATTTTCGCTGTTTCTTTTTATTTTTAAAATTTCATTTGGGGCCGCCAAATTCTATTTGCCAAGGGCCTCCCATTATCCAAGGCCAGCCCTGCAGAGACGGAATATATTTATTTGTGATATTTATAACAAGTGGGTAAAATAAGATAAGTAATAATTATGACAATGTCGCAGACCCAGTAACGACCTGCATATTTTGTCACGCCTAACGCAAACAAAGGCGTGGTCCCCTGGGTTAAGTTGTTTTTTTTCGTTTTCTAGCCTGTCTTTGGCAAGGACCTACAATGTGTGTCCCACAATCTTCATGAGAGCTCTCCAGAGATAAGATTTATAAAGCCTATAAAAGAGTACATAAATATGTAGTCGTGAGACCCAGTGAAGCGAATGAACTTCGAGTAGATTCGATTTCATCTTAACTAGCATTCTTTGCTCTGTGTTCTGAGTCGAGGACACAGAATGCTGGAAAGCCATCGATGCAATAAAACTCAAGCTTGAATATTTTCTCTATAAGTTTTAGCGATAGGTATTGTGGATTTTTTTGTCACTATCACAAAAAGAGCTTAAATGAGGGAGCAAACTCTCCCTGTTACAGAAGTAACCAAGCACAGAAGATTTAGCATGACGACAGACGCATTGGCCGAGACTATGTGGGAGGGAGAGAGAGAGAGAGAGAAAGATGGACAGAAAGAGAGAATGAGATGAAAAGAAAGAGAGGAAGAGAGAGAAAAAAATGGTTAAAAAAGAGTGAAAGAGAGGGTGCGGGATCGAGAGATGGAGGCAGAATAAAAAAAAAGAGTGAGAGGATCTGAAAGAAGACAGAGTCGGAGAGAACGAGAATGAGAGGGAGAAATGGAGAGAGAGAGAGAGAGAGAGAGAGGAAATAAAGAGATTAAAAAGAGTGAAGTCTAATGTTCTTACAGGTACAACGTTTTCCCCTATGACAAAACAAGCTAACAATCACTTACTGATGTCTTGTGTGCAGGGGCGGACTGGGTATCAAATTCGGCCGGGCATTACCATATAAACCGGCCCACAAATGGCATTTCATATATTTTCGGTCAAGGGGGTATTTTTACCCTACTCCGCAATATTATATATATAATATATATATATATATATATATATTAGTGTGTGTATATGTAATTAATCTTCATTACATTCTGATCTTTCATTCTTTTCAACGTTTTTTCTACTCTAGAGTACTCTCTTCCTATAATTACTGAGAGGTAGTACACACCGCCAAGGGACAGCTACAGCTAGGAAGTCTGGGTAGCGCCGTAAGCTCTCTCAGTGGGGTCCGGGGCACCAAGCGTTATTTTAAGCTTTAAAAATGCATATTCTGAGGTATCCACAGTACAATTAGCCTGAAGCTCTTCCGCTAAAAAAATTCAAAAACCAAATCTGCTATTCAATGGAGTCCAGCGACTGGTAGAAAATGGTAACTATAGTTTTGCTTTTGTATTGGAGAAGGGAGGGAAACCACAAAACCTTTTGGCTTTGCTCATGAAATTTGGTGACTGTAGTTTGCTTACGTTGGCTTTAAGACAATGAGGTCTGAGGCAAGTGATGGTTTGAAGACAATCCCCTTCCGTGTGTTATATTATAGGTGTAAGCCTAATTCTCTACAAAATTTATAAAGTTTGATAACGCATCGAAAACTAGATGTATGCATTCGTAGGATAACATAATGTATTCTATTTATAACATAATGTATTCTATTTATACTTGTATTAGTCTGAAAACTATAAACACGACAATAGCAGCCTAATGAGTTTGAAGGTTTTTGGTATTACATATAGATTACAGACGTTTCTTTAAAAAATAAGATTGTTACGTCTTACGCATTTCACGTGTTAATCTAGTCATGCATGTTGATATGTGACTTAAAATATGCTAAATCATTGGTTTTCCTGGCTGACTCAGGCAACCCATTCCATTAAAAGATAAGAGAAAGCAGAACAGTTAGAGAGGCACTTACTAAATGTGAAAAGCTCTTGCTTCCTCCTAGTACATTCTCAAAAAAACGCGATTTTTATATAAATATAGCATGACCCATTATTTAAAATATAAATCTCCTTTCATTAAATATCGGATGTGACAGCGCTATATAAATTATTGTAATTATTGTAATAATTTTCATCATTAATGATTTCATACTAAGCATAAGTTTGTCATTAATTATAAAATTGTTTTAGATCTAGATTTATTTTATTAAATAATTCTTTTTGTAAGCCTTAAGTGTAGTATTTTTAGATCTATGTTATTAAAAGTAAACAAAAAGAAACTTACTTTTTCTTTTCAAATCGCAGAAAGTAGAGCTTTATACCCATATTGAGCTGTGAATAAATTGGATGGTTTGCAATTTCGCGGCTGTGTGTATGTGTTAAAGTTAATTTCTATTAGGTATTGTTAGAGAGCTAATTGTCACTGCGTTATAGGCTATCAATGTTTTCTAACTTAACCTCTCTCATCCCTCTTTTTGGTTAAATTTCATTGGAACCATTAAAAGACGGGGGAGGGAAGGAGCAAAAAAAAATGGGAGTGCCATCAAAGGCCCATGCCGACCAGCAAAATGATTAGGCCAAAAACAACCTCGAAGACATAAAAGCAGTCCATGTCGCTCGTGCATAGCAAAAAGTACGGTCTAACGTTTAGCAAATGATAATACGTACAGTGTATAGTGTATTTTTAAAAATATATTCTTGTTGAATTTCAAACAAAATTAATCGTAAAATGAATTTAAAAAAAAACAACAAGAAAACGTGTTCGGGCCTTTGTGTGTTGCTGCTGTCAATTTTTAAAAAAGTTGTCTATATTGAATTTTTTTTCTTTGGTCGCGACCAGACCGGCCCATTTGGAATCAGCCCACCCGGCATTGGCCCGTTTGCCCATGTAGCCAGTCCGCCCCTGCTTGTGTGTAATATTTGATAGGAAGAGTTCATTTACTTTCTTCTAGAGTTATCTTTCCCCCATACATTGTCTGCTATACTAAATCTATCTTTCCCCCATACATTGTCTGCTATACTAGATCTATCTTTCCCCCATACATTGTCTGCTATACTAAATCTATCTTTTCCCCATACATTGTCTGCCATACTAAATCTATCTTTCCCCCATACATTGTCTGCCATACTAAATCTATCTTTCCCCCATACATTGTCTGCCATACTAAATCTATCTTTCCCCCATACATTGTCTGCCATACTAAATCTATCTTTCCCCCATACATTGTCTGCCATACTAAATCTATCTTTCCCCCATACATTGTCTGCTATACTAAATCTATCTTTCCCCCATACATTGTCTGCTATACTAAATCTATCTTTCCCCCATACATTGTCTGTCATACTAAATCTATCTTTCCCCCATACATTGTCTGCCATACTAAATCTATCTTTCCCCCATACATTGTCTGCCATACTAAATCTATCTTTCCCCCATACATTGTCTGCTATACTAAATCTATCTTTCCCCCATACATTGTCTGTCATACTAAATCTATCTTTCCCCCATACATTGTCTGCCATACTAAATCTATCTTTCCCCCATACATTGTCTGCCATACTAAATCTATCTTTCCCCCATACATTGTCTGCCATACTAAATCTATCTTTCCCCCATACATTTTCTGCTATACTAAATCTATCTTTCCCCCATACATTGTCTGCTATACTAAATCTACTTTTGTTTTAAACGTTACATTTGGAAACAATTGTATGAAACTAACTTAAATTACATCTATTTCAAATTGAGTACAGTGGGGGGGGGGGGGCAGGAGGCCATTTTCCTTTGCGTTGCATTGCACCTCCCCCTCCCTTAAAGACAAAAAGACTTAGCGCCCTGTGGATCCTCGTCCCACATCTCCAGCATCAAGCCACTACATCTGGTACTCACACACCGCCAGTCGGGGAGCCGTTTCTCGCGCTCACGTTCTGTTTACATAGGACCGAACCGGTAAACTCACGCGCGTGGAAGAAGAAAAGAGAGTGAAAAAATAAAACCGAGTGAGCAAATGATAGAAAGACCGAGAGAGAGAGAGAGAGAGAGGGAGAAAAACACGCCAAGAAAGAGAGGAGATAGAGAGAAGATGCAAGAGAGATGAAAAAAAAAGTCTAACTAATGAGTGTTGAGCTGTACTGCAGAGTTTAGCCAAACAGGCAAGCGGTGTACTCACTGGAGTTGTAGGTAGAGGAACTCTAGGTGTGCTCACGGTACGCAGTGATTCACATAATACCTTTGGAGTGTTTCTTCTCTTCGAGATTTGTCCATTCGGTGTACGAGGAAGTTGAAAGCCCAACTTGAGCTGATGTGTACACTAAATATCATCTATTACTTGTGCCAACTTTATTTCCTGTCCTCATTATTTCTTCCTTACTAAGCTTTCGTTTTTTTTTAAATCTATAGATTTCTTTTTATCATTCTTTATATCAAACTTGTTTAGTCAATTCTGTATCAATTCATACTTCCAATGGTCTAGATACATTGATGTTAGGATGTAAATGTGATTAGAAATCTTTATTTCTATAACTATAATTTCAATGTGCCTCGTTGGAGCTAGGAGTAATTTTGTGTCCAGAAAATGTTTAATTTCTGATCACAGATGATCCGTTCAATTAGGAACACGGGATTTATAAAAAGTTGGGTGAGTACTTCATCCATTTGGTTTAGATCTTCTTATTACATCAATTAAAATTTAACGAAAATGTTTACCAGGTTTGTTATATTTGTGAGACGATCTAGATTTAAGCTACACACCTCTCCCCTTGTGCAGCAAACGGAAATGGTTCAAAAGATCTTTAAGTTGTAACCACAGATCTGTCATTAGCTACAAGAATCTAGATCTGTGAGTCTAGGTTTATACTTCTATAAAGTTAAATAGAGTCTATGTTATAATTTTTTAATTTATTAGATCTAGAGCCTTATTATCAATAACTCATTCATCATAACTTCACTGATGCCACGATCCACTACAGATCCTTTATATCTGGGACATCTCTAATTATAAAACTTTATATTTTAATTTATTTATAAATATATTGTTATTTTTATAGTAGTAATACTGATGTGGACAATGGTAGTCAAACTGAATTTACATTTATTTGGACCAATAAAATTATCTTATCTTTAGTTATTTTGTTTAAATTCACAATAACACATTTTAAAAATTATTATACAAATAAGTTTTTTTTAGTAGGCGTTGTGCATAAACAACA
Source organism: Biomphalaria pfeifferi (assembly GCA_030265305.1). Classification (NCBI taxonomy): domain Eukaryota; kingdom Metazoa; phylum Mollusca; class Gastropoda; family Planorbidae; genus Biomphalaria; species Biomphalaria pfeifferi. The sequence continues at coordinate 3,429,798 of JASAOG010000053.1, read as the reverse complement.
GTAAATTTATTATGGAAACTAGGGAAGTCCGATTTAAAAGTAGCATATTAAAAAACGACACTTGTGAAAGAACATAAAGGAAAAGGATCTAGTATTTGGTATGAGTCTAATGAAATGTGTAACTGTCCAATCTACCCAGAGGACAGACATCGCGATTGAACCACAGAATATACGATCTAATGTATTTTTTGTTTGTTTAAGTGGGAGTTGGGGAGTACATTATATTAGTCGTCATTTCCGGTCTAAAAGCAATCCATTGCGAATCCTCCTGATCACCCCCTCCACCTCCCCACACACTCTTACCTCCCCACACACTCTTACCTCTCCACACACTCTTACCTCCCCACATAGGCTTGCCTATCTTTCTGGTGAACGTAAACAAGTCATCACAAGTTTTGAAAAAAAAAAACGGGTTGCTAATCTAAATTGTGTATGTTAGTTTTTCATATTGAAACATTTTCTTATACCGTTGCGCCAGGCATATAACTAAAAAAAACTCAATATAAAATGGAAAAGAGGAGGGGTGGGGGCGTACCTGATATAGCGTTCACACTCTACCGCCCTTTTCACCCTGACGCTTTTAAAACAGGGAATTCAAATACAGCGACTATTGGTGTGTACTTTTGTAGATTTGTTTGGAATTTTTACTTTTCTTGGGTTACATTAGCCTAAAGAAAGACTTTGTAACATTTAGAATTATAAAAAGAACTTATCAATATCAGAGGAACAAATGAGATTCAAACACAAATCTTTTTTTCCTTGTCGCCAATTCTCTACTTTCGCCCAATCTAAAAATGTTCTAATATAAGATGACTACAACACTCAAATTGAATTGACCACATTTTAATAATTAAGTTTGGAATTCACGAAATTATTTATTTTTGGGATGATGACTTCTGACACCATTCTTGTTTCACTACCCTATATCTGTCTCCTATCCATTAAGTCTCTCTTTATCTCATTTGTTCATTACAACTCAGCCTCTTTGTGTCTCTCCCTCTCTCTTTCTGTCGTCCATTAAAACACTGGTTTATCAGACAAATGCTACCACAAGCATGAAATCAAAACATATAAATAGCCTTTCCCCCCTTTTTCTTTTAAAATAATTATAGCAACTTTTGGAAGTATGGTGAAATATGGTACAATGAGATGTGAGTTTGTTGCTCTGAATCTCTCCTTTACGTGAGCAGACTACAGTGCTGAGACTTAGTCCCTTATAGCACGTGAAAGGAAGCGGGTAGTGTGTCTTAAGGTCTCTTTGTCCCCGTACAAGAAATAACCTCCGGCCATGGACCAGCTCTATCTCATAACAGTGTCTCCTGTCGTGCGACATCCTCCGAGAATCAGCAGTGGCGGAATCAGAATCGAAGTTCTCTCAAAATCGCCCAAAGTGCGCGCTTAGTAGGCAGTAACCGTCTCTGGGCTAGGTCAGCCTGTTCATCACACTGTAGTGGCCACCAGTCATCCTTAAGGTCATGGACTGTCCCCAAAGTTTTCTTTTATAGGAACTGTCCTCAGTCCCATGTAGCAATGAAATATTTATTAGATTTCCCCAAGGGATTGATGTGTCGAGCATGTAAACAATTGTCTGTATTTATTTCTTAGTGGAAACGGACCAATCGCCTAAAGATTGACCTGCAACGTCACAACATGTGGGAAGTTTAAACCAATAGCTCGTTGCCACGTCGTACACACGTCTTACGTAAAACACCCAACCTTTTCCGGCCTTGGGATGGTCGAGCTCAAGGGAACCAATTATCTCTCAGGTTTCGTTATGTACTGTGGGCAGAAGTTTTGACAGACTGGAAAACACTGGATATGACCCTTTGGTCGTAGTTTGGAAATCACTTCCTTAATATAGTTGCTTTGTATCTCTGAATATTACCCTAAACGAAACAGTTCAATGTATTCTGTTGAAGAATTCAGTTTTTTGTCTTCTTTCAAGGCATTTTCTGTGCTTCTAGGGTGCTGGACAAGAAGAGAAAAACCTTTCTCTGCCTTTATAAATAATTCAGTGTCACGTGGGACGCGATCGTGTTTGTGGACTCAGTGTTTTAAATTTACGATATATTGATTTCCTGTTGCTTTTTAGCGGCCCCCGAAAGGGAAAAGACGCTATTAGTTTTGTGCGAAATGACTGTCCGTCTGTCCGTCCGTCCCGTTTAAATTTCGTAAACTAGAAAAGATATTGAAAATCCGACATCACAATATTTTAGACCATTCAAAGTTCTAATGCAACGGCGAAAAATCTAATTTTTAAAATCAGTTATGCAAGCAGTTTTTTAAAGAGAAAAAGCTAATTAGTATGCATTATAAGATAGACCTAATTTAAAAATAAATAGTAATCTGATAAACTTTATTTTTCAAAATATTTATTATGTTCACACATCATGAAATAAAAGATTGAGCCTTTTCAAAATAATAAGATCAATTATAAGACATCAGTTAGGCCAGGAGAGGTGCGGTGGCTGAGCGGTAGAGCGCTTGGCTTTCGAACCGGGGGACCCGGGTTCGAATCCTGGTGAAGACTGGGATTTTCAACTTTGGAATCTTTGGGCGCCTCTGAGTCCACTCAGCTCTAATGGGTACCTGACATTAGTTGGGGAAAAATATAGGCGGTTGGTCGTTGTGCTGGCTACATGACACCCTCGCTAACCGTAGGACACAAAAACAGATGAACTTTACATCATCTGCCCTATAGACCACAAGGTCTAAAAGGGGAACTAGTTAGGCCAGGTTCACATCTAACTTTACATTCACTTACACCTATCCTTTGATCTGCAGCACCATTGGGGCACTACACAAGATCTGTCAACCTTCTTTCTCCATTCTTTTCTCTCATTCATTGATTGATATAATTTCATTTGGATGTTCTTTCTGAAAATATTGAAGCCTGCCTGGGTGGACCTCTTCGGGGGCCGATTTTGAGTTTGTGTTTCCACACAAACTGTCTTTTGTAACCTTGTTTTCTTCTTTTCTAAGTCGAGTACCGCCCTGATTACTAAGTCAATGTGTGGACAATTTGTAGTGACTTGATTTAAAGAAATCAACTTGTGGTGAATTAAATGTCAATTTCTTGTCTGTACTCCATCTGTTAGTAAATTCATTTCACTTGCGTGGTCTTTCAAATATGAAAGTTACGTAGTAATGTTGAAATGAATACAATTGACCAATATGTATAATCTTTGAACTAATTCTATCATCAGCATTAATTATAACAAACAACAAGCGAAATATTTAAATAAAAATAAGAAAAAAGCTTATTTAAGGGAAAGAATTTCGCAGTTATAACTAGAGCTATATATCTCAAAAATGTAGAAGTTATTTCCTCTATTCGATATGAAACAAATCAATTACCCTAAAATTAATTGACTTATTGGTTAATTTTAAAAATGGATTCATGTTTTGTTAAGTACATTAAATCATTGTTTCAACTTGATCCGAGAATGGCTGTGGAGGAAAGTGTAAACTTGTCTAAGAGAAGAACCTCACATATTAAGCCATATATGTGAAACAAAATATTTTACTTACCAAAATTTAATTGACTAATTTCTTTTTAATTTATTCAATGTCTTCTCTATGCCAATGATAATTATACAAAGTTTTAACTTAATCAGAGAAATAACGTTTATAAACTTTCTATCAGACAGAGCGAGTTAATATAAGCTTTATAAAAAGCTACACAATAATTGATTTTAAAGATTTTCATAAAGTGCTTAAAAATCTATAAACAATAGAAGTTTTGGTGCTTCCGATGCACAGGATTTGGAAATATAGATAACACTTTACATTTTTAAACCGTATAATAGTTTTTGCGTATTTCGTTTAGCACTGTAGTGCAGAATACTTAGAATAAACTTTAAAAAAAAATTAAGAGTTACTAGTTCTTAATAAACTTTTGCCAGATTTTCATGGGATACAAGAACCAGTTGTGACACTGTATATTTATGAAGAAATAAGGTGAGAGGGGTAACAGTAGCTACATATAGGCTACATATTAAGTACATTCTACTTATAATAATGTAGAAGTAATTTATTGTAATACTTTTGTGTTACTAATCTTATTCCAGTGTCACGAAAGCTTTTTTTTTTAAAGATGAAATATTCAGATAAGGTGAAAAGGTTTTTGATTATTTAGAAACCAGATTTAAAAGTCTACATATATGTATTTAAACAGAAAGGGTTCACTTACTACAAACTCAATTATGTTTGATTTAAAGCTAGTTGTTTGTTTCATTTCAAATACATCCTATCTACTTAAGCCTAGAGCCACTGAATATTTCAAATGTGTGGAGAAGCAGTGAGAACATAGATCAAGACATAGAAAGATAAGATACTGTACATTATTATTATTATTATTTTTTATATAGCGCTACTTTCATGCTTATAGCATGCTCAGGGCGCTTTTGGTCCAATCTCATTTGTCTGCCCGAGTCGGGTGTCGAACCTCGAGCCCCCTTCTAGGTAGCCAAGCCAAGCCAAGTTCGACCACGCTTCCCACCGTGTGAGATGGTATTTCTCGAATCAAACTAAATGAAACATCCCCGCGAGAATTCTGCCAAATTAAATTTGAGGCTAAAAAATGAAAACTCTTCGGAAAACATTTCCTGGCCAACTTATTCCTCCTGATTGTTTGATAAATATATCACGTTAGATTAAAATAGAAGTACCAAAAAAAATACATTAAAACCAATGAGTTTAGTTATTTTTTTCCTCAGATCCTAATAAGAAACTGTCTTGATGATTATTTCCAAACGCTGCAGACATGGGAAGGAAATATCAATCCCAGTGGAATTCAAGATTGGAATCGAATCGGAGATGCAATTAAAATGGCAGTTTTGGAAGGTGCTTGGCAATCCGATGTTATCCTGATGTTTGGATGTCTGCCTTGTGTTAGGACATGTATCAAGAAGAAATGAAAAGGCTGTAGAATCTGTACTGGACAAGACGACGTTTGACTTTATACTTTCACTGACTTAATGGAGGACATATATACACGTTTTGGATTGTTTCATCCAATGGAGCTGATTAACATCTTACAAGGAGTAATCTATCTATCTATCTATCTATTTATCTATCTATCTATCTATCTATCTATCTATCTATCTATCTATCTATCTATCTATCTATCTATCTATCTATCTATCTATCTATCTATCTATCTATCTATCTATCTATCTATCTATCTATCTATTTATCTATCTATCTATCTATCTATCTATTTATCTATCTATCTATCTATCTATCTATCTGTAAGTATTACCTTGAATACTGTGTCTACATTTATTTACATCGCAGCCTGTACAATGTATTTGCTTGTCAAAACGTAATGACCTTCTGAACATGCTGCTACTGTAGGTTCCATGTATTGACAACTCTCAGCCAATCAGACGTAGAATGCCATCATGCTCTTGATGTTTGCACCGGATGCTCACTAAAAAATCCATACAGTTGACAACACATTTAGTTCTCCATTTGTCGGCAGCTTCAAGCCACCAACTTTTACCTCTAAAATAATTCAGTTGTCATTAAATAATGAGGATCTTATCATTTGAAAATACATTTGGTCAAAAATTCTTATCTGAGATGTGATTTTTTTTTATTGTATATGTTCATTATATTAAAGTGGAATTGATTGCTGGGTTGAAAACTTTGGAAGTGAAATATCTGAATATGGAGATAAAAGTCAAATTGTATGTAAATATATACAAACAATTTTTAAGTTGTTTCATATTGAATCTAATTTTGAAAAATAGCGAACTCACACTGGTATAGACCATATAAATTTCTCTTTCAAATTATTGTGTTTTAATGTTACAAATGAGCATGACACAATTATTGATTTAATTATTTAAAATATTTAAAATTATTTAAACGAATTCTGAACAAATGTTTTTGAAAAATGCTATTTAAAAAAAAAAGATGGAATTATTGGACACTATATCGGACAAAATTTACATTGACGCGATAGCAGAGCTATTTCAGGCACAATCTATGTCTGTTCCTAGAGATGGCCTATCAAAATGTCTTTTCGACTGTTTATCACTTTGTTTGACTATCTGAAACTGTCAGTTTGTTTATCTGAAACTGTCAGTATGTTTATCTGAAACTGTCAGTTTGTTTGTCTTTCTGAAACTGTCAGTTTGTTTGTCTATCTGAAACTGTCAGTTTGTTTGTCTATCTGAAACTGTCAGTTTGTTTGTCCATCTGAAACTGTCTATCTGAATTTCTGTCAGTTTGTTTATCTATCTGACAGTCTGTCAGCTTGTTTGTCTATCTGAGACTATGCCAATTAGTTTTGCTATCAGTCCATCTGTTGACTACTTAACTCCTGGTCTGAGCGTGCATTAACCCGATCATCTACCGTCAGTGTCTGCTGTAAATCATTTCCGCCTCTCTTTACACAGATGTGAACCTCCATTAACCAGTTCACTTATATCCCACCGCATTACTTGTCTGGACCAAACGCACTCTACTAATTGCATGCATAGAACGTACTTAATGTCTGGCCTGGGGACTGGGCATGAACAGATTTCAAATGACAATACTTGTAGCAGCCATGAAGCATCGGGACTAGTTCGATGACCTGAGAGGATCCATCATACACCAGTTTTACTTCTGCTGAATTACAGTCTGGAGGTCAGCCAGATTTCGGGTTTCTTTTCACCTTCAGCTTTTCATTTTGTTACTAGCTAGAGCATCTGTGTGCGGGCGTGTGCGTGTATGCTTGTGTGTGTTTGTGTGTGTAGTGATCGACCACGTGAGAAGTCTTGAATGTCATAAAAAATTGTTTTCCTATAGAAAATATTAGTGTTAAAATCAAATTGAGATCACTTGAAGATTTACTCATTTTGGATGTTTGAGTTGAGTTCCATTGTAAAACGAAGTTTAAACTCTGTACCAAACGATCAACTGTTAACTGACACTTAAAGAAGTGCAAGTCTCATCAATATTAACTCTTTATCTCCGTTATTATTTTCTGACAACATTGCTCATTTTTCACATTTGTACATTCTACCCTGTCATGATTAAACTTCATTAACATTCTTGTTGGTTATCAGGAAATTTTAGTTTTGGTCTAGAATTATGGAAGAATGGACGCTTTTTTTTTTTATACGACACAAATTAAAGTTTATAAAACCGAAAATTAATTTAATTTTTATGGCGTCAAATCAACGATACTAGCGTTAATTGGAGGAGTAAGACTTAAAAAACAATGTGGTTTTTTTTTTTTTTACACATGTACACAGGGCAATGTTTTTATCTATATATATATAGAGAGAGAGGTCATGTTGACTAACATATAGAATATTTCCTTTTTAAAAAAAAAATGTCAATCTTGACTCAACCCTGTCTGACTCTCATTTCTGTTGAATCAACTCATTACACAAGCTCATTTATTATTTAGCAATATTGAATGGCTCAACAAGGCTCTGATCTGATCAAGTGACTGTGTGGATTGTTTTCGTTGTTCACGAACATGTTTTTGTTCATGTTTCAAGTTGTGAGTTAAATTGTATTAGAACGTAAGTTAGGGGGGGGGGGAAGTTGTTTTTGTTTTACCTGGAAAGAAAGAAAGAGAGAGAGAGCGCGCAACAATTGAACTTATTAACAAAACTGCAAATTATTTAGGGACTACAAATTGTAAAACAACTTTAATGTAATCCTCATAACATCGACAGTTACTTCATGACTGGATCCTTCGATATCCTAAAAGAATCTGTTTCCAGTCCTCTTCTACTAAGATCCTGTTCACAGAGCCATTAAGTTTTGGTCACATGACCTTTGCACATGTTTTCGTTTTCAATTTGCTCGCGTCAAAATGAGTCGTTGACAGATCTGCACCTGTACACAACGTTTCGTTTGTCGTCAGCTCGGTAGTTCCCAGGATTCATCTCACTAAAAGGTTAGAAAGAAAATATTTTGGTAACTACTGCAGACCTGCCACATCACCTGAGATGAACTCCGATTGGGAACAAAGCAGTAAGGATTAGTCCCCCAGAAGTTCTCTGGTAAGAAACTGGGTCGTACGGCTAAATGCCTTGCAGCTACCATACATGTCGAGCGACTTCTCATACACGTCCCCCCTTAGCTCTCGAAGTTGGGGACACTCGTACGACACTCTCTCCACAGTGACGGCATCGGGAGTCATAATTCGGACAGAACCGGGCAAAGTATGCCGCAATAGGACAGTGCTCCATCTGCTTGGTCTGACCTACTCAACTGCTACCATGGATTGTCGCGATCTGGGTGACGCATACGGATTTCTCCCAGAGCTTTAACGACTTCCCATGAACGAGTGCTCGGATTTCTGCCATAGCTTGTAGAGATGTGTCTGGTGCTTCGAGTAGCTGCCACATCACCAGAAAGTTCCGGACATTGTTTAGGGGACTAAAATGAATATTGTTTCAAGAATCTCGCGACCCTGGCACAGAGCCGGATTGAAGGGAGGGCAGGCGGGGGTACTTCCCTTGGAACGCCACAAGAGGCCCCTTCAATAGAATTGAAAAAGAAATGTCCTAATTTCGACGGGTCAGAAACTTATACACTTTTTAAAAATTGGGTCCCCTTATTTGTTGTTTTATTTAAAAGCGAGAATACTTTGAATCTTACGTTTGGCAACAGTGTAGAGGTGAAGATGTGTTTGCTTGTAGCGTGTTCGTCTCGTGATATATAAATGCAGTTCCGGATTTCTGACAGTGTAGACCCAGGGTATTACTCTCCACAAACTAAGAAATATAAATATGTGGGAAGCGTGGTCGAGAGGCTAAGTGTGCTTGAACTTGGCTTATCTCGGCTACCTAGAAGGGGCTCGAGGTTCGACACCCGACTCGGGCAGAGTTGCGTTTACTGAGTGCCTAAAGGCAGCACGGAAAACCTACTCCTAGATACCCCCTCTCCCCCACCGGTCCACAAATGAGATTGGACCAAAGCGCTCTGAGCATGCTATAAGCATGAAAGCTATAATAATAATATAAATGTATATTAAATATATATATATATTTAAAAACAAGGAAAATGAGACAAAACTTAAAAGTAGACGTACTTATTATTTTTTCTTCTAAAATAAAACATGCTTTTAGATAATAGTATTATTGATAATAAGTGGATTTTTATTGAAGCTTTCGAAAAAGTGTATGGTCCTTCACAAATTCCTGCATCGACCAACAAAAATGTTTACTTTTTCTGCTTGGATATTTTCTTGTGCCTTCCTGTTTGTATCTAGATCTAGATAGTTGACTCGAATGTCGATAATTTAGTTTTCAGAGAAATGTCAAATAAATATTAACACATTTCTGTTCGTTTTTGTATGCCTGTTCAGATTTGTGTATTTACTAAATCAGACTTTACCTCCCTTGCTGTTACAGACGGTCTCCTCTCTCTTACAGACTGTCTCCTCTCTCTTACAGACTGTCTCCTCTCTCTTACAGACTGTCTCCTCTCTCTTACAGACTGTCTCCTCTCTCTTACAGACTGTCTCCTCTCTCTTACAGACTGTCTCCTCTCTCTAACAGACTGTTTTCTCACTTTTCTTTCTTGCCTCTTGTCTTCCCTATTCCCCCATCCTCTCTCTTTCGTTTACTTCAACTTCCTCTGTAGCTTGAACAGATTTGAGATGACACGCACTGACCTATGTCATAACCATTGACTTCAGTGGACAGCCAGAGTTTTTCTAGCCTTCATGTCTTCTTCATCCAACAAAGTATTACCGCCCCTTTTTAAAGCTTTAAGAGAGAGAGAGAGAGAGAGAATAAAAAAGAGAGAGAGAAATATATATATAGAGTGTGTGTGTATGGATCTAAATAATAAATACATGAAAAGCAAGAACTAAAGACATTTATTTTATAACTTCAGCCGACAGTCGGAGTTTTTTCTTGTCTTCATGTCTACTTCATCCAATAAAGTATTATCTTCCCTTTTTGAAAGCTTTTTGGGAGAGAGAGAAAAAGAAAGATAGAGAGAAAGAGAAAAAGAGACAGAGAAAAATATTTATATGGTGTTGATACTTGATTGTTACTTAATATTAATAGTTGACTGCTTCTAATGTTGATAGTTGATTGCTTCTTAATGTTGATAGTTGATAGTTATTTATTGTTGATAGTTGATATTTAATTGGATTACTTTTATTTTTTGTACGATGAATTTTTTTCATCAACTTAAAAAAATGCTTCTCATTATGTTCTTAACTCAATAGTCTCGCATCTATTTCCCAATGCACATCTTGAAGTTTCATCTTTGAATTCACGTAAATTGTCCAGCCTGGATTTTGATATTTTTCTATCGTTTGGAACACTGAGACTAGTGACTGTCACAAAGTGGAACACTGAGACTAGTGACTGTCACAAAGTGGAACACTGAGACTAGTGACTGTCACAAAGTGGAACACTGAGACTAGTGACTGTCACAAAGTGGAACACTGAGACTAGTGACTGTCACAAAGTGGAACACTGAGACTAGTGACTGTCACAAAGTGGAACACTGAGACTAGTGACTGTCACAAAGTGGAACACTGAGACTAGTGACTGTCACAAAGTGGAACACTGAGACTAGTGACTGTCACAAAGTGGAACACTGAGACTAGTGACTGTCACAAAGTGGAACACTGAGACTAGTGACTTTCACAAAGTGTAAATCATAGACTTATATATACTACTAGACTGGAAACCGGAAATAAATTCTTATCCGCGACTGATCGATCGTGAACATTTTGTAGAAAGTTGAATCAAGGCGTTGTTTTGTAAAGTAGTTAAAAGAAGTAAAGTTGTTGTTTTTTTTAACCCTAACCTATGTAACATATAATTGTATTTTTTAGATCTAGAATCTAGATCTAGTAATTGATTATCAAAAATACAAAAAAATCACAATTTAGTGTTACATTACATAAGAAGATTATGTATCTAAAAATTGCAAAAAAAAAAGCAAAATAATAATTATGAGACGAAAGTACTCTTATTTTTTAATGTTTATTTACTAGATCTAGATCTAAAAATTAAATTATAGGTTAAGGTTGAAAAAAATAGCCTTTACTTCTTTTAACTACTATACAAAACAACGCATTGATCCAACTTTCTAAAACATTTTCACGATATTTTTGTAGTGTTAAAAAGTCTCCATGTCCAGTCTAGATAAAGTAAATATAAGTCTATGGTGTAAACATTATGTGTTACTGAATGTAATCCATTTATTGTGTGCAGGCCTGAGGTAATTGGAGGCCCTAGACAATGTGAATAGCTGGCTGCCTAGTTTGTCCATGCCTAAGGCCGGCCCTGTTTAAACCTACCTACTTCATGGCATCAGTTTTGAGACAGAAAGTACTTTTTAAAACAATATCTCCTTGCTTATTATCAGGCACTCAGTTGATGTGCAGAAATTACTTTCTGTAAAGTTTTAAAACTGAAAACTTCATAATGCCTTAACAATAACCTGATTAAGTTTTATCTAGGTCAGTCTTTGTTTCTATTTTTAGATTGTTACATACTTCGGGTTGAATCATTTCCTCTTGGTTAGTCTTTAAGAAACCCTTATTCTCCTCCGCCCTGTTTACCTTTAACCGCATATTTTTTTTACCTGAACATTTGCATACGTTTAAAAAATGTTTACCTGTTACCTGTTACTTGAATTTGTCGTATTGTTAGCCTGAAAACATGGCTGTTTCTCATAGAACCGGAAGTGACACATCTCATTGCATTCAGGTTATTCAGCTTCCTCTCCCATAATTCTCTACCTCACGCGCTTCCTTTCGTCACTCCATTGTATGAGGGTGATATTTAGTGCCTTCAAATACCACAGACTAGCCGTGACCTTTGGTTAAAGTCAATATTTGATTTTCCCAGTCTTCCCACCCCCTCACTTCCCTAGACAAACTAAAAATATCATTTCAAGTGGTTTTAGACAGTTTGTAGTCAGTAGTTTGAGTGTAAATGTGAAAAAGTTTGTGCAATCTATATTTAGACATTTGTGACTACTTACCTTCTGATGTGTTGGCCAAAAGATATTGCGTCGATTACATCATTTTGATTTACGAATACTTTTAACGAAAGAAAGAGAGAGAGAGAGAGTAAGAGTAGAGAGACAAAGAGAGAGACAGAGACACAGAGACAGAGTACTGGGTAAAGCAAACTGAAGAAGTAGTGACCATAAAAGAAATACTAACCCATCAGTCAGTTGGTATCTTACTAATTCTACATAGCTCTTCTACCAATCAGTAGAATTCTTACTAATTCTACATATCTCTACCATCAGTCAGTAGATATCTTACTAATTCTACACAGTTCTTCTACCAGTCAGTAGATATCTTACTAATTCTACATATCTCTACCATCAGTCAGTAGATATCTTACTAGTTCTACACATCTCTACCATCAGTCAGTACATATCTTACTAATTCTACACAACTCTTCTACCAGTCAATAGGTTTCTTACTAATTCTACATATCTCTACCATCAGTCAGTAGATATCTTACTAATTCTACATATCTCTACCATCAGTCAGTAGATATCTTACTAATTCTACATATCTCTACCATCAGTCAGTAGATATCTTACTAATTCTACACAGCTCTGCCATCAGTCAGTAGGTATCTTACTGAATCTACATAGCTCTTCTACCAATCAGTAGATATCTTACTAATTCTACATATCTCTACCATCAGTCAGTAGATATCTTACTAATTCTACATATCTCTACCATCAGTCAGTAGATATCTTACTGAATCTACGTAGCTCTGCTATCAGTCAGTAGATATCTTACTAATTCTACACAGCTCTTCTACCAGTCAGTAGGTATCTTACTGAATCTACATAGCTCTGCCATCAGTCAGTAGGTATCATACTGAATCTACACAGTTCTAGGTGATGATTTATTATCTTGCTAAATGATCTCCAGTTTAAACTATCTATAGACTAAGTATGTCACATGAAACCTAGGGCCGAGTGTTCTGGAGAGGTCGGCCTGTCATCATAAGGAAAGATCTTGATAGAAGGTCTAAAAGCTCAGCCAGTAAAAAGGTGACAGGTCGATGACTTGATTGCTGATTAGACGTTATTTATAAGACGATGTCGCTGAAGACTTTTTGAGGAATAAATGAGACAATGAATGTCATGAAATGCATTGGACATTTGACAGCGAGAAGACCAGAATTGATAAAATAATGGACTTGAAATATTTGTTGATAACATTTTTTTCTGTAATGAAAAAGTAACGAAACAAATACACGTATGGCCAGGGCTGGGCCCAATTTCATGGATTCTAATTTAATTCTATTTTTGTATACAATAATAACTATTATTATTAATTAGATCATTATATTAACAACTATTATACAACTAGCATAGGAAATGAACCCAAATAGACACCCATGAACCCTTTAAGTTCTACATATTTAAAAGCCTGTGACAAGAACTATGACTGATAGTGATATGCTTAATATAAATTGTGGGGCGACTGCCAGGTGAGGGCCCAATTTGGAGCAATCGGTGAAATTGGCCTCGGGACGGCCTTGCGTATAGCAATGTATTTTACAAGTATATAATCTTTTGAAGACTGTGATTTTTAATTTCGGGATCTCTAGGGCGACTCAGCTCTAATGGGTACCTGACATTAATTGTGGAAAGTAAAGGCGGTTGGTTGTTTACATCATGTGCACTATAGATCGCAAGGTCTGAAAGGGGAAACTACTTGGATACTGTCTTAACTGTATATATATTTCTAGCCCTAATCAATAATTAGGCGAATAACAATAATTAATAATAATTATACATAAGTGAAGTCTGTACATTACTTTAATAAATAGATGTAATAAAGCAGAACGTTTATTTTAAAGGGTATTAACATTTTTTATGGAGGAGAAAAATTTAAAAAAAAAAAGAAAATTCACGGTAAACTTCCCAAGCTGGGAAAATGTTATTCAGTAAAACAAAACCAAGCCATTACATCACGACATCATTGTTGAAGTGTAAGCTAGACTAGGACTTGCACTCAATGACAGATATACATTATTTCGAACCATTTATTTTACGTTTTTACAAAGCAACTCTAAACTCACTATGTCTGTCTGTCTGTCTGGTACAAATTAAATCTGGGATCAAGCTGAAGTTTTGCACAATTATTTCTTTTACCTGACAATACAACAATCAATTTAAAAAAACAACTAGTTAATTAACTATTGGTAATTAAATTTTTTTTTTGGTATCTCAAACAAGGAAAAGATTTGTATTTGACTGAAGTGGTGTTATAAGCTGAATTAGTTCCCTTTATAGGTCGCCGCTCTAAATTGAAAGAAACAATATATAACGATACAATCTTATCTAGTCAAAAGTACCTCACTGGCAGAGTGGTTAGCACGTCGGCCCATCAGTTCGAATTGAGGTCATTCTCCCTTTATTTTAATGCTTTTAAAAACAAATTTCGTTAAAATTCACCTAGATATCCCTTTCTTCCCCCCCCCCCCCCCCCCCCCAATTATTTTCCCAACAGGTCCAGACCAGAGAAATATTATTTTACACAAACACATTGAGTGTTGTTGGTCTAGAACTATTTTACACAAACACATTGAGTGTTGTTGGTCTAGAACTATTAGACATTTAATTACATAATTATCCAAACTGATCCAAACTACTTGATACCACTACACTTTCTACAAGCTTTTTTTTATGTGTTATTTCTTGTTTAAAAGCTATAAATAAAAACCAGTGCTAGTGGTAACAGAAACACATGATGAACCAAACAGTACAGTATTGAGATAAATCTAGAAGGTATAAAAAATCAACAGCTGCGTTACGTATTTTGCAACACGAACCAAAGTTTTGAAATATTTTTATAAAAGCTTACTATGTGTGTGTAGATGAGTGGCAGAAGTATGTGTGAGTGTGTGTGTGTTAAAGTGTATTGTGGGGGTGATGGGGAACGATACGCACGATACATCACTGAACTATATTCACGACATCAGAGATGATGCTGATAGGGCCAAGTGTTGACTGGTGCCACGGGCAAGTCTGGTTCTACCTGTGGCGGGATCAATTCTTCGACTCCTTGAAATTGCTCCTCACATCAAGGGCAGTCTCGACCTGATAAAGGGCACGCTGAAAGTGTGATAACGTTGCGTCTGTTGTTTCTTCGGTATGGCATCGGTCTACTCCATCATCGCAGTGTCTGTAACTTTAAACATATTTGATTATACAATAGGTAGTAGAGTAAATGAATAAAAGTGTTATTTTAGTCATTACATCTATGTTAGGGACTATTATATACGTTTCAAGTTTCAGAGAGTCAATTTAAAATTGGTTTTTAAACCTCAACTAGATTTCTAAGGGTTGAAGTTATCCCACTCAATGGTTTGCCAACTTTCTGATAGCAAGGGTAACTGTTAGATATACACGTCTCAGACAATTAGTTAAAGTAATTATACCAGATTGTATTGGTGTCAGTGGCTGGAGACTACAGCTACATTCAAGCTCTTGAATTATACCAGATGGTATTGGTGTCAGTGGCTGGAGACTACAGAGCTACATTCTAGCTCTTGAATTATACCAGATGGCATTGGTGTCAGTGGCTGGAGACTACAGAGCTAAATTCTAGCTCATGAATTATACAAGATGGTATTGGTGTGAGTGGCTGGAGACTACAGCGACATTCCAGCTCTTGAATTATACCAGATGGTATTGGTGTCAGTGGCTGGAGACTACAGAGCTACATTCTAGCTCATGAATTATACCAGATGGTATTGGTGTCAGTGGCTGGAGACTACAGAGCTACATTCTAGCTCATGAATTATACCAGATGGTATTGGTGTCAGTGGCTGGAGACTACAGAGCTACATTCTAGCTCATGAATTATACCAGATGGTATTGATGTGAGTGGCTGGAGACTACAGAGCTACATTCTAGCTCATGAATTATACCAGATGGTATTGGTGTCAGTGGCTGGAGACTACAGAGCTACATTCTAGCTCATGAATTATACCAGATGGTATTGGTGTCAGTGGCTGGAGACTACAGAGCTACATTCTAGCTCTTGAATTATACCAGATGGTATTGGTGTCAGTGGCTGGAGACTACAGAGCTACATTCTAGCTCATGAATTATACCAGATGGTATTGGTGTCAGTGGCTGGAGACTACAGAGCTACATTCTAGCTCTTGAATTATACCAGATGGTATTGGTGTCAGTGGCTGGAGACTACAGAGCTACATTCTAGCTCATGAATTATACAAGATGGTATTGGTGTGAGTGGCTGGAGACTACAGCGACATTCCAGCTCTTGAATTATACCAGATGGTATTGGTGTCAGTGGCTGGAGACTACTGAGCTACATTCTAGCTCATGAATTATACCAGATGGTATTGGTGTCAGTGGCTGGAGACTACAGAGCTACATTCTAGCTCATGAATTATACCAGATGGTATTGGTGTCAGTGGCTGGAGACTACAGAGCTACATTCTAGCTCATGAATTATACCAGATGGTATTGATGTGAGTGGCTGGAGACTACAGAGCTACATTCTAGCTCATGAATTATACCAGATGGTATTGGTGTCAGTGGCTGGAGACTACAGAGCTACATTCTAGCTCTTGAATTATACCAGATGGTATTGGTGTCAGTGGCTGGAGACTACAGAGCTACATTCTAGCTCATGAATTATACCAGATGGTATTGGTGTCAGTGGCTGGAGACTACAGAGCTACATTCTAGCTCTTGAATTATACCAGATGGTATTGATGTGAGTGGCTGGAGACTACAGAGCTACATTCTAGCTCTTGAATTATACCAGATGGTATTGATGTGAGTGGCTGGAGACTACAGAGCTACATTCTAGCTCTTGAATTATACCAGATGGTAGTGGTGTCAGTGGCTGGAGACTACAGCGACATTCTAGCTCTTGAATTATACCAGATGGTATTGATGTGAGTGGCTGGAGACTACAGAGCTACATTCTAGCTCTTGAATTATACCAGATGGTATTGGTGTCAGTGGCTGGAGACTACAGAGCTACATTCTAGCTCATGAATTATACCAGATGGTATTGGTGTCAGTGGCTGGAGACTACAGAGCTACATTCTAGCTCATGAATTATACCAGATGGTATTGGTGTCAGTGGCTGGAGACTACAGAGCTACATTCTAGCTCATGAATTATACCAGATGGTATTGGTGTCAGTGGCTGGAGACTACAGAGCTACATTCTAGCTCATGAATTATACCAGATGGTATTGGTGTCAGTGGCTGGAGACTACAGAGCTACATTCTAGCTCATGAATTATACCAGATGGTATTGGTGTCAGTGGCTGGAGACTACAGAGCTACATTCTAGCTCATGAATTATACCAGATGGTATTGGTGTCAGTGGCTGGAGACTACAGAGCTACATTCTAGCTCATAAATTATACCAGATGGTATTGGTGTCAGTGGCTGGAGACTACAGAGCTACATTCTAGCTCATGAATTATACCAGATGGTATTGGTGTCAGTGGCTGGAGACTACAGAGCTACATTCTAGCTCATGAATTATACCAGATGGTATTGGTGTCAGTGGCTGGAGACTACAGAGCTACATTCTAGCTCATGAATTATACCAGATGGTATTGATGTGAGTGGCTGGAGACTACAGAGCTAAATTCTAGCTCTTGAAGTAAAGAAACATCATTGAAACGAACGAAATTTATTATTAATATGACATCTTCACACACACACACAAAAACACACTCACTTCCTGCGTCAAGGAAGTATGGATTAAGTATTAATTATTATAGTGCTGAATATAAACAGAAACACCGACACATCAGCCTCCACACACACTGCGCCCCACACATAGGGTATACACATACAGACACACAACAATCGAAAACAATGTAATCACGAGAGATTAATTTAAAAAATTGAATTCTCAAAATTTTCAAAGACAAGGGAATTGATTAATTTAATGACTTACAATGTCTGTCTGTCTGTCCGTCTATCCATCCATCCATCCATCCATCCATACATCTATCTATCTATTTATCTAAGTATCTATCTATCTATCTATCTATCTATCTAACTATCTATCTAAGTATCTATCTATCTATCTATCTATCTATCTATCTATCTATCTATCAGTCAAGACCTACTGCATGTAGTAAGTATTAAACTACTAACGTTTTACAGCTTCAGTCATTATTTTAAAAACATTTTTGGAACAAATCAATCACCATCTCCTGTTGTCTTCTATACTATCCTCTAATTCTGTCCTATTGTTCTGTCCTCTAGTTGTGTCCTCTAATTCTGCCCTCTAGTGCTATCCTCCATTGGTTATCTCAATTATCTTGCGCACTATACGAGACTTAGATTTTATAAGGATTGTTCCAACAAACGTCTTCGGAAAGTGTGGTAGTCAGGAAGTGGTGAGCTGTATGTTGAAGGCGGACGTTTGTTGTAGTCAGGAAGTGGTGAGCTGTATGTTGAATGCGGACGTTTGTTGTAGTCAGGAAGTGGTGAGCTGTATGTTGAAGGCGGACGTTTGTTGTAGTTAGAAAGTGGTGAGCTGTATATTGAAGGCGGACGTTTGCTGTAGTCAGGAATGTGGTGAGCTGTATGTTGAAGGCGGACGTTTGTTGTAGTCAGGAAGTGGTGAGCTGTATGTTGAAGGCGGACGTTTGTTGTAGTCAGGAATTGGTGAGCTGTATGTTGAAGGCTGACGTTTGTTGTAGTCAGGAAGTGGTGAGCTGTATGTTGAAGGCGGACGTTTGTTGTAGTCAGGAAGTGGTGAGCTGTATATTGAAGGCTGACGTTTGTTGTAGTCAGGAAGTGGTGAGCTGTATATTGAAGGCTGACGTTTGTTGTAGTCTGGAAGTGGTGAGCTGTATATTGAAGGCTGACGTTTGTTGTAGTCAGGAAGTGGTGAGCTGTATGTTGAAGGCGGACGTTTGTTGTAGTCAGGAAGTGGTGAGCTGTATGTTGAAGGCGGACGTTTGTTGTAGTCAGGAAGTGGTGAGCTGTATATTGAAGGCTGACGTTTGTTGTAGTCAGGAAGTGGTGAGCTGTATATTGAAGGCTGACGTTTGTTGTAGTCTGGAAGTGGTGAGCTGTATATTGAAGGCGGACGTTTGTTGTAGTCAGGAAGTGGTGAGCTGTATGTTGAAGGCGGACGTTTGTTGTAGTCAGGAAGTGGTGAGCTGTATATTGAAGGCGGAGATTTGTTGTGTATGTCTTTCTTTCATCGTATCATTGTGCAAAAAAAACAACAAAAAAAAAAACACCAACATCATGGCTATTTCCATTTCGTTGAGTTGCTTGCCTTGAGTCTTCAACAATATTTTATAGTTTTACATAATGGCAATGTCTTCGATTCCGAAGATTAAGGATGAGTGCAATGTTTCATACTTTCATAGTTGCATACTTTCCCGCCTATCATGCAAACAAAGCCGTTGTCCGCTGGCGGTCTATTTCAGTCTTCTGCGCCTGTATTCGATAATGGCTTTTCTTTGAGTCTCAAATGTTTGTCCGGCAACCTTTGTAAGATCTCTCCACTATAATTACATAAACTAATTAAACACCAAAAACAGAGATATAAAATGTTTAAACATCAAGTAAAAATTCACTGCTTTCCAAAGAACGAGACAAATCTAGGAAATACAAATGTCAACACCTGACAGACTACAAGACATAATCTAATTGTTTCCTTAATTTGATCGATTTCTGTGCAGGTCGATACACTGGAAGAAAGCAGACAAGTTGGCAACTATGTAGAACTGCTTTCATCAGCTGTGCATGTCTAGATCAATATTTAGCTCTTGTGGAACTTTGCGAGATCAGCGAAATCTGACACACCGCCCGATACTACGTAAAATTATCATGTGCGTAATCAAATAGAACGTATGATATTACTGACTACTCGAAGCTTGTGAACTGACTCGATACTAC
This sequence comes from Biomphalaria pfeifferi, assembly GCA_030265305.1. Classification (NCBI taxonomy): domain Eukaryota; kingdom Metazoa; phylum Mollusca; class Gastropoda; family Planorbidae; genus Biomphalaria; species Biomphalaria pfeifferi. Next base: position 3,409,906 of record JASAOG010000053.1, on the reverse strand, counting down.
CAGAACCGGCCGAATACTCGATACTACACGAAATGACTAACAGTTCGATACTACGAGACTTGACTGACTACTCGATACTATATGAAATTCACGGAGATTGGATTCACATGTAAACAACTAGAACAATACATAGTGAAATGAAAGATCGATACTACATAACAACTTGAGTGGCTAAGTATTTCATAAGTGTTGAATCTACATGTAGACAATAACAATTTGAAATTATAACCATAAGAATCATTAGTAGAACAGCACCTGAAAAATCTACCACCACACCCCTTCACCGAGGACATTGTTTAGAGCGGGTTTATTAACCCCCACAGTGTCTGTTATTCTGTTATAGGAATTCTTCTCTGTACTCCACAGACTCAATCCTTAAGGGGTAATGGTCAATGTTATACTACGGTATAGCTATTTTAATTTTTAATAAGCTGTTTGTCTGTTTGTCAGGTCAAAATCTTATACAGGCGATAGTAGAAATGATGTAATATTATTGATGTCGATGACAACAGGTGAATCAATCATAAAATTAAACAATTAATTAGTCAATTAGTTGTAATTCATTAATTTTTGTTGTATATGGAAAATGTACCAGCTAACAGGAGCTAATCCTCGTAATAATGAGATAAATGGGAGATTCAACGTTCCTCCTCCCTCACCCGCAAGCGCGAATGAGGCTTTTGTTAACATGCAAGATAGAAGACATGTAGAAGTCACAAAACAATGAGAGTAACGAAAGCACTTGTGCGCAGTTAGGATTGATGCCAAATAATTCATGCCATTTCAATCAAATAAAAGAGGCTTTTTAAAAGTTTTTTTTTATATTTAACTTTTTTTTAAATTTTAAATTCACACTAGACTAATTAAGGACCAAAGCTGTCAGATCGTACACACTTCATACTCTCGTCATGAAGGACTGAAGTTCGAACCTGCCTGCCGTCCCGCACAAGAAATGGGCTAGAAAGTCATACGCATCATTTCTGGACGAACATTCGAAACTTGAAAGAAAACAACATCAAACGTGTTTATTTTTTAACAAAGGATGTTCTACTCTGGAACAGACACAAAATAGAGCAGTGAGATTCATAACAAACGAATATTCACATTTGACTAGAGTAACACCTTTAGTAAAATCACTAAATTTAGACAGCCTTCAGGACAGAAGACTCAAAAGTAAAGTAGCAATTATACATAAAACACTGAACCATAATCTTCAAATACAAAAACAAAATTGAATAAAATACTCTGAAAGACACAAAGATAAAGGCACATTCCTCGTCCCCTATTCTAGGACAAATTTGTACAAATATTCCTTCTTCCCTAGTGCTATTAGAGCATGGAATGGGTTGCCTGAGCTAGCCAGAAAAACCAGTGACTTGGCAGAATTTAAATGATTGGTTGAAATGCATGACTAAATGCATGACGCGTAGGACGTAATCATCTTCTTTTTTGAAGTAACGTCTGTATTATATAAGATAAGATCTTGATCTAGATGACCCAAGTAGATTAGCGCGGTAGGTTATCGCAGACTACAAGGAATGACACAATGAACCGTTACAATATCTTATAAATGACAGACGTTTACTTTTTAAAAAAACAGTTTTCATCTAGTCTCGTGCTTTATATAACTTTAATTTTACTTTCTTTTGAAGTTGTTAGTTTTCCTTTAGAATTTCATCAGCCCGTTCTTTGTTCTAATGGCACTAGGGAACAAAAGGCAATCCTTTCTACACTTCTATCCCATTAGACTTCGTGACTTAATACGTAAACAAGCAAAATATTTCTAAAAATACTTATAAGAAGCTGAGCTTATCTAGGGAAAAAAACGCAAAATTTGAATTATTTCCATTTTTCGATAGCAATCAAAATCAATTAATGACCACTATTTAATTAATTATTTGTTGAATTTTTGATAGATTCATAATTTGTTAGGAGCAACGAATTATGGTGCAACGTTTTAATTCGATTCCAGAATGGGTAATGGGGGAAATAACGTGTTTAGCATTTGAACCAGACAGACAGACAGTGAATTGATATAAGCTTTGTGAAAATCATAATAGAGTAATAAATACCATGTCTATATAACTACTAACGAGTAGAACACAAGACAAGAAGGCTAGACCTCCACAGAATTCAAGTAAAAAGTATGAAGTTACGATCCACCTTTATGTCTCCCTTTCGTCTCTTTCCCAGTTCTTTAACTCGATTTCACACTAACAGATATTTACAGTAACTGCAGTGCACACGTGATAGAGGATTGATTACACTAACCTGGAACATTGCCTGCATGTAAACTCTTGTGTAGGAATGTGCTCATTTTTTAAACTCAAATTTTTGTGTTGCGGCGTGTGTCATGAGTTGCTCTCAAACCCCAGACTTGTTCACGTCTGCACGCATCAAGAAAGTTCTAGAATTTAGATTAATTGTATGCGCTCAACATTTCAAAAACAGTGCGTTGGGAAAAGTGGATGTTCTTATAGTAGGATTTGCTATTGGCTTGACCTTTTAGACGTGAAAGAATGCAAGAGCCACTTGACGTTTTGAAACTCAAAAAAATACATATAAAAATGCTAACAAATATATTAAATGTATAGTTCTAGAAACTGAAAGAAATGCGTTGTAAGCTCATTCACAATGCAATTTTTAAAAATGTGTATTTAGAGTTTTTAAACGAAAGGTTAATCACAGGTCTTTGTTTACATTTCGATTATACAGACCGAGTTTATATCTTGAGATCTTACGATACACTTAAATGAAGAAAGAAAGTGATATTTAGAAATACGGTGGGTGTAAAGAAAGTTCACGAAAAACAATTAAATGAAAAGAATAAGATTGGGAGAGATTGTGAAATAATAACAAAAAAACAAACATTGTAAAGAACGCCATATTGAAAGATCACTGATGCCAATTAAACAAAAACAACTACTTTGCTACTAGTGAAACAGATTAGAAATGTGACGCTACAGTGCTCAATCAAATATTTATTTCTTATGTTGTTGTTTTTTATATTTAGTTTATTGATACCTCCATATCAAACGTGTACAAAACGTCAAACGGGAAATAGCTCCACATACACAGCCACATCTCTCAGTAAGTAGTATTTATTTCCCCTTTTTGATACCAAACAAAATAATTAATTACCAATAATTGAATATTTAATTGGTTAATTCTTTTAAAGATTCAGGTTTCTTTTTGTCACAACAAATAATTGGGTTAAAGTTCAACTTGATCCGAGGCTGAGGGAGACATAACGTGTACAAAAAGAACACAACAATTTGTACCAGGCAGACAGACAGAAATGTGTTGATAGAAGTTTGATACAAAATGGACCACTTCCAATTCTTTATTTAGATTTGACCATTTTTACATTTCTCACCAACTTGGCTTACTGACACGCTACTAATAAAAGCAGGACTATTATTACACTCTTTAAAATTGTTGACACTATTCCTCATAAAAATTAAATCATTTTCAAATTTCTCTTTAAAAAATGGACTTTTGACACAATTCTTATTAAAAATCGGACAATTTTCCCATTGTTCGTACAAACTAGATCTTTCCTGCAACTAAAGTCCATATCAGCAACTAGTATCAGTCTATGAAGTCTATGTAGTACAATTAGTCCCGGAATGTATGGTGTATCACACGAGGCGGGGGCTGGTGGCCAGCGCGGTGATAAATGATAAGGTCATAGATGAGGTCAAAGATATGCCAATAATGTGATTAATATGCCCATTGGTCGGCCCCCAATCACGTGGTCAATGATCATGCTGTAGTTAGCATTTACGTTTGAAACACGATAAGCCGGCCTTGGTGATTCCTCAGAAAGATGATATTAAATTACTTTACCTTTTTTATGCTTAAATTGAGCAGTGTGTGGGTAACATATATAATAGTAATAAACAGTTAAACCTCAAGACACAAGGGTCACGGAACTCGGTTGTAATAAAGATCTGGAAATATTTTGAATGTCAAAATGAACTGTGGCGAGTGTGTATGAACTTTGATTTCCATCGGTGGATTTTAACAAGCCGAGTACATGGACATGTAATATAGATGTGATTATGTTCATATTATATGTAAGTGTGTTAGTATATGTTCCCTTATTACAATATCTCTATTGAAATCGTACCTTTAAATTTGATAGTTGATTTATATTGTTGGGAAAAGAATTACTAACTTATTGGCCACACTGTCCTTGTGGAGTGTCAGCAGAGAATGCTGACCATGTCCTTCAAAACTGCATTCTTTATCAAGAGGCCCGACACTGTCCCCACCCAAAAAAAAAAACTATAACAAGAAAACTATATGGAGAGATCTCTGATTTGGAAACCACTGCGCAGTTTATCACGTATACTGGTCTAGCTACGTGAAAGCTCCAACGTAACAATGAGAAAGAAGGAAGAAATTTGGCGAAACTGGGAAAGTCTTTTTGAAAGTACAAAAAGAAATAAATTTAAATTTGGCTAGACAGCTAGAAACTATTTTCCTTGTAAGGACTAGATGTTTCTTCGAGTCACAGACTAAGGACTAGATGTTTCTTCGAGTCACAGACCAAGGACTAGATGTTTCTTCGAGTCACAGACTAAGGACTAGATGTTTCTTCGAGTCACAGACTAAGGACTAGCTGAAGGTGAAAAACGTAAGACTATTAAAAACAAAACCAAAACAAAACTAACAGAGTCTCAGAAGCTGCCCTCGACAGGTCCGCCAAGAAATCCGCATTGCAGGTAGAGACAAGTTTCAACATTTCAGCATGCAAAAATCCTAAACTACAAATAATTGCACTTCCTAACATACAAACAGTTCATTGAAAACATCAAGGCCTGCGATCACTTACACCCAATGAACGAGGTCTTGTCTGTCGGAGTCCAGGGGGGAGGAACATTGCTTGATATTCTACATGCAGCTAAAGAGAAGAAGATGGCAGCATTTGGTGTTTGTAATATTTTTTTTTTCTTCCTGATACTCTCGTGGAAATGTTCTTCATTGGAGATAGTCGCACAGGGAATAGGAAATAAAACCTTGGGATTCCAAAGTATCGAGTACATTTAGTGTTCCATCGAAGGATATTTACTGTTCCATCGAAGGATATTTACTGTTCCATCGAAGGATATTATAGGAGATCAACCTTACAAAGAAGGACCAAAAAAAAAAAAAGAAAGACAAAATAGTATAAACTAGGTTTAAAATTTATTGGATAAAACATTTAGTTGTTTTTTTCTGCTGGCTACATGACATCGTCGTTAACCTTGGACCTCAGAAACAGATGTTAGCAGATCAATAGCCCTATTGCTCTCAAGGCCTGGAAGAGATTGCTTGGCTTTTAGTTTACATTAAGTAATACTACCATGTCAAAGGCCTATATATCGTAGTTCTCAGAGTATCCTTCGCGTAAATATACTTTTGGAGCTTTTGCCTGAAAATTCTTCCAGACTACTTTGAGAGAGAAATGGCTGTCAGTGAGTGATTCTATTTCTCTTTCGACCCAGTATGTTGTGCTGATCAGAGACTCTGTTCTAGTCTATTTCTCTTTCGACCCAGTATGTTGTGCTGATCAGAGACTCTGTTCTAGTCTATTTCTCTTTCGACCCAGTATGTTGTGCTGATCAGAGACTCGGTTCTAGTCTATTTCTCTTTCGACCCAGTATGTTGTGCTGATCAGAGACTCTGTTCTAGTCTATTTCTCTTTCGACCCAGTATGTTGTGCTGATCAGAGACTCTGTTCTAGTCTATTTCTCTTTCGACCCAGTATGTTGTGCTGATCAGAGACTCGGTTCTAGTCTATTTCTCTTTCGACCCAGTATGTTGTGCTGATCAGAGACTCTGTTCTAGTCTATTTCTCTTTCGACCCAGTATGTTGTGCTGTTCAGAGACTCGGTTCTGGTCTATTTCTCTTTCGACCCAGTATGTTGTGCTGATCAGAGACTCTGTTCTAGTCTATTTCTCTTTCGACCCAGTATGTTGTGCTGATCAGAGACTCTGTTCTAGTTTATTTCTCTTTCGACCCAGTATGTTGTGCTAATCAGAGACTCGGTTCTTTCAGCGTTATCATCGTCGTGAAAAAGAAGAAAAAAAAAGTCAGAGAGGAGTCTGGGTAATAACTTTTCATTGGAAGAGCTTTGAATATACACAAATAACAAGCAAAATATAGCAAATACTTAAAAGATAGAAATTAAAGTTCATTTAAGGTGAAGAAATCCACATTAACAACAATAGCTCTCGTAATGTTTAGCTTATTTCCTTTTTCTATATCGAACAAAATTATTAATTAACATTAAATAATTGGCTAATTGGTTGAATTTTAAATTGATTCATGTTTTGTTTGATACAATAAATAATTGTGCAAAGTTTCAACTTGATCCGAGAATGGGTTTGGGAGAAATAACGTGTACAGAATTTGTACCAGATAGAGTTTGTACAAGCTTTCTCAAAATGTGTAATCTTTCTGCTATTTCTGCGCTTTTTTTCTTTGGATTTTGTGGGTAGCCTGCAAGTCCAGTAAACACAGATTAAGCGTAAAAACCGGACACTGTCATAGGCCAATGCTTCTCAAATAGAGGACATGACCTCACAAATGAGGATATATCCTTTTTTTTTACGGACTGCTGGTAACCCTAAAACCCTAACTTGGTAAGGAAAGAAAGGCGGACGCTAAACCTTGTTCCTTCTGCCACCCCGTTGCAAATTACTTTTGTACCATAAAACAGACAAAGCGATGTCTCAAAGAGACATGCTATGTAGAATAGCCATCATTAAATACTGTTTTTTTTTTTTTTTTTTAAAATGGAAATCTCAGAATTTGCGCTATTCAATATTAGCTTTATCATCATAGGAATCCTTGGGCCTTAGGCCTCTTTTCTTTTCTTTGCCGCTTTTTGGGCTTAATGTGCCTCTTGTATGGGCCATCTTGCCTCTTTTGTGGGCTTTTTTTTTTCCAATATGTTTTTATTTGTAAGTTCTAATAATTCACAAGTATTAAATCATAAACAATTGAAAATTGATTAACCTAAAAATACAACAATAGTAACAGAAACATTATTTAATATCAAAGACATACTACCTAACCATCCTAGCCATTGAATCCATAAAAGACAGAACAATGATACAAGTATCCTCTACCCCAGAACAATCGACACAATACTAAACATCCCTGACCCCCCATCACCCCATGTGTGTTGTGATATTTTTTTTGAGCACAGAAACGGAAGATGACAATATTATTAAAATGATATACCCATTTTATTATTAATACTTAAAGTATATATAATTCTTCTTGTCAAATTCATTATGTTGTTTGGAATTTAAATATGTTTTAAATAGGGAGGAGTAGCATACCCTCTTGAATTCCAAACACGCCAACCCCCAAAGTTATTTCCTACTTGTGAATACTGAAGGATTAATTTTCCGTGTTGGTATAAAAAAAATAATTGTTTATCCGTAAATTGATTGACGACCAACTGGTTCATTTTTAGCGGCTCCCGAAGGGATAAAAGACGCTATTAGTTTGTTGTGTAGCTTGTCTGTCCGTCCGTCCGCCCCACTTAGATGTCGTAAAAAAGAAATGATAGGTAAAATCCGACATCATCATATTTTAGACCATTCAAAGTTCTAATGCAACTATGCAGAGGCTACTTTTTTCTTTTCTGAAAGCGAAAAATCTCATTTTTAAAATCAAGTATGCAAGCAGTTTTTTTTTAATAAAAATACACAATTTTTACAACTATTCACTATTAATAGTAACAAACACAGGAGGCTATTTAGTAAGGGAGATGACAATTTACCATATTTTTAACACCTTTATGCAAAAGGTTTTAGATTTTTCATATTATCGCCTGAACTGAGAGGCCAGATCAATATAACTAAAGGAATTTATTTTTTTTCTTTTTTACGGAAGTGTGTTTTTTTTCCTGAGGCTTTGAATAAGAGATTGACCCTTTAAAAAAAATAAAACAAATTAGATAATCATTATAAGACATCAGTTAGGCCAGGTTCACATTTAACTTCATATTCACTTTCACCTTTGGTCTGCTGGACTGTTGGGGCACCACACAAGATCTGTCAACCTACTTTCTCCGTTTTTCTTTGTTATTTGCCTTTGATAGAATTTCATTCTGATATTCTTTCTGAAAATATTGAAACCTGCCCTTTTACCTGCCTGGGTGGACCACTTCGGGGGCCGATTTTGAGTTTGTGTTTGTTTTTTTATCGATTCATGTCTTGTCTGTGCCAATGAATAATCGTGCAAAGTTTCACCGTGGTCCAACAATGGGTGTGGGAGAAAATAACGTGTATAGACCTCCTACCAGACAAACAGTTATTGCAAACTGATTAGAAGAATTAAAAACCTAGATTGAAGTGCCACAGAAAAATCACGAACTTAATATTCACATACAACAGAGATGAAATGTTAGGTAGAGAAGACTTAATAATTTAGTGATGTGCATATAACAATAATTAAATTAATTAAAAGGCTTGTGGTTGGCAAATCATTACCAAACCCCCGTCCCCACACACATATTTGATGACCACCAGAGGACTGGGCCTCACCAACGACAGTAGAGACCAGAACCTAGCAAGTGTCAAAACCTTCAAACATCTTGGAACTTCTTCACAGACACATGATTTTAGGTCATCATAAAGGCGATACTTGACGCCGCCATCCTAAGGTGCTATAATGAAAGATATAGTCCACATGTACAATGAACATAAGACATTTAGTCTGTATCGAATCAAACTGTGGTACCTGCTGGCTAAAGGCAGGGGCGTAGCTATGAATTTTCCATCATCTGAGGGCCCGGGGAGTTTGATCTCTTTGGGGGCCCCTGAATTTTGATAATTATTTAATGTATAAAAACACTCATTTAAGGGCCCCCGCTAGTGGGGTCACGGGGAGATATCAAATTCTCCCCCTCCCCCCTAACCCTACCTATGCCACTGGCTAAAAGAGGCGGACTACTAAGACATAGTTAAACTTGAATTTTGTCTGAACAAAAACATTAACTATTCGCACCACCGTTCCATTTAACATGGAGTTGCCTCCCTTAGCAAGTTTGGCTTCCATCTTTATTGACCGTCAGGATGTTTACGGCGCAACGGCAACGCCCTTGTCCAGCGTGATCATCATTTGATCAGCTAGAGTCTGTTCAGTAACCATTATTTGACCCTATAAATTTAGCCGCACAAGTAACCATTTAATGACCAGAAAGAACTTAACCTGTAATAAATCAAGAGATACTATAAGAAATTGGGTTGAAGATAAACCCAAGTAAAGTTGAGATATTGATGGTAGAATGTACTACACTTGCGTTGAAAAGATTATTTCTGGTTCATTATAAATAACATGCATGTTAGTGTTAGCGAGGGTGAAGAGCTGTTGATTGATGTTTCTCAAACGCCCATAACATCTTCCAGACTCTAGACATTTATGAAGAAAAAAAAAGGTCTGTAATTGTAAATCATGCTTTTTATTCTTTACATGAATTAATTTTTCCGCTTTATCTCTGGACTCGACTGCACGTTTCATCAGGACATCGTAAAGTGTCGAGTCCTTGCTGCCTGTAAGCTGCGTACATACAGTTAAGGAAAAACAATCACATAAGGGGAGGCAAGAAGATTGGATCCTCGCCTGTCCCTCCTTTAATGGGAAAGGTGTGTGTGTGTGTGGGGAGGGGGTCACCCGTAGGGAGAGGGAATTTGTAAAGGAAAGACAACTCGAATCAATTTCTGTGTAATGAGTGCTTGTTATTTGGCGTAAAACTTCCATGTTGCAAGTGAAGACCCTTGCCAGGAAACTCTCCACCGAGAAAAGACAAATATCATTATCCTAATAACACGCCAGAAAACGAGGCAGTAGGGGAGGGAGATGTAATATAAAAAATGTGAGTGGGATGGGGGGGGGGGGGGGGAAATGAAAATAAAATATCTGATCATTTCAGATACGGACATTCAATTATTGTCAATGCAATTCTTCATACCGAATTGCCACCGATACAGGAGCCATTTCTGCTTATTGCCGACATTGCAAGAAAACGGATTTTTTCTCATCAATCGTTTTAAGAGGGATTTTAAAAAAAAGGTGTTTCCCTTTAGCTGATGACTTAATACCTGTTAAATGAGATATAATTATTTATGTGAGTTTGAAATAAACATGACAGTTTAACCTCTCCTAGGTTGTTAGGCGTTGTTTTGAGTCCAGATGAGTGCAGCATGCCTCGTGTCTACGCAGACTCATCTTCGACCTACATATTTTGACACGATATAACGCAGACGAAAGCGCTGTGCGATGAGGGTCTATTTAAGTTTCCTTTTCACAGTTTGCGTTTGTCTTGTGTCCTGCGACGTTTGCAAGAATTCTCCAGTTGTATCTTTTGAAGCTATTCCTTTATGCCAGTGATAGCCAATGAGTTAGCCTTTCAATCGAGTCCGGTGGATGGGAGCGGGGACACTTTACGCCGTCCTCCTTTAAGCGCACCAAAAAGATCGCCTTCAAAAATGGCTAATGGTAGTGACGAACTGGTAATTGAGGGTTATAACCAAAGTAATTGTTAAGACAGACGGTAAGCAGTAGATTTGTGATGATAGATTTGTAAAAAATTTTTTTATTGCCAATTATATTTTTCTGACTAATTAGAAGTCAAGGTATCCCCTCCCCCCTTGCTAACTGGCAACAGTCCACAAATCAGAGTGATAATTTGTCAGCAGTAGAGTGGTAACTAAAGTCAGAGTGACCATTTGTCTGGTTTCAGTAGAGTGCTAACAGAAATAATATTTGTATGTCTATATTGGCCGTAGTTTGGTAAGTTAGAACGGTAGCAATAGGCAAGTAGCAATATCGGCCTGGGGATCATTAGCCTGGTAATAACAGAATGTAAGCCAAATGTTGGTAGCCACAGTTTTGTGGACATTGGCCTGGCAGCCACAGTTTTGTGGACGTTGGCCTGGTAGCCACAGTTTTGTGGACATTGGCCTGGTAGCCACATGCAAGTCAAATAATGGGTGTCACATATTTTGCGCATTTAGTTTTGTAGGAGTTGTAGCCATAGAATGGTAAGCAGACTATTAGTAGCTACAGTTTTTTGCTCATTAGCTTGGTAGCCATAAAAAAGTAAGTCGTATGTTTTAGCTACAGGCTGAAATAGTGAAACCTATACACAGTGAGGAAAGAACTTTGCTCTAGAAATGAAATCAAAGGAATAAATGATCTTGTGTTGCCCCGAGGGTAAAGTGTGATGAATTGGGGGGAGGGGATGGGAAGGATAGCTCTCCATGTTGGATTAAAGGTTATTATTAAATTAGGGACGTCATCATAAAGGCGATACACGAGGATGTCATTCTGAAGACGATACACGAGGATGACATTCTAAAGACGATACACGAGGATGACATTCTTAGGACGACGCACGAGGATGTCATTCTAAAGACGATACACAGGTGCTACTAAGCATCTACTTTATAGGATTAATAACTCAATTCTGTAATGTTCATAATGCACTGTAGGGACTTTGATTTAGAATCTCAAATGGGTTCAAAATAAAAAGCAAAGTTGACATACATAAAAAAAATGTGTCTCCAGGCAAAAACCATCCAACATGTTCCCACTTCCAACTATTCATGCAGTGTTTCCCAAACTGTGTGTTCCACATCTATTAGGAGTAATTAACTAGTAAACCTGCACGTGAAGTAAGTTCTAAGTCAATTCAGGTAACGGGAAAAGATAATTCTATAAGAAATAACATCACTTTGAACTGGTCTAAAATAATTTCTTTTAGTCTTTATGGTATACAACTTACAAAAAAAAATAATTAATTAATAATATTTAATGTAACAATTAATGGCTTTTCATTTCAACCATTCAAGAAATCTTATCAAGGGCTCCTGGCAAAGGGTGGGGGGGGGGGGGCGATTTATTTTCTTCGCCTTTATATATAAATCATTATTTTATAAACTTCCTGTGCGAATAAAAGACGTCTTTAACTAAACTTTTATTTGTTGTACTCATGCTTACTATTGTACTTTCGTTGTTCAATACCGTTAACTGAATGTAGTCACATTTGTTATTGCATTTAGTTGTTTTTCTGCCTGTTAAAACAGTAAAACATTAATTCATTTTTAATTTAATGGGTGAGATCCAGAGACTATATTTACAAAAGGATATATACTATTAACACACTCTACAAGGATAGCAGTTCATACTTCTAGGGGTCTACTAGTACTACTCAATTAAGACATTATGCATGTATGGTACAATACATAAATAAGTAGCCATTCCAGGTCTTACGCCCAATAATGGAGATAATGTAGAGCATGTGTTTCTATGAGATGCCTAATACTCATAAAGCAAAGTGCTATGAGAACTTAAATTATCTAGTACAGAAATGACACGGTGTGCATGCCAAAATGATGTGCATATAATTGTGATTTTCACTTTAACCAAACAAAATCAAAGACTTCAATGTTTCCAGCTAAAAAGGAAATAAGAGAGCTATAAAGAGAAGAACAATTCGATTATTTAATGCTAACAAGTCAACAAAATTATAATAGAAGAATAAAAAAACATAGCTTAACAACAAATTCTATGCAATGTACACCGGATACATTAAAAAGATAGCTATTTTTAGTCTTTCCGCCATAGATGATAATCTCTTATTTATACATTCTACGTGGATATCGCTAGTACACAAATGTCACATTGTACATATTTTATAGTTATTAATGCTGCCTACACCTTTTAGACCATTTTCCTCGATTGAACAAGACTGGTAACAATATGGACTTTTGGCACTTCGAGTCCTAACAGGTTGAGGCCCACTGCACTGTGAGATGCCCTGAGAATTCTAACGATCTTCGCATAGCATCTAGAAAACATATGTTTGCTTATACTTGCGGATCAAACTTACAGCATCCACTTTCCAAATGTGTCAACACAGGTCGCTTATACAAAATATCGTCTCCTATTATCCACACCCTCTAGAGCTATTTATATGATGAGGGATTGGATAGTTGAGAGAGAGAGAGAGAGAGAGAGAGAGAGAAAGAGAAAGAGAAAGAGAGTGTGTGAGAGAGAGAAAAAGAGATTGAGAGAGAGAGAGAGAGAGAGAGCTTGTTCAAGGATCATATATCTGCACGGAACCATGTTAGCTTTCAGATCCCCAAATAGTCTTCCTATAGAATTTATTATACAAGTCCCGAGTTAAGAGAGATAAAGGGGACTCCTAGCTCCTTGATTATAGTCTGTTGACCCTGACGGCTTCTGTACAAACAGGGACTACACAATCTAAGCCCATCATTAGCGAGGAGCTCATCAAAGACTCTATTGACTGGACAGTGTCGAGGGTCCACCAGAAAGATTGTGTGGCAAGCAAAGCTTGATGACTGTGTACTCAAAATGCTTTTTTAATCATCTTGTCTGGTCGACTTTCTAACTCTGATCTTATTACAGATGTATATATGTATATATACACTTGTGAGTGTTTCTTTCTAGTGATGATTTTTAGAGAGAGAGAGAGAGGTCTGTAATCGAGTCGATATTCATGTCAATAAAAGTTGATGTTTTAAAAGAAAGTCTCGGGATTTCTTCTTTATATTTCAGTCTTGTATATAACAAAAGTGGCATCTCGGTCGTAAGATATGCGCTTTGAACTTATTTTTTGATGGTATAGCGTTCAAATCTTTCCCGTCGTCTATTTTGGAGATTAGGGCTAGGGTGTAATAATCTTCAATTCTGAACCTAAAGTTCTCCTTGAGGTACATGGGAAGATAATGTAAAGCTTGTTTCTGTGAAATGATGGTAAATGGTGGAACACGACAAAAAGAAAACGTCTGTACTTTTCTCAAGTAATATCAGGTACCAATTAAGGCTCGAAAAAAGCAGGAACATCCGAATAATCAGAAATCGAAGATCCTAGTATTCACAAGGACTTGAACCCGTCTCACTGCGGTATGAAGTTATGCACACCATCGTTTTGCCATCTAACTAGTTTTTTTGTTTTGAAACTATATTATAGACTGGAATGATTACTAACAATGGCCCAATTATTCATAGTATCTGTTGCGTCTATCAACATCAAAGTGCATTTCAAACATATTTTTAACCCTTACTGCCACATTTCATCAAAGAATGTTTCTATGTATCTAATTTAAATAATCTTAAAATAATATTCTACAATAACAATAATTTAATTTAACAGACACGCAAACAATTACTACTACTACTACTAGGCCTACTACTACTACTACTAATAATAAAAATAACAATAAAAATATTACTAATCTACATTATCCATAAGGAAATTAGTCTTACAATTTGTGCATTACACCAAACAAAACATTATAATTATAGAAAACCAAAATATACATTCACACCAGACTCACTCATAATTTACATGCGAAAAGTTTATATCTAATAGTTTCTATTTAATGATTTGATTGCTAGGGGAACAAAAGAGTGTTTGTGTCTGTTTGTCTTTGCTATCGGTGTCTTGTATCTCTATTATGATGGTAAAATCACAAAATCCTGATCCAAAGGGGAATGTTTTAGCGGCCCCCGAAAGGGGAAAAGACGCTATTAGTTTTGTGTTGAATGTCTGTCCGTCCGTCCCGTTTAGATCTCGTAAACTACACTAGATAGTGAAAATCTGAAAGCATAATATTTTAGATCATCCAAAGTTCTGATGCAACGGCTACTTTTTCTTTTATGAAAGCGAAAAATCTAATTTTTTAAAATCACTTATGCAAGCAGTTTTTTTTTCATAAAAATACACCACTTTTACAACTAATCACTATTAATAGTAGCAAACAAAGGAGGCTCTTTTGAAGAGGATACCGTAACTCCCCCTATTTTTAACATATTTATGCAAATGGTACAAGATTTTTTTTCAATATTTTTTTACATTACATTTGTATTGCTAAGTTATGTAAGTTCTGTCATACTAACTACTACATTTACAAAAAAAAAAAGAGAAAAAATCTATTTAGTAGACATATAAGTTGGACATAAATTAAAACAACATTTAATAAGTAGGTTTTCATATTATCGCGTGAACTGCAGGGTACGGCCGTGAAAATAGTTCACTTAACTATTTTTTAAAAATATTTTGTTTTACGGACATATTTTTTTTTCTTGAGGATTTGAATAAGAGATTGACCTTTTACAAAACAATTAGATCAATTAGATATTCATCATAAGACATTTAGGCCAGGTTCACATCTTACTTCACATTTACTTTTACCTATCCTTTGGTCTGCTGGACGCTGGGGCATCACACAGGATCTGTCAACCTTTTTTCTCCATTCTTCTCTGTCATTTGTCTTTGATAGAATTTCATTCTGATATTCTTTCTGAAAATATTGAAACCAGCCATTTTACCTGCCTGGGTGGACCACTTCGGGGGCCGATTTTGAGGTTGTGTTTCCACACAAACCGTCTAAGTAACCTTGTTATTTATAGAATCTTTTTAGCTTTTTTTAAATGAATGTTTGTTTGTTAACAAAACGAAAAGATTCGGTGAAAACTTGTGACGATTTAAAACATATTTTGTGACTGTTAGACTCTGTAGAGTGTGTAGAGCACTGATGACCAACCTCTTTCTGTCCGGATACATTTAGATTTCAGACACACATGTTGCGGGCAGTATCAACGTGAAAGTCGCTGAGTCCTCAAAGTCTCAATCCACTGGCGCTGTTATTGAAGAGATATAGTACATTTTGGAGAGGGAAGTATTCATATATGCCAATGTGAATCCTAGTACTGAATTCCTGAATGATGTATACATGCTACATAGGGCGGAGACAAGAGCCAGAGTAAAAAAAAAAATTTTAAAAATTTAAATGAGGGAAAAATTGTGAAGTAAGATATGTCGACGAGATAAAATATATATTTTTTTAAAAAGTAACAATGGTAACCTCAATACTTTTTACTGGTGTACAGTGGACGCTTTCAGTATTTGTTTACATTGTCAAGAGCATCAGTCGCTCATGCTGACGTAACCAGATTTTTTATTTAGTTGGTTGTGATGGCTAATGTTAGTGATGGCTAATGTTAGTGATGGCTAATGTAAGGGATGGTTAATATTAGTAATAGTTAATGTTTTTGACAGCTAATGTAAGTGATGACTAATGTAAGTGATGGTTAATGTTACTGATGGTTAATATTAGTAATGGTTAATGTTAGCAATGGGTAATGTTAGTGATGGCTATTGAAAGTGATGGCTAATGTTAGTGATGGCTATTGAAAGTGATAGCTAATGTAAGTGATGGCTAATGTAAGTGATGGCTAATGTAAGTGATGGCTAAAGTTAGTGATGGCTAATGTTAATCTCATCTTTAAAAAAATTGGAATAAATCGCCGTTTTAAAAACTTTCCCTCCTCTCTCTCCCTCTCTCTCGCCCTCTCTCCGCCCTCTCTCTCCCTCTCTCTCTCCCTCTCTCTCTCTCCCTCTCTCTCCCTCTCTATCCCTCTCTCCCTCTCTCTCCCTCTCTCTCCCTCTCTCCGTCCTCTCTCTCCCTCTCTCCGCCCTCTCTCTCCCTCTCTCTCCCTCTCTCCGCCCTCTCTCTGCCTCTTTCTCCCTCTCTCCCTCTCTCTCCCTCTTTCTCCCTCTCTCCTCTCTCTCTCCCTCTCTCCTCTCTCTCTCCCTCTCTCTCCCTCTCTCCGCCCTCTCTCTCCCTCTTTCTCCCTCTCTCCTCTCTCTCTCCGACCTCTAACACCTTACGTCCCTCTTTCTATTTTTCTATCCGCTCTTGTCACCTTTCACTACTTTCGTCTTCTTTCTCCATGTCTCTCTCTCTCTCGTATCTCCATTTATACCTTCTCTCTCTCTCTCTCTCTTTCTCTCACCCTATTTCCCTCTTATCTTTTTCAGCTTCTCTCTCTCTTTCTCAAACCTTCACTCTCCCACTATTTCTCATACCCTCTCTCTCTCTCTCTCTCTCTCTCTCTCTCTCAAACCTTCACTCTCCCACTATTTCTCATACCCTCTCTCTCTCTCTCTCAAACCTTCACTCTCCCACTATTTCTCATACCCTCTCTCTCTCTCTCTCTCTCAAACCTTCACTCTCCCACTATTTCTCATACCCCCCCCCCCTCTCTCTCTCTCTCTCTCTCTCAAACCTTCACTCTCCCACTATTTCTCATACCCTCTCTCTCTCTCTCTCTCTCTCTCTCAAACCTTCACTCTCCCACTATTTCTCATACCCTCTCTCTCTCTCTCTCTCTCTCTCTCAAACCTTCACTCTCCCACTATTTCTCATACCCTCTCTCTCTCTCTCTCTCTCTCTCTCTCTCAAACCTTCACTCTCCCACTATTTCTCATACCCTCTCTCTCTCTCTCTCTCTCTCAAACCTTCACTCTCCCACTATTTCTCATACCCTCTCTCTCTCTCTCTCTCTCTCTCTCAAACCTTCACTCTCCCACTATTTCTCATACCTTATCTCTCTCTCTCTCTCTCAAACCTTCACTCTCCCACTATTTCTCATACCCTCTCTCTCTCTCTCTCTCTCAAACCTTCACTCTCCCACTATTTCTCATACCCCCTCTCTCTCTCTCTCTCTCTCTCTCAAACCTTCACTCTCCGACTATTTCTCATACCCTCTCTCTCTCTCTCTCTCTCTCTCAAACCTTCACTCTCCCACTATTTCTCATACCCTCTCTCTCTCTCTCCCTCTCTCTCTCTCTCTCAAACCTTCACTCTCCCACTATTTCTCATACCCTCTCTCTCTCTCTCTCTCTCTCTCTCTTAAACCTTCACTCTCCCACTATTTCTCATACCCTCTCTCTCTCTCTCTCTCTCTCTCAAACCTTCACTCTCCCATTGTTTCTCATACTCTCTCTCTTATTTATTACTTTTTTTCCCCCTCCACTTTTCCATTTCTCCATTCCCTCACCACCCCGTCTCTAGCCTCACATTTTGATTTTCTTTTCTTCTTTCACAACCTTCTATCTCGAAATCATTTTTTTTTTTGCACCAAAAATCCATTTAAACTTTGACACTAATTAAGCTTGGCCGTGAGAACATTAATTAAATTTAAAAGTAATAGATGTCCCTCGACTGTCAAGTGCCCGTAAGGCATCCTCTAATGTTGTGTATGTGCGTGTGGGGGCGGGACTCTGTTGTGGTATCCACTAATCCACCATTTGATGGATACAAAAGATGCGACATCTCATATCCAGTGGCTTTGTTTCGGCTATAAAGTCTTATTAAATGTCCGGAGGGGGGATCAATATTGACGTGACGATGTCGTTGCTGATGGTCTCACGTGCGCCCAAGTGCCAATGAGTTCCAGACTGCCACCACCAAACACGAACAACACACATTTTCTTTCACACACTTTCTTTCACACACTTTCTTTCACACACTTTCTTTCACACACTTTCTCTCATAGCGCTGATTGGAAGTCAAAGAGTTCTATTTAGTTCTGGATATAAAAATTGTTATGTAAGCATGTGTTAGAATGAAGTAGTGTTAGGATTGAATTACTATAAACTCAAAATGTTTGATTGAAGCGGTTTAGACTATTTAAATGTCGAATTTCATAAAAAAAATAACTAAAAACTGAATATGTTGTGTAGGTATAGGATAGGTTTAGGGTATGTTTCACCGAGGGCCAGCCATGCTTTCACCTTTTGAAAGTACGCCTGATAGTCAAATCCTTGTTTCAACAATTGGTCTGGCCTCTATCTAACATGATACCCTTTTTATACCCGGCAAAATGCACAAATTGAAAGACGCATTTTTGGAATAAGACATTAGAAGATCATAGTATCTTACTTATTTACAAAGAATTCAATTTTCTTAATTATTTTAGTCCGATATTTTGAAATTCTAGAAACATGAAATCATGGCTTGTAGGAAATGAAGTAAATATGTCATGTAGAATTACTTATAGATAAATTCCATAAGTGCAGAGTTTAGTATTACTAGATGAATGTTCAGTACTGTCGGAAGTGTAAAGTCGGAGAATTTAATATATGTTTAAAAGCTTATGTATGAATGAGCGTTTGTATTTTATTTTTAAAATATACGGCCGAAAATACATGAAATACTTAAAGAAAAAAAGTTTGCTTTGAATTTAAAATAAAAAGGAATACTTTAACAAAAAGTTTTTAAAAAATCACATCTTACTTTATGACGCTGTAGAGTGTAGAGGGTCTATGATTGCTCATTCTATGTAAGTCTGTTGTGTTAAATAACTCTTCCCCCCCCCCCTCTTTCTAGTTCAGAATATGCTGATTCTTTTTAAATCTAACACCAGTTATTAAAATATTTTAAAATCTTCCATCTAGATCTAGTTCAGTGCTGAACATTTGTACATTTGAAAACATTCTTGGAGATGACATTTGCATAAGACGGTGTGCAAAGTGGTCAAAAACGTCTAGTTCTTTTTAAAAACAACTACGATGTAAACCTAATTAAAAATTTTAAAACGATTAAATATTTCTTAAAATTTATGATGGTCAAACCAGAGTTTTTACAGTGTGGTCAATTAGCGAGTGATTTTCTTTCCAAAACAGCAACAACATACAATCATTCGAGCCGTTTAGAAACTCAAGAACTTTCTACAAAGCTTATATCAACTGATTCTGTCTGGTCAAATTAAAATTGTAATATTTCTCCATCTTCCCATTCTTTTATCGAGTGGAAATTTTGCACAATTATTTATGTCGATAGCAACACATCAATCAATAAAAATTAACCAATTAGTATCGAAACAAAAAAAAAAGAAAGAACAGGTTCATGAAAAATGTGGCAGTATAAAGTTGAATTTGACTTTTTTATTCTATATATGGAGAATTACGTCTGCGCTTAAAAGTTTGAAACTAACAACAAATAACTATAGAACCTACTTTCATAAGCACTTGGCTGGCTCAGTGGTTAGTGCTGGAGGAGGCTTGAGCCCTCAAGCTCGATTTATATACATTCTTTTAAAAAGCGATCACGGTAACATTCACCAGATAACTTTTCTTTCTTTCCCTTTCCCCTTCCTAACTGATCAAGACAAGGGATTTGAACATAGCGCATTGAGCTAAAAGCATGAAATTGTGTTAAACAAATACAATTGGTAAAAAATATTTTTAATCAGATTTATTGTTGTTGGTCTAGAACTATTACAAATTTAATTATATCACTGATCCAAACTATTTGATACAATCATACTTAGTATAAATTGCTTTTATAAAAGTATTTTTAGAATGCCTTCATTGAAGTCACTTCTTCATGGAGGATGGACGCTAATTTCGAATACTGCTCTAACGATTTTCCTAGAAATTTAACGATGTATATCCTCGAGAAACACTGGGAAAACTCTAGTTTGACCGTTATAATTTTTCAAAGAAGAAAAAAACATATTTGTAAATTTGGCTAGACACAAATTTATTTGGGTCTAGAGCCAAAATAGCGTAGGCATCACTGTATTTATGCGATAACAGTAAATTTAAGGTTGTTTCACTTTTATTGAAGTTTATAAGCGTTGCTAATTGTGTACGTAAATCTAATATAGATTACATCTACATCCTAGATCTAGATCTAGATCGAGACTAGATCTTAACAGAGTTCAAAGTCAGAATTTTAGGTCTAGTGTTAGACCTAGATGTCCATATAATAAGGATACCAATAAATAATCGCACAAGTACACTTTCTCCGCTAGCCCATTTAGAAAAAGCGAACGTTCAGACATGCTGATGACGGTGTCCCGGGTTCGATACTCGAATTGAATCAAATATTTTTTAACTTATTTTTTAAAAAGCTATTTTATTATATTTAATGTCCATGATGGAAGTATTGTCTTTTTTTAAAAATATATTTTTAAAATGTTTTTTTGTTACTTTTTCCTGCCAAGTTTGACTTTTCACCCAGCCACGAATAGATTGCAAGCTCATCTGTTGCAAGTGTAGAAAAAAAAATAACTGAACGCATTTGTAAAAAACAATTTTTAGTGTTACAGATGTTTGTAAGTGGAAAATATATTTAGCCTTGTACGTGTCTGTCCCTGGCTGCATGTGTCTGTCTGATGTAATGTGTGAATCTTTGGACGTGTAAATCTTGAGATGTGTGAATGTTATCAAATATTTAACCCTGGTACTGGCTCTGGTCAGATTGTGGGAAGTGGACGTATGAAGTCGTCCAGTGTTTGTCGCAGGGAGAAGGAAGCATTAAGTGTCAACTGGTCACTGTTGGTGTCATTATTTTCCTCGCTCAAACACGTCCTCTGAATGTGACTGACCGGCACTTAAATGTACCCAGAGCAAAAGAAAAACACAGCAATAGATTGTTCGAAAATTATACACTTATTGATTTGTAGTGACAATATTACTATGTAAAAACGTGACAGTGTTTAAACGTGACGCTCTGACAAAAAGCAATATGGTCATAGCGTTAGGACGTGACTATGTGGCCCTATACAGTCCAACAATAATAAATTATTATTATAAAGATGACGTATAGCGTGACAGCATAATACCGTGATGGTGTGCTACCGTGACAGCGTAATACCGTGATGGTGTGCTACCGTGACAGCTTAATACCGTGACGGTGTGCTACCGTGGCAGCGTAATACCGTAACGGTGTGCTACAGTGCCAGCGTAATACCGTGATGGTGTAATACCGTGATGGTGTGCTACCATGACAGCGTAATACCGTAATAGTGTGCTACCGTGACAGCAATTACCGTGACAGAGTAATACCGTGATAGTGTGCTACTGTGGCAGTGAGAACCAATAAATTATACTGCTATCACTTTACAGTTTAAAGAATTAAATCTTGTTTCAAACCTCCCACACGACGACGGGTGATGGCAGCGGGCAGTATATGAGCCTAGGACCATTAAGAAGTCCGAACGACAGTCCAACGCGCATACCGCACGACCAGGCAGCCAACCAGTTCATGAGGATGTTATGGAACCAGTACAACGATGATCATCCAGATTTACTTTGCTCAACAAAGGACCTCATTCACCAATCGTAAACAAACAACATTTAGTCACTTGATCTTATTGATAAAACAATGGAAAAAAACTGTCACGTGACAACCATCATGAATTAAACATGAGATCGTAAATTATATAGAAGAAATAGAGCATCACGTGCCTAAATGTTGTTTTTTTACGATTGGTGAATGAGGTCCAATGTCAAGGATAATGACGAATACAAAAGGTCAACCTTAGCCGAGATTCGAACATCGTTTTATAACTCGGCCACCAAGCAACTAAATTAGTCTAAGGGCCCAGAAATGCAAATAAAGCCTGATTAGAAAAAAAAACAATAACAAAGAGGGGGCTTAAACCTGGAACTAAGGATTTTGAAGCCCTTGCACAAAGACAGTTTGTAACAGTATACAGAACAATAAGTCTGTAAAATAAAATGGTCGATTCAGCAATTGATATTTTCTAGGCGAATTTTAAAAACAAGCAAAAAAAAAACTGCTAAGTGGCAACACTTTAAATTTATTCTTTTGAGTTTCAAGACGGATACTTCAGTGTTCACGTCACCATTCAACATTCCTTATGCGCCGCCTGGCGGGGATTTCCCAAGCTCACCACAAACAACTTTAATAGAACTCTGCTGTATTGATTGTTATTTGGCGTGACATTTAGACACATGTTGTATCTGGCCTAGACACAGACTCCGATTACCTAAGTGTGGAACAGTCGATACTTAAGCCTCTGTATGGGGTCTCCCCTTGCACTGATGTTTTGTCGATACGCTTTGACATTTTTGGTTGTATTGTATTGACACCTTTGAAAAGTTACATGCCGGGAGGAAATAGATCAAGGTCTTTAAAATCAATGTCGCTCAGAGATATAATTACGACATCGCGATAGTATCTAATAGAAATAAAAATTCCATAAATACCATTGAAGTACTACTTTTAGCAATGTTAAAATATCATTTTATCAATTAAGCGAAATCAAAATCTAATTATATGAAATCAACATTATTATTTATCTACAATGTCAAATCATAGTCTATATATTTGAAGCTTTTTTACATTGTAAAAATGATCATATTCATTTACAGCTTATTCTTATATCATCTGTAGCTACAATGTCAACTAATCATCTGTAGCTACAGTGTCAACTAATCATCTTTATCTTACACTGTCAACTAACCATCTGTAGCCACAATGTCAACTAATCATCTTTATCTTACAATGTCAACTAATCATCTATAGCTACAATGTCAACTAATCATCTATAGCTACAATGTCAACTAATCATCTGTAGCTACAATGTCAACTAATCATCTGTAGCTACAATGTCAACAATGTCTTTCAATTGACTAAACATGTTGCCCCATACTTAGTCGTCTGGATATATACATCTGGTTATATATATCTTGGAAAATGCAGTTGAATTATTTGTTAATCATAGCGAGATTACGATAGATCATCTGTAGCTACAATGTCAACTAATCATCTGTAGCTACAATGTCAACAATGTCTTTCAATTGACTAAACATGTTGCCCCATACTTAGTCGTCTGGATATATACATCTGGTTATATATATCTTGGAAAATGCAGTTGAATTATTTGTTAATCATAGCGAGATTACGATAGATATGTCCACCTGGCGGCCACAAGACTTTTAAGAAAAAAAATTGGAGGGCTACAGAAGTACGTAATATATACTTTCTCTAACATAGAAATCAAATTTTGGTCTGTGAAAGTATTCAACATTGATCATCAGTTCTCAAATTTAAAGAGGGAAACAAAAGATTGGGAAAATTTGACCATTGTTTAATGTGTCGTCTAGTGTCTCGTCTAGTCAAGTCTAGTGAATATTTATTTAATACCTTTGAGGAACAAAATAAAAACTTTCGGAAAGTAAAATTAAAAAAGAAAACTGAAAAAAACAACACATTTTTACTAACGTTTTAATAACGTTTCAGTTTCAGAAACATTTTGATGACAAGATTATTTTGGGGATTTTCATATATGGCTGAAGAACTCTTCATTACTTCTATTTGGTGTTTTCGGTGTACATAGGAAAGTGGTGATCAGCTATTTTGTTTCTTCTATAATACCTCTATTCAAGTCAGATCTTCTGTTCCAATAATACCTCTATTCAAGTCAGATCTTCTGTTCCAATAATACCTCTATTCAAGTCAGATCTTCTGTTCCAATAATACCTCTATTCAAGTCAGATTTACTGTTCCAATAATACCTCTATTCAAGTCAGATCTACTGTTCCAATAATACCTCTATTCAAGTCAGATCTTCTGTTCCAATAATACCTCTATTCAAGTCAGATTTACTGTTCCAATAATACCTCTATTCAAGTCAGATCTTCTGTTCCAATAATACCTCTATTCAAGTCAGATCTACTGTTCCAATAATACCTCTATTCAAGTCAGATCTTCTGACTGATGAGCGATGTGTGGATAAAATCGTGCATTTTAAAACATATAGGCTAATTGCATTCAATACCAAAATTATACCTAGAATTTCAGCACGATTTTTTTTTATTTTGTTGGCAGCTTTTAGGTTCAATTGAGTGTCCTTGACATTGTTTTAACTGTGAGAAACTCTTCTTCACCTTGCTCAGTTTATCGTGTGAATAATTTACTATCATTAAGTTTTTTTAAGAAAATGTAATAGAAACAGAAATCATGCAGTGAGATTGTCCACTGCCCACAAAAAAAAGTGATTATTTACGGATATCTTCTTATTGTTGCAGTACATTTAATCTACACAGCACATTTTTAATAACACGTCCAAGTCTGAAGTTATTAATAGCCGCCTGCCTTACAGAACATTGTTTAGGAAGTTTTCAATTGAGATTTTCTTTTTGTTTTTTTAGGCCGCTGTGCCTTGGGAGTTAAACAAAAAGAGGTGGTAAATATCAGCGCCCCATATAATGGTCACAATGATCATTTTATTATGACTTTCGGTCAGTTTAGAAGCGATGCTGACTTCGAATGGAAAGACAAATATCTCGTTTGGGGAATTGATCTCATACTAAAGGTACCTTTTTATGTATGCTCTAAGAAGGAATAGCACAGTAGACAAGTTCCTTAAAAACTCTTCAAAGACCAGAACAAAGGTCAGTTGACGTCTGCTGGCATATAGAAGATAAAAGAGCATTCTTCAGGAACTGGTAAGAGTAGGCTGGACATCTCTTCGCTTCTAAAACCAAAGAAAAACACTGACCTCACACACAAAAACTCTCCATTTTGACACCATGACAACAAAAACTTTGTTGACGTTGTGAGTGGCGAGACTTGGTACTTCATAACAGGGCCTTCCTAGTCAGATACAATTCTGTCATTTTTCCTGGACTTCTAACTTGACATCAAGATATAACCACAATAATTCTAAAACAAATGTTCATTCTAAACATATGGAATACACATGCAGATTAAGACAAGCCTATTGTGGGCATCCAGAACAGGTAATTGAAACTTCAGGTTGTCACAACCAGACAGCACTTTACAGGTCACGTGGTCTGAAAGCTTGACAGTCAACTAATCGATATTGTGGCAATCTTTATTGTTCGCTTCTTGTGAAGACAACCTTTTGAAAGAAGAAAAACAGGTTTTTTTTAAAATTTTGACGATTGTCTCAGGCTGGAGGATGCTGGGAGAGCGGGGTCGTCTCGTGACATTTGAATGTCAACTGTGTTATGTGATGACAAGTACAGTACCGTACGAAAACAGTCATTTGTTAGTTCTCAATGACACACACGGAACAGTGACATATGTCTGGCATTGTACTGGTAGAGTGGGAGATTTGTTCTTCGGGTGAAAGCAATAAAATGTTTAAACAATTCTAATGATTATGATTTAGTCAGGATCAGCGATATTTTCTCTACTTTTTTTCAAACATGTTTTTTTCTTGGTCATATTCAAGCAACGTGTAACCAAAATAAAACAAATATGAAAGCTTACTGGAGACGATTAAAACTTATCGCATAACAGTGTCAAGTGTATACGTAGAAAATACACAGACATGTTACTCTAACAGATCCACTCAGAAGTAGACATTCCTTCGTTACGTAGACCAAAACAAAAATTAAGAAAAAAGTTCAAACACATCGTTAATGAAAACACATTTAGGAAGGGAGTTTGTCTTAGGCGGCCCCTGTGGGTCTTTTTTTTTTTAAACATAACCTTACACATAGCACAGTATGCATTGCCGTACAAAAGCTTTTCCATGTAAATGGATACTTGAGTGAAAAGAAAATAGATGAAATGTCATAATCATTAGGTGACATTTCCGACTCCAGAAAAACAAACAAACAAATCTGTGAGGAAGCAATTTACCATATGTTTAGCACATTTCTGCAAACGTTTTTAGATTTTTTGTTAACAAATTATTTTTTTTTACAATTGTATTGCTAAATTAAGTTCTGTCATACTAGCTACTACATATAAAATAAAAACATGTTTACTTTTTTTTAAAGAGAAAAAATCTGTTTAGTATATATATAAGTGGAATATAATTTAAAATAATAACTTATAAGTATATTATTGCGTGAACTGCAGAGCTACAACGGGATATAAAATTATATAACTAAAGGAATTTTTTTTTCTGTTACGGAAATTTTATTATTCTTGAAGCTTTGAATAAGAAATTGACCCTTTACAAAACAATTAGATCAATTAGATTATCATTATAAGACATAAGTTAGGCCAGGTTCACCTATTCCGTGACCTGTTGGACCGTTGGGGCACCAGGCAAGATCTGTCAACCTTCTTTCTCCATTTGCCTTTGATAGAATTTCATTCTGATATTCTTTCTGAAAATATTGAAACCTGACCTTTTACCTGCCTGGGTGGACCACTTCGGGGTCCGATTTTGAGACGTGTTTCTACACAAAGTGTCCTTGTAACCTTGTTTTGTCTTTTTGACTATTCTCTGTGACTGGTCAACTCCGTTTCCCCTGCTACCAATGATACCACACGTCATACATCGGCTCATGTGTTGTTGTTTTTTTTAACTAGGATAGAGACATTCCGTGCTGTATACTCCATGGCATGCTGTTTAGATGTAGAGGATTACTGGGAGCTTTGAACTGAACAAAGAGCAATGGATCTTTGTTAAACCTTTGAATTACTTTGTGGGCTGGGCGAGGGTAAAGGAAAAGCTGAACTAAGAGGTTTGAGGGCCAACGCTGTACGAAATAGACAGATAGATAGATAGATACATACATACATAGATAGATACATAGATAGGTACATAGAAAGATAGATACATAGAAAGATAGAACATTAACAAACAAGGATAAAGACAAAAAGGGAAATAAGTGTGTTTAAAACAGAGATATTGGTGGAGACAAGCTATCAAGAAAAAAAAAGCTTTTTGAAAGAAGAAACCCAACAGGAAATAGGAAATTAAAACAAAGGCATGGACAAAGAAACATGTTATAGAAGGGAATCAAAAAGAGAGAATCTTAAAATGTGAGGTCCAAGAAACAACATTATCAAATATGTCATGAAATAAAGTGTCCGAACAAATTAAAACTGAAATAGTCCTAACAGAAAGAATTAAAGCAGGAAGAATTATTATTCACAATTTAAAGTGAAAGAATTAAACAAAAAAGCCAGTGCCGTATTTAGACTTGAAAAGGCCCAAAGGTATTTGACAGATGAAGCCCTGTATGTCCAGATACAGTCAGTGTAAAATATTTCTTGGAGGCCCATAGCAATAGCTTGTGTTGCCTTTATGGTGAACTCCTGCTGGACAATAGGAATGTAGCAGACTATTTGACATTTATAACACTCTATCCAGTTTTATTATTGGTGCACATGTACACACTTATTTAAGGAACAAAAAGGGTCTCAGAGATATCTGGTAACATAACATAAATGTTGTTTTTTTTGCAAATTTTTTCACACGTTTGACATTCATCTACCCTTTTTACCCTCCCCCCCACACACAAACACACAGCTCCAGAAAAAAAGGTTATTACATAGCAATTACGTATTTATTTGCAGATGAATGTATCGATCTCAATCTACTTCGAGCCCCATCTCTATTCAACGTCACCTAATAGTAAGAGGAAGCAGAACTGACGGAAGAAACTATTGATTCTTAAGACGTAACTCTTTTTCTAGGCATGTAGGAATTATACAATTAGCTGAACGGCATTAATCAAATAAACTGAGTTAAAGCAGCACTTGAAACATTAAAATATTCCTTGAACATCATTTAGGTTATAACCTGGATTTCATAAAGAGTGCTTTCCTCTTCAATGTCAAGTTGTTATGTTTCTCATTATCGAGTGTCATGGCTAATAATTTAGGTTTAGAGTTTAACAATTATTTAGTTCAAGAGTATTCTCGTCTTGATTGATTGATTTAATGTTGACTTGAATGAAACTGACCAGTGCAATCTTAATCGATTTATAATTGTCTTAGTTGATAGATGATTTGGATGAAACTGATCAATTGATTCTTTATAGTTTGACTTAGATATTTGTTTCGATTTTCTCAATGTTTGAACCTTTTAGGATATCCAATGACAACATTCTAGTAATTAAAATGTACAATTGCGCTTTACTTCTTAAATACATTAAATGTCATATATAAGCTTTTTATATTTTACATAAAAGTAGGTTAAGTTCAATAAATAAAAATATATATAAATAAATATAATCAATAAAACGAGATTTTATATAACACATTTACTTTGTAACTCTGAAATATGGAAGAAGAAACTTTTCCCAAAAATGGAACCCAACCTTTTCCTCTGTCAGCTACGCCAATGAATGCATCACTTAAATAGAATTTAAAAAGTTCTGAAATGTCGTAAATAAATAGTGTGTTAGGCATGATTTCTAATTCATTTGCTTCTGGCTTATAGTTTGTAACTCAACCATCATTTCAATAGTGGTGAGATGACGTGGGTTTATGTACGCATTTACTTCGTATGTGTATTGGGAGATGGCAATTAACTTATGTGTTGTGGCAGATGAGTTACTTTATATGTGTGGTGGGGAAAGACATTTACTTACATGTTAGGTGGGAGATGACCATTACCTTATATGTGTGGTGGGGAAAGACATTTACTTACATGTTAGGTGGGAGATGACCATTACCTTATATGTGTGGTGAAAAATGAAAATCATCTTACATGTGTTGAAAGGATGACAATTACCTTATATGTGGGGTTGTAGATTTTTTTTATTTTTTTTTGAGGATTTTGTCAGTTGTAACGTAACTTAATAAATAAAAAAAAAATTTAAAGATAGACATATCATTGGGAAAAATGTGGTCTTCTTGGAATTCTCTTTATTTCATCATTTAATGTGGAATCTAATTAACAATACAATTTTGTTTTTTAGGAATGATATTCCTTTCTGTATTTGTCTATAAATTAAGTTGACAATCTTGCCTGAGCTAGCCAGGAAAACCAGTGACTTGGCAGAATTTAAGTTATTGGTTAATAAGCATGACTGAATGCATGACGCGTAGGGCGCAATTATCTTCTTGTTTGAAGTAAAGTCTGTATTATATATGATAAGATGAGATCTTTATTGCACAAAAGTTATTTTTTGGCGAAAAAAACAACAATTTTTGAAAAAGTTATCTATTTGTCATTGATAACCTTTTAGTAATCCTATAACTTCTTCCCCAGCTAGAATCATCTCTCAATAATTTCTTTCCAAAACAAGTTCAACCAGTTCGTTAAGTGTTGCTATGTTCTTTCACCCATTCCAATCTATTTATCTTGAAACAAAAGAGGAGATGCAGAAATAGAAAACTAAATGAAGTGGAAACAAAAAAAAAATTGAAAATATATGAATACGAAAACATACACACACTCTCTCTCTACACACACACAGACACACAATGGTTATTATCTTGTTCAATCAATAATTGCTCAGGTCAAAAGGAACCTAGTCTATTGCAATAAATCAAGTTTTCAACAAACTATTTATAAATAGTCGATGATGACAATTTTCAGTGTCCAGGGCTAGCGACTGGTGGATTGGCTATTATGTTTCTTTGTGTTGACAACTACGGATGTTCCTGTGAATTATTCTATCAGAATTACGGACGTACATTCCCTTTCTTTTGTCTGTGTGGGAGGGGGGGGGGGGAAGTGAGGAATGCCGTTGACAATCTTGTCACTTTTTGAACAAACACAAATTCATGTGACAAAGTTTGAAGTTATTTTCCACCAGAAAGAAAAAAATGGATATCGGAAATGAAATGGCCACAACATGGAGGAGCGAGTTAGGGCGGGAAGGGTTCAGGGGAAACAAGGTGAAGGAGAGTGGGTAGGGAATGGATAACTCTCGAAAACCTGTTGTGACCTTGAAGATTACACATTGATTTTATTTTTTTGTTCTGATTGGATGTCAAACTAAGAGACCAAAAGTAGTGCCTAGAGGCGAAAAGCGGATCCTGGACTGAAGACCACTATTCAAAACGACCCTAAACAGATGACTCATCTTTGGGTGGGGTCTGAAGGAGGTGCTGCGGGAGAAAACTTTAATCTGTTCCTTCCATCTTTCCATTTTCTTCATAAAAAAAAAATTATCAGTAATAGAAACACGACAACATGACATCAACGCACAGAAAGTTGAAAATAATATATTTTTAAAGTTTTTTTGTTCCCTTTACAGTCCAGATGAACCATGTTCAATGCTGCAGTTAAATATAAAATAGAAACTACGACCAAAGTACTGCCGAATACAGCCAACATCTTGTGTCAGCAAATTTCCACTCACGATAACCCAGTTTGTTGAAAGGGATCGATTTCAGAAAATAAAATGCGATTTTGTTTTTGTTTGGTTAGATAAGTTTTTGACGAGAGATACAATTATTTGATACAACGTCTGATCAGAGGCGATGTTAGACATAGGCAAGCTAGCGACCACCTAGGGCCACATCTTCCAATCGGGCCCATGGAAGGTTTCTATTTTTCATTTGCAAATAGTCTACAGCTGCTGGTCCAAATAGATGAGACTGCAGTGTCACATCCTGTAGGCAGTTTAGACCAATAGTTCAACGTAATCATGCATGTGCATGTGTCTTTCTGAATTATTTTATTAGGTTTTATTTTTACAATACCCCTTATTAAAGTCAGAACTTCATGGAACCTGCAGAAACCTGGATCCATGAACCTGGACAGCATATCTCAATAACGGTTCTGACGATTTTTTAAACAGTTGATTATATTGCTGATAAAAGAATTACTAACTCGTTAGTCACACTGGGAAAACTCTAGTTTAAATGTAAATTTGGCTGGAGACAATATCTAGGTCAAGAGAACACATGGGCATGGCGTAGCCAGCCGTATTACCTTAATTATGCCATAACTAAGTAAATTTATAGTAGCTTCAATTTGATTCTAGATTCTAGATATAGAAGTAGATATAGACTAGATCTTAAGAGTGAATTTTAAATGTCCGTATAATGAATATACAAGTAAATAATCGCACAAGATACCTTCCTTGCTGGCCGAACCAGAAAAGGCATAATTTTTGCATCTGACTGTCTCACGGGCTCGATACTCGAATAACTAAAAAAATGTTTTAAATATTTAACAAAAATTATTTTATTACATTTGAAGGTTAATAATGGAGGTATTGTCTTTTTATATTAGTTTCTTGTTGTATTTGAAGATTATGGTTCAGTGTTTTATGTATAATTGCTATATTACTTTTAAGTCTTCTATCCTGAAGGTCCTCTAGATTTAGTGATTTTACTAAAGGTGTTACTCTAGTCAAATGTGAATATTCGTTTGTTATTAATCTCACTGCTCTATTTTGTGTCTGTTCCAGCTTCTTAATGTTTTCTTGAGTTGTGGGGTCATAAACAGAGGATGCATAGTTTATTATTAAACTTAACTATTTGACTCAAGGAATACTGCACACGAACAGGATTTGGTTTTAAAAAACAAGAATTCTAACACTGCATTTTTTACACAAACAAAACTATGCTTTGAATTATTCTTCTCTGGCAAGTTGTTTAAATACAAGCTTATTTACCTACATCATCTGATACTTTTTAGTTTTACTTGTGTATCCACTATCTACTGATGTCTATTTCGTGATACCAAGTTACAAGTTCTATGTCATGCGATGTGTGTGTGTGTGGGGGGGGGCATTTAGAAACTGAGGGGTAGAGAACTCACTCTCTGCCCACTAAATTCAATCGGAGTTGTTTTGTAGTGTTTGTCTGCTTTGGTGTTTGCGTTTGAGTGAGTCACGTGACGTGCGATGCTATTATACTAATAGCAGCTACTGTTGTGCCCTGTGTGGGGGGAAAGTCAGACAGTGCAATCAGTTCAAAACTACAGTGTGCGAAGTTCGATAATACTGTGTGAACCCAATGTTGAAGCTGATTACAAACGTAACAAGGCTTGCCTTCAAGTCCCTCAGAGGAGTGCAGTATTTCATGTGGCTACCCAGTCCGAGCCTTGATCTACATATTTTTTGCACAACCAATGCAGACATAACCGTTGTCTGGTTGTGGTCGGTTTAGGTTCTCTTTCCGCCATCTTAGTCTTTCCTCGACAATTGATTTCTTTTTGGACTTAAATGTGTATCCCGCGGCCTTTGTAAGTGATCTTCAGCTGTCTCGTTCGTGAGCAGCCTGCTGCTAAGTTCTATCTCCTAGGTCAGTTAAAGCTCGCTGACTCCCTAAGCTGATGTTTAAAGAGTTTTCGGGGAGTACCCCTGTTGCACGACCCCCTTTCAGCTCACCAAAAAGCACTGCCTAAAAAAAAAGAGACATGTGTCCCGCTCAGCGTAACTGTTGAGCTATAAGCAGTCCTACAGCACTGTCAATATCGGCATACTATTAGAGACACATAGTATCAAAGTGAATCAAGAGATGTAGTGGCGTAAAAAAACTAAGTTTTGATGGGGGTTGTTTTGAGTTGTATCTCCAGACAGCTCGTTGTAGACTAACTTCATACAAAACTCTTGATTGAAGCTTAAAAAGTTTCTTTTAATTAAAATAACACTGACACTTTTATTGACAAATATGTGCACAGTTTTCAATATCAATGAATGTGGAAGCACAAAATAAACTAACAAGATGTCGGACGATCTCAAATATTTGAAATCAATACAATCAACAAACGTCTTTTGATTTCAACTGCCTTACATCCGACGTTAACATCCTTTTACTCACTCCTCTGCATCAATCCTATTTATTTTTTACACCAGAAACCCTCAGCCAATAGAAACACCTACACGGCAGATCCATATCACAAAAGTATAGCAAAATATAAAACAAGAAAATATTTAAAATACTTTAAAAAAGAAACAACAACAAAAATAAAGCTTAATTTAAGCGTAGTTGTATCAATTAGTTTGGACCAGTCATGTAATTAACTTTTTAATAGATCCAGAATAACAATACTAAATCTGAGCAATTACAAATACTTTTTATCTTGTTTTTGTTTTCGCTATTTCATGTTTTCCCAATAAGCTATGATCCTATCACTTTGCTTTTTGAATGCATTTACAAAAAAAATGTTGAAAGACCTAAATTCGAACTCGAAGGCTCAAGCCTCCTCAAACCAACACACTAACCACTGTGCCAGAGAATCGCTTATGAAAACAGAGGGTTTTATAGTTATCAATTGGTATCTTAAAACTTTAAAGCTGCAAAGTCTGAAGTGGACTAATTCAACTTATAACAACACATCACTCAAGTACAATTTCTTTCTTTTGTTTAAACTACCATGTAAAATAATTAATTACTCATAGTTAATGAACTAATTTTTAAAAATTGATTATTGCTTTGTCGTGTAAAAAATAATTGTGCAAAGCTTCATTAGGATCCGACATTGTATTGCAGGAGAAATATCGAAAAACTTTTTACCAGACAGACAGACTGAGTTTATGTAAGCGTTGTAGAAATACGGGAAAAACAAACTAAGATTATATAAAGGAAACAAATGCACAATTGCTGCCATATATATCTCAATACTGCAAGATTTATCTCCATTCAAGCGGCAGAAGTAACGTGTACAACATCCGTTCCAGACAGACAAAGTGAGTTAATATAAGCTCTGTAAGAGAAAACAACAACATTACAACATTAAGACGTCAAAACAGTCTATTTAAATAAAAACCTAGGAAAAGTGTAACAAGCCTTTCATGTTTCCGGGTCAATAACAAGCAAAAAACAAAAAAAAAAAACAAGTCCTTTTTTTAAAATTATCTAAAGGGGAAGTATATCTACCAATAATGTAAAAGATTTTTTCCTTATTCGATATCAAACAAAATAATTAGTTACCAATAATTATTTGACTAATTGAGTATTTTTGTTTATTGACTCCTGTTTTCTTATGTACAATAAAAAAATGTTTTAAAGTATCTACGTGATCGTATTAAACGTGAGGGAGAAATAGCGTTTACAATTATTTAAGGGGACTAAACCCAACAAATTTAGACATATCTGTGGATAACAATAGTTTCCCTTGTTACCATTAAACACAATAATGAATCGCCAGTAATTAATTATGTAATTGGCTACTTTTTTAAATATTGCTTTAAGTCTTGTCCATGTCCATGAATAATTGTGCAAAGTTTCAGCTTGATCCGAGAATGGGTGTGGGAGAAATAATGTATTCACACTTTTTCTTATCTTATATAATACAGACGTTACTTCAAAAAAGAAGATGATTACGTCCTACGCGTCATGCATTTAGTCATGCATATTAACCAATGACTTAAATTCTACCAAGTCACTGGTTTTTCTGGCTAGCTCAGGCAACCCATTCCATGCTCTAATAGCACTAGGGAAGAAGGAGCATTTGTACAAATATGTCCTAGCATAGGGGACGAGGAATGTGCCTTTATTTTTGTGTCTTTCAGAGTATTTTATTAAGTTTTGTTTTTGTATTTGAAGATTATGGTTCAGTGTTTTATGTATATTGCTACTTTACTTTTGAGTCTTCTGTCCTGGAGGCTTTCTAAATTTAGTGATTTTACTAATGGTGTTACTCTAGTCAAATGTGAATATTCGTTTGTTATGAATCTCACTGCTCTATTTTGTGTTTGTTCCAGTTTCTTAATGTTTTCTTGTGTTGAGGGGTCCCAAACGGTGGATGCATATTCTATTATTGGCCTAACCAAGGTTAAATAACATTTTAGTTTTATGTTCTTATTTGATTTATAGAAATTTCTTTTAATAAACCCTAATGCTTTATTGGATTTTTTTGTAGTTTCATCAATATGTGGATTCCATGACAGTTTTTCATTTATTATAACACCTAGGTATTTTGCGTTTTTAGTCTGTGTTACTGGTTTGCCATGAATAAGATAAGTGGAATTAATTTGTTTTAGTTTTTTTGTTACTCTTAACAACTGACATTTTTCTGGGTGGAAAGACATGCTCCAATTTGATTCCCATTTCTGTAATTCATCTAATTCTCTTAGTAAGATATCTGTGTCTTGTGTTGTTTTTATTGTTCTATATATTATGCAATCATCTGCAAATAATCTGACTTTTGTTCCTGAACTAATGCAATTTGGTAAATCATTTATGTAAATTAAAAATAGTAGTGGACCCAAGACTGTTCCTTGAGGTACACCTGAGTTTACTGTTATTGGTGTTGATTTAGAGCCATTTATTATTACAGTTTGTTCTCTCCCTATCAGAAAATCTTTAATCCACTGATGCAGTGGACCATTAATGCCGAAATATTTTAATTTTTTAAGCAAACTATGGTGGTGAACTTTGTCAAAAGCCTTGGAAAAATCTAGTAAAATAGCATCTATTTGTTCACTATTATCTAAACCTTTTGAAAAATCATCAATTAGTCCTATTAGTTGTGTTTCACATGATCTATATTTCCTAAAGCCATGTTGGTATGGGGTGATAGCATTATGTTTGTCTAAGTGGTTTATGATGTTGCTACATATTATGTGTTCTAGGATTTTACATGTGATGCTGGTAAGTGATACTGGTCTGTAGTTTCCTGGATCAGATTTTTCTCCTTTTTTAAATAGGGGGGTGACATTAGCTTCTTTCCAGTCCTTTGGTACTCTGCCCTGGTTAAGCGATGCCTGAAAGAGTATTTTGAACACTGGGGCTAGCTCATTGCTTAGTTCTTTGAGTAATCTAGCTGGAATACCATCAGGTCCAGATGCTTTATTTGGTTTGGTGTTGGATAATAGTTTTTGAATTCCATTTTCTTGTACTACTAAATCTTCTATGTTGTCTACTTGGTTCAAATTAAGAAATATATCTTTGTCTCCTGGGGCTGAGAATGCTGATGCAAAGTATTTGTTTAGGACGTTTGCTTTAGTTTCATTATCATTATGTATTATGTTATGTTCATCTTTTAATGGCGCTATGCCTGTTGTTTTCATTTTCTTAGACTTAATGTATGACCATAGGTTTTTGTTGTTATCTTTAGATGTTACATCGTTTATGTATTCACTCTGCAGCTGTCTGCTTAGTTTTTGGGTTAGGTGTTTAATTTTTATATACTTTTTGTGAACTCTTTCTGCCTTGGTTTCTTTAAATTTTTTATATAGGTTTTCCTTCTGTTTACAAAGCTTCTTTAGTCTATTATTAAACCAGCATTTATTTATTTTGTTTGATGTGTATTTAGTTGGTATATGATTTTCTATAATGCTTTTAAGATGTTTTTTGATGAAATTACCAGACAGACAAAGTGAGTTGATATAAGCTTTGTAAAAACAACTCATACACAAGTGTAGCACACATAGCGAGGATGTTGTTAGATATATAGTGAACGTTACTAGATCGTATTTTAGTTCGGTGATTAGCCTGACAAACCTAGTTCAGATTTCGGATCTATTTCTCTTCATTTATTCAAAATTATAATTACTTTTTTTTAATGTACTATTTTCCTGATTATTTTTTTTGGTTATCTTACAATCCAATCTCTAGGCAGAACATAAAAATTTGATTAAGGAAATTGGATCAAACTGAGAAAGGAAGAACTGAACAAAAAAACAACAACAACAACACACATTTAGAATATCGTGTTACAGGTTCCATAATGTTTAGGCCGTGTGATCGTATAGAATTAAGGGTTTTAAAGAAAACATATAAAAATTAATTATAACTGATTTTTTAAATTTAATACAAAATAGAGTTATATTTATTTTTCGCTTTATGTATATTTTTATCGCTTTTCCTGAAGACACAGCCAGTACTTTTAAAACTAGAGATGAACCATAAAAGTAGCTTGGCTTTCTTTCTACCCATCAGTCAGTGCTTCTTTCTACCCATCAGTCAGTGCTTCTTTCTACCCATCAGTCAGTGCTTCTTTCTATCCATCAGTCAGTGCTTCTTTCTATCCATCAGTCAGTGCTTCTTTCTACCCATCAGACAGTGCTTCTTTCTACCCATCAGTCAGTGCTTCTTTCTATCCATCAGTCAGTGCTTCTTTCTATCCATCAGTCAGTGCTTCTTTCTACTCATCAGTCAGTGGTTCTTTCTACCCATCAGTCAATGCTTCATTCTATTTACCCGTCAGTACCTTTTTAAATCGAAAAGTCAATGTCTCAATTCAACAATCCTGTCCATGACACTGGCCTACAATGACATGTGTCTCTACAACTCTGTACCCACTAGTTTATCCCTTAACTCGTTTGATCAACATTCACTTCACACACACACAAGTACACAAAATGAAACTGTCCCCCAATACTTTTATATACGTGTATAATGTATTCCTGACGTGGCACGACGTGATGCCATTATCAATACAAGCGCAAAGGATAAAATGAAAGTGTCCTGATGAATCAGAGCTGGTCAGTTTAGTCTAATTGCCCACACCTATAAACAATAAAGTTGATCAATCTTAAGCAACAACACATGACCAGGATGTGAGGGGATCGCATTAACATATTTTCACACATATATCATATCTGTATTATTTTATAGAATTCTTTTGAATATTGCATAATTTGCAATACTTCTAACCCTGTAACTTTTATGAATTTATCAGAGACACTAAATATACAACTGAGTGGAATAAAGTATAAACAAAATGAGGTGCACTAGTAACAACGTAAGTCAGTGTCATTACCAGTCTCTTTAGAATGCACACACACACAAAAATAGTTTATTTCTGGGTTTTACTTGAGGGCCTTGAACATGTTTATATGTTACCAGAATTATTACCTCCCCCACCCCTTTATTCCACCTTTCTTTCGATATTGTTCTGCGTCATTCTAATGATACAGGTCAAAGGTCAAATCTGCACTTGGCTTACATCAATTCCAACTTAATGCATTTCCCGACTGGATGATGTTTTTGCGAGTAATCTTCTCCTGGAATGTTCTAATCCTATCAGTGGGGCAGCGATCAACACGCAAACAGAATTTCTTTTCTGTGTCGTTCTCAATTCTTAGCATCTCTTTGTTTATATTCACTCTAGCCCGGGGTCTGAAGAGGCTTCTTGAATATCAAGGGATTGTACTTACCACGCCGTAGTCATCATTGACTGTGTATTGTTCTCTGTATGACTTTAATACCTCATTTGGTATTGTCATAATGTCAGTTGAGTACTAACTAAATATCTTTCATCACACTCAATTTGTTGTCCAACTTGTAGTCGCGTATATCCACTCTAATTAGCGCAACACAACATGTATTAAAATTCACTGATTCAAGTCTGACTTAGCATATGCATATTTATTAATATAAGATAACAATTTATAATATACTGGCAACTTCAGCCATTAATAAACACTTGTTATGTTTCATATCAATCCATTTAGAAATCAAATGGAATATACATAAATAAATTACACAATTAGGCTTTTCATTTGGGTTGTCAATCGACTACGCTTTTCATTTGGGTTGTCAAGTGTCTACGCTTTTCAAATGGGTTGCCTAATGAATATGCTTTTCTTCTATGAAGTCATTGATTGACCAAGCATTCATTTGAGGAGTCATTTATTGCTACGAGAATCTCAATGTTTACTCAATATTTGGTGTGCATCATATCTGAACTATCTCATACTGCAATAATAGAAACAGACTGAATAGTCCATTCAAAGCACTATCTGACTCCACCGTCCAAATACAAAATACCATTAACAGTATTCCACTGAACAAGCCACACGGTGGCAAAAGCGCAACGACAGAACGAAAAAAAAAACGATACCCAGAATAAACAAACACCCACACGCGCACAATCTATTAAGTTAATACAATGGGATAAAAGGCATTTTCGCCCCACACCCCTACTCCCCTTCCCCCCGCATTTGTCATAGTGTTTATACAGTGGGTGAGTAGTGAGTCCGCTTATAGTTGCTGCTGGCTCTTAAGGATCCGGACGTAGTGTCGCGCACGTACTGCGGTCAATTTTTTTTTGTTTTGTATTTAGCTTCGTTGTTCTTTTTTTTTCTGACTCTTCTGGAGGCCAACGGATGTCCAATTTATGACATTGTTTCTCTCTCTTTCTGTCTCTCTCTTTCTCTGCCTCTCTTTCCCTCGTTCTCTTCTTTCTCCTTCTCTCTCTTTCTCTCTTTCTCTCTCTCTTTCTCTCTTTCTCTCTCTTTCTCTCTCTCTTTCTCTCTATCTTTATCTGTTTCTATCTCTCTGTTTCTCTCTCTCTTTCTCTCTATCTTTATCTGTTTCTATCTCTCTGTTTCTCTCTCTCTTTCTCTCTATCTTTATCTGTTTCTATCTCTCTGTTTCTCTCTCAGTTTCTCTCTCTCTCTCTTTCTCTTTCTTTCTCTCTCTCTCTCTTTCTCTCTCTCTTTTTCTCTCCGTAAATATACACAGGAAGGAAAGATTTACAACTACAAAATGGATGAACTAATTGCACTCTACTATTAAGGGTGGGGCGAGTGGGGGGGGGGGGGGGCTGCCTGATTGAGGGGGAGGGTTTAGGGCCCAAATTGTTGGAAGCGGACAGTTAGAGAATAAATCTGCTTTCTTTATTGTGTCTGCTTTCATTGCATTCAGTGACACAATAAGGCCTGATTCCAATAATTACTTGTCTCTTTGTCCTAGCGTACATGTTTGGATCGCTTTGATTTCCCCTGTTAACGCCCTTTGTCTCTCCCTCTCCCCCTCCCCATTCCTACATTGAAGTAATAAGGATAATAGGAGATGGCTGCTGAACATGAAACTCTGAACGCTACATTTTACTAGAGAAAAAACAGTGATTCAAAGAAGCTTTTACATTTTGAGAACCACTCCATTTAAACAAGCAAAATATTTAAAAAAAAAAAAAGCTTATCTAAAGTGGAAGAACTCTGTCCCTAACATAAAATGTACTAATAATGTATGAATCGTTTCCCTTACTCAATATCAAACAAAATAATTAATAACCAATAATCAATTAACTAATTTAGTGTTTTTGTTAATGAATTTATGTTTTGTTAGGTACAATAAATAATTGTAATAATAATATATAATAAATAATAAAAATAATTTAAAGTATCAACTTGATCGGAGAATGCGTGAAGGACAAACATCGTTAGCAACTCTTTAAGGGGACTAAACCCAACTAATTTAGCCATATATGTGAATACTGAAGTCTTAGTTTCCCCTGTTGCTATTAAACAAAATGATAATAATTATAATAATAATAATCAGGCTTGTCCTCGAGTCAGAAGATTAGTGAGGAATGCAGTATTTCCAGTGGCT
Organism: Biomphalaria pfeifferi; assembly: GCA_030265305.1. NCBI lineage: Eukaryota > Metazoa > Mollusca > Gastropoda > Planorbidae > Biomphalaria > Biomphalaria pfeifferi. The sequence continues at coordinate 3,369,361 of JASAOG010000053.1, read as the reverse complement.
GCGCAACCCCAGCTATGACCTACATATTTTGCCACACCCAGTGAAAGCATAACCATTGTCCACAGGTGGTCGATTTAGATCTTCTTTTCGCCTTCTGTGTCTGTCCTCGGCAGCAGATTTTCTTTTGGTTTCAAATGTGTATCCCGCGGCCTTTGTGAGTGACCACCAGCTGTCTCGTTTATATTAGTTTTAAAACATGAACCATGTGATTTAAGCTAGAGTTAATATACTAGCAGCTTGTATTAATTAAATGTAAGGAACTGTTCTGCATCAGGTTTAATCTCATTGGTGTTCAGCCCTAAGTGTACGAGGGGACACTACTGTTGCCAGATCGCCACCTTGTTTTCCGTGTACGTTCATAAATCATTGTTAGAATTAATAGGCTGTTATTATAATGAATGGAGCGAAGCAGGACGTTTTGGCGACGTCGTTTTCGGCGCGAAATACATTATGTACGTTTATTGTATTATTTCTTTTAAAAGAATGATTCATATGTTTTGCAAGTGTGTTTGTGTTAAGACATATTTTTCACGTACTAAATGTAAATGTGTGTTTGTTTTTCACATCATTTTCTTTAATAAACATTTTGGCTTGTGTATGTGTGTTTATTAAGAGGCACACTTTTTTTTTCAAAAAAGTTTTTAAAGATACTAATTTAAAATTAAAAACAAAATGAAAGGATGATAGAATAAAAATGGATGCAATTATTTGTTTACACTAACATTGGTTTATTTAATGACTGTATGGTATCTCCAGCTATACATATCAAACACTTGCTAATAATAAGTACAAATATAATACATGTACCATGTTTCTCAAAATACTTGACGTTAAGTATACATAGACACCATGGTTATTTGCTTAAGTCGCTGGAATTCAAAGGTTCATTAAAAAGTTGTGTGCAAGTCCCTTGAGGTATTCAATAATGTTCCTCTGTTGATATGTTTGTACAATTACATTGATTCTTTTGTGTGTGCCAATATACTTTTTTCGTTTAGAAGGCGGCTGGTCTCCCCGGATATATTGTTTATAAATAAGGTCACGGCCTTTCTGGACAGCTCGTATTCCATCAATGAATTTCCATTTGGTTGGGTGGCTCATTCCAAACTCGGCTTGTAGTCGCCGATGTGCTGCTTCCGCAAAATCGTTTGTTCGATTATCCCCATTTAGTGTTCTCTGATAGACAGACCTGGTCTCGTCTTCATTTGTTAAACTCTACCTGCATCAATGCGAGATGTGTCACTCAAATCACCCCTACCAAATTTCTCAAAATATAAATTTTCAAAGTATCTTAGTGTCGTGAATTTGTTTCTATCTATTGTCGCCCATAGTGTTTGTTTATATTTGTGGATTCACGTAAGAGTTTGTACTGACCACATTCCGAGTCTTGATCTTTACTATGTGTGGAGTTATTGTCATCATTCAGCGTAATAGAGCTTTAGATGTTAACATGGTTTTTGTTATATTAAAGTGTGACACTTAGCTAGTTCGTATATTACACAAAGAAATCCAAAAATGTCATCCAATGTGATTAGCAGAACTCACATATAGCATGTCATTACCATTCAGGAATCTATAGTCATGAAATAAGCAGAACCTTTAAAATAAAAAAAAAACAACAATTCACTGAACCGTGTTAGAATTCATACTATACATACAATATTATGGTAGAGTGAAATAAACATTGTTATAAAAGCTACATGCTTATTAAGTTATCGTCAAATGATATCTCGCGCCAAAACGGCAGGGCCAAAACGGCGTCGCCAAAAGGGCGTCGCCAAAACGTCACGGAATGGAGTGGGAGGACGAGAGAGAGAGAGAGAGTTTGGTTTAGAAAACATTTATATGTTGTACAGAAAAATAAGGAAAGGGTAACAATGACAATTAGGTCTAGTGCAGGGGTCGGCAACCTGCGGCTCGCGAGCCACATTTGGCTCTTTGGATGTTAAGCTGCGGCTCTTTAGTTCCATGTGCAAATAGTATTTATTTTATTAAAAAAAACAACTTGTAAAATTGTTCTGATTCGATTCTATCTCTCAGCCACCTGTACTCGCTTTTCAGCGCACCCCTTTCCATGTCTTGAAATGTAACATATTTGCAGGTGGAAGATATTCAATTGTCTGCTGCCTTAGCACTTATTTCTTACGACATAAAAGACATGGCACAAGTTGGCCTTTTTTGTCAGGTATATGTCTTCCCAAGTTCCAAAAGTAGAAGGCCAGAAAAATGTTCGATCTAGTTACTGTAAAATGATGGAAGTAGAATTAGATTATAGTTTGTATCAATTTTTTTTTAAGTTTTACACCTAGAAGCCTGCATGCGAAAATAAAAAATGACGCCCCTTACTTTTGTTTCTTATATTTCAGAGTCTCTTATTGTTGTATATAGATGCATATGTAAAGGTGCAATTGTTAAAACTTACTACTAATAATTTAATTCGTGTAAATATTGATCACTGTTTTCACAGCATAAATGTCTCATAAAATCAAATTTTCAATATCATTTGGGACAAAACCAACAAACAAAACTTTTCAAATTCTTTTAAGTAAAAGCAAGACTTTCAAACATTTCCTCTTTAGCTTCATTGCTGGCACTAGTAGTCTTTCTTGTAACATTGTACATATTGAGTAACTTTAACAATGTAATTTAGAAAATGACCGTTCACTGTTAGCCACTGATACTAATATAGTTAGAAAAATTCGAAGTACAATTTATCTTCATATATCTCTTAGTCTGTTAAGCCGTTGGGGCACCACACAAGAGCTGTTGACCTTCATTCTCCATTTCTCTCTGTCTTTTACATTGGGTAGAATTTCTTTCAATAACAGGCCCGTCCATTTTTTATGTTGTCTTCCATCGCTTTCTATGTCTGCCTCATCTTCTTTTTCCTGGTACTGTTCCCTGAAGGATGGTCCTTGCAAGCCCTGAGAACCTTGTGATATGGCCGTAGAGTTTGCTTTTTTAACAGTAGTTAGCACGTCATCGTGGGGTTCAATTACTGTATTAATCCTGTTTCTAATCTCTTTATTTGTGGTGCGGTCTCCTAAGTAATACCTAGGATCTTTTCCGGACATCTCAATTCCATTGCTAGGATTTGAATATAATATGCCGCGGAATTCTTGTCTATGTGCATCATTGAAGCAATTAATTCTTCTGGTGTCCCTGCAAGACCACCTATGTCGTCCGCAATACGCAACTTAATAATTCTTCTTCCTCAAATGCTTACAGAACCTTCTTAGCCATCGGGAGCTTCTTATATTATTTCTTTTATCTGACAACACAAGACGCAATAAAAAAAAAAGAACCGTTTAGTTAATTAATTATCGGTAATTAGTAATTTTGTTTGGTATATCAAACAAGGGAAAGAATTTATACTTGACTGAATGGTGTTATAAGCTGATTTAGTCCCCTTTATACATCGTCGTCTGAGTCTTAGTGAACACAACATGAAAAATAGGACGATGCTATAGAAATAATAAACAACTAGACAATCTTCCATGTTCCTAGACTCTCCACTAGCAGAGTGATTACCATGTTGGCTTGAGAAAGCCTGAGCCATGGGTTCAAATTCTGGTCGTTCCACCATTTTTAAAATTTTTTATAAATTATTTTTAATTGTTAGTTTAGATCTATTACAAATTTTACCCGACTGAACCAAACTAATTGATACAATTACGCTTAATATAAGCTTTGTTTTTCAAAATTAGTATTTATGTTTTTCGTGTTTACATTTAGCGTTTGCCGTTGTGTGCATTGTAGTACTTTTAAATGAATTACAATAGTTAAAGAAAGCAAGATAGCAATCTTTGTAGAGTTATAGAAATCCCTTTCTGAGACTAGACTCTTAAAATACACCACACCGCCGCATTCTACACAGTCTAGAATCTAGAACAAAGCAAATGATAAAATGTATGCTCTAGATGTATGCGAGACATGTTCTGGGCCTCTGACAGTCAACGAAGTTACCGAGAAATCAGCTGGCCTTGAGGGCCTTTAGTTTAAAATGTTTATAAATTATATTTCAGAGCTGTCAAACATTTTTGTATGTTATGGCCTCACACAGTAGAGGTAAAAGAAAAGAAAAATTGCGATGGTTTCCCTTGGGTGCTCGGCCTTCGGACTAGCTCCCTGAGCTCACAATGACACAAGTGTTTCAGAACCAGAAGTCTGATAACAATGAATTTGTGTATGTTTGGAGCCATAGCTGCACAAGACCTCAATATTATAAGAAAAAAAACAGCCCCTCCCCCCAACTGTCCCTTTAGGGTTATATACATAACACAGAGGAACAATATACAAAAGTGATTGGGTCTTTCAAATGCACGGTCATAACTGATTGCTTTAAAATGTTTATTTCAATGATACGATGACGGTAAATTATACTTTTTAAACTTGTGCACGGATATCCGATAAAAAACTATAAAGTATATCTCGGTGACACCCAAAAGAAACAAATGTACTTTTGCAATAGAAAAAAATATTTTTAAAAAATTCAGTGGCTTGGATGAGCTTGACTTAATGATGTGTCGAGGTCAGAGATACGACAATGAAGTTCTAGTTATTTTTAATGGATATGTAAACTATTCACTCAGTTTATGTGGTCAACATTCTTTTTCAGAAAATAACTTAGTTTTTTGGAATGATTGAAATATTTAAAAAATTGATATTTGTATAGAAATACCAAGAGTGAGAAGAGATCTAGTGGCAGCAAAATGTTAATCTCGAAGAAGCTAAAAATTGGACATTGAAGTTTGTTTGCCATTCAAAGCCTTCGTTTCCGTCTCTGACGTCTTGTGAAAGATGATTTTTAACATGCAAAATTAATGAAGTATAGGTACTACTTAAGATTGACAAGGGATTAAACATGACTTTCATATCTAGCAATTTGATATCTAGAAAGCGAAATATTTAAGGATATTACTTTGATGAAGCTGATAGGTTTTCAAGGAAACACTATTAGCAAGAGCATTTTATTAGTTCTTGTAGACTTAAAATGTTTTTAAAATATGTTTATGGACTAAAACATTTTTAAAGTTTACATGAATTAAAAAAAAAAATGCTTTAATCCATAAACCTATATTTTATTATGTTTCGTGCCTTTTCAGGCATTTAAAGAAAGTTTCAATTGTTTCAGAGATCATTACAACACGACAGTAGAAGTAGAATATTTTCCGTAAGAACCACCTGAAGGTCTAATATAGAGCACGTGTTGATGTTAAACTGCTTTTAATGTTCACATTCTTAAATTTTGATACATGTCAAAACTATTGATAAATTGTCATTTAACTAACTTTCAAAATAAAACCGACAATTATTTTACAGTTGTCTAACAATAAATGACTGTAAAGCATTAGCTCAAATTGATATGTTTAAACAAAAGAATAAACCAACGAGAAATTTGATTAGGCCGAGGGAGTGGGAGGATGAAACCATGAGCTGACCGCACCGAGTAAATCCCATCCTTGTGACGCCACCAGTGTTGCGTGACGAATGAAATTGCTCCATTTCTCTTTCTCTTTTTAACGGCCCACGCTTACTATTTATTACAACTCTGCCCCCGAACCCAGTCTGTGTCCTCCTCAAATGCAGTCATCCATACTTCCATTCATCCAACTGCTAATGTGGGCAGATCCCCCTCTCTCTCGACCAGCATTCCGAGCTGTACAGTGGTCATCAATTGGAGAGCCATCGGATTACTTTCCTGTCTCTCACGTTTCTTCACTCTCTCTAATTGTATTGATTGCAACATTCACTGCTTCAGTGGGGAGAGTCACATCTCTCTTGTGAACTCTCTCCCTCCCTCTCTCTCCCTCCCTCTCCCTCCCTCCCTCTCTCTCTTACACACACATACTTCTCTCTTTTTTTCTATCTCGCCTCGGTTCTCAATGTTTTGTGCTTGTTGCTTTGTAAATACATTGTTATCCCTTTATATAGAGTCTATTTTGTGTAAAGAGATTGTATAGAAGTTTGAGTCTTTGTATGACCAAATCTTGTACAACAGTTCTCAAACTGAGCAAAACCTGGTGCTGACTCTCTTATACTTCTTTTCTCTCTTTCTTTCTCTCACTTTGTTTTCCTCTTTGAATGACAGGCCGTCCATTCTTTTATGTTATTTTTCCATCGATTTCTCAGTTTGCCTTCTCTTCTTTTTCCTGGTACTGTTCCCTGAAATATGATCTTTGCGAGCCCTGAGAACCTTGTGATATTACCAGTTATAGTTTCCGTTTTTTTGACAGTGGTTAGCAGGTCGTTAAGTACAATAGCTATATACTGGAGTGTAGACATGTCTCGTCGCTATGCGGTCTTCGTATACAATTGACACATGTAAATGTATATTGGTTGTATACTATAAGAGATGTATATATGATATGTTACATTGCAAGGGCAACAACCTGTGCACAGATGCCTTTATGTTGGCTTATCACTTCACTTGGTAAAATAGTCTTTTATAACCATACTTCTAAGCAATAGAAAAATTTATCTACATCTACCAAGAACATAAAATTTCATTGTAGAATATACGAGATAAAATTTGCCTAATTTATTGACTTTGGAATGCCACTGAGTGGTGGACGTTATGTGTGACGCTTGATGTTCTACTTCTAACATGAAGAGAATGTTATTTTTAGATATAAAAGAAAAACAAGAAAATATAAATAAAAAAACACTTTAAAAAAAGCACAAAGCTTATATTGAAGCGTATTTGTATCAATTAATTTGGATCAGTCATGCAAGTAAATTTCCAATAGATTTAGACTAACAATAAAAAAGCATATTTAATATATATCTATATAGGGCGCAGGTTCTCGCCACAGAGATCGGTTACAAGCGACATCAACAGCTTCTTCCCAGCTAGTGCCCAACAGGGAATGGCTTGTTATGATTTCTTATGTAATACTTCCATTTTTAAATGTATTTTATAACTCTGAGCGTCCATTCTATAAACTCTAAGAAACTGACTGTAATATACTAAATCAATTCATAACCTTAGAAACCAGGCTTTATTTCAATAAAACACGACTGATACACAATAACACAGTACAGACTGGTCACGATTCACGGACAACGATAATGCGAACACGATTACAAATACTAGCACGATTACAAGCACGGGTAACACACAAGTTCATTTAACGTCATCACTCCACTGAGTAATGTAATTTTGATGAAGCTAGAAACGCACAAATCCTACTGAAACCAGGGATTCACGCTTCATTAAGTTTTCTCTTTCAACTAAGTTTTTTTAACATAAACAAAACTTTCAATTTCCGCCTGACCGATGTCCCCCGAAGATTAATAGATGAAACCCTTTGACCTGGAAGGTAAAAATAGTCTCACGTTAATTCAGTGATTAAATTATACATTGTATCGCTGAATTGTATTGGCAGGAACTTAAGAAAAAAACGGCAAATTAAAGTGGCATTACGCAACACCTCATTTAGCTAACAACAGAAAAACGAAATCAAAGACACATACACACACTGGCGGATCCAGAACTTTGGAGTGGGGGGGGGGGGCGATTTTTTTCCAAACCCTAACCCTAACGCCCAGTAAACCCTAACCCTATGCATAAACGTGAGTACAGCATAAATATATATATATATATGAGAAATAAAAAAGCAGTGTTTCTCAACTTTCTGCGAAGAAAAAACCCAGACATGTTGAACCCTTTCTCTTGATAGTTCGGGGGTCTGGGGGAGTGCTGTACGCCAAAATCGTTTTTTTTGCATTCGTCACTGTAGAAACGCTTTCTACTGACATTTACATCTCATTATTAATCAGTGGGGTTCGGGACAAGGCCCCGACGCCAAAAGCGTTTTCTTGCATTTTTCACTGCTGAAACGCATTCTCCTGACATCTACAGTTCATTATTTATCCTATTAAAAATGACCTTTTCAATAATGTTTTACTTGAAAAAATATTCTAATATGAATTAGAAAGGCCCTTACTACATTGCAAATAAAACAATTTGAAGGTACCCCACATATTGAGATTTAGGCTTTGAAGATCGCCGACGAAAAAAAAAAATTTGAATAATAATTATTTTTTTAAGTTCATTTGTAAGTGATACATTTTGTTTTGTTACAGAACTGTAATTCAAAGCTCTAACGAAAAGTTTCGGAAGTGGGAGGAAAAAATGAAGTGGACCAATTAGACTCTACTCTAAATTTGTTTGCATTTTTAGGATTGAAGCATAAATTATGAGCTATATTCCCAAATTTATTTAACTAGTAAAATAGCAGATTGAGTAAAGGTTGGAAAAAGGTGACCAGGAAAAGAATATTTAGGTTCAGAACTCATCTCAATTGTTACTCTTATTCTGAAAAATTTCTTATGAATTCTAAATTTTCCAAAGCAAAGTCTTTCTTTAAAAAATTATGATAAATTTATGTGAAATTACATAAACTCTGTCGCCATATTTGACTATTTTATTTTAAAACATCATGTTTTCGGGGAGGGGAGGGGCGGTAGAATGAAAACGATTAATCCTCGCTCCTTTTTATAATTTCTGCTAATGATTGCATTTGGCATTAAAGAATAGGGGTGGGGCGACTCGATATAAGAATTTATTTTATAGCACATATAAAGTATATTAGTGACAGATTTTTTAAAATAATTTTGTAATTTCTTAACTATAATTCAAAAAGAAAAAGCATTGGTTTGTCCGATGGGCGGAAGGCGATTGCATGTATCGCCCCTCCCACCTAGTACAACTACTAATGATAAAATTTGAGATTAGAATGTGTGTCCGACATAATATACAAATGGGTTCACATATCAATACGTAGCTTATATTATATAGATATTCAACTAATTTTGTTCACAAAATATGATTTCCCCATAAAAGTAGGACCCCCCCCACACACACACTCAAAGGGTTTAGGTGGGAATGGCTGTAGATGTATTCCCCCCCCCCTCCACCCAATCGGAAAACAGGGGAACGACAGAATATAAAGATCGGTGTTTTAATACTAATAACACGTTTTAATCATATAGATATTTAATTGATTCTGTTAGCAAGCTGTCATTTCTACAAATTAATTGGACCGCCCCCCACTCGAAATTTTATGGGGTGGGGGGGGGGGGCGGGATTGATACCATCGCCCCCTCCCGACCCCACCAAATCGGCCAAAATGCCTGGGGGGGGGCAAAATAATCTAAAAATATGTTGAAATATAAATAATTAGCATATATTATTAACATAAGTAATAAATTCGTATACAAATTGTGTGAATTCTATACTAAAATTCGTCCGCCCCCCACCTTCGGGGGGGGGGGGGATCGGCCGAGTGGGGGGGGGGGCAATCGCCCCTACCGCCCGCCCTGGATCCGCCAGTGCATACCCACTAAACACATTGGCAACTTGATGGGAAGACAACATAAAATAGTACCAACGCATAACACATCAGGACATGAGCTCAGTGCTCAAATAGTTTAACAAATGAGCTCTTTAATACATTGGCTTTTCAACACATAAGCATATCAACGATTTGCACATTCACACATCCACATTAGTACTTTAATTCATAAGCAAGTCAACACAATAGCACATCCACATTAGCACTTTAAAAAAATTAACACTTCACCCCATTAGCACATCAGCCGTTAAGCACATTAGCACATCAAACACGTTAGCACCTCAAGAAAATAAAACATAAACATTTTATCACTTCAACACATTAACTCTTTAGGAAAATGTAAGTTAACACATTAGTACAATAAGGTGGTAACCAAGGAGGCAGTGCTGCGAAGAGCCGGGTGCTAGGACATCCGCGCTGTTATTAGTAGAAGACAGCAGACTCCTTAGCTGCCTTGGCCCTTGGTCATGTACATAGAATACCACAAGGTCGACTTCCACAAGACATTCTGTATAGTGATCTAACAGAAGGCAAGAGAGCCGCTGGTCGTCCACTTTATGGTATACGGATGTATGCAAATTAGACATGAAGCTCTTCAAAATTGACACTAGCAGCTGGGAAAAAAGTGGCACTGGATAGATCTAGGTGGATAGCGAGCATAAAGGAAGGGTCTCAGATTGCAGATGCCATATACAGCAGAAGCAGAAAGATTAGGGAATGTGCAACAGCGCCTGGTTGATAAGAAAAAATCACAAGCTTTAGAGAAAGTTTACACGGAGTTTTTCACTCATAAATTGACTGGCTGAGTAGTTAAGCGCTCGGCTTCCGAACCTGGGGTACTGGGTTCGAATCTTGGTGAAGATCTGGATTTTGAATTTCGAGATTTTTAGAGTCCACCCAACTCTAATGTGTACCAGACAGTCCTGATTTTAGTTGGGGAAAGTAAAGGCGGTTGGTCGTTGTGCTGGCCACATGACACCCTGGTCGTTAACTATTGGCCATAGAAACAGATGCCCTTCACATCATCTGTCCTATAGATCGCAAGGTCTGGAAGGGAAACTTGACTATAATGGTGTTCTATCATCTTGTTCTGACGTGCTGTGCTATTCACATTTCTCGACCATCATTAAACAACGTGGCTCAATAATAACATTGATTTTGTTGCTGGTCATATAACATATGATGAAAAATTAAACCCAGGCTCGTTTGAATTCAGAAGTTCTCAACAAGATGTTACTGAGCTCTGGGTGGCGGGAGAAATGTAAACATCTAGAATTCTCCTACCTCTTCTCTTATAGTTTTCTACTTTTCCCGGTAATTATTTCCTAATTCTTTTAATCAATCTTAGCTAGAAACAATTTGAAGTAAAAAAGTGGGTACCTCAAACTTTTACTATTTTAGAACCTCTGCTCTCATCCTAACAAACTTTATTTATTATTTTGTCCATTTCAAATAATGTCTTAATGTTTTTTTTCCCTGCTTTCCAACCTGACAATGGTCATTAGCTGAGATATAAAAATTGTAGATCTAATTTTATATTTCGTATGACCTGTAAAATTCTGTTTCTTTGAATCTCTAGCACGTGACGTGAGGGAATAGGAGTGTCACAAGGGAGGGCAGTAAGTGCTATACTCCCTTTGGATTACTCAATCATGGTTTGTAGCTCCAAACATCTAGTACAACTAAACAGGCGTAGGCGGTCGTTGGTTTGTGGCTCCAAACATCTAGTACAACTAAACAGGCGTAAACGGTCGTTGGTTTGTAGCTCCAAACATCTAGTACAACTAAACAGGCGTAGGCGGTCGTTGGTTTGTAGCTCCAAACATCTAATACTATTAAACAGGCGTAGGCGGCAGGGCCGGTCCTAACAATTGCTGGGCCCTATGCGAAACTGTTTGCGCGGGGCCAAGTCTGGGTCGGAATAAGGATAACAAGTGAAAATTAAGATTTAGTATTAGAAAAAAAATACGACTTTGCATTTTATTCATTCTTTACTATGTATAAAATTGCGAACCTTGCAACCTATGGCATAGTTATATGCCAGTAACTATAACAATAAATAAGGTGTTGGAACTTTCGGCGTAGGTAGAAGTCATCCAATTATTACATTTTATTACATGAAAGCTGACATTGCCTTCTTCTTATCGCAAGTAGGATTGGCGTTTTCGTAATAAATGACACTCATAAATGACAACTTTGTCTATTTTTAAAAAGATCTTTATGAGTTTTTAGGAGATTTTAATAAATGCAGGACATTTCCAGGAATTTTTCGTATATAATTTACAAATTTAATAGTTACATATAGAATAATCGCGGGGCCTATGAAAGCGCGGGGCCCACTGCGAACGCATAGGTTGCAGTGGCCTAAGACCGGCCCTGGTAGGCGTTCGTTGGTTTGTAGCTCCAAACATCTAGTACAACCAAACAGGCGTAGGCATGAGATGGGCAAAATATACATGTCGCACCTGGGTCTGCGTGGTCTCGTGACATAATTGACTTTTCCTGAAACTTCGAAAACGAAGACACTGAATTTTTAGTTAAAATTAGCAATACGCTCTTTCTCCTATGACTGTGTGCAGATTGTTTTCGAATTCTCCCGTTCAAACATTAGATATGAGTTTGACATTATTCAGAACTTTTAGAATCACTTAGCTGTCTTGCAAACAATGTTAATCCAGTTAACCAGTTCTTGGGGATATTTCCTAATATTGTGCAATAAAGCGAAATGCGAAGAGATGTGCAATTAAACGGGTTATACTGGCCTAGACTCCGCCTACAGAGACATCAGACATTGGAGCGGTTGTCCTGTTTGTTTTGTAACGGTGATTTTGAACAGAAAACACATTGCTTTTGTTATTTACAGAATTAATAACTTCTAAGGCAACTGGTCAAAGTAGTATTAATTTTTTATATGGCTTCAGTGACCTTGCTGTGTCAACAATGAATGAATATTGCATAATAAGTAAAGCCCTGCCATTCTTTGCATTTTTTTTTAAACTTAGAAGGTGATCAAATAATCAGCAGTAGTGCCCCCAACAAACAATTGAGTTTTAAGAGTAGGACTTGTGTCGTGAAGACATTTTGAGAGATTGATTGAGGTGTGTGATTTATTGAATTAAGTGATTGAGGTGAGTGTTTGGGTGAAGCGATTGATTGAGTGAAGGGATTGATTGAGGTGTGTGATTGAGTGAGTGAGGTAAGTGATAGAGTAATGTGAGTGATTGAATCAAGTGAAAGATTGATTGAGTCAGTGAGTGATTTAGTCAGGTGAGTGATTGAGTAAGGTATGTGATTGAGGTGAGGGAGTACAGGATGTGTTACTTAAATGTCACTGTAACTTAAAACTCCCCCACACTTTTGATGTTTATTAAATTGCCTCTTCCAGCCATGACATATATTTGAGGCAGTAATACAATTAGAATGACAGGACACTGCGGCCACCTTCCGTTTATCGACGTCTTTGATTACCTTCTCTTTCTATCGGGTGAAGGTTGAATGTTATCTAAAAAAACAGGAAGATTGCCATTCTACGTGTTTTACTGGGTTTTACTTCGCCTTACTGGGTTTTACTTGGGTTTACTGGGTTTTCATAGGTTTTTCTTTCTTATTTAAGAGTGTATTACTATACAGGCACTGTGAGCATCATACTGATCCAATTCACCTTACGTTATAATTCCTATCCACACTGTTCTTGTCCAGACATATAAAGGAACATACAGGATCAACAAATCCATTTCATGAGACCGAGAAAACTCTTCTGTAGCAATCAAATTCACCCCACCCCCATACTTTAGGGTTTTCAATCTAGTCTAATGTTGTCTAGTTTAACAAAGTTATTCCCCCTAACTCAGAATATTTTCTCCTTTATCTCCCTTGTTTTGTGAACCTTTCTCTCTACCACGAGTTATCTCTCTTTGTTTCGTCTCTCTATACTAATGATGAGCCAACGTTTTCATGAGTGGACCGAACACTTTAAGGAAAACGTCTGGCGGGCCAAAATATACTATTTTTATTTCTTAAGTACAGAAATTTAGTATTATCTGTAATGATAAAAAAATTGATGTAATGATGTGTCTTGATAATGTTCGTTATAATTTGGTTCCAATTGAGCAAGCCTAAATCTATTTAATTACAGGGACTCTTTTACTTATAAAAAATTGCACAAAAGAGAATACAAACAACACAAAAGTCTGGCTTTTTTTTTTCGTTTCCCAGGTCAACGAGTTGTAGCCCTTGATACAGTCTGACGGAGTCAGGAACCAAAGAGTTTTTCTAACCTTCTGTTCTTGCCTGCTTTGCGAAAACTTGAAGTAATTGTGATGGAGCGGATTGCAGTTGTCTTCTTTATTTTTATTCTACTTGTCTTAGTCATCTTTGTTGAAAACAGTTCATTCAAACTTGACAGGATTATGCGTGTGTGTTTTTTATTATCTTTTTTTATAAGACTGTCCAAGGGCAGTTTGGACCAGCACGTTATTTGCATATGTCTGCAGATGTTGTGCCGTAGCACCATACAAAATTTGCTAAAATGTTCTGTTGTAATTTAAAACTGTTCAGTTTGTACAAGTAAAACAATCGCTTTGTGACATATATATTTCATTATTTTTTTTAAAATTGCTTACAGATACATGGAATGTGTATATTGTACCGATTCCCTGAGCATAAAATTTTACATTTGGGAAATTTAATTTCAACAAGCCCTTGTGGAACTCAAATTTAAAGACATATAGAAATAATTTTTAGAGAAGATTATTAGATTAAAGTCCAATGAACCCGAGATGCGAGTCTAGTTTCACTAGTTTACAATCCACATAATGGCATACTGAAAATACTATCTACATCTTTTTCAATAGCACTAAAGTCTTGAATGTCAAATTTGCCATTGAATCGCCCACAGTGATCTAGATCTACACAATTCCTAAACGGACCTTCTTTCTCAACCGTCAGTGAATTTTATCTGGTGAAATAAGACCAGCCTTTTTTTTTTTTTTTGTGCTAGTTTTTGGCAAATAGAAGTTGTTTAAAACTTTTACGGTGACTCCAAGGTATAGAGTCCAATGGAATTGTTCCCTTTCATCTTCAAATAATCATTTATATTAAGAAACAATAACACCGGACAAAGATTCATTTTGCTTGAGCAAATCAACTGACGCACTCAGTAGTAGTCCTAAACAAAAATTCGATATTTTTCTCCACTATTTTAACTCTTTTTAGAAACTTGTGTAGATTACAAAAAATGTGACGGGCAGGTTTAAATCTTCTTGCGGGCCGTAGTTTACCCTTCACCGCTCTATCCTCCAACTTTCTGAGACAAACATCTAAACGTTACTTTCCTCTCACTACATGGGATAGAGAATAAGTAGGACATACAAGAATATAAAAAACAAAAAAACTGAACAGAGTGGGTCATAGCAGAGCCAGAAGGTGAATTCAGCAAAACTATGGAATAAAATACAATTAATATTAAATTAGTTTTATTACAAATTTTATTGCATTTTTTTAAAAATCCCTTTAATAAAAAAATTCTATTGTTAAGAGAATTAGCCGGAGGAAAAAAAAGGCTCAAATAGGGTTAATTAATTATTCCACGGGAGTTCACTATTTCAATATACAATGACTGTCTCTATAAAATCATTACTACTGTTTAAATATCTTCTTGAAATTCGATTTAAAAAAAACAAAACACACACACAAAAGGTTTATAGCATTGGAAACTTTTTGTTTGTTTGTTTTAATGTTTTTTCTTTCAAGACTACTTAAACACTTGAACGTATGGGTCAAAGAGAAAGTTTTAGATAATTTTGTCATGACTACATATTGTACATAATTGTTATGTGAACTGTTGAATGACACGACTATACAAGCTTGAATTTATCGTGAAAGTTAGTCACGTGTGGCTTTTATTGTTCATTTAAGACTTTTTAGTTCATAATGCAAAAGAAAATTAAGGTCAATATTTGTCATTATAACTTATGTAGGTGTCTAATAATGAGACCTCCAGTGTAAAGCAAATACCTTCAACGTATTCTAAAATGAAACCATTGAGCCCTGGCCTCCAAATTGTTCATTTACTTGACCACATCATTTCTTTTAAGCTCATGATTTAAAAATAATAATCATCTCATCTTTGCCTGTGGTCCCGTCTGGGCATACAACAAAAACCTACTTCTTGGAGGCATCTCGATTCTGTGCAAGTCTTTCCAAGTGTCACCACGTCTTGCCTGTCTGGGATCTGCTTCCTAATCTCGCCATGTATTTCTTGGCTGTCCCCTCTTCCTCTTACCTTGGGGGTTTCCACGTGAGCACTTGTCATGTGATGCTTGATGCAGCCTTGCGAATGGTTTGGCCTATCCATCTCCAGCGTCTCTGAAGAATACTGTCTACAATGAAAAAATGATACTTGTGCTTCTTAATTATTTTAGACACACCTTAAAACTCATAAACCATACAGTTAAAAAGTGTTATTTTGTAACACTATAAAACCATTTCTACCAAGTTAACCAAAGACGTGTTCTACATTTCAGTCACATTAGTATGATGTCCAAACATCACTGCACTGACCACGATGGATGACATCCGAACAGAAGTGGCCACAGGCAAGTACACAGATGATGAAAACAGCGATGCTCTTTCCGAGTACCAAGGGATTATATTGTGGCCCAGAAGGTCAGTTACCATCAGATTTAGTTATCGAGAATGATATCTCATGTCTGGGCGTCGTGTGGATGATAGGTCGGAGGGGTGTGATTGAGTACTATCATTTACCCGAAGGGAAATTGTACTATTTGTCATTAAATTTAATATTAATTTACATTCTTTCGAATCAAATAAAATGTAAAAAAAGTGACCATTTTCAGATCTTGCGATCTCTAGTGCAGATGATGTCAAGGTCAATTCTATCTCTGGCTGACAATAAACGAGGATGCATGTTGTCAGTACAACTCATTTAGTGTAGGCTGGGTGAGCACAACTCATAACATGTACCCACCATAGTTGGGTGGACACTCGGGGCTTCCTAAAAATCTTGAAATTCAAAATCCCATGCTTCACCAAGATTCGAACCCGAGACCTCTTGGTTCGGTCTCAATCTCTTTCACACTCAGCTTTAACACTTTAAACCCCTCCGCCCCCCCCCCCCCCTCCCGTAACAAAATGTCATTATTGAGTCCTGAACACAAATTAGAACATGTATTTAAATGTATCAGTTAACAAAATTCTAGCTTTCGGAGTCGGGATGAGGTTAAGTAGAGTTGAGGGTTTACTTTCCAATTTGTTTAACGTGATTTAGGTTATTGTCTTCCTAATTCCTCAATCTGCAATAGTTTCACTCAATGTAGCGCTTGGTTCTAAATAGCAAAAATAAAACAGGATTACGTCATGTCTTGATATAGACAACGACTAGAGTCACATGTCAGCAACATTAAGTGACGTATACACAAAGTTGCTCACGATGATAACAATAGCCATCGTCAATGTCATTGCCAACGTAAATGTCAAAATGAAATGTCTATATCAATGCCAAGAACAATGTCAGTACCAACGCCAATGTCGATGTCTATATAAATGTCATTGTCAATACCAATGTCAATGACTATGTCAATGACAATTTAAAGGTCAATATGTCAGAACCAATGTCAATGCAAGCGTTTATCAATACCAATGCCAATGTCAATACCAATGTCAGTCCCAATGTCAATGTCAATATTAATCTCAATATCAATGCTCGTGCCAATGTTCATGTCAATATTAATGTCAATGTCAATATTAATGTCAATGTCAATATTAATCTTAATGTCAATATTATTGCCAATGACAATAGCACAGTGCTCATTCCACCCAGGGAGACTGGTCTCATTATGTTTTCTTATAATTTTGTATCGCAGAGTGTCCTGACATTTACAGACAGAATAATATTTCTCACTCCCTCCCCCCCCCCGTCCACATCATTGATTGCGTGTTGTGTTGTCGCCCTTATGCCGTGTGCTTCATTACGCACGTGCGTGCGTATATCTGACCCCGAATATAGTCAACAGTTTCATATCGACTAAGCAGTTAATTCTGTAATGGTAAAGTAGCATTGGCATGTTTTAAAAGTGCATAAAAGAGTGTACACTAAAGGGACATCAGAACGTTAGAAACTATATTTGAGCAGTTCACGAGATGTTATTGTTCTCCCCTTACATGTGGCGTCATGATGGGGAGTTCCAGTGGTAAAGCGCTTATGGCGTATACCAGATTTGTAGATTTTATTTGTTCAAATTTTAAGACTTTTCTAAATCTACCCAGTTAGAACGATGCTTGCCTTTTTTTGTTTTCGGTGAAAGTTAACACGGTCATTGTACTTCCACATGTTATCCTTGGTGTCTGTTTGTCACATAAACAAGTGAAGTTTACAGGACATGGGGATTTGTCTACAAGATATTAAAGATATAAGATGTTTTCATAGTGCCAGATTTAGACTTGCAAGGGCCCTAAGATCTTTGAGATATGGGGGTCCTTTTAAAGCCCTTCATAAATCAAGATATATATCAGTGCTAATTATTTCTTTAAAGGGGTGGGGCGGCCCTAAGCTATGGCTTGTGTTAGGGGGTGCCCTAAGATATGGCTTGTTTTTTTTTGGGGGGGGGGGGGTGGCCAGAAACAAGAGTCATGTCCCTTTCAATAGCCTCTCCAGCTACAGAAACAAGAGTCATGTCCCTTTCAATAGCCTCTCCAGCTACAGAAACAAGAGTCATGTCCCTTTCAATAGCCTCTCCAGCTACAGAAACAAGAGTCATGTCCCTTTCAATAGCCTCTCCAGCTACAGAAACAAGAGTCATGTCCCTTTCAATAGCCTCTCCAGCTACAGAAACAAGAGTCATGTCCCTTTCAATAGCCTCTCCAGCTACAGAAACAAGAGTCATGTCCCTTCTTTTACCTATGAAAATCGATTATCATTGCTTTGTTTTTTTTTTACATTTAATAATAAAATTATCTTTACAGTATTTTTCAATGTGTTCTATTTCTTTGAAATACTCATTTATCCGTACCCTCGAAACAATTGCCCACAGTTCACAATGAGGTCAAATGATTTTAATTCCATTTTGAGAGGGGGGGGGGGGGGCAATTAGGTGACCCGCGGTAATTGTATCAAATATGAATATGCTCTTGATTAAAAACAAAATTGAGTCACCGCTGAATTTGGAGCGTATGAAGAATTTTTATATATCTTATTTTTATCCATTATTCTAAGGTTCAGTCTGGCATGAGTGAAAATTGCGCATTACATATGTTCGCCTTGAGTGCCACTAGGATAAAAAGAAATTGGTTGGATATATTTGATTAAAGCTTGAGGAATTCTAAATATAAACAATGCCTTGACATCCTAAATCATCATTGATGTTTGCATATAATCTTTCCTACGGACTAAGTATAAAAAAAATAGAAACAAACAAAATCTAAAAATATTTCTCTAAAAAAAATATTTATATTGGGTGAAAGGGAGTGAACCTACTATTGTTCCAATATCTCTCAATATTGCAAGGTTTATGTCCCCTTTGCTAAATAATACAATCTGGAACGTAGCAATTGTTTATCTAATTGGTTAACAGTTTTTTATTTTGATTCATGTGTTGTCTTAGACAATTTATAATTGTGTAAGGGTTCAACTTGATACGAGAATGGGAAATGGGGGAAAAAGAAATTTAAAAATTCACCCAGACAGACGAAGTCATTTCTCTTCAAATAGAATAAAGGAACAAAACTGCAAATATATTCCGATTTCAAAAAGAAATGTAGAGACTGTACTGCATTTGATTATTCACACTTTGGATTCATGACTTTCTTGTCACACGCGTGAGGTTGCCTGAGTGACTCTTTGGTGACAATTTGAAACGGAATTACGCTGGAGGATCATTTGAGACAATTCTCTACTGACAAAATAGATAAAAATTTGAAAAACTTTCGAACATTCAAAGATAAAGTTTAGAATAGTCCCACAAAATCTCTCTTCAACATCATATAGAGAAGTTGATGGTTTGTGAGAGTCTTGCAATATCTCTTTCATCATCATTATCTCTTTACTTTTAGCCAAATACGGGAAACACTAGAGGAGAAAACATTATACCAGCCGTTGAGTTCTTTTAATAACTGTTTTACACAAACCTACATCTTATATTACTAAAAGAACTTCTTTTAGCAAAATACAGTTCAGGATCACATCGGAGCTATTAGTTATAACATTAAAAGCTTCTAGTGTAATTCTTTGCAAACGACATACTCAGATTGGGATCAGGCTCTTGCAGAAAGTGGCAATGTGTGCCGCAAACTTACTAATGTCGCCGGCTTCTGATTTTTCCTCAGAGTTGACTCCTGAAGCCTTTTCCGCTTTTGGATATAGCTGCAAGGCAGCAGAGGTGCAAATTCAGAGTAAGTTACCAGCCATGGCTAATGAGCCCCTCCTGTCCGAAGTTTACTGGTTTAGGCGCCTGTTTCTGGGTCTTCGCCCCTTCTGAAAACAATTACGCGGACTCAATATTTGAGCCACACGTGATAGATCAAGAAATACACGAGAAACTGCTCTTTGGGAAAAAAATTAGAGTGATAATTAATTTAAGGCTATTTAATGAATTAATATTTAATGTGTAAAGACGACTTCATAGAACCACAAAGTCCTATAAGAAACATAATATCCGTAGCAACGAATGATCAAACAAACAAAAAACAAAACATTTCCACTGTGTTTGGTGATTCCAGGAATAAATATTAATTATTTTAAGTGGTTTAAATTTGAATTTATATCAATAAAAAAGATAGATCTCTATAACTTAAAATGCCGTTTTAAATTACTTTTCACTCTTCGACTCATTAATGTTAGAATTTAGTGTTTTTTTTAATGCAAAAATGCAATCAGGGGGTCTACCGAAAACCAGAAAAGATGGCAAGGGGTCTACGAGACAAAAAAGTTTGGGAACCACTGACCTAGATAGATAGATAGATTTTCTAATAGAAACTATTGTTTTGTAAAGGGCCAATCTCTCATTCAAAGCCTCAACAAAATAAAACTTTTCCCTTAAAAGAAAAAGAAAAAACTTTTCCTTTTGGTTAAGTGTTATGGTTTCTATAAATTTGACTCAGGGGCTGACTGGGTATCGTAATTGGCTCTGGCATCACCGTACGATTCGGCCCACAATTTGATTGCATATGATATGTATAAAACTGTACACATATATGAATATGTCTCTTTAATATAACTTCTGTCACTAATCTTTTCAATTACATTTCATTGAGCTCTGTCTCTATTAGTTTGTTGTTTTTTTACACTAATCTATTTTTTTTTCACTTAAGGGTTTTTTACATTCAGTACCTTTTAATAACCGAAATTGTGTGATACATAAGATATTTAATCATTTTCTACATATAGCACTCAAAGGTAAAATAATTCTTTATTATTTAACGACGTTAAATCTAACAAGCATATACAGACACACGTGTGGACAAATGCACACAAACTCACATAGACACACACACACACAGATAAAGACGACTTCTACTTGGTACTGTGGGGGCTATCACTTTCCATCTACCGTTGACGATTTTTGTGATACAGCCACATAAGTTCTGAATACGGACACACCCACGCAGACACACACACACAGACACATGGGTCATCCTAGACCAGGGCTCAATATCTTATAGAAGTAGAAATCTCTGCCAGTCGATTCCCCATTTCCGAGTTGTTTGGATCCTCCCTGGCCCGCATCTCTTGTTAGAATCTTGGACATTCAATACGCCTGGCTGGGGACATGGACATTGGCCAAGTAGTGAAAAGAAAAAAAACTAAAATTGGGGGGGGGGGGGGGGGGGGGGGGCGGAAGTGGTGAGTTGAATGTTTGCCACTACTCAATTCACAGTAGACTACTACTTATTACGTATGTAAGACTTGGGATCAGATCCTAGACTTCCAACTATCGAGTTCTTAGAATTTATTTCATTTCCTTACAAGATGAAGGCACACACACACACACACACACTCATGTGCCCATACCCCCCCCCCCCCCAGTTCTCTATGCACAACTTTTTCTTTTATCCCCCCTGCATTCACAGAGCAGCCTCTTTTTTCTTTTCTTTTTGCTTTTTTTAAATCCAATTCATTTTTTCAACGATGTTTTTCTTTTTCCGGTTCCGTTCTGGTTAATTCTTAGCGTTCAAAATCTCGTGTGTGTGCTCGCGCGCGTGTGTGTGTGTGTGTGTGTCTCTCTCTCAGATCATTTCGTTTCTTTCTTCTTTGTTTAGTTTTATGTATCTCCCATTTCCGGTCCAACTTTTCAATTTTTTTTATTTTGTCATACTACTGACGGCACGAAAAAGTTTTTTGGTGGTCCTCTGTTGAAGGGGAGGGGAAAGGTGTTCTTCAAAGATCTTTTCCTAATAGGAACACCATGAGTGGGATCTGGACAAGAGTGTTAGGAACGCGGAAACCCGAAATTTACTAAGGGGGGGGGGGGGGGCAAGTTATCCGGAAGGGCAAAATGTTGAAAGGCGCTGCTGAATATGATTGATAGATTGATAGATTTATAGATCAAGAATTACCTCATTTGACCTCAGTATTACTACTATCAGCTATCAGGGCCGGCCTTAGGTATAGAAAAAAATAGGCCGCCGCCTAGGTCCTCCAATGGTCGGGGGCCTCGCACAGGACACTGTATGACTTTTCTTCTTTGAGAAAACTTGTTTCTAATGTTATTGCTGGATTACAATATGCAGACATGGTTTAAAAAAAATCGCGTAATTTTTTTTTTTATTTTTCTATTTCGTATGGGAATTTTATTTCAGAAGCCAAGGAGTCACACGTATGTGGCTCGGTATCCACTGCATTATTACAGAGGTGTCATATGGTTGATTTAAAGTCATATATAATTTTTAGAATAAGCAATATTTGGTTACACTGTGTTTCTACATATATAACAATGGAGATCATTTTTGCTTTAAAAGAAGTCTGTTCAAGTTTTACTTAATGTCAGCATTATTAAATCAATACGGCTACAACAATTGAGTTGGACTACCTGTCAGGAGCGACTAGTAACGACTATGTATCAACAATATATAATGTCACTTTGATGTATAATGTCCCTTCAGGCTATAGTGTCCCTCCCATCGATAAATAATGTCCTTTTGGTCTTCTGCATCCCTTTCGTCTACTATATCATCCAGATCTACAATGACATTAAAAACAATTGTAGTTCCAATGAAGTTTGGTCTTCTCTGCGATTGAAACAGTTTAAATGTAATGTCTTTTGTCATCAAGTTATTTTGACATTTGTCACGTAATACAACCGGGGTCAGTTTGCAAACCTAGGTGCAACAACTTGCCAGGAAAGTCCATGCATAAACCTTAACAAATATTCTTTCCTTGTATCTTTGAGAAAACAAATTCTTGCCAAAGTTCGACTAGCGAGCCAGCACAAATAAAAAAAAAAAAAAAAAAAAAAAAAGAGAGGCTTGCATTTAAAAGCTTTCCATTGATTTGCTCTAATGCAAAGGAAGAATTATTTTTAAAGCCGCGAAACATCTTCAGATCACTTAGCCATTCGGCAGTTTAAAAAAGAAAGGACATTTCTTGATTTGTTTCACATTCTGCTGGCATAAAGAGCAGAAGACAGATCCCTGAGATGTTCCTTTAGTTGTTCTCTGGCGCTGTGTCACGATATCAAGAGATATCTCTTCATGCTGACTTTGATTTCACTCACCCAGTACATATGGTTTGTAGCGCACAGGGAAGAGGGTTGTCATCTATTCCTCAAACCCTTCCACATTTTATACTATCATCTGTTCCACTTTTTATACCATCATGTGTTCCACTATCCCTTACTACATTCCTTCCACTTTTTCTGCCAACACACAAAACTAAAAGTGGCTTTTCTTCTTTCGGGGCTGAAAATAAAAATAGATTTTAAAAAAGACAAAATCTCGATTCTAAAATAAAATTGTCTTACTCAACATTCTACAAGAAAAATTCCGTATCTTCTGAGTTGTGTATTGAATGTATCGGTCACTTTGATATGTTGAACTAAAATATTAAATATATTAAATCTTACATAATCTTTATAATACATACCGATATGTCAAGTTAATAGTCTGTCAACCTTCACCACTGAGAACTTTGAGAATATGACGTCTTTTAGACAAGTTGCCAACTACTAGCCAGGAATACCATTGACTTGGTAGTTTTACTCTCTTATCAATATGCAAGGCAATAGCAACACCTGGGTACCCGTTAGACGCAATGATCTCCTCACTTGAAGGAACACAATTCATACAATATTAACGTAGTGATATTTTTTTTCTTATTGCAGATCTTACTTATACAGAATCTCCTTTCACTTTTTGATGCCACTTTATGTGATTTTTCTACTCGGCTTCAGCAGTCCTTTTTGGATGAAAAGGCTTCAGGTAATACTGAATCTTTATGATAATGCATTTCTGGTAATAAAATAATGAATTTTAGTAGCCAGAAAAAGTGTTGTAACACTATATTTGTCTTTTATAATTGAGTTATATTAATGTCGACAGTGTATTTAAGAAACTAACGAGATGAATAGACAGTTAGGTAGAGTATTACTAATCACGCAGACATTTTACCTATATTAATTTATATTTTTGTTTGGTTGGGAGCGGATTAGCCATATTTCTGATTTTATAGTCTACCTTTTTAAAAATAATTACTGCTGTTTTAAATTATTTGTAATTTGACTTTGCTTTGGGATAAAAGGATGTGTGTTGGTATACTCTCAAATCTAATGTTCAATATTGTATTCATTCTAAAAAACAATATAGTATTTATGATGTCCTAATATCTGTTGGAACAGGTGGACAAGCACAGAGGGTACTATAACAAAGTGGACAAAGTGGACGTTAGCATTGGACTTTGGCGAGTTTGTGAGGGGTCAGACTTTTCAAACATCATGGACTGCACGTCTCTGCCCGACTCCACTTCTTGTAAGTAGAGGTCACTCGTAGGCCACATAGATCTATATCTCTGTTAGGCTACACAGATCTACATCCCAGTTAGGCTACACAGATCTACATCCCAGTTAGGCTACACAGATCTACATCCCAGTTAGGCTACACAGATCTACATCCCAGTTAGGCTACACAGATCTACATCCCAGTTAGGCTACACAGATCTACATCCCAGTTAGGCTACACAGATCTACATCCCAGTTAGGCTACATAGATCTACATCCCAGTTAGGCTTCACAGATCTACATCAACACAACTTTGTTACTTTACTTCATTTAGTTTTCATTACTAAAGATGGCGTAGCTCTGAAGTGTAGTGTCTTTTACCTTGGTACAATTAAAGCAATGTTCTGACTCTAGCGAGACATTTCTTGTAGAATGCCATTTGTATATTGGTCTTTTTTCGTGACTTCGATTCTTTTCAAGAAGTCTCAGGAGTCTTCGCAATATAATTCACTTAACGTTTATCGAAGGTGTCAGCCTGTGTGCTTCGGTTCAAAACTCAATTTCTGTAGACAAATGGTTTACTTTTTAATTTTATTTTGGTCATTGTATACGTGACAAATGTGAAGACTGTATATGTGTAAAGGCTGTATATGTGACAGCTACGAAGACTGTTTATGAGTAAGGATTGCTAGTGTGAGGGTCGCTAATGCCCTGACACCATCATCCATGCTTCTCTCTCTGGTTTTTGTATGCTACAACCTGTCATACTGTAACTTCCGACGGCATTACCTAGCGACACAACAATTTATGACTGAGACTAAGGACACATAAATTGATGGCTGAGACTAGGGACACAGCTGTTGATGAATGAGACAAGGGACACATTAATTGATGACTGAGACTAGGGACACAGCTGTTGATGAATGAGACTAGGGACACAGCTGTTGATGACTGAGACTAGGGACACAACAATTGATGACTGAGACTAGGGACACAGCTGTCGATGAATGAGACTAGGGACACAACAATTGATGACTGAGACTATGGACACAACAATTGATGACTGAGACTAGGGACACAGCTGTTGATGACTGAGACTAGGG
Organism: Biomphalaria pfeifferi; assembly: GCA_030265305.1. Classification (NCBI taxonomy): domain Eukaryota; kingdom Metazoa; phylum Mollusca; class Gastropoda; family Planorbidae; genus Biomphalaria; species Biomphalaria pfeifferi. The sequence continues at coordinate 3,343,954 of JASAOG010000053.1, read as the reverse complement.
ACACAACAATTGATGACAGAGACTAAGGACACAACAATTGATGACTGAGACTAAGGACACAACAATTGATGACTGAGACTAGGGACACAACAATTGATGACTGAGACTAAGGACACAACAATTGATGACTGAGACTAAGGACACAACAATTGATGACTGAGACTAAGGACACAACAATTGATGTCTGAGACTAGGGACACAACAATTTGATGACTGAGACTAGGGACACAACAATTGATGACTGAGACTAAGGACACAACAATTGATGACTGAGACTAAGGACACAACAATTGATGACTGAGACTAAGGACACAACAATTGATGACTGAGACTAAGGACACAACAATTTGATGACTGAGACTAAGGACACAACAATTGATGTCTGAGACTAGGGACACAGCTGTTGATGACTGAGACTAGGGACACAGCTGTTGATGAATGAGACTAGGGACACAGCTGTTGATGACTGAGACTAGGGACACAACAATTGATGACTGAGAATATGGACACAACAATTGATGACTGAGACTAGGGACACAACAATTGATGACTGAGACTATGGACACAACAATTGATGACTGAGACTAGGGACACAGCTGTTGATGACTGAGACTAGGGACACAGCTGTCGATGAATGAGACTAGGGACACAACAGTTGATGACTGAGACTAAGGACACAACAATTTGATGACTGAGACTAGGGACACAACAATTGATGACTGAGACTAAGGACACAACAATTGATGACTGAGACTAAGGACACAACAATTGATGACTGAGACTAAGGACACAACAATTGATGTCTAAGACTAGGGACACAACAATTGATGACTGAGACTAAGGACACAACAATTTGATGACTGAGACTAGGGACACAACAATTGATGACTGAGACTAAGGACACAACAATTGATGACTGAGACTAAGGACACAACAATTGATGACTGAGACTAAGGACACAACAATTGATGTCTAAGACTAGGGACACAACAATTTGATGACTGAGACTAGGGACACAACAATTGATGACTGAGACTAAGGACACAACAATTGATGACTGAGACTAAGGACACAACAGTTGATGACTGAGACTAAGGACACAACAATTGATGACTGAGACTAAGGACACAACAATTTGATGACTGAGACTAGGGACACAACAATTTGATGACTGAGAGATGTATGTTAAGTCTTAAGTCGTAAATTTTATTTTCAAAACGGACACTATGACGATTGTTCTCTGCTTTATTTCTTTCATACAAACATCGTAAATGAAACCCTTAAATAGAGAGAAACTAACAATTACATCATGCATTTTAATGAGCAATCACTATAATCAAATATAAATGACAATTTCTACCATATTTGAAACTAGAAAAAAAAAATAATTTCATTAAAATCTGTTGGTCATAAGATCATGGTTAAAAATTTACAAATTTAGCTTAATTGTAGTAACTTTCTATGTTAAAATGCAAACACTTATAAACTACACAACAATACAATTACTTTTAATTCAGATTGAAATATGTGTGCAACATATTTAATTGGCACCTCAAAATTGTAATCGATGTTGGTCATTGTGCATTTAGAAAAAAAAATGTGCACTATTTTACTAAGTAACTTCAACCTTCCTGTATTAATTGGAAATATTGAAACCGACAGATGTCCCCTAAACAAAACGACATGAGACCGGAGTAATCTAAAAAAAAAGCATAGGCCCCAAACAGAGGCATAGGCCAAAAAATATATAAAAAAAAGCATAAGCCCCAAACAGAGGCATTGGCCAAAGAAATATTTAAAAAAAAGCATAAGCCCCAAACAGAGGCATAGGCCAAAAAAACTCTTTAAAAGACGGCTGCACAAATGACTAGGGACACGTTGAAAAGTGTCTGTAGTTTGTACCTGTGGACAATCTAAATGACCAGGAACAATCAACATTGACTAACCTGTGGACAATCTAAATGACCAGGAACAATCAACATTGACTAACCTGTGGACAATCTAAATGACCAGGAACAATCAACATTGACTAACCTGTGGACAATCTAAATGACCAGGAACAATCAACATTGACTAACCTGTGGACAATCTAAATGACCAGGAACAATCAACATTGACTAACCTTCCATATACAATTCTGGACGGCTATAACAGGTTTTTCTTCTTCTTCTTCTTTGTTCTAATTTTTATGTTGGAGAGTTCAGATCAGTAATCCTATACTTGAGATGAACTGCGAGGGTTTTTTAAACTCAAACTCTCGGTATAGTTTTTGTTCTATAGAAAGTTTTTGGGGCCAGAGTCTTGTTCGGGCCTCTTATCTTATCTTATATAATACAGCCTCTTGCTATAGTCTGCAGCTTTGAAGGACATAGTCAACATTCACTGGTGATGCTCCACAAGGGCAGGTTTCGCTCGTAGATATCAAACAAAGAATATGAGATTTTCAAACAATAAGTTCAAAATAAACGAGCAACGATATTTTAAAACTGAAACTAAACAATGTATTTGCTGAAATAAAAAGGCATCTTTTAAAAAGTATCAAAAAATAAACCAATAATTTAATCAATATCAATTTTTATTCATCATTGTTGATACTAAACGTATTTCCCCCAGCCTACGTTAATGTATCAAAAACAAGAAATGAAAAAATAGAGATTATATTTTTGCTATGATCATTGGTCTAAAAACTCTAAAAACATAATAATCTTTGGGTAAGACGTAGGCCTACTAAAAAACTGTGCAAGTTGAGCGTGTCGTCATCTAGATGTATATCAACTATCTAATAGATCATCAAGACAGACTTAGATCTCCATTGTTGGAAACCTCAATGGCTATGTAATTGACTACGAAGTAAAATTCATGTTTTTCAATAATATAATTGAAAAGATCATTAACTATGCAGGGGAAGTTACTAAGTTTACTATATTTGACAAGAAAGCATTTGTGATTATGTACCCTGTTTGTTAACACATCTTGTTGCTCCCTTGTCAGAACTTTCTACCCGTGTTGCAGGTGATAAAAAGCTCATCTGCTGTTTCTATGGATCACGATGCACTATGCGTCAATGTCTTCAGGGTTCGGGCTCGAACACAATCTTTAGGCTGTGAAAATAATGTACACACGTTCCTTAAAACAAATATACTTATGTAACACAATGAATTGAATCTTTTAAATAAAGTGTATTACAATTTTTTTTAAACATGTGTATTGTTTAGTATTACTAGTTGAGATATAACTATAAATAGCTCGATTCTTTACAACAAAAACTAAACCGTGTAGGCGTATCATTTCTCATTACAGAACTGAGTAAAACTTTTTATTAAACTGAAATAGACTTTATATTTTTAACAATATATACAGCTTTCAATTCCATTGTAGGTAGATGTGGTCACATAAAGAAATAACAAAATATCGAACTATTTAGACAAAATATTTCAACCCTATGGAACAACTAATATCCCATCCGTCGCTGACCTGTTTTTCTATTTCAATTTTGACAGACTCTGTCAATCATTCCCTTCCTTTTATAAACCCCACCGCCGGAGTCGTACTCGTGATTGTATCAGAATACATTAACCAGTACGAGCTTATACAGACACGCTCGTCATAACAGGCATACTAAGATCATATAGGGCCTAGGATAGTGTTGTCATTGTGGACACGTTATGCATGGACACGATTAACTACACAATGTCAAGGTCATTAAATTGAACTTCACCCTGCCTACTAAATCAAAGTGAATTGAACAATGATTTTTACAACTCACTTTGTCTGTCTGTTCGTCTGTCTGTCTTGAACACGTTATTTCTCCCACACCCATTCTATGATCAAGTTAAAACTTCGCATAATTATTCATTGGTATACACAAGACAGGAATCATTTTAAAAAAAGTAACGAATTAGTTAATTAATTACTAGCAATTAATCATTATGTTTGATATCGTATAATGGAAATAAATGTGGAGTTCTTCCCATTTAATACACTTTTTTTTTAAATTTTTTTTTTTAAATTTTTTTTTTAAAGGATTTTTATATTTTGCTTGTTTAGTCTCACATTTCTTTTTTTTTCCCCGCCGGTTATACCAAAATAAGCCAACTATTTCTATTTTGTCCGCCATAAATGAAATCCTAATTGTCGTATTTTGTTTCAGTTTGAAAAGTTGTATTTGTTCTACTCGGAATGTTTTGTGTGTAGCTCATGCAGCATCTTGTTCTCTTCCCCTTCAGATGAAATGGCTTGCCAAGCAATGATGTGCCTCTCCCTCATCTTCTCCTCCTTCTCCATCCTCTTTGGGCTGTACGAGAACTGCGCCACCATATACGACACTGAAGATGGCTCGGAGTCCAAGACCAAGTGGCCGGAAATGAACGCCATTGCTGCTGGTCAGTAAGCTCAAAACAAACGGTCGCAATGTGTCGGTATCAAAACTCGCTTACATCAGGAGTTTGTTTTATTTCTTTGAAGTGCATCTCCAGTCAAAGTAACTTAAGCTATTTATTGATATCTCATCTCATCCTGTTGTCTCGTCTAGAATTTAGGCAATCTTTAGACCTTGCGACCTATTGGCAGACGATATAAAGGTCATCTGTTTCTTTGGCTCACTGTTAACGAACAACCACCTTTACTTTCCCCCAAGTAATGTCAGTACCCATTAGAGTTGGGTCTTCACCGAGATTCGAACCCGAGACAACTAACCCACCACATCCTATCCAAAATGCTTTGCACAATGAAATATGCCAGCCATATAGAGAGAAAATAAATTGAAAAATAAAACAATAGCAAAAAGGCTGTTAAAATATTTTAAATAAAATAAAATGCGTCTCTTTATGTTTTCATGCCTATATGCTGTGGTTGTTGTTCTCGGCAGGAATATTTGGTCTTATCGGTGTTGGTATGTACGGTGTCATCATCATAGAGATAGCCCGCGAAGGGTCAGGCTCCGTGCACTGGGCATTCCCTGTGACCACAGTGACCGTGACAGGCTTCATTGTGTGTGGCATACTGATGGCCATCTCGAACCCGATACAAGCTGTGAGTATGGGCTCCTATTAGGAACAACCTCATTAGGTATGCATAGCAGAATAGCGTTCTAGGGAATTTAAAGATGGAGGAGACAATGAGCATCTTGCAAGCTTTGAACCCACCTCATACAGCAATCTTTGCCAAATGCTGAAGTAAGATCATCAAGGTATTTGCAGTCTACAAAGACATTTAAGGTGGCCCGAAAACAAATTTGGCAATTAGTTATTTAATGTCAACAGCTGCCGTACGGAATAACGTGAAATTCAGTACGCAAATTCTATTTGCCACTTCGGTTTGTTTGTTTTGTCAAATATTTTACATGTTTCGGATGTTCCTATAGAGTTGAAGATAGCTTCATAGCCCTTACCTCCCGAAGAACTACGGGGGATAGATGCAAGCAGAGTATGAACCTGGAACCATCGAGTAAAAGTCAGCGTGCATACCTCACGACCAGACAGCCATCCTAATCAGTTCTTTGATAATATTTATTTAAATATGAATGAAGATAAACAGAAAGATGTCACTTTATATTTTTCTAATATTTATTCAGAAACTGGCATCCAATACATACATCTTCTCGAAATGATATGAATTATCTAAGATTTTTACAAATTTAAATTAATATATTTTTTTTTTGTTGACTCTCTTTAAATTATTATATTGAATTACCATTCCATTTAACAAAAAGTAGATAAACTATGCAAATATTATAATTTCTAATTTCAGCAAACACAAAACTATCCTGGACAAATTATGAGACTGCCCCGCCAGAATTCTCTGCGGCTACGAGAGCCGAGCATCCAGGATCGTCTGGTGGTCATGAATGATAGCTCTGGTCAGCAGTCCGGCACACAAACACCGTCCACTCTCTACGGCATGGCGGGCAGTAACGCTGAAGTTAAAGAAAGTCAGGTTTTCCCTCGGAGCGAATCTTGCCTCAGTGCCCACATGTCATCTCCAGACCTCTTCACGGCTTCCTCCCAGCCTCTCGCACCGTCGAACGGGCAGAGGGGCACTCATGTGGTAGAGACCCACGATGCGTATGTGAGTACTTACGATGCGGCCAGGCGGCAATCCGTCAAGCAGCAGATCCAGAACAAGGCGGCGCAGCGGCGCTCCTGGCACTTCGACGACCGTAGTGGCGCGTACATAGTAAGCGATCTCATCAACACCCGCCCCACAGTTCGTTCGCCAGTCGACTCCAGCGGCGAGATAGAAAAAGAGGTTGTCAAGCCGCCCGTGCCTCCTAGAAAAGATAAAATGGCACCACAGCCAAACCCCAACCGACTAGCGAAAAATTCGACTCTTCAGGCTATCCCAGACGAAAATGTGGACTTGATGGTCTTGGACGACCCAGTGGTGATGGCACCAAATGCAACCGAACTCGACCAACCTTCTATGAAACCCGTAGTACAGAAGAATGCAGATTCTGCCAAAAGCACTAATCCTTTTATCAATGATATACCAGAAGATCAAAGCGATCAGACCTCTATATTAACAGCCGGGCAAGAAGAATTTATCAGGCAGGATTCTTGGGAGAATCAACCTTGGCCGGATCCTCCATCAGAAAAGGAAATTCTAGAACACATACAATCTGCACAATTAACATCAAATGCAGCAAGTTCCACAGCGCAGTCTAACAGCGTTCCTGAGAGTCTTCAGTACCAGCCACAGAACCAAGCCAGCCTAACACGAAAGCAAGGTAGAGCATTGTCCAGTAAATGCCCTGCTTCAGATGGAGGCGATGGGGTCCCAGCGAAAGTTCCGCCCAGGATGAGACCATCGGAGCGGCAGAACAAAAAAAAAACGAACGCCAAACCAGCTCCTGTGCCAGATTCACACGTGCCTGTTTTGAAGGAGTACGACAATCCTCTGTTCAAGTCTTCGACACCAGAGGACAGGCGATCCAACCATTTTAGCGAAGAGTTCTCCATGAAGCTCTGCGACTCTACGTCCTTCGTTAATCCTTCCCCCCAGTCCCCTCCGCCGTACTACACAGTGGTGGACAACGCCCAGGCTGACCTTACTTCGCACCGTCGCCACAGCAGCCACTACAGCTACAGCCCTCAGCTGGACAACCGTGAGAACGTCCAGCTATCTAAACGGCCAGTGTCTTTGGAAAACGGACAAGATGTCCTCCCGAGAAACGGAAACAAACCCTACGTTGACACTGCCAAAAAAAGGCCCAAAGCCAAACCAAAGTCCAGCTCCCAGCAAAATGGCGCGGTCAAATCCCGGCCTCGTCAGGTCAAACGGGAACACAACCAACGTAAAACCGGACATCTGGAAGGAGCCAACACACTGCAGCACCAGAAAGCCCAATCGCCTCACGGCGGACCTTACTATGGTTCCAGTCCTGACCTAGTCAGCAAATCTCCTAAAACGGGTCGCCGCGACCTGACCAACAATCTGCCTACTAACGGATCGTGTTACGATGAGAAGCCGAGGGGTCCAGGTAGCAGATCTTACACGCCCTCTAACTACAGAACCAGCCCGTACGCGTTCGATTCCAATAGACAGTCGCCTTATTATGCTAGTGGTCCCGTCAATCAGTATCATTGGGCTGACTCCGATCTTTGACCTTCAAGTCGTCAAGACATAGCATGTAAGAAATAAAAAAAAACAACGTGTGCCCTTTAATAACTGCTAATATATTGTATGATTCACTCAAAGTCATCTTTTTTTTTTCAATATACGATGACCAATGAATGGTCAGCTTTTCTACCTGACAATGTATAGTGAACATAAGTATTGCTGTTATAATTAACTCTGTTTATGTATTCATTGTCATTCATTAATATGCATTTGTGTGCTCGAGTGAATTGAAGACTACTTTACGTTCAAATGTAATGATCTTGAACTTTTTCGTGAAGCGATTTGAAAGCAAGCTGAAGCCAGACTCTCTTAAGTTAGCAGTGGGTCTGTCTGGTCCGTCTGAAAACAAGCTGAAGCCAGACTCTCTTAAGTCAGTAGTGGGTATGTCTGGTCCGTCTGAAAACAAGCTGAAGCCAGACTCTCTTAAGTCAGTATTGGGTATGTCTGGTCCGTCTGAAAACAAGCTGAAGGCAGACTCTCTTAAGTCAGTAGTTGGTATGTCTGGTCCGTCTGAAAACAAAAGAAGCGTGTAAAAATGTTATATAAGGGTTCCAAGGATACGGAGCTTGGGGGGGGGGGGATATGGAAGCTGCTAGATATGTTTGGGGATACAAGGTATTACTCCGTACAGCCAGTTTCTTGTCAGGGCACTAAGGAGAGGTCCTTCTTGCACTGTTACCGTTCATCTCAGGTCTTGGTCTACTGGCGTCTCTATCTAGTTGACATAGTACTCAAAAAGGGTGGGGGGTATAGTTCTGGTATTTATATATTGATTACCATCAACCCACATACAACCACAAAGGTGTGGTGATGATTATTTTCCTTGTAAAGGTGAACAAATCCGAATTAGACTTATAGACATGTAAGAGGACTAAATGGAGAGAGAGAGAGAGAGAGAGAGATTTATCAACATCTGCTTTCTCTTTCTTGAGGTCAACAACAGTATTACCAGAGAGGATGAGAAACAGGAAGAGAGAGTGTGTTAGTGAGAGAGAGAGAGTGAGAGAACTGAAAAAGAGAGATGGAGGTAGAAGAAAAGTGAGCAGAGAGAAGGAGAGATTGTTTCCCCTTAAATATCACTTTCTTTTAATTATTCAACTAAGACTCAGTTTCGGTGCTATGAATCATGATGCGGTCTTAAGTGCAAAGGGCCGTCTCCGACCCCGGCCCACTTCATCTCATTCATTTTACAATGTCTTCCTTCAGCACTTTCCACGCAGCAACCAACATGATTCAATGCATGAGCCAGTTTCCTGAAAATAAACGAATAAACATGTAGGCGGCAAGGGATCGAACCCATTCAACTCTACTCGTTTTACTACATCCTACTATCTTAAGGACTTAAAACATGTATGTCATTGTGTTGGCCTTGTGGATGGAGCTTTCAACACTTTAAAACGTATGTCATTGTGATGACCTTGTGGGAAGAGCGTTCAAAACTCTTTAAAAGCTGCTCTTCAATGCCTCATATTTTTTAATGGCTTAATCCAACGCCACGTGTGCGTAATGTAGCTAAAAATAAAATAAGGTCAGAGAGTTGATTTTGAAATAATATTTTTCGAGTCTGAAAACTAACGATATGAACATCTCTTGTTGAAAAACTTCCATGAAAGAAAACAAAGTTAGTAAATAACCATGAAATGTTTTGTATTCTTTTCTGGAAATTATTGTTTATCTCTCTAATAAGGCGTGTCTTTGAGTCCGAAGATTAATGAGGAATGTAGTAATTCCCGCGCGATGCAGCCCAAGCTGTGACCTACATATTTTGCCACATCCAAGCAAGCATAACCATTGTCTACCGGTGGTCAATTAAGATTTTTTTTCTTTTTGCCGTTTTCGTCTGTCCTCGGCAGCGGATTTTCTTATGGTCTCCAATGTGTATCCCGCGGCCTTTGTGAGTGACCTCCAGCTGTCTCGTTCAGAAGCCGAATGCAACCAAGTGTTCTCTTCTATGTCAGCTAAGGCAAGCTGGTCTTTAAGGCGCTTCCGCCGGGGCACCTCTGTTACGTAAACCACTTAGCTCACCAAAAAAAAAAGAATGCTTTGGGCTTGCGTTCGTCCTCCATACGGGATACGTGCCATGCCCAGCGTAGATGTCGGACAATAAGAAGTCCCTCTATGCTGTCCATACCGGCGTTCGCAAGGCCATCGCTGTTTGTAGTGCGGTCCTGCCACCGTATGTCCATGATGCAACTCAAGCATCCTTGGTGAAAGCGTTCAATTAGTTTTACTTGCTTTCTGTATAATAACCATGTCTCAGATCCATATAGAATGGTTGAGAGAACCACCGCTTCATAGACATTGATTTTTGTAGGCGCGATTTATTTCGCCAGGCGAGAGTTTAAATCTCTACCTTCTACACAACATTCCACCTATTCAACTTATCCAAATAGTATTTAGCATTTTATTGTTTACTAAAGTGATTTTATCATCATCAGATAATAATCTCTGTCACCATTGAGCAACTTAGAAAAGACGCTTAATATTATTTGAATTATTTGAAAAGATGGAATCATGGCTGAGAGAAGTGTGTAGATCTTAGAGAAGATTATGTTGAAAAGTAATCATTAACTGAAAGAAACAAAACCTACACGTTTCATTGATATAGAGGAAACTGTTCAGACTCTCCTTGTATAGAGACGGGTTGTCCTTCGTTGATGTTGAGGATATTACATTTCACATTCTGGGATGGAAAAAACATGCGGCTCATTCCTTGACCAATCTTCACACGAGGCCTGAGCACTGACCTGTGACATGACAACTGACTATTGATCTCCACTGACCACAGGTTGCCACGTCACAGGTCAGTGTTCAGATATACTATGACGATTGGTCTCGCTCAGACAGTTTTGTGGGCAGTCATTGAAGCTCGTGGGGCCTCACGTTTGAAAATTGAGACACTATCACTCTGGGTAAGGTCATCTTAGTCCAGGTGCTATGTCCTTTCTCGTTTGCTGAGTTTCAGCTCCCGAACTGTTACCATCTAGTTCTGTGGCAGCATGCACTGCCAGCGCCACCATAACGACAGCATATTGCTGCCGTGCTATCAGTATCCCTCTAAAACTCGTTCAAAATAAGATGTATATATTGTACAAAGATTGTTTTCTACATTTTCATACATAATATTTCTCCTTTCAAAGGTTCATATCACTCATATAAGTACAGAACTATTTTTTAAAATATAAAACTAAATATTTAAGCATAGACAAAGTATAATTTTTAATAGTGGCACATACGATAGTTTATTAAATTAAAACCTTTGAGGATAAAGTGACACAAACAAGTGTTATTAGCCATTCAAACCTAACAATACGATATAGAAATAAGATTTAGAGTATCTTAGAAGTGTTTCTCAAACTGTGTTCCGCGAGGCCTCAGAAGTTGTTCCACGAACTATTGAAATAATTAACTAGTAGGCCAAAACGTGAATTATTCTCTCTAAAAAAAACAAACTAAGCAAAGTGTTCCGCTAAATACTCACAATGTGTGAAGTGTTCCGCTACCGAAAAAGTTTGAGAAACACTGCTTTAGAAGTCCTAAATTCAAATGCACAAAGTGAATGAGTCGTTACTGTTTAGCGACATTACATTGCTTACATAACTTGATCATAGAAAATCTAGCTTTTATCCCATAATAGACAGAGGAAGACAATGCTTTAAAATGAAATATGCACTGAAAGTTTGAGAACCTTTTATGACTAGTTCACATCGCAACTTCTCTTTGCCCAGAATAGATATATAAATACATTTTCAATGTATGATCTCTGTTAGCTTCTCGAAATGTGTCTTTATTACTTGGGTTGTCACGCCTTTGTGCTAACCTCGTTAAGATACAAAAGTTCACAGAGATGTTTAGCTGCCTCTTAAAAGATAGTTGGGTCTTTAAGAATGGTGAAACACGGCGAATGATACAAAACATCAATTTGAATAGAAGTCATCAAGTGTTCTACCTACGTTTAACACTAACAACAAAAACTAGTTTGAATTTAGAATACGTTGTCGGATGTGGGTACAGCTCAAGATGTACACTATAAACACTCATTGGGCTGTACTGCTGACAAACACAATAAACAGTAAATAAACAGCAACAAAATTATAATTTTTATTTTGTTTTCGACTCAAATGTGACAATGTGTTAAATGTCCCTAACCTATACAATTAAGTGTATTCCTTTAAAGTCATTGCCCAACTCCAAGTAGCCACTTTAACATGCTGGGAAAAACTAAAACATAACATGGTTCTAGTTCTCATGAGAATGGCCACGTTAAAATTCTTTAAATAGAGATCAGGAGAGACAACTTTTCCGCCATACATCATTCGTGTCTTATAAAGACTAATAATCAACCTTTTAATAATTCAAAAGTTTTAATGTAAAAAAAAACAACATAGCTCTAAATTTTCTCCAGGGTCGTATGTCGCAAGCGCAGGTAATGCGACGGACAAGGACAGCCACAGAATTTTTAAAAAGTTCAGGCATACTAAACGTTCGTGCAAATGTTATATATGATTGCGGTATATATGACCATTATCTTAGAATATCATAATTTCAATAATACTTTATTCCGCTATTGGAAATAGTCGTCTTCAATGGCAGTATAAAAAAAAAACAATTTTTTAAAATTTAGTAATTAAAAATAAAACTGGAAATGTAATATTATTGTTTAATTTAGCTAAATTGTTAATGAAAATGACATACAATACTAGAAGTTTGTCATACCTTAAACTTAACACTATATGGTCTGTAAATACAGTCTCTTCTCCTTGTCAACAGAATGACGCCTAATTTATGTGAGCACTGTATTGAGCAATAGGAATAGTTTTTTGTAAGTTATAAATGTAAAGTTTTATTCTGACCAAAAAAAAAAAATCAAATACACTAGTTTTTTTTCTTCATTAAAACCTTTGAAGGAGGGTGGTGTGGCAGATCCATAAAAATATTAACAAAGGCCTCACTGGCTACACTCCAGCCTCGTCTTCCTCTAAAATTACGTCTAAGTTTGTGTACAACTTTTAAATTCTTGAGCTATGACGGGTTTCAGACTTGCATTCTTGAGATCTTGAAATACAAATCGTTACTATAGATCCTAACCTAGATCCAGGCAATAATTGGATCACACATTTTACAATCTAATGTTTTAAATATATTTTTTTCAGACTCTAGAATGACTTTGTACTGGTTGTTTTATGGCTAAATTTTTAGTTCTTGATCAATACATTGCATGAAATTGTAGGTTTGCGCTAAGTCTTTCTTATCAGATATATGAAATGTTAAAATCTTTTCTGACTAAGCATTTCGTATATTGTTTGTCATGAATTTTGAGTATTTCTGTTTAGATGTTTAACTTTTTTGTTGAATATTGCATTTCTTATTTCTATGTTTAATATAATATTTCATTTTTCTTTGTTTCAGCATTAATTTTTAAGATTTTAAATAAAAAGATGTTTCTTGTCAGCTCTCGTTTAATCTATTAAAAAAAATTAATGATAAAGTTAGGGCAGTTAGAGCACCTAAACACAGCATTAGCAGCAAGACATCTCCAATACTAAAAAAAAGTCATAACAATTCCTATTGTCCAGAACGTCTAGTGCAATAGAATAAGCCCAGTACACTACTTCTAACACTTCCGGTGCAATACTTCAAAAGCATTACTTCTTCTAAGTATTTGAAATACAGTAGGCTGAAACGATTCTCTGTACTATATTTAACATTCATCTGTCCAATAGAAATCTAAGACAGGCTACTCCCTTTACAGACTTAGTGTTAGGGTAGCTAGGGTTAGAGTAGTTAGGTACATCCTATTGTCGACGTGTTATAATAGAACGTTAAAGGTACTAGAGACGTCCAACTTACGAAAGTGACGGGAATCGATTATAAGAGCGAAAAGATCTACAACACTAAATCTAAATCTGTTATTTAAAAAAAAAATGCACACTCTATAGAATTCTATGTTTTTGGCGAGACTTATCTGTCAATAAAGTTCATTTAAATTCACAAGCTTCTAGAGTCATTTCCTTTGTTAAGGCAGATCCTTAGCGTATATAACATCTTTAGTTGGCGATTGTCATTTTCTATGTCTATTGAACAGTGTTGATTTGTCTACATATATAGACTCTCCTGGTGATATATTATCACCGGAATACTTTTTGTAACATTTATTTTCATCATAGAAACTGCTCAACATAAAATATCGCTTTTTTACTTTAACTTTTTGAACTTTTTTTTTCGCTTTTTTATTTTATAGAAATAAAAAAAAATAATCGAGATTTTTATTTGTGTTGCTGTGTTAAACAATCAACACACAGACACACTCTCACACAGACACACACACACATTGTGTTTTAAAATACATTTTTAACAGTAATCGTTATCTTTAAAAAAAAATCTTTGTAAAAAGTATATAAAATTTGTATTTCTTAAATTAAAATAGATCTGATAATTACATTAAGGGTGCAGTGGTTTGGTTTAGCGCTTGACCTCCAAACCTGGGGTACTTGGTTAGAATCTCGTTGAAGACTGTGATTTTTGAGTTTCATGAATTTTAGGGCCCCTCTGAGTCCACCCAACTTTAATGGTTGCCTGGCTTTAGTTGGTCGTTATGCTGAACACATGACACCCTGCTCGTTAACCGTTGGCCAAAGAAAGAGAACATCATCTGCCCTCTAGATTACGTTGAAACACATCAAGATGGAACTTCCTAGTTGATAAGTAATAAAAGTCAGCAACTTCACTGGATGCCTGAGTCTACAGTCAGACACTTAACAGACTCAGGTGTGTATTAATATTGGAAAATCGATGTGTTAAAGATTGGAAATCTTCTTTCTATTAAAGACAAGGAATCATTCTTACTGCATAAAGTATGTATGGATTAAGACACAACAGTCCCATCATCAAGTGATTGGCATATCCTGCATCAGGGGGAAGGTAAGAGACATTATCAGGCAATAGTGGATCTCGAATGGTTAATGATATGCGCTGACTAGCAAACAACCTGTCAAAAGAACACTTGATTCAAATCTATATGGAGAGTAAGAGAAGTGAATCGAACTTGGAAGATTTGTTGGCAGTACTGAGTTCAAACAGACGCTTGATTGGGTTCAATGCTACTCAAGATTTTAGATTAAGTCAAGGCAGAGGTTATGTTTTACACGGTTTTAGATTAAGTCAAGGCAGAGGTTATGTTTTACAAAGTTTTAGATCTAGTCAAGGCAGACAGTTGTGTTTTACAAAGTTTTAGATCTAGTCAAGGCAGTTATGTTTTACAAAGTTTTAGATCTATTCAAGGCAGAGAGTTATGCAGTGGCGTAGCATCCATCGCGCGAATGGGTTCAATGAACCCGGACCCACGAACGCTAGGTGCCCACAGCCCGTGGAGTAGCAACAATGGCGCGTTGGGGTTTCATTGTACTTGGGCCCATGGATCATGACCAATTAGAACCCTTGGGGGTTACACCACAGTGAAAACAAAATTCCCTTTTGTCAAAGCCGACTAGTATCATGTTACGTTATGTTTTCATAACCTCCCATGGTTTCAAGACGCAATTAGATGCCTAGAATAATAGCTGAATCAAACGTAATGACATTATGACTAACTTACATTGTCTTTTGGTAAATGTACCTATAGATACAAGGTTTGGGGTTTCTGTCACACACAACATTATGTTTTATAGGGGAAGGGGCCCACCAAAATATTCGTGAAACTGGGCCCACGCTTACCTTGCTACGCCACTGGAGTTATGTTTTACAAAGTTTTAGATCTAGGCAAGGCAGACAGTTATGACACATTGTGGAGAACGTTTTCAAAATATCTTCTATTATAGTTGGGGGGGGGGGGGGGGTTGTGACTGTTTTTACTTTGTACAAACTGAAGTACTCGGTAAAGAAGGAGGGGGGTCAGGTCTTCTCGACCACTTTATTTCCTTGTCACTGACAGGATGGTGGAAGTCACTATAAGTGCTCTACTTCCCTCCCCCCCCCCCCCCTCTTTTTTTTCTCTCTTTCTCTCCTCTTCATGAAATCTCTTGTGTTTGTGTTGCGAAGAGCATGTCGCAACGTATGCACTGCGTTACTTGAACTTGTTTCGGAATAGATATTGTGAAAGCGACCCCGAGTGTTGAAGGTGGGAATGGGGTCAAACTCCGACGTACTTTAAAACATCCGGTAGACTGTTATTCATCTACAGCATCATTCCCAGACTCTTGTGTCATGACGAGACATCTGTCAAGGTGAAGTTGAGTCTCTCGTCTCTACAGCCATTGACGTCATGACAGAATCGCGTCATGTATTTTACGTCTCGTTTTTAGTGTAAGATGGTTGAATATGTCGGAGGGTTGAAACTAAAGAGGTCCTTTAAGAAGAGTACGTGGGTATGCTAAGTGGTCTTGTAAAACTAGTCCATTCATTTATCTCACACAACAGAATCAGCAGTGAAGTGCCTCGTCTAGCCTCTTGTCTTCCCTCCTCATTTGTAAAGAGAAGTTTTCATGGACTCAACATTGAAATGGAAGTTTGAAAGTGAAAAGTTCCAACAAGATTTTGTTGTATCGGCATATGGAATAAAGAGAGAACAGATCGAGCAGCCAGACTTCCTAAACACTTGGACAATAGGAATGTTCTACCGAATAGGATCCTGAGATCGGAACATATTGTGTGTGACCTAGAATAGTAAAGAAATCTATTTCCCCATCCCTCCCCACAGCCTCCTCTACTCACGTCTCACTGAACTCGATTTCTTTCAATTCCTCTGCGCTTTTGGAACGTTTTATTGTCTGCCCCCCCCCCTTTTTTTCATTTTTACAGTACAAAGCAATCGCACCAAGTGACATCGACTACTTGATTAAACATTGAAATGATAAAACCAGATGACTAAACCGAAAGCATGACAAGGGAAACTAGTTAATGGTGAAACCGAGGCTTGAAGGGAGCACAAAAATGCAATTGCTAAATTTCGAAGTGTTGTAGTAGGGCAGTAGGCCATACTTCAGTCCTAACAAAATTATCTTAATTTACTCCCAGTCCCACACACATGCTACGTAATAATACTGACAAACTGAACAATGACAAAGTTTTAGAACAATAAATTATTATTATTCAACTAAAAGGTAGTGTACCATTTTTACAGCAAGAAATTTTTAGATTTATTTCTGACATAGCTTGACTTTTAGCAGGGTAACCGCGGCTAAACGGCATCTCGACCCCAGAGTATAGCCCCTACTCAAAATTAAACGAAGTATTGCTTGTATATTTTTCTTGTTATCACTTTGGACACCCTTAATGCTACTCGTAACCAATCAGCCTGTCATTTGTTTAACTAATTGTGTGACAACTAAAAGTTGTACAAGATTCCCTCCCTTGACTTGATTTCATAAGTATATCGTATAGATTGTAAGTTAAGTCCCTTCTAGATAAGTGACCTCTTCAGTTAAAAGAGGCAAAAGAAATGACGTAATATTAATTTGTTTGTTCATTTTAATGGACACCTCTTTCAAAGAGAAGACAGCCTTACGCTTGCTGACTCATTTTTAGCGGCCCTCGATATGGAAAAGACGCTACTAGTTTTGTGTAAAACGTCTGTCTATCTGTCCGTCCCGTTTAGATCTCGTAAACTAGAAAAGGTAGTGAAAATCCGACATCATAATATTTTAGTCCATTCAAAGTTTTGATGCAACGGCTAATTTTTTTATTTTCTAAAAGCGAAAAATCTAATTTTTTTAATCACTTGTGCAAGCAGCTTTTTCTTAAAAATACACCGCTTTTACAACTATTTACTATTAATTGTAACAAACAGAGGGATGCTCTTTAGTAGGGAAGATGACCATTTGCCATATTTTTAACACATTTATCCAAATGGTTTTAGATTTTTTTTTCAAAATTTTTTTTTTTTACATTTGTATTGCTACGTTATGTAAGTTTTGTCCTACAAACTACTACATTTACCCAAAAAGTAATGTTTACGGGGGCCGATTTTGAGTTTGTGTTTGCACACAAACTGTCTTTGTAACCTTGTTTTTAATGTTTTAAATTTTACAAATTGTTTATCAAACATTAGTGTTTACATTGTTATGAAGTGGAGAGATTCAAAATACTCCTTTATTCCACTTTCATTCAGATTTTTTCATTGCATTCGCCGTCACCGTAAAGCGGTGGTTGTGTAGTGTGTGTGTGTGTGTACGTATGGATCCTGCGTGGATGTTGTTAGTGTTTGCATCTATATTGTTATTGATATAGTCACACATAGTAATAATCCTGAGGTGGACAGTAGTAGGCAGACTGATTTTCCATTAGTTTTGACCAATAAAACTTATCTTATTTCTTGATTGATTTATCGTTACAGTACTATTAATTTAAATTAGTTGGTCATTTTGCACTTTCCTCGGTCTATAACATAGTTCAATTGATAAGTCCTCCCCCCCCCCCCCCCAACGACAACTCTGTTCGTTTGCTGTTGTTGAATTTTTTCCCTTTCTTTTGCCTGATGATTTATTTTTATTGCTCTTTTTATGTGGTTTTGTATAGTGTGGTTCTTGGATATGTAATTTCATGTAACACTGAATATACAAAGTACATTATAAACATAATGTTAATCAGGCATTGTGACTAACACCAAAGCAAGAAGATCCAACATATACAGACAGGACTGTGTCCGTGCGTAACACTAAGAACGAATTTTCGTCATTAATCATCATGCATGTGACAAACATTAAGTCTTCAGTGACTCAGAATCCTAGTCCTAATGTGTTAGTACTAAGCTCAGGACAATGACTCTCCAAACGAGCCCAGGTATTTCGAAATTCGTATTCATTGGGTGAGAACATTTCTATACCGAATGAACTGTGTCCTGTGGTCTGCAGAGAACGATCTGCCAGGATGGCTACGCCCCCTAACTATAATTCTTGTGTCTTGTTTGTTGTGTGATCAGAGAGAGAATCAAGTTCAATAGAAGATAAATATATAAATACATAAATAAGAAACGAATGTTGTGTTTAGCACAAACTCAAAGGCGGGCCCATATCGGATCCGTTGTTTGGTAAGCAAAGCAGGTCAAAAGGCGTGTTTAACATTTTGGAGCGTGGCGAACTTGTGGGAGCCATTAGGTCTCAATAACCCTTTTCGTTTAAAGAAAAAGTTACTAATGGGCTTTATTAGTATTACTTATTAACAAAACAATACATGAAACCTTGAAGTGTTAACACCAAATCTACAAGATTTCGATGACCGCAGCCCAAAAGATTATCATGACCTCGTGTGTACCCCTGTACACTTTATCAAATTTTATTTTGCTGTGTTATAATCTTGTCAACCTTGTATTAAATATGCTTTGATGCATGAATAAGGTCAGCATATTTTTTTCTGTTTTACATATAAGACAATGTTGTCTAATGTAAATACAGCTATGAAGCTAAGTGCTGAAACAGTGAAAGATACATAAATATTGCATACATAATGGTAGCATTAGGATTTATTTTTAATGAGATGAAAGGGTGAAATAAATATAGAGAAAAAATAGACTTGTCTTTACAGTGTGTATGATTTCTCCTTGGCAATTTCAGAATACCCTTTGACCTAGATTTCAAAAAGATCAAACATCAGATGAAATGAAAATCATTCTTCGATGAAATAAAGATAGTTTAGATAGTCTAGCTGGGGGTACGCGATATTTTGTCGCAGCCGTTATGGCCCGATGGTCGTTTTATCGCAGCCGTTATGGCACGATGGTCGTTTTGGCGCAGCCGTTCTAGCGCAAAGTGTTCTGACGATAATTTATAAAACACAAACAAATAAATTTTAATTTGTGACTATACTCTTTGACATACATGCTCATTCTTCCCCCTCCACCCCGAAAAAACATAGTTTTAGATTTATTTTGGGTATTCCACCAACGCATATTGCAAACTATGGATTGCTGCCTGGTCATGTGGTATTAGCTCGGGACGTGTCTCGATGAGCCCGGGTTCGAACCCAGCACGTTATAATATTCGTGATGTAACAATAGCTACACAAGAAACTTAAATCCCAAAACCTAACGTACGTAATTCATCATTCTTCTATGTTGAAAAAAATATGTTGAAACAAAAACACAAACATAGATATTTGTATCCTTCCTTTTAGGGACCAAAATTTCCTGCTTCGGTCAAGCTGATTACTTTAAATGTGAAATTACGCTACTAAGGTCGATGGATCCCTCAGAGGCTTACATTTATGATTGAGATTATCCACATGAGATGAATCCGTCAACTGATTTCACGGTATCGTGTCGTTTTATTTATTTGTCATATTTTTAAAGCGATATTTTCCCTCTTAATTTGTTAGTTTAGTTTCATTTCATATTTTCAAGTTATTTTAGTCGCACTCGAAGGTGAATGTGATTACTTATAGATTAAAGTTAATAGACATAATTTAAAAACAAGATTACAAAAGCAGTTTGATATTCACACAAACTCAGAGGCAGCCCCTATATGTCCGCCCATGGATCCGCGTTTAACAGACAGACTGAGGCCAAAGAAAACTAACTTGTTTTAAAGCATGTAATATTCATGAATATCAGAAACTATGAACTGCGTACTACTGTTCATGCTAACTACACAAAAGAAGAGATGTGTATATATTTGAACTACTGCTGATACTATTGCATGGGGGTAGCCCCCCGAAATGGGAGATCGGAATTAATTGACTGATTTTTTGATTTGATTTTGTTTATTTTAGGTGAGATTTTAATACTAAACCATCACTTGCCCCAGCACAACCAAAGGGGTTTTGAGTTTAAAACCCTCACCAGGGGGTTTAGAGTTTAAAACCTCCTACCAGGGTGGTTCGAGTTAAAAAAAACCCGTACCAGCAGTTTTGAGTTTAAAACCCCCTACCAGGGGTTTTGAGTTTTAACCCCCCTACCTGGGGTTTTTGCAGTTAACTCCCCCTCTTCTATAAAACAAAACAAAACAAAAATGCAAACGAAAATCCCCTAATTCCAAGAGCACAGTTAAGAAAGATTTTGATTTTAAAACCCCCCTCTAAAATTTACGATAAACCCCCTCTTCAATATTAAAAAAAAGCTAATTACGCACTCAAAATGTTATGAGCGTAGCTAAATGGGTTTTGACTCAGTTGTGAGTTTAAACCCCACTTCAGCGGGGTTTGAAGGTAAAAAATACCTCTTTAATAATAAAAACAAAGCAAATTGTACACTCAAATTGTCATGAGTGTAGTCAATGGGGTTTTGAGTTTAAACTCCACTCCAGTGGAGTTTGAAGCTAAAAAGTACCTCTTCAATATAAATAAAAGCAAATTACTCACTCTAAAATCTATGAGCGTAGCCAAAGGGGTTTTGGGTTTAAACGCCCCGCCAGGGGGATTTGAGTCTAAAAAATACATCTTCAGTGTAAAAAAAAAAAAGCAAATTACGCACTCAAAATGCTATGAGCGTTGCCAAAAGGGGTTTTGAGTTTAAACCCCATTAAGTCAGTAAGAAAAGCACATTAAGGTTTTTGAAATAAAACTTTTTAATAGCAGGAAAATGCACAGTATACGTCATACCTCAGAATATGTATTTTGTTGGCTTTAAAAACCAGAAATAGTGCTTGGCGGCGGGGCTTCGCCCCGCCCTAGGGTAGGTCCTAGCGCTCCCCCAAACACCCTTTCTGGTAATGGCGAGGAGTCTACAATTTTTCTACTAACTCATGGAAGAACCTATTCTAGGGCATAATAAACGTCTTCCGAAAGAATGAAGGGTCAAAATATAATAAAGATTATGTACACACACACATAAATACATATAAATTTGTTTCGCTTGCCCTAGCACAACAAACGAGGTTTTGAGTTAAAAAAACCCTTCCAGGAGTTTTTTAGTTTAAAACCCCCTACCAGGCGGATTTGAGTTTAAAAACCCCCCTACCAGGAGTTTTCGCAGTTAACTCCCCCTCTTCTCTAACACAAAACAAAAAAATGTAAACGAATATCCCCCAAATTTCACGAGCACAGTTAAAGGAAGATTTTGATTTTTAACCCCCCTCCAAAATTTACGACAAATATAAAAAAAAGCAAATTACACACTCAAAATTTTATGAGCGTCGCCAAAGGGGATTTGAGTTACCCCCCCCCCTTTTTCAGTAGGGCTTGAAGCTAAAAATACGTCTTCAATACCCGGTATTAAAAAACGCAAATTACGCACTCAAAATGTTTTGAGCGTAGCTAAATGGGTTTTGACTCAGTTTTGAATGTAAACCTCCCCCCCCCCCTTCAGCGGGGTTTGTAGCTAAAAAATACATCTTCAATTAAAAAAAAACAGCAAATACTATGTGCGTTGCCAAACGGAGTTTTGAGTTTAAACCCCCCTTCATGGGTTTTGATGCTAAAAAATACCTCTTCAATATAAAAAAAGCAACTTACACACTAAAATTATTTGAACGTAGCCTATCCAATTGGGGGTTTTGAGTTTAAACCCCTCTCCTACAGATGGCTTTTTTAAAAGTTTAAAATCACTCCAGATGGTTTTGAGTTTAAGATCCCCCTACAGACCAATTTCAGTTGGAAAACCTCTATCTTCAATATTATTTTAAAGCAAACTACAATTACTAAATTCTATTACCGTAGCTAAATGGGGTTTTGAATTTTAAAAAAACTCTAGAGATTTTTTAGTTTTAAACCCCCAACAGATGATTTTGACGATAAAATTTCCCTTTTCGATATAAAATCTAAAGCAAACTACAGTCACCTAATTCAAAGAGCGTATTCAAGAGAGGTTACATACTTCTACCATGGCGGTGCACCATTAATAGAGTGCAGTGAATAGTCATGTGCCGAAATTGAAAAACACTAAATGTGACTCAACAAAGATGGCTAAGACAGATTTTAGGAGTCAGTTTTAGAGATCGGGTCTAAATCAAGGAAATCCTATGCCGAACTGGGAGTCGACCCCTTAGTAAGATTGTGAGAGAGCGACGCATGAGGTTAGCGGGACATGTTTTCCGACAAAATGAATTACGCATAATAAGAGTTGCGATGACATCCTAGTACAGCTTGTCGCCACACATTCATGGAGATCCTCAGAGCAGGAGGGAAGAGGCTCAGGAAATTAACAGTGACAGAATTTTGCGGAAACAGCTTGACGGCAAATGCGCCGAACGGCGTGGGAAGGTCTAAGTCAGTCAGAATAGCACATTCGGTTTTGAAATAAAACTTTTTAATAGCAGGAAAATGCACAGTAGATACCTCAGAATATGTATTTTGTTGGCTTTAAAAACCAGAAATAGTTCTTGGCGGCGGGGCTTCGCTCTGCCCAAATACCCTTTCTGGTAATGGCGTGGAGTCTACAATTTTTCCACTAATTCCAGGAAGAACCTATTCTAGGGCACAATAAACGTCTTCCGAAAGAATGAAGGATCAGAATGTAATAAAGATTATGTACACACCCACACATACATACATAAAGATATTTTTTTGCGGGGTAGAGAAAAAAATCCTGGCTACGCCCATGTACTATTGTATTGTTAGGCTGACTAACGATATGATACCACAGGCTAAAAAGATTTATTTATGTTGTTAATTTTAAATATGTATTCAAGCATTTTATTTTAGGTAGACATATGGTTCCTTATGAATGTGACCTGATGTTATTGAATGATTACCTAATTGATGATTTTGTAAAGAGTCAATCTCACATTCAAGGCCTCCCTTAATTTAAATGTTGAAATATAGATTAATTTGAACTCCACTTCTATTGCCTGCTTAATAATGTCTTGTGTGTTTTTTTTGTTGTTAATAGTGAATAGTTGTAAAAATAGTGTATTTATACGAAGAATAAAAAAAAAAAGACTGCTTGCATAGTTAATTTTAACATTTAAATCTTTGGCTTTCAGAAAAAATAAAAAATTAAACTTGCATTAGATTTTTGAAAGATCTAAAATGTGATCTTTTCTAGTTTTTCGATCTAAACGGGTGACAGACAAATCACACAAAACTAATAGCGGCTATTCCTCTTTCAGGGGCCGCTTAAAAAACAACAACAATTCATTCAATAAAGATTTCTCTTGAAATAAACACATTTTATTAAACCTTAGAATCACAAAATGCTGCTATACATTTGATAACGTTTCTTTGTGCGATGCTTGTGTCAAGTCATGGACTCCACTATATAGGCCTGAACTGATCTGTATAGAGCTTCAACGTTGCCAGATCCAAAGCCAGTGGCGCCCTCCCTCTGAATGAGTTCCAGAAAAAAAGGATCGCTAGGTAGCAGTGGCTTAGTGAATATCTGAAGCAGGTAGCTGGTCAAACAAAAGACATACAGAATTAGAAACAGACATTTTATTTGACAAAAGTTCACTTTGTGTCTGTGTTAGCGCAAGTAAACTTTGGCTTGTGTGTGTTTGTGTATGTATCATGGACGTAGCCAGGATTTTTTTTCGGGGGGGGGGGGGGATTGGGGGCGTTATTTTTTTCTCCCCCCCCCCCCCCCGGCGAAAAAAATGTATATGTATTTATGTGTGTGTGTACATAATCTTTATTACATTCTGACCCTTCATTCTTTCGGAAGACGTTTATTATGCCCTAGAATAGCTTCTTCCATGAGTTAGTGAAAAATTGTAGATTCCCCGCCATTACTAGCAAAGGAGTCTGGGGTAGCGCTACGGCGAAGCCCAGCCGCCAAGCACTATTTCTGGAATTGAAAGTCAACAAAATACATATTCTGAGGTATGAGGTATACTATGCATTTTCCTGCTATTAAAAAGTTTTATTTCAAAAACCTTATGTGCTATTCTTACTGACTTAGACACTCCCGCGCAGTTTGGAGCATTTGACGCCAAGCTGTTTCCATAAAAATCTGTCCCCCCACCTGCCATGAGAGCCTCCATGAATAAGTGGCGTCAAGTTGTACTAGGATATCATTGCAACTCTTCTTATGCGTTATTCATTTTGTCGGAGAACATGTCCGCAAACCTCAAGCGTCGCTCTCTCACAATCTTACTAAGGGGTCGACTCCCAGTTCGGCATAGGATTTCCTTGATTTAGACCCGATCTCTAAAACTGACTCCTAAAATCTGTCTTAGCCATCTTTGTTGAGTCACATATAGTGTTTTTCAATTTCGGCACATGACTATTCATTGCAGTTTATAAATGGAACCCTGCCACTGGTAAAAATGTGTAACCTCTTTTGAATACGATCTTGGAATTAAGTGACTATAGTTTGCTTTATATTTTATATCGAAAAGAAAAATTTTATCGTCAAATCATCTGTTGGGGGTTTTCCACCTCAAATTGCTCTGTAGGGGGATCTTAAACTCAAAACCATCTGGAGGGGTTTTAAACTTTTAAAAAAGCCATCTGTAGAAGTGGGGTTTGAACTCAAAACCCCCGATGGGATTGGCTACGCTCAAAAAATGTTAGTGTGTAATTTGCTTTTTTTTATATTGAAGAGGTATTTTTAGCATCAAACCCCTCTGAATGGGGTTTAAACTCAAAACCCCTTTTGGCAACGCTCATAGCATTTTGAGTGCGTAATTTGCTTTTTTTTTTTTTACACGAAGATGTATTTTTTAGACTCAAATCCCCCTGGCGGGGCGTTTAAACCCAAAACCACTTTGGCTACGCTCATAGATTTTAGAGTGAGTAATTTGCTTTTATTTATATTGAAGAGGTACTTTTTAGCTTCAAACTCCACTGGAGTGGGGTTTAAACTCACAACTGAGTCAAAACCCATTTATCTACGCTCATAACATTTTGAGTGCGTAATTAGCTTTTTTTTTATATTGAAGAGGGGGTTTATCGTAAATTTTAGAGGGGGGTTTTAAAATCAAAATCTTTCTTAACTGTGGCTCTTGGAATTTGGGGATTTTCGTTTGCATTTTTGTTTTGTTTTGTTTTATAGAAGAGGGGGAGTTAACTGCAAAAACCCCAGGTAGGGGGTTTAAAACTCAAAACCCCTGGTAGGGGGTTTTAAACTCAAAACTGCTGGTACGGTTTTTTTTAACTCGAACCACCCTGGTAGGGGTTTTTAAACTCTAAACTCCCTGGTGAGGGTTTTAAAATCAAAACCCCTTTGGTTGTGCTGGGGCAAGTGATGGTTTAGTTTTAAACTCTAAACTCCCTGGTGAGGGTTTTAAACTCAAAACCCCTTTGGTTGTGCTGGGGCAAGTGATGGTTTAGTATTAAAATCTCACCTAAAATAAACAAAATCAAAGCAAAAAATCAGTCACTAAATTCCGACCCCCCCCCCCCCCCTTTGGGGGGTATTTCATTTCGGTCGGGGGAGTTGAACCCCAATACTTCCCCCGGTTACGCCCATGTATGTATAAATGTGTTTTTCACGTTCAATAGAACAGTATCCGAAAGAATATAACAATACAATCATGAGTAAATTTAACAAAAAAATCTAAGTTTATTTGGTCTGGGTAGTTATTAAAAAAAAAAGCTCAGTATCTTTTTTTTTCTGGCCATTTTATCTTTGATAGATCTTCATGATACAACTATCATTTCAACACGTACGATCACAATAGCAAGCATTTAATCATCTGTTCCAACACCTTTCTTAAATACATTTTAGCAAGATTTTGTCTCAACCAATCTTCACTCAGACCTTAGTGACAGAACAGAAATCTAAACAGTTTTGGAAAAGCCTTCTCTGTATTCTCTACGGCTACGCCTTATCTAATAGCATGTAATGACATACCGGTCAAATTAATGGTGTCGCCCATACAGCAGTCTCAATGCATTTATACACAGTGGGTAAAATATGTTAACAAAAGTTCTAGAAAGTTAAAATCACTGCGTCTAGACTGACTAAGCAGGGCAGGTCTTAGGCATAGGCAAGGTAGGCAGCCGCCTAGGGCTACCGATTGGCGGGGGCCTTGCACAGGACTCAAAGAAATTCTTTTTTAGAAAAAAAAAATTGCGAAAAATGGATCAAATCTCAAATATAGAAGAATCCTATGGCTCTAAGTGTACTAGCTCTTGGTCTCCACTATAATTCAAGGTTTATTTACGCATGTTTAGGTCTACTTGTTAGACTACAGATGTTAGAAGGCCATTGTTTAGGTCTACTTGTTAGACTACAGATGTTAGAAGACCATTGTTTAGGTCTACTTGTTAGACTACATATGTTAGAAGAACATTGTTTAGATCTACTTGTTAGACTACAGATGTTAGAAGAACATTTTATTAGGTCTACTTGTTAGACTACAGATGTTATAAGACCATTGTTTAGGTCTACTTGTTAGACTACAGATGTTAGAAGACCATTGTTTAGATCTACTTGTTAGACTACAGATGTTAGAAGACCATTGTTTAGATCTACTTGTTAGACTACAGATGCTAGAAGACCATTGTTTAGATCTACTTGTTAGACTACAGATGTTAGAAGACCATTGTTTAGATCTACTTGTTAGACTACAGATGTTAGAAGACCATTGTTTAGATCTACTTGTTAGACTACAGATGTTAGAAGACCATTGTCTCTTCTCTTTAGTGAAATGTCAAAACGTCATCTCTAGTCTGGTAATCAAGAGTTGTCCATGAAGCACATTAGTGTTATCGGCGCTTTATGAATTTAACTTTGTTGACTTAGATACAGGACGGTTTATAATTTATTGCGTATTTTTCGGTCTTAATTTTTTGCATTTTATTTGGGGACATATTCTCTACACCTAGGGCCTTCCTTTTCGTTTCGCCTTTGGCCTCCACTAACCTAAGACCGGCTCTGGACTAAGACTGACCTCTCTTTATTCTTCTGGCTTTGTTTGCGCTCTACTTCAAATATGCCGTCAGCCTCTGTGTCTATGAGAATTCCATTTTCTTTAAGTCCTTCTATATCTTCTCCAGCCTTGATGATATCATGGAGTCTACCAATCTACCAAAATATATTAAAAAGATATTCCCCTTTCAAGAGAGACAAAAAAAACAACACAAAAGTAATTTATTTTTAGAGCCTTTTTACTTAATAGATAGCTTAATTTTATAGTTTTTTGTTTTTTTTTGTATAAAAACATATAGTTTACAGATTATTAAGAGATTTAGTAAGGCTATTAGCACTTTCCATGGGGAGTTCCAGGTTAGGGCTTGCCTTGTTATGTTGGATGCAGGCTTGCGAAGGGTGTGATCTATCCATCTCCAGCGTCTCTGAAGGATATCTATTTCAATGGGCTGCTGCTTTGTTCTTTGCCACAGTTCCTCATTCGAGATCTTGTCTGGCCAGCGGATCATAAGAATCTTCCTCAGGCAGGTATGGATGAATGCCTGGATTTGTTTTTTCCAAGGAAAGAGGAAAAGGGGACGGCCCATGAATACATGGCGCCGAGATTTGGAAGCAGATGCAAAGCAAATGGGCAAGACGTGGGGACAGTTGGGGAGACTTGCCCAGAATCGAGATGCCTGGAGGAAGCTGGTTGGTGGCCTATGCCCCAGAAGGGGCCACAGGCAAAGATTAACACTTTAAAAATATTTATACACACGCTCAAACACATACACACACAATATCATAGTTGTCACCTTGCTCATCACATATTTTAAACATTGTTTATTTTTAATAGCTCGAACTTAAAATGTCTGACTCGAGAAATACGATTCCATGATTTAATAATCATTTTTTAAAAAGGTCCGTTGCCATGGAAACATGTCGTTTAGGTTTTGTTGCCTAACTGTTTAAGGGTTAAGGGCTTGTAAATTATACTTAGCCAAAGAGAAAAGGTGGGGAATAAAACAATGAATGGACTAGAATTCACTAGAAGTTCACATCAGAGTCGGATCAGTCTCATTGTAATTTCAAATGGATGGCGAGTATATGTCATGTTTTCTCTAGTACTGGTTTAGGCATCAATTATCTGAGCCCCAGGTGAAGGCCAGGAGTTGGACTGGTTGTCAGAGGCTATTTGAGACGCATGTCATTGGAAGCATTTTATGATTAGTGTAATGTTTATGGCCAACACCATTTCCCGCAAAAGCAACATTACGTAACCTAAACTTAAACCAGCAAACTTCGAGCCAGAAGGGCTCGTTAGCCTATGAGAAAGCAAACTGCTGCCTCACGGTTATACCCAAAAGCTTTGGGACGCTGACAACTGTGTTGGTACAAGCGGTTCCTTTGGACAAATCAGCTGCATGAAGAATGGGGAACAGCTGTGTGGGCAACATCGTTCCAACCGTGCCCAGGCTTTCATCTCATTTCTATGAATGGTCGGGATAAATTGTTCCTTTTAGTTTAGTGTAAACGCATTCATCAGTACATACTCATTGCATACGTATTGAACGTTTTAATGTAGATATTTTATAAAAAAAAACAGTGACAACCTTTTCTTGATTACAGAATAAAGAAATACAGAGATTTAGACTATGGTTTAGCTCTGATTAATTGTATGTTAATTACCTCCGAGTAGTATGTGTCTGGTGGGGGTTTAGCAAAGGTTGCACCTGACAGTTTGAGACTACGTACTGTTGATTTTATGTCAGGTGTGTAGATGGCAATGTGTTGTATACCTGGGCCACCGTGCTGACGTATCCAGGACTCTATTTGGTTGTCAGCTGCAAGATATGAAAAGAGCTACTCACATAGATCTACATGAAGAAATACAGGCACGTTATTTAGACACCAGAGGGCGAAGGTCTTATGGCGTTAACATCTGCTACAAATAAAAAGCTATTTAATGAGACACGCTCTAAAAGATAACGTCGCCACAAAACATTCGATTTACTGGGGGCAGGGTGGGGGATGTTTCATGCAAGAAACTGTTAAGACAGCTTGGGGCTTAGAGCAGAGGTCTGCAACCTGCGGCTCTTTGGATGTTAAGCTGAGGCTCTTATGTTCCATGCGCAAATATTATTTAATTTATTGAAAAAAAACTTTTAAAAATTGTTCTGATTCAATTCTATCTCTCAGCCACTTGTACTCGCTTTTCAGCGCACTACTCTCCATGTCTTGAAATGTAACATATTTGCAGGTGGAAGATATTCAATTGTCTTCTACCTTAATACTTGATATAGATGAGTCTTACGACATAAAAGACACGGCAACAGTTGACCTTTTAGTCAGGTATATGTCTTCTCAAGTTTCAAAAGAAGAACTTCTAGGATTGCTTACGCTCCCGTGACAAACCAAAGGAAAAAATAGAGCTAATGTCGTGCGAAAATACATTGAAGACAATAAAATCGATATAAATAAATCGTTTCAGTAGCAACTGATGGAGCCAGAAGTATGACAAGGAAAAAAATATAGGGGCAACTACAATTCTTTGGCGCAAAATTAAACCATGAAATTTTTACGTATCACAGCATAATATACCAAGAAGCGCTTTGTGTCCAAACATTTGCAGACGAAATAGTTGAGGTCATGAATTCGTTAATGAATATTTTTAACAACAACTTGTTAAAAGCACTCTACCATCGTCAGTTTAAAGAATTCTTAACGAAATGTTCGGAAGAAAAAAATCTTGTGGCTCTTTAAAAACGTTGAAGTTTTGTAAATAGTAATTTTTGGCTCTTACGACTCAAAAGGTTGCCGACCCCTGGCTTAGAGGATCCTTTGTAGAGATTACATACATCTGGGTTCCAAAACATAGGGAGTAACACTTTATAAAACTCTAGATTTGAAAAGTGTCTATTGTGCACCAAACTCTACCTGTCATTTGGTGAGTACGTTTAAGTGGATTCCACGACAAATTGTCCATCGACAATTAGTTCACCCGACAATTTGTTCACCAAATCGTCAGTAAGCCATTAGTCGTGTGAACCAATTGTTGTGAACGATTTGTCGGGAGATCGATTTGTCGTGTTCGCGTTTAAGTGTCCATCAAACTCTGACAGGGATCAGCTGAGAAAAATAGATTGTTGGCTGTGCTATTAATAAAGTGTGTGTGTGGGGGGGGGGGGGGTCATTCCAAATGAAGGGGGAAGATAGAGGGAGTGAAAGAGGATAGTGAACCAGATATTGATTTCAAGGATTTAAGGATAAATTGTCTGATCTTAGTTCGTTCAGTTTTTTAACTGTAACATATAATGATTGGGAGTTTTTATAACATGCCAATAATTAATAGACACGTATGTTCTACTGACCAAAGTTTTCAGGATCGCTAGATAGTGCTTCCCCTATGACAATGGGCAACCGTTCATGGCCGTCATCAGTGTCTGCAGCCAGCAATCCGACCTCTGCACATTTCCAGTATTCCATGGCCCGCAGTCTGAGTCCTACTTTGTCTGTTGAGAGGACCAAACCGTTTTCTTTATCTTCATCCCTATAGCGGACAAAACGAAACAAATCTGTTACAACTTTTTACAGTTATAATTGACCTTTTTAGTTAAAACATTGAATTTAGTAGCAAGTTTAATAATAAATATGGCTTATTGATTTGATGTAGAAGTATCGGAAAGAAGTTAACTAGGGCCGAGCTGAATGCATCAGGAACTTTTTGAAATGCAGATATTGATAAGCATATTACAATAAAGCATACTACAATAAAACAACTAATTTCAACTAATTATAATAGCCTGTATAATCACTGTTCTGATAAGGAATCACATGTTATTAAGGCCTATATACTTAGAATGTGTGCATAGTTAAATTAATTTTGCATTATTTTTTATTATAAAGATGAGTTAATTCCCAACACACAAACACATGCACGCAAGCGCGCATACACACACAAACACAACAATGTGACTATCTTTACGTGGAGTGCTTTTAAATTAATTCAGATTTTAAATACAGGTGGACAATAGATCTAGCAACAATAAAGTATTGGCCATATGGGCTATCAAGGTGAATCCGCATACAATTCAAGAGTCAAAGAGAGAGGATAAGGCATTTCGTTATAAACTGATTAGTATGTCGCTAACTCATCATTGCGACGGGGCATAGCGACTAGTACGTATAGTAACTATAAAGGTTCAAATCATTGACCTCACCTATTGATGATAAATTTCTTCATTCCAAAACACCGCTCATACCAAGCAATAATCGCCGTTGTAGTGTTCATCTCAGCAGACATGGCGGCATGGTCAAAGTAGATCAGTGACTGCTCCGCGTGCTGGTCACTTTGCAAGTTTCCTTGACCAACAGGTTCGAAGCAAGGCAGAAAGACGCCGGCATAGTCCGACTTCTCTATCAGCGTGTGATGGACGTCGCCGACGATACTTTTCACGACACAAGTTCTCACTGTTCCCTCGGAGTCTGATACGACTCTCAGAGATTTGCACAAGTCTACTCCTTGATTCTCTAGGCGCTGGATGAAGGCGTCAATGTTTTTCACCTGAAAGGCGATGTTGAAAACAGAGTCTTTGCTGGGAAGTTCAGAGGGCGTTTTAGTGGCTGTCCAGTTGATGACGTAGTTATCATCCTGATAAGACATTGATGCAACACAAAATATTGAAATCAAATTTTATTGAATTAGAATTCAAAATATTAGTCAATGTAATAGTCTGCAATAAAAGTTGACCAATATAATAAAACATTTTTTAAAAATACTATCTCCATATTTATAGAAATTGTTAATTTTTTTCTGCTCTTTAATTAATTAATAAAAGTCGAGTTTGTTTGTTTTTTTTTGTTTTTTTTTTCAGACTTTTCCAGACAAGATTCGCCTACAAAAGTAGAGATTTTCCAGACTTTTTCAGCCTGAAATTAATTGTTTTAAATTTCAGACTTTTTCCAGACAGCTTACGAACCATATTAATAAGTAAGTCAGTGAGAAAGATTGAACGCTAAATCTTTGAGAGAAAATTGTTACATTAAATAAATAACTTAATACCGCAAAAATGTCTATTTTACATTTGTAGATTTTCAATTTCTGAAAAAACTTTCCCTTTCAGACCTTGCGATTTATTAGGCATATGATGTTAAGGTCATCCGTTTCTTCTGCCAACAGTTAACAAGTAGGGTCTTATGTGGCAAGCACAATGACCAACAGCCTTTACTTTCCCAAATTAAGTAAGGTACCCATTAGAACTGGGTGGATTCAGGAGCGCCCTAAAAATCCCGAAATCCAAAATCGCAGTCTTCAACAAGATTCGAACCCTGGACCCTGGATGCCAATTATTGATTACTGTAAAAATTGTGGGTGTGTGTCTTGAATAACTAAATATATACACATCTATATACATGTAAACAATTAAAACCTTTAATGTCACAAATCGATTGTGTTTTCCTATCAAAGTTACACGATTTCGGATCCCGACTCGCTCAGAGTTATCAGCCCTAAAGGCAGCGTGGAAACCTTCTCCCGGATCCCCCCTCCCTCAAAAGTTCACAAAAGAGATAAGACCATAGCGCACTGAGCTTGCTATAAGCAGGGAAGTTGCGCTAAAAACATTACATCGAAGTTACAAATAACATTTCATTCAGCCAAACACTTTGTCCAATTTATTTTTAATGGAAATACTCACGGGCCAACAACACTTTTGTGTATTAGATCTTGGATTACCTTCAGTAACTCTTGATCTCCTGTCTTTAAGCTGGTCACCAGGAAACGGGTATCGTTGCGCACAAGTAGCCACTGGTCAGCCACCGCTGACTGTCTGAAGGATGTGACATTAAAGCCGTAATGCAGCTTTAAGCATTCCACTGTAGCAGGGCCATCCACGACCCCGATCTCAACATGGTGAACACATGGGTAAAAGGACATAGCTAGCCTCAAGCTCAGTCTAGGGAAATTAATTTCAAGCAATGCTTTAAATATCTGTAACGTCAGACTAGGGAAAACAATTTACAGCAATGCTATAAATAGTTGTGACGTCAGACTAGGGAAAACATTTTAAAATGATGCCACTGTGCTTTACACGCCGCCTTATACAAAAGTATGCATCAAGTGATTTTGCTGTTGCCTGAAAATATTTAATGAGGCATATTAAAAAAAAAAAAACAAGACAAGAAAAACTTTTCTTTCATAATTCACAAGAGCTTCTGTACAAAAGAAATGGAAACGATGTTTTTTTTTTTCATTCATACCCTACATGTTGGTTTCGCGATACAAGCTCCATACTACTCAGTCTGTGCTCTTAAACACGGTTCCCCGACAAAATAGCGCGAACAAAATAGCGAGGAAAAAATATTTATCAGTCCTTTTGCAAGAAATACTTTAGATATCGTAAAATATATAGAGAGAACATTTTTTAAATTTAAATTTAATGTCATCGATATCTTAAAATGTAAATATGGAAACATTATGCACGAATAATTAGAAGCTTAAAGGGATAATTTCAAAATATAGCATTTATTCATATTCAAAAAAATGCACTACAAAACTAATAAGAGCATAAAGATGCTTCCATACTTGTCAGAGTTAGCCTATTCACACACACACTTTCACAAGGCTAAATTGTATGCAATGTCACGTAGAATCTCAGTGGCTTGTTTCCATACATTAGCAATAAAGCTACAAGCTGGGGGAGGGGCTACTTTGTCTTGCTTCCAGCTTGACTTCGTTCTCCATCATTGTACCTCAGAATCTTGTTCTCAGTGTTCTCCTGTTCTCTGAGGAAGTGAAAGATTAACTTGTACAACATTGGGGTGATGACCGTCAATAGACAGCTGAAAGGCTTGGTGCCATCCCTCCACTTTTTAGTTTCTTCGTGGTAGATGGTCTTGTACACGATCTCTAACATTCCATAACGCTATCGGAAATTTTTGAGTCACTCTGCGGTTTCGTCTCTGGCGACCAATATAGTCATACAAATTTCATACAACATCTGACCAAGCATGATTTAGTTCTTCGAAGGCAATATTTACATCGACAGATGGACCAAGAAGATTAAACAAACCTTTGGCGAGATATGTGATCCTCAGCTTAACTAATCCGGACACACCAAAGTTTATTAATGTTGCTAAAAGAGACGCCCTGGTTTGATTAAAGAGAGATACTATAACACACATTTGTAACACACACATTATCATATATAATCTTTGAACAACATTTCAAAATCCTTATTATATTTTTACATTTTAAACATTGGTGAAAAAGGAGAATGAGATAAAATGTGTTAGTCCTCTCATTCTCTACCGATATGACCTACCATTACATCTATTAATAGTAAAGAAGAAAGAGACCTTAACGAAAAATGCTGCCCAGGACCTTCACTTACTAAGCCCGTTACTTTATACACATATACAAATCCGCGCAATTTTGTCTTGAGGTATTTTGTCGGGAAATTTCGCACAATTTCGTCGGCGCTATTTTGTCATGTCACCGGTACCTTAATTCGGCCTGTTGGCCATATAACTTTCAGACTCTTATCACTGCCAAAAAAAAAAAAAAAATAGAAATAAAATAGAGCAGAAACACATTTTGTTTAAGATTTTGTTGTCCCATTAAGTAGTGGCATGTTTCAAGTGTATTGGAAGCCCTGTACTACTGGACGCTCACGAGTATAGTGTAGACTACTTTGACCTTTCGACGGCTGCGCTGTATCGGACAATATCCCGTATGGGCGATGACCGTAAGCCAAAGGGGTCAGACTTAACCAAATGAAGGCGGCGTCCACGACACATTTCTCATAATAAAACTTCCAAGTAACTCCCTCCAAACAAAATATTCATTACATGTTTACATTCATTGCATTACATGCAATTACCCCTCTATGGAGATTGATTTTAAATCTTCAAATGATTTCTAGATTTTTTTTTGTAATGTTTCAACTTAGATAGAAGAAACAAGGAGAGGATATCACCCCTGGCGGCCCTTCTCTTTCTTGGAAGCATCGGCGCTGCTTCTTGCGTCACACACAAAAAAAAATCAATGAGGTTTAGTGACTTTTCTTTTGATAGCCCTTTCATGACCTTTCTATGTGTGGCTATAAAACACCAACACTTCAACCGTAAATACTGGGCTAAATAGTTATCTCCACTTTTACTTTGATAAACGGTAAACAGGTTCGTGTGAGAATTACAGTTCATAGCTGAGCAAGAAGCACATAGGCTGGTCATCATTGAATGTGACAAAAGGTGTTACGTTGTTAGACTTTCTGAATGGGTTTTAAGATTTCTGTTGAGTTCTCGCCCCGTGTCAGACCTTCATATAGAAGGCGCCGGTCAGATAGTGATGCATTGAATGCATTTATTCCCAAAACACCGAGATAACTAGTGGGAGCCAGTTTTTCGATCCGTTTCCACCGACGGAAAATGTTTCTCTTTAAAAATAAAGTAATTTTGTTTTGTAAATGACAGAACTTACTTTTTAAATTTGTCATACAATTGTTAAAAAACAAATTTAACAAAAAATCTAAAACCTTTTGCATAAATGTGTTAAAAATATGGTAAGAAGTTATCTCACTTTTTAAATAGCCCCTAATGTTTGTTACTATTAATAGTGAATAGTTGTAAAAACGGACGGACGGACACACAAACCACACAAAACTAATAATGTCTTGTCCCCTTTCGGAAGCCGCTAAAAAAACAAATAGTATTTATAATTATGCATTGCAAAGTCTTTCAAAACTCTAAAGCAGTAATATTAGAAGTACAAATAGCATATATCTGCACATTTTAACATTTTCCTCTTCAAATAATATAGGAACTTCAATTGAATAGTCCAGAGTTTCCCAAACTTTTTCTTAACGGAACACTTCAAACTTTCTGAGCATTTAACGAACATTTTGCTTTTTTTTTTTTTTTTTTAAAGAGTTTAATTTACGTGGTAGTCTACGAGTGAATTATTTCAGTAGTTCGTAGTTAAGGGCTCGCGAAACACTAGGGTTCCTCGGAACACAGTTTGGGAAACACTGCAATAAAACAATTATCAATTCTTTCAATGACCTAGTTATTAACTCTTTATCTCGTATTTGACGATGCCAACGTCGATTGGACCCCATTAAATGAAATTAATTTTTGGTAAATGAACATTAATTTGCAATGTGTACAGAGAGCATGCAATCCTCTTTACTTCTGTACCGAATATAACATTTTCTGATAACAAACAAACAAGTTAAGTCCAAACAAGATAATGAAATACAAATGAGCAAAATGAATCATTTTATTTGAACATGGAAAATCAATACGTAGAGGAGGAGTTAATTATACTTTAAGAAGTAACCTTTACCTTGTGATATAGAACACGGGAAAACCCCTACGGTATTCAGGTATACGTGACCTACTTAAAAGTCGATAGTTGTATCTTTCCCAATCTTTCCGTAAATTAGAAAATGGTGATTTAGTATATCGATGCAAAGGTTTCATGAAACACTTTTGGATTCAAAGTCTATATTCCACTGTCTTCACAACTTAACATTGACTAGACCTAAAAGTCACACAAACGAGTGCATCAGTTGAACACACGTGTCGTGACACATGTAATTTCTAACCCTTGACCTTAGTGTGGTACCTATTCATGCATGTGTAACTTGACTGTCACGTGACGTGATTCGCTAATGGGCCAGGCCGTGACCTCTTATGTCGAAGGTGCCGGCTAAGCAGGGTAGGAAAAAAAAAGCCTAAAATACGTCATGCGTGCCTGGTCCAAGCCACCGTCAATTTAAATACCGAACTAGAAGACTTGAGGGAAAGGCGTGGCTAAGGTGGGTGTGAAAACGTCATTAACCCTTCAATTAAAATCTAAGCCTCACATTTGGTTGAACAGCAATTAAGAATCAAAAAAGTATTTTTTGTTTACCTTTGGTAATAAAATAGCATACAAACTTTTATGGACGTCGATGCCCTATTGGTGGCGGCTCAGCGATGTCGCCCACTTGGCTTTAGCCCTCTTGCTCAAATGGTCAGTCCGCCCTTGCATCAGTGGCGTCACTAGGGGGTGCGAGGGGTGCGGTCCGCACAGAGGGACACCTGTTAAGGGGGTGACACCCAACTGAAAAATGCACTTTTGGAATGACTGACTATTTAAAACAATAAAACGACAGTGGCTAAATCTTGGAACATTGATTCACAATTAATAAATAGATCTATCTACTTTTTTTTCTTCATTTTGACTAAACATATTTTAAAAGTTTAATTAAATTCTATCAAAAGGTTTAAAATGCTATATCATAATATGAAAAGGAAACCTTACATTCAGATGATAACCAGCTGCATGTATGTGCTGCTTTGATAAAAAAACAATTGTTTTAATCGAATCTATTGAATTTGTAGCTAGCGCCGTAATATCAGGATGCCAACCAATAGTTACTGTTTAACAAATAACGACATTCTTCAGGTATAAAATATTATTGAAATCTCACATGTAATTAATATAAATTTTGTAGAGTTGGAAATTTAAGTAAATAAGTGGCCATTGAGATTTCTAAAGACGATGATGTTATTTCATTTTTCTGTAAATGAAGCTCTATTAAAGATAAGGTGAATGCTACAAAGTATCAGTCAAATGATATGCTTGAATATTTTAGGGGATTTTTCTTCTTGGCGTGTGCCAAGAATGGCTTTGATGTTTCCTAATGAAGATGATTTAGTCACCCAATAGCAAAATATGTATTCTTTTGTCGTCGATTACTTTCAACTAATTGTATTGAAATGAAATAGAAATATGTAACTTAATTTAATGTTGTCGATATTGGAATATTAAAAGACCTATGAAGAATTCATCTGGATTGGAAAATTGGAAAACAAGGACATCCGGGTACTATAACAATGGACAAGGAAGTCGTTGATATGATTGATGTCAAGAAGAAAAACAATGGCAGGAGATATTGCACGGACTGTTTCTATAACAGCAGAATATTTGACTTTTTGTGACCATATTAACAACGAGTCTTTATTGAATAAAGAATTTCCATGATATGATGAAAATGTTATGAAGATATAACCCATAGCTAAAACTAAATCTGTCATGTTAAAAGTTTATAAATGTTTTAGCAAACGACGTAACAGATATTAGTGTCAGAATGACTGTAAGCACATTTGTATTTCGTTTGACAACACACCTGACATAGCACACCTGACATAGCACACTGGATCAGATTCAAAAGTTATACCGTTTTAAGGGAGACTAAAAAGTTGTTGAGATCAACTTCATAGCTTCCAATGTCTAGAAAAGGTTGAGCTTGAATGTATATGTGGAGCTCAGAGATATAAAAATGCAGCTTCAATGTCTGGAACCATGAAGGAGTGCATTACATTTTATTAAGAACCAACAGAATAGCTATTTATTAGATGCTACTACATTACTAATCGATGTAGTCAACATTCTTTTTCAGAAATAAGCTTTTTACCAAGAATTTTTGTATACGATTTATATATAATACGAATGTTGAAGTTTTTACCACTAGAGGCGCAGCTTAACATCTTTTATTTTACCTATCTTTACTTTTTTTTTATTGGGGGGGGGGGGGGGGGGGGGAGAAGATGTAATAGAAGGTCAAAGCTACACAAAGAGTACACGCCTATCTTTACATTATAAACAATGTGGTAAAAATATTTTCTTTAACAAAACGTGTTATGATTAAAGGCTCTTCTAAAAAAAAAAGCACACAGTGTGTC
This sequence comes from Biomphalaria pfeifferi, assembly GCA_030265305.1. Classification (NCBI taxonomy): domain Eukaryota; kingdom Metazoa; phylum Mollusca; class Gastropoda; family Planorbidae; genus Biomphalaria; species Biomphalaria pfeifferi. The sequence continues at coordinate 3,304,950 of JASAOG010000053.1, read as the reverse complement.
GTGTCCCGAGAATAGAATAATAAAAAGAAGATAATGTCAGGCAAACAATCACAAGACCTTGAAAAATATATCTAAATCATTTAACAAATCGTTCAACCGTTTCTATCATCTGCTCATCTATGGCGTCTCATGTGAAAAAGGATTTTAAAATGAAGAACTTTTGAGACAAAGGAACAAACGACATTAAAAATGATTCGTTAGAGAGACATTCACTTTGTTAGAGTCAGTGGCAGACCACTTTATCTAGGAAACAGTGTCAAATGACGCATCGCTTTCAATGGGACTTGTCTTGGCCAGTAGTGCTTTTGGACGCCTTCGAAGTTCAGGCGAGAGTCTGTCAAAATAAATCGCCCAACCTGCCTACAAAAATCAGTCTCTACTAAGCAGTGGTTTTCTCTACCTTTCTATATGGATCTAATACACGAGTACTAAACAAAAATTAACTAACACTTCTTAACCGCTTTCACCAAATATGCATGCGCTTCATCATGGACATACGGTGGCAAGACCGCATTATATACAGCAATGTCCTTGCGAACGCCGGTATGGACTGTATAAACTTACTATAAACAGTGGCTTAGTATCCATGCCGCGAAGGGGTTCATTGCACCTGGACCCATGACTCCATAATTGCACTTTTGTAAAAAACAAAAACAAAATTAGAATCTGAAAAGCTCCCTCAAAATACCCTAAACGTTACACGAAACTTTAAATTCATCTTAGAACATCAACTTGTACTAGGTCACTAGACTCTAGAACCTAGAGTTCATGTACCAGCGGCTTGGAGTGCTTTAATGTAAGGAACTGCTTTCCATCCAGTTTATTGTTTTGGTGGTTAGCCCTAATTGTGCATTTGAGGTGACCATTGCAGCCAGTTCATCCCATTCTTTTTTTTTTTTACTAAATGTTCATAAACCATTGTTAGAATAAATATTAATGGGGGGGGGGGGGGGTGTTTGGTCTAGAAAATAATGTCTTGTACACACACAAAAAAAAAAGGAAATGGTCGGGGCGACACGAACACTTAGGTCTATAGGTATAGTCCTGATGTTTAAGAATTAAAATTTCGACACAGGTGATAATTATTCAATTTTGTTCAAAGCTCAATTTGTTTCATTTTTTTTATATATTTATAATACACAGTTTCAGAATGACAACATGCCACATCGTGGAGGTACATGCATATGTGTCCCAAAACTGTCGGGCTTTACTAGTAAATAAAGACATTGACCTTCAAAACTTGGAGGTCAGGCATTTCGTGTGAGATGTAAGCCCACGTGGATTGTATGGCTTAAAATGTATGCGGACTTTCATGCAACTAGGGCAGGAAAAAGGACAAGCCAATGAGGGTAGGTACTAAAGACCATCTCCGTACGATACTTTGACATTTTGTTGTCCATAAAATTCGTTTTTTTGTTGGTTTTTTTTTAGTTTGTTTTTTTTTGCATAATAAAGTGTTGAAAAAATCGAGACAGGGCAACACTCTGGACATACAACACATGAGTAGATCCCTTTTAATAACTACGGAAGATAATAGTTGTTATTAAAAAAAAACGAAAAATACTGATACATGTTATTAACTAATGAAAACATTTTAATGCCCTTTTTTTATTCCTGCTAAATCTCCATTGTTCAGATCTGGAATATAACAACAGGTCCACCCATGAGCCCCCTCAATGCTGTTAGACATGTTAGGACCGCTCAGTAGACTATTAAAAGCAATAAACTACATGCTACTTCCAGCTCAAACCTTACCCTTACCCTCCCCCTATACAAAGTGTTCACTTCAAACCTGATGGACTGCGATGAATCAGACCTAATTTTCACTTTTCCATAATTCTTGTTAAATAAAATATATAATAAAAAAAAACAACAAAAAAACTTATGTTAGTGTATTATGTGTTGTTGGCAATGTAACCTCTTCAGTACTGAAAAAAAAATTAAATAAAAATGGCGATAATACTATACTATATTCAAGCCATAGTCATATTTTGATCGTTTAAAGAAATTTTTTATAATTTGGCGTTATTTTTCCCATAAAAGCAAACAGTGCTTTGATAAGACTCTTCTAACTCTTCTGGAATAAGTAGATTAGTGTTAAGTAATCACCTAAGATCAGCATGGAAACCTCCCGATACAATGTCGGTGGCTCCTATAGTGCGGTAGATCAGGGTGTCACCCCTTCCAATCAACTTTCTTGAAATATGTTCCAATGAACCATTGCTAGTTTTTTTGTTGTTTTTTTTTGTTGAACCAATACAGTCAGCTGATGACCTACTTTTATTGATTTTAGCTCAAATTTAAAATCCCAATGTTATTACATTTATTGCAAATTTTACAATAATATTTAATTAAAATTATATACAGACTTAACATAAAAAAATAAAAAATTAAAAAATTCTCAAATCTAACCTGTATTTCTACTGTCTCAGTCTCAACACTTGTGATTCTATAAACGTCGGTATCCGAGCGGATGAAGGAGATGCTGTACAATAAAGTAAAACACTCAATTAGGACAAAAGCGTCCTCGGAAGTCACATTGTTGTCTTCTGTATTGTGTAACAAAAATAAATCTTAATGTCATCTTTAGAACAGAATGGGGGGGGGGGGGGTAAAGGAAATGAAATGTAAACACATAAAAAATATAATAAAATATTTAGCAAGCAAACAAAACATCCTAGTATGTTACATTTGTGTCGTTAAATGTAAATAATCTTCAAATACAAGAACAAAATTTAATAAAATACTCAGAAAGACACAAAGATAAAGGCACATTACTCGTCCCATATGCTAGGACAAATTTGTACAAATGCTCCTTCTTCCCTAGTGCTATTAGAGCAAGGAATGGGTTGCCTGAGCTAGCCAGAAAAACCAGTGTTTTGGCAGAATTTAAGTCATGTGTTAAAATGCATGACTGAATGCATGACGCGTAGGACGTAATCATCTTTTTTTGAAGTAACGTCTGTATTATATAAGATAAGATAAATATGTTTGTGCTATTACATGAAGGGCGTAACCGAATTGGGGAGCAGATTTATAACAAAGATCTGGAAGAAAGAATAGTGTTTTTCTCTGACCAATGCTTAGTATTCGATTCATAGTTCTTTAAAAAAGTTAACACTATTATATTTATACAAACCCTCCGACCAAGCGTTATTTAAAATTGTTATGAATATTGAAACTTGACAGGAACACAAAGCCCCACTTATACAAAACGAGATAATAGACATGTTGGGCAATGCAGTTCTGAAAAAATATCGGTACTGATGGAGGTCCCATCCGCACCATTTGTCTCTTTCATTGGTGAGAACACTCAAGACATACAAAGTTGATCAAATTAGCATTATTAAAAAAAAAAAGTTTTGTGATCTCCGATGACGTAATACCCAAAGCAATAGCTATTAGATAGTCATTCCTAGGTTTTCTTATTTGAAAGAACCAGACGTCTGAAGAATTGGCTGAACAAATGCTACAAGTAATGAATAATCCCCATTTATCATTAAATAAACATAGAGGCTAAAGATATGATGGTGCTTCCAATAGGAGTGGATAGCACAATGGCATTCGGGCATTGCTTCATCAAAAGATACCGCTTGTGCATTATATTCACTGATCTAACCACGACTTAAACTTTTTGAATGATTCTGTCATCTGTGTTCAATACGTTGCAGATTTTTAGGACTTGAAATGTGCTTTTTGCTCACAGCATCTCAAGATGTCTATCTAGTACCTACAAGTTTGTACACGTTATTTCTTCGACACTCATCTCGGATCAAGCTGAAATTTAGCACAATTGTTTCTTTTACCTGACAACTCAAGACTCAATACAAAAGAAAAAAAATTAGTTAATTAACTATGGTAATTAATTATTTTATTTGGTATTTCGAACAAGGGAAAGAAATTGTACTTGACTTAAATGGTGGTATAAGCTGATCTAGACCCTTTTATAGGTCGCCGCTCTAAATTGAAAAAAAATTATTATATAAATATAAAATCTTCACTTGACATAAGTACTTCAATGGTTGAGTGGTTTGCACGTCTACCCGAGCAGGTGAGAGCCACTAGTTCGAATTCTGGTCGTTCCCTTTTTTTTTCTTTTAAAAACCAATTACGGTAAAAAGCCACCCGGATCTCCCTTGCCCCCCAACCTCCCTTTCCCTTCCCACCTGGCCCAGACAAAGTGATAGGATCATAGCGTATTGAGTAATCCATAAGCATGAAATAGCGCTAAACAAAAACATTTGGTAAAAACAGTATTACTCACACAGATGTATTGCTATTGGTCTTGATCTATTACAAATTTAATAAGATGACTGATCCAAACTAATTGATACAATTACACTTCGTATGAGCTTGGTTTTTTTAAAAGTATTATTTATGTTTTTCTTGTTTTTGTCTATCGCAATTTCATGCTGTTAACTTTCTCATTACGCTATGATCCTATCTCTTGTCTGGGTCATTTGGAAAGTGGTAGGGGGAGAAAGAAGGGTTTAGTTGGGTGATCGCTTTTTTAATACATGAATTCGAACTCAACTACTCAAGGGCTAATGCATCTTCAAGCCAAAGCACCAACCACTATGCCAGCGAATCGATTATGAAAAAATACAAGGTTTTATAGCTATCTATTGTTAGGTTCAAACTTTAAAGCGACAACCTACAAAGTATAAAAGGCGATTATTTCATCAGCCAAGTACAATTTCTTTCCCTTGCTTGAGTTACCAAACAAAATAATTAATTACCAATAATTAAATAACTAATTGGTAATTTTTAAAAATTGATTCTCTTTTTTTTTGTTTTTTTTTTGTTAGGTAAAACAAATAACTTGATCCTAGATTGGATGTCAGAGAAATAACATGCAGGGGCGGACTGGCTATATGGGCATTTGGGCAAAGCCCGGTGGGCCAGTACCCAAATGGGCCGGTAGAGCAACGAAATGGCCACATCTATGCCACTAAGGCACGTATGAAATTGTTAAAGGTTTTATAATATTTCTCTTATAAAAAGCCCCCCCCCCCCCATTTTCCGAAATAATGTAATAGCCTTCATCCGTAGACAGTGCTACTAGTAGGTTTCATCCTTTTAGGGCCTACATACTTAGCGATTAAAAAAGCAACATAAGGTCTATATTTCTTATAAAGATACAGAGTTCACTGTATGCATACATATCGATACATTATCAAACTTACCATGATGATTTTGAGGACAGGTAGACCTAGAAATGGATGCCCATCGTATGATATAGAATTTGTGGGCTGAATTGCATTGAAATCCCTCGCCGATTTTGACACTCAGTCCGCCCCTGATAACATGTACAAAATTTTTACCTGACAGACAGGCTGACAGAATGAGTGGGTTTATGTAAGCTTTGTAAAAAAGGAAAAGAGACATATCTCAAATTGTGCATGCATTGAGTAGTTCGTGTCGTTGAGAGTTGTAATACATTGATTTAAATAAATAAATAAAATCAATTTTAGAGCATTTGATGGTTATGATTAATGTTCAACTGTGTCATTTTAAAATGCATATAAATAGCTAGTCTATTTGTACACCTGAGTTTCATGCGTACCTCAGGCTGCCTCGTGGCCTACCAATTATGTACTGTAATTTAGCATTACAGTATTTGAAACTATATTTTTATCCGTATGACTACTGTCTACTAAGGCAACAATAAAGCACAGACGGTACTGGGAGATACAGATCGCCACTTGAACACATCAAATAAACACATCAAAAGTAGGCCGCCCACTCCCGTCGTCAAGCGCCCCAGTGGCAGTGTTCACGTTGGCGTAGAGTGCACACCCCCTCTCATAAAAATAGGGTCTTCCTCCAAGTCCAACAAAGTGATCGCGAGTCCAGCTAAAGGTGGCGGTGAAATACCTTTGATTCATTGACGTGTACCCTTTGATAATGATAATCAGTGATAAGCGATAAGATAAGCTACTGGCAAGAAAGGCAAAATGAGATTGTAGCCATATTTTACAGTTTGATTATATCTGATTATACCATCAAGCCCAGCTCTTTTTTTAAACAATAAAATCAAGGACACTGACCGTATATTTTCTATTAACAAATATTTAAACAACATTTTTATATGCACAGGATTATCTCAAATGCGAATAAAAATGATAAAAATGTTTCTTTTAATCTAGAAATGAAAGAAAATATTTGGCCCATCATTCTCACAATGATGAAATTGAATTAAAAAAAAACAAAAAAAAAAAAAACTGTGAGGAAAAACTTGTGTTAGTATTTTAAAAAATCTATAAAGACAATACCTCCATTATAGGATGAAAACACTACACCGCATATTTTTTTAAAATCTTCGACCAAGGAGGGACCCGTGACACTGAAACCGTCAGCTGCTACCTCACAAGGTCAGCGAGCATAATACAATATAATCTACTATATATAAGCATAAATACCACTGACTCACTCGTTGATCAAGAGATCCCTTAAACTGTCGTACGAATTCACAAGAAATTTTGTGCATAGGTTCCTTTTACCACGTAGACAATTGCTAAAAACGTTTTTTGACAGGTTCGCAACCTTATGACGTGAAAAACGGCTGACTACGACATGTTTTTTTTTTAAACTCCAGTTTATAGCCCAATTTAAATTTATTTCTTCATGTACTTGAAAAATGATCAAACAAGAGTTTTCCCCCGTGTGGACAACTGGTTAGTGTGTGTGTGTGTGTGTGTGTGTGTGTGTGTGTGCGCGTGTGCGTGTGCGTGCGCGTGCGCGTGCGCGTTTGCGTGTGCGTGTGCGTGTGTGGTTGTCTCAGATCTATATAGATATATACACTTTTTAATTTATAGGAAAATCATTGGAACCTTTTTTTGAGTTCAGTGTACAGGTTCCTCCGTGAACTTTGGACTTGAATAGAGGCATTGTGGAAAAAAAGATTATATATGAAAGAAAAATTCTTTATCTCAAAGTTGACATATGCTCACTCCGTTTGTCCAAATTGAATATGAAATTCAATATGCATTTCATTCAGCTCCCCATTCTCAGATCAAGTTGAAACTTTTCACATGTATTTATCGCGCATTAGAAAACAAGAAGCAATTAAAAAAAAAAACAAATTAATTTATTTATTGTAATTATTTAATTGTGTATGATATTCAAAAAAAGGAAATAAATCTTACAGTTATTCTTCTCCTTAGATAAGTTTTTTTTTTAATAAAAATCTTTAAGAAAAATAATTTATTTGTCGTTATAATTTTGTTAGTATTTCTTGTTATCTGCCCTTGAAGTACTTTATCATTAGGCCCACTTTTCTAATTAAATAGTAAAATTTATAGGCCTACTTTAAAAAGAAAAAAGAGAGATGCAGGGGTGAGAATTATTTTTGAATTGACATAAATTTGAAAAAAATCATATTTTAAATTATTTTGCAATAGCAAAATCAAAACATTTGATCATTGAGGAAGACATCCAGCCAAGGTCAGATGACCAGCTTGGGACCAAGTCGAAATCTGTCCCATTTTTACCGAAGCTGTATTTCTTTGATGATAAGATAAGATTGCATGGTCCAGTCTTTGCGCCATACTCTGGATCGTGGGATATATCTTGTGGCGCCCTAAACTGATTAGCAGCGATCAGATGAAAGTTACACATGACGTCATAGAGACAGGCTGGCCGATCCCCTTAGGTCACGGTTCACTGGCTAGGACTCTATTGTCTGAGTACATCGAATCGGTCACTGTCCAATAACATTACAGCAGTAGCCGAAATGGTTAGTTCAAGTTACTTCCTTGCTAACTTCGACTTCTAACACATAATCTCTCTTGGATTAAGTTATATTTCTGGATTCTTAAGGTAAGAAATATTATATTTCTGTAAGCTATTTTACTTTTTAAAAATGTTTTCAGACCAGCTTCTGTACACGTTTCTCCAACAGCGTTACTCAAACAATAGTTGGATTTAGATCTTGATTACAGACTTATATTTCTAGGATATAGACCTAACTTTTAAAATAATTTTCACTTCATAGATTTAGATCTAAGTCTACAATTTTCTGCCGAACTTCGCTAAATCTAGACCAACGTTTCTGTGACTTAAAGGGGCTAATTATTTAGACTTAGATTTATTCTTGTTCTATAATCATTTTGGTAATAGTAGATTTTATGCCATTCGCCCCCTATCCGGTTCTAATTGTGATCCTAACGTAGACTCACAGAACGACATTATAGGCTTTATATAGGCCTACTATTAGCCTATCTTCTTTTGAACCAAGTTTCTATAATCATTGATCTTTTAGCGAAAGTGCCTTGTATATAGATACATTAAACTTTTGCACAGCCTACTCAGTAGATCTAACCAGTAGGGCCTACAACATAAATTACTTCTCTTGCATAAGTTTGTTTTATTCCTGAGATATTTTACATCATGCTAGTTAATGGCTGTCTGGTGGTGTTGTAGGCCTATAGACTCTGGACTGTCGTCTCATTCTCTAAGGTCCTGATTTCGAATACTGCCCGATCCCCCCCCCCCCCCCCCCCCCGATTTCCCGTGGGAGGTTAGCGCTAGGGTGTGATCATAATCTTTAATTTTGAAAATAGAGAGAGCAAAAAAAAAAAGCAAACAAAACTGCCTGGCTAACTGGTCGTGTGGTATGCGCTCTGGACTGTCGTTAGGTGGCATTGTTTAAAATCAAATATTAACTGCTAAACGAAATGTAGACATAGTGAAACATTAGGAGCTAGTCATAGCTACAAACTTGGAATGTCACTATCTTATTATAGATTTTTAAAATGTACTTCAACTAATGAATAGATGTGTGTGTGTATGTGTGTGTGTGTTAGGACTCGTTAATTATGTTTGGGGGAGTGTTAAAAAGAAAGTTCTTTGTGTGTGTGTGTGTTCCATTTGATGGTTGCCTAGTCGTGTGAGATGCGCTTCGGACTGTCGTGTCGAGTTCGAATCCTGCCCTCTTTCATACCCTCCCTGCGGGAGGTGTGGACTAGGACTTAGCCACAATAATCTTCATTTCTGAAGGAAACGTGTCAAACAAAAGACACTAGCTGTTTGCAGTGCTGGATTTATCTACAGGCAACATAAGCTATAGCTCAGGGCACCCACTTGCTAAGGGGACCCCCCACCAAGAATAATTGTAATCGTTTTGAAGTATGAGAAAAGCAAATGTTTTATTTTGATTATAAATATGCATAGGGCCTTATCAAGTCTAGATCGGGTCCTGGGTATGAGGGAGCAGGAGGAAGGCGACATTACTTCAATAAAAAGTTTCTCCTTGACTGAGTACACAAAAGTTCTAGGTAGATCTTAATAACAATGGCTGCGGAATCAAGCTCTAGTGTTGCGAAGTTGATTACAATCAAGCCAAGATTATAGGTTTAGATAGGCCTATATATATACAGTAGCGTCACTAAGCGGTAAGCTCAGGTTGCCACCACCGCCTCCCCAACAACAGTCTCCAAACTTTTCACAATATTTTTTACGAAAATTTAAAATCCGTATCTATTTTATTTTGAAAGTGTTTGATTATGACATTTTATCCGTAGCTATTACATATATTAAAATGTAAGTTTATTAAATCAGAAACAGACTTAACATCAACTTAGACTTTAAAGACTTTTACACATTAGGGAAACTGTTTAACATTGTGCTAACCTTATTCATCTAAAATATTTTAGAATCTAGAATCTAGACTAAAAAAAATGTTCGTCGCCCCCTCAGTCATTTATTGGTCAAGCTTTTTTAAAGTGTTTCTGAACTTTAGAAACTCATTTTCTTTGGTCTTAGGTTGCATCATTTCTCCTAGTAAGAAATCGCAGGTTAAAGAAAATAAATTAAGAAGAGGTGGACGGGCTGAATTTGAAGTTAGAGAAACATTGGAAGCAAATGAACAGTGTTTCTCAAACTTTTACCTTTGATTTTTTGCTAGACAATTCTTTTTTACCGCAACCCCTTAGTAAGCTGGGTATCTAAAAGGGGAACCGCTGATGTCTCACACGATGGGTTTCAGAAGGCTTTTAAGAAAGATAATGAAAAAATAAAAGAATAAATAAAAACAAATAATTATGACAAATTTTTTATTTTGTATGAATTTTCACATTATGTTTAGTACCGAAATGTACAAAGTGAATGTTTGTTAAAAACTAGTCCATTTTGCCTTTGGTTTCGTAAATATTGCTTGTAGATAATTTTAAGTCTTTTGTAGATACAATAAAAAAGTTCTTGCTGGAAATAGCGTAAGAGTTTAATCTCCCCCCCCCCCCCCCCCCCCACCTTTAAACGAAAAGAGCCCCGAATGCTTCGCCTGGCGTTTTCCTGTGCTCTGGGATTCATAATATTTATTGTTATGGCGTCTACACGCGCTTTTTTTCTCGCAATATGTAAAAAAAAAGGCTAAAATATAACCATTACTGGTGGGTGTCACCCTGTGCGGACCGCACCCCCGCAACTGCCTAGTGACGCCACTGTATATATATATATATATATATATATAACAGTTTGCTAACATACACATTATTAAACTACTTTCAACAATATGAACGATTTTTTAAATTACCAGGTCAGTCTAGCGCTCTAGCCTACATTACTAATTCAAATGTTTGGTTTTAAAAAAAAGCATATTAAACTAATTATCTAATAAATACACGAGAAATATCTTTTACTGATACTAGATTTAAATAAAAAGGAAAAAAAGGAGACTCGTCTACACACTTATTTACGGAGATATTTGTATTTGGGTTATTTATCCCAGATGCTAGGTATAAAAAACTATATTGACAAAAAACAAAACAAAAAAAAAAAACGTATAAAATTATAACACACATACACAAAAACGGCTCGAATTGAGACCCGATGTCCACATATGTAAATGTCATGTCTGAAACCAACGCGACAATATAATGATCAAGAAATGCAATCTAAAAAGTAGCCGGGTCTCAGTGGGATAGAGCCGTGATTCACATTTTCCACATTTAAGTAAGAACACTAAACATAAAAACACACCAGAACAGAAGACAAAAAGTAAAGCAATACTAAAACATAAGACACTGAACCATAATCTACAAATACAAAAACACAACCTAATAAAATATTCTGAAAGTTACTGGGATAACAACATATTCCATATGCTAGGACTGTAGGACAAATTCGTACAAATGTCCCTTCTTCCCTAGTGCCATAGAACATTGAACGCTTTGCCTGAATCAGCCAATAGGCCTCTATTAGGATCGAATCCAAAGCGACGTCCTACCAACTTAGCTTTAACCGATGTGAGATATTTCAGCTTGAAAAAACAAAACTATTTTTATTTGTGCTTTTAACCACCTTCTATATCTTTGTCCGGGGACGCGGTGTACAGTAGTTAAGTGCTTGGCTTCCGAGCCTGGGGTCCTCGGTGAAGACTTGAATTTTTTTAAGGCACTCCTGAGTTCACCCAACTCTAATGTGTAGGCACCCCTGAGCTCCCCCAACTGTAATGTGTAGGCTACCTGACTTTAGTTGAGGATATCTCTTTGTCCACAATTCGACTAAAATATCAAGCTAACATAGAAAACAATAAAACTATTGAGCTTATGCATACTCCACCCCAGTGATCCCACATCAAAGTTTATTAAACTGCTCACGATTCCAATTCTACCCCTCCCCCATTATTTTACTCAAACATTTCGTCCACCATCAAACCTTTTCTTGAAAACCTTTGGCTACAAACTAATAGCGAGATGATATAAAACCCACACCTCACACTGAAACCATCAAACCTTTTCTTGAAAACCTTTGGCTACAAACTAATAGCGAGATGATATAAAACTCACACTTCACACTGAAACCATCAAACCTTTTCTTGAAAACCTTTGGCTACAAACTAATAGCGAGATGATATAAAACCCACACCTCACACTGAAACCATCAAACCTTTGGCTACAAACTAATAGCGAGATGATATAAAACCCACACCTCACACTGAAACCATCAATGCAGGGTTTCTTTTTATTATTAATTTTTATAAATTGCCTATCTTCAAACTCTAGCTTTAGCCTTTTTTTTCTGATTCTAAATGATATATTGATAGTTAATTCTCAACGAAATCTATTTAAGTATTTTTTTTATCTTTTTCATTACAGCCTCCATCATGATGTACATAAGTCTACTTCTCTGTTTAGTCATGGTGATTACTGCTAAGAAACCAGACACCAAACACTTTTTTAACTACTATCTTAAAGCAGTTGAGGCCGAGGTGACGTCTACGTCCACACCCACGACAACGACACATTTTCCAGACATTGACAAGGAAACAGTCAACGAGTTTTTACAAAAAAAACATTTCGATAAAGACTTCATGTCGGTCCACGAGCCGTCGTCTGCTTTGAAACAGCAGCTGACTGAGCGGCTTGAACATGGCCGCAATCTCATTCCAAAATATGTTAAACTCAAACTGAGGCTAGACAAGAAAACGAAAAATAGAGTCCAGAACTACCTTTGGTCCATGACCAAGTGCCCAGTGAGGTACACATGGAAATACTTGGGCACCAGGTTCTGGCCTCGTTGGATCAGAGAAGGCCATTGTCCGAAAAAATCTTGCTCTATTCCTCCAGGGATGAGCTGCAGGCCGGCGGAGACAGTGAACAAGACCATCTTGATGTGGCGCTGTGAGAACCTGCACTGTGCATGGAAACACTTCACATTCCCAATATTGACTAAGTGCACATGTTCCTGCAAGTCTTCAAAGCTTCCATTATCCTGAAGTGGCATCTCAGAGACTTACATTCTTAAAGATAGACTGCAAGCAAAGTATCAGTTTAAAAAAGACAACAGCCGATTAGTATCGATGGACTGAGCAGTCCATTTATATGGATTTAGACAAGTTACCTTTCCAACTAGGGGATGTAACGTCTGTTTCCCAAGCTGGCACCAAGAGGAGAAAGAAATCGTTACTGATTACATCTGGAAACGTAATATGTACACGATAAAGTGGGAATCAAACATTGTTTATATAAATACCTATAATGCAATTGTATAAATATCTGTGATAATGTGTGCTATATTTAAGTATGTTTTTATTTGTGGTCATAAGTTGCTTTGACTTATATTTTTTAATCCGAATATTTTGAATGTCCAGTGGTAGGTGAGGGCACAAAGAGAGTGGACAATGCACTCCTAGATTTGGCTTCGAAATGGTTCATGGCATGAAATGATTTAAATGGTGTCAAGAGTGCAAAAACCGTAAGAATTTTTGTTTTTTTAAACTATACTCATGAGAGATAACTGGTGAAATTCGTAAACATGACTGTTCATGTTTCTTTCCAAAAAAAAAAAAGGGTTTTCTAAGTATTTACAATGTAAATTTTTATTTTCAGTGTTACTAACTTTTTGTTGGACTATATCGTACGTTTTTTTCCCTCAAATATTGAAAGATTTATTAAATGCAGGTTTTAATATTTCTAGTAGATCTTTAATTTTTATTTATTAAAAAATATATTTTGACTGATAAAGATGCTGTTGTTTTTTGCAATAATTGTCTTATATGCTAAGTATGTGCTTAAAACATAAGCTTTTAACAAAAACTGATTATTTATCAACATAAAAATTAGCAACTATGGTGTAATTCAGTTCAAGTATAAGAATACTAATAAGAATCAATGAAACAAAATAACTAAGTTCAGCATTCTACTATACATTTTATTTCAGCAAAAAAACAAACAAAATATTGAGTTTGTGTAGGAATACAAGAATGATGGTTATTGTTAATGTCACACATTTTGGACTTATTCATTAATGCGATGCTCTAAATATTTTAACTCATATACTTTCTTATATCTGTGTTTGCTGCCCACAGAAAAAAGTTCAGTAAACTACCATGATATATGTTTATGACAATATATGAGTGACCTTGAAAAAGTTAATATAACTTATGAACATAAATCATTAACACAGAAGCCTTCCATATGAGCAGTGCCCCCTCACTTCCTTTTCTTTAATGTGGAAACTGACGCTGCTGTTGCTGGTATACCATAAATGGTTTGAGAGATGCGGTTGATGTAGTAAAGGGCCACCAGCGAGAAGATCAAGCTGAAACAAGAATTAAACATACATAGTGAATATTCAACTATTGAGTAGAAACAATATTTTAAAATATTTTTATAAGCATAAAATAATTTCTGGTAACAGTAATATGAACTGCAATGTTAATACAAATCTAAGAAAGAAATTTGCCAAGAAACATTTACACTGGCTGTTTTCTTTCCTCACAATACAAACAATAAAACAATAATAGTTAAATAATAAATGAATACAGATTATGTAAACAAAGTCTATTGAATCATGAATGAATAATCCTTTTTTTTTATCAGACTAACAATAACAGTTCATACAGCAGACATGAAAGTGATTTAAAGCCTATATTGGAATATACCCAGATAGCAAGCAGATTACATGCCAACTATGATACTTTACTTAATGTGTAACCACTTAGAGCATCAGGATTCATAACAACTATTAGAATGTGATATGACAGATGAAAAGATCCATTCAACACTATCAAGTTTGGCCTAGACTTTCCCAAAAAAAAATGTATAACTGGGACTTTAAGTAACTACATTTCAATATGCACACTTCTAATTCTTTTTAAATCCTATATGTAAGGAAATGAGGTTTATCCATATTTAACAGTAATAAATATAGCTTTTATATAGCGCTACTTTCAAGCTTATAGCATGCTCAGAGCGCTTTGGTCCAATCTCATTTGTGGACCAGTGTGGGGGGAGGGGGTATCTAGGAGTTGGTCTTCCATGCTGCCTTTAGGCGCTCAGTAAACACAACTCTGCCCGAGTCGGGTGTTGAACCTCGAGCCCCCTTCTAGGTAGTCAAGCCAAGCCAAGTTCAAGCGCACTTAGCCTCTCGACCACGCTTCCCACTAACAGTAAAGGAGGAAATGCTGCAATGAATAGCTTTTACTGTAGAGTAGTTAGCAGAAAACTATTATTAACCAGAATAAACATTCCAATATTCATTGGAATTTGCACTCTCAAGTCAAGACCCTTTGTACTAACCATGTTGTGACACACACTCTGTGAACCAATGCTGAGGCAAACATTGCTGTCAGCAAGCAGGCTACAACTGAAAAGAAAGTCAAATTTATATTCTTTTTCTTTAAATGTAGGCTCAAAGATTAAAAGTTATAATATGTGAAATAGTTTGTTTCAACTGGAAAGCAGTGAAATCATTGTCAGTGACTTTCATATTAAAATTTAGTTTAATTTGTTTCAATTATAAAAAGAAAAAAAATTATATATCTATTTTTATTTTTTAACATTTATATGTAAAATATTTATCTTTGAACAAAATCCATACAACTATACATAATTTGTAAGAAATTACTAAAATCTAGGGTAATACTGCAAAATACTTTTACTTATTATATAACTTGATTTTTATTTTCTGATTTACATGCACACACATTTACACTCACTTCCAGTCTACTTGGCATTACGATCAGTTAGCAAATGAATGTTTGATTTAGCTTACCTTCAGGAAAAAGTCTGGCCTGAAAACCTTTTCCAAAAAGATACATTTCAGCATTGCTAGTGAACTAATGAATGATGAAAGGAAAAGAATAAAATCTTTGGAAATGAATTATTTTTGTTCTAGAAAGTGTAAAAAGTCATCAGTAAATTATTGAAGAAAGTTATTGCTGCATTAAAATGTTTTTTTTTGTATGACAAAGTTTATCAATAAGCTGTGATGTCTTAGGAACCAAGCCAACAATTTAAAGCAAAAACATTTGGTAATGCAGACACACAAAATGTTTTGAAGTATTAAAAAAAAGGATACTGTTAAAAGTAAAATAAACAAAATAGATCCAACAAATCCACCAGCAATTGTGAAGTACTCTTTTGATGCCAAATCAGATTTAAAGATTTGCATTAATGCAAAAACAATGATACTAAGCACTAGAGATGTGAGTGCAGACATTGTCGTGGATAAAGCTGTGAAAATAATTAAAAAGTAAATTATGTTACATGACTATATTTGCAGACATGTTAACAATCATTTCACTAGCTTATGAACATAAACTTTAGGTCTCGAGGAATATTTTTACATTGTTACTATTGTGATACATAAGCTGTGGAAAAGAGGAACCAGGTGGGAGTGGGGCATGGCACTTACTTCAAGGAAGACAACAAATTAAAAATTAGGACCAAAAAAATGTAGGGCAGGTTGACAATGTAAATATGTTCACATCACTTTTCAAGTATCTATCAATCAACTCTTTACTCATTGCCATCAATGATTCAAACATTTTTTAAAACCCTTATATACTTGTAGTGTAATATGAAAATTTCTTCAGAAATAAAATGATCAAGTTAAATCTATTTTAGGATGGAATGGGATGTTCAAATTAATGGTCGAGCAACTATTCATCAGTTTAGATTCAAAACTAGATCTCTATAGATTCTCACTTAATCTAGCTTAGTGGTTGAATGATTCTGGCACACATTAGAAGTTATTTGTAGACTGTATTCAGAAAAAATTTCAAAATGTGTGTAATTAAAGTTATATTCTTCTACAGTTTAAAAATATAACATATTATGTAATTACACATATCTTGATGGGGAAGTGAATATAATAATAATAAATCATAAAAGAAATTTTAAATTACTTTTTTTTTTGGAAGGGAGTATAAAAGGTTGAGTTAATATTCATATAAAAAGGTGAATGTTAAGGTACTCCTTTCAGAACCTGCGATTTATGGGGCCAATGTTAACGAGGGTGTCATGTGACCCAAACCACAACCAGCCACCTTAAAAAAAGTCAGGTAATCATTAGAGTGTTGCATACTAAAATTCAAACTCCAGCCCTCACAAAGACTTTGAACTGAGTTCCTCCACTTTGGAAGCAAAGCACTTTACTACTATGCCCTCAAACATTCGTGTAAATCAAAATAAATATTATATATATGTAATTATATGTTAGATCTAGATATCTTCTTGGTTAAATAGTCAATAGGTATAGCATCTATGACTAGATCTATAACTTTTATAGAATGATATGGCTCAGAGAGCTATTAAGAGACAACTAGAACAATACGTATCTAAAGAGCTAAGATTTTAAGTTTGATTTTATTTCCAATTTTAAACATACTCTCTAGTAGACTTTAGATCTAGACTAGATCTTAACTCAATGAGTGCGGAGCGTCTATACCATAGACGGTCTGACTGCCCCTAAACGCACTGAACGTCTATCCCATAGATGTTCATACCCTACCTTTGTTTCGTTGCATTTTTAAATTAAACTGTTTAACTAACAACAGTGGAACTATTTTTATTTTATAAAAGAGTTCTCCATCCTTTGTTTACATAGAAATTAGAAGCTTTTGGCTTTATTTAGACATTTATTTTTATTTTTTTTACGATGTAAAAAAAACGTCGCCATAACTACGCTAGTCCAAGACACACCCACAATGCTTACTACTGAAGAAACTTTATAATTATTCTAAAATTTATCACAAATAAATAGTAATAATGAAGAATTTGATCTAGATTTAGAGATTAGATCCAGGTAAGTCTAAATTTAGCGTATTTATAAAAATTATATCTATATTATTAGTATTTAGATCTAAATCTATTATTGTCAGTAGGCTAGGTGTAGAGTGTAGATCGAGATTGATTAGATCTAAGCTTTTATCTCTGGATTTAGACTCTAGATCTAAGCTTATGATAAATAAAAAGAAAGGAATGGTAGATCTACATCAAATAATCAACCACTGTGGGCATTTTTTGCCCATCTATTTTTTTTTTTTTTTTTTTTAGAATTGTTTATCTGTAAAACTATACAACATCATGGCTATGCTTGTCCAAGACACACCCACAACGTTTACTACTGAAGAAGCTTTATTAGTGTTTTATTTATACTTCTATGACATCACATTTCTTTTTGAAAAAGATGTCAATAGTCTAATATGATGTTTCAACAGTAATGCAAAGATATATTTAGGTCTCAGAAGTTCTAAAGCTGGCATCCATTTTTTTTAGGGTCATATTATTTAGATTATAATTTGTATCTTATATTTAAATAGAAAGATGTTTACATTTTCACATTCTCCATTAATTTACCTTTACTTTGATACCAAATATGTTACTATAGCTTCATTGGTACTTGAATAATAAATTTTTGTTTTAGGCATGTTTGGAACATTTCCTTTTTTTTCCAAAAAAGTAGCATTTTTTTTAAAAAAAACCACCGCACTCAATGAGTTAAATATCTAGATCGATCTCTAAGACACTCTAGAGACTAGAATATTTAGATCTAGACCTATAAGATGCTATATGCCTAATTATATCCTATATTTATAGATCTAGAAAAAAAAGTTTGTCATGTAAAGAGTAGGCTTAGATCAATCAAAAATCTAAACTCTAGAGGAATACGTTTATATCTGAAAGTAGTCAAGTAGATCTAGAATCTGGATCAAGTGAAAGATGTTCAGTGAAATTTTTCTTTTGAAAAAGTTTAATTCTGCTAAAATCCAAAAAATGTTACTCTAGTTGTAGATCTGGACTTCATATTATTAAAATATATTGACTAAAATGACTATAATAAATATATATTTATTATTATTTTATTTTTAATTTCAAATCAAATGTAATTGCTATTGAATAGTCTGAATAGTCTCACTATCCTCAGTATTAATTATTATAAAAAAAAATAAAAATAATAATATTATTTGCAAAAACAAACCCCACTTGGGCAGTTGTTTGAGACAAACATAGCTATAAAAAAGCTAACAAGATCCTCGAAATAAAGAATCACCCTTTGTGTCAGGATTTTGTGATTTTACCATCACAAAAGAGATACAAGACACCGATAGCAAAGACAAACAGACACAAACACTCTTTTGTTCCCCTGGCAATTAAATCATTAAATAAGAACAATCTGATATAAACTTTGTCACATGTAAATTATGAGTGAGTCTGGTGTGATTGTACACTTTGGTTTCTTATAGTTATAATGTTTTTTGTTTGGTGTAATGCACAAATTGTAAGACAAATTTCCATATGGACAATAAAGATTATTATTATACTGTCTCATGAGTGTCTGTCTATAGTCGAATAGAGGAGGCTCTTATAGTTTGAACACTCCATCGAATTCTCGTTTCTGAACGGGTCGCTTTTTTTTGTTTGTAATTCATTTGTTTTTATGTTTGGAGCTAATTACGACGTCCAATTTTAGATAAGTTCCGTTTTTCCAAAGCAGATGGCAGTTATTTAGATTCTCGGTAACCATGTATGTAAAGCTGTTATTTTAACCTCCCTCGGCAATTCATACCCATATAAGGGATGAAGGCTATATTATGAGCCTGTTTGATCGTAGGCTGATGGGCATATCAAAAAAAGCTTCCAAACATCTTTAGAAAGACATTCCAATCACATTTATACCATTAGCTGTTAAATAAAATTTAAAAAGGGGGTGTCCAAACAAATAATAATGAATTCATCTCATTCTCCTTTTTGAACACAGCAAAATCGTATTAAGAAATATTATTGGGATTAATAAATCTATGATTTTTTCAATGAATAAACATGACCTAGATCGAGATATATATATAACTTATGAATGAAAGAAAATGTGTGGGCTGCTAATTGAAGTCAGAGACCATGCCCACTGCATGTGATCACACAAGATAAGCTGGCGGTGAGGAGAGGAATACACTCAGCGTGTAGTGTCACAAACTATCCAACAGGCAGTGGAGGGAAGTGGGAGAGAGTCATGAAAAGAATTATAAGCATCTATGGGAGGGAGGGGATGTTAATGTTTCACAAAACGAACATCCAAATTATGAAAACAAGAAGAGGGTCCTTGGATGGGAGTTAAAAGAAAGACAGAGAGAAAATACAAGCAGCTTAGTAGAAAATATCATGTTTATTAAATTAAATAATTTATAGCTCTATAATCTATATAAATTTATTTCTGTCTGTTTCTACACATAGAATATATAGGTATTTAAATAAATAAACTATATATGATATATATATAGCCTATATATATATATAAATAATATAAAGAGAGAGAATATGGGGAAATAGAATATGGGGAAATAGACTATAAATACATATTGCAAAAGTGAATCTACTTCTTTTACTACAATCTAAATATTTTTTAAGTAACAGATATAATTTATTAGCAATTACATAGTGGTGTTCAACACCGGTGCTCACTGTTCAACTAAAGGAGAAAGCCGAAAAACTGCGTTCAAAATAGGAGCATGAAGTGACCCAATTTATTTTAAAATAAAACCTTGACTATGGGTGGTAATTCAAAGGAACACAGCTATTTTTATAGTCCTTTAGTTGCAGAATAAGAATCTGATTACAGTTTTTGTGTAAGTTAAACCTTCACCAAGTAAAAAAATTTGACCTAGTTCCCGAAAGTTGGTGTTCAGTTATAAGAATCTACCATCGACCATAGATGATAGATCTACTACAAGTCTACAGTTACCAGTACTAGATTTAACTAGACTAGATTATTATATTTATTATAAATAAGTATAATGAATATATATACATACTAAATTATACTGTAACTAGTGTAACCATAATACACTCACTGTGACTCACACTGTAGTAGAGTAGAGCTAATAAAAGACTAGATCTAGTAATAAAAGAGTATATTTATATACTATATAACTAGATCTAGATTTAATAAGATAAATCTAGATCTAGTCTTATTACTTAAATTAATAAAATAAATTACATTAAGCATAAGACAGATTTTATAATAAAGGAAGGGGTATAAAACATTTTGTTGTTTTTACCCATTGTTAAACTCAAATGCTGAGTATCTTTAGACAACAGAATTTCAATAGTCTCTCTATTACTCTAAGAAAAATAAACGTTGTCAACCGGTGAGAAGAAATATAAGTTTACTACATCTACGTGTTCTTTCCGCTGTGGGAGTACGCATTGTATTTTCTACTTTTCGGTCTTGGAATAGATCTATATTATTAGAAGGGAAAACTTAAATTTGCCTTGATCATAGAATTTATATTTAAGTCGAAATAAAAGAAATGGAATTTTAGTAATAGATTTCGGTCTCTAGATTATGTCTAGATCTTGATTTTTATTTTTTAAAAGCTAAATTAGTTTTATGTTTATCATTTTCTTTAAATATTTCTAATCCTCAAATTACCACTAACCTACATATCTAATATAAATATAATAAGTGATAGGTCAGTAGGTAGGCCTACAGTATAAGTAGTAAAGGTATGGTATATGATAGGCTTTGCTTAGGTGATAATTTAATTTTAAAAAAAAAGAGGGCTAGGGATAGATCTAAAGAGAGGTGGATATGGGATCAGAATCGAGAGCTTAGAGCAATAACATGCATGATTAGTTGCATGAAGCGTAGGACGTAATCATCTTTTTTGAAGAAACGTCTGTATTTCATAAGATAAGAAGAGAGAACCGAAACTTATGAAAAGAAAAAATATAACTAGATTTTTGAGGATCGCCAAACAGAAATCTAAACTATGCAATTAGCCTACATATTGGCCTTAATTAAGATCCCTGCCCCCACTCCAAGACCTAAATATGTAGATCTATTTAATAACTTAAACATTGTGTATTTGTGCATTGTGTATATAATTTGATTTACGGCCTACTCTGCCCAAGTTTTAGCTTGGTCTATATTATATGTAAAAAATAGAAGCCAATGTTGTAGCCATAGACTTATATATATATTATATAAGTTTATGGTTGTAGCCAAGAGTGTACCTTAATGAACTACGAACTGCACTCAAGACAGTGCGCACTTTTTCTTACTTTCATGGAATAGTGCACATATGTAAACCTCTTCGATTTGTTAATAAAAGGTCTCAAAGAATTTATAGTGAACTGTGTTCCTCCGATCTTCTCTGCTTAAATTTCTCGAAAAAGAATGTAATAAAGTTTGTAAATCTCCTTAATTTGCATAAGTATGCTTTCATTTCACTAATGATATAGGCTTACTATTTTATTTAGTTACACATCAGCCAGCACATTATTAAATATTGTACGCCTACATAATATATATTGATTATTAGGCCAACTATGCTGACATTTTGTCCGAAAATTGGCGGAAGACAAACGTTACGCCAGTCTCTCCAATACCAAGAATATGGGATCGTGGCGTCAGAGCCCAATATCAAATGCAGTGGCTAGTGGGGGAACCAGTCCAGGCCCCGCGCCTTAAGGGGGAGCCACAATAAAGATAATCTTTTGTCACAGTCAGCTTATTGCACAAATATTCGAGATCCTGATATGACACTTGCCAAGGATCCCACGCACGGTTAATGTCTCCTCTGCCAGTATGGATAGATTTTGTCACTTCTAAATAGACCTACATTATAGGCTACTTTAGGCATTGAATGTCTTGATATTAAAATTTTAAGAAGTCGTTACTAAATTGAGTGTCATTACGCTATTAGGGCCTAATTGTAATTAAGTGCTATGACACATGCGCTGACAGGGTGTCAAAATTGGCCCGGACATTTCTTTACCATCCGGCCCATAAATTGTATATTATACGATTATTTTTTTACTCAGTCTTCTAGTTTTGTTGAGCGAAGGATGGGGGAAAGGGGTATGCACCATTATATTCTTGAACCTGTGACAACAGGTACATTGCTACGGCACTGGACCTCTACCATCTTCAAGCTTTAATATAAATGCACTTTCTTCTTCTTCTTCTAGCCAGCTTTATTGCTGCTGAGCTGTGAGCTCTTTTGCAGACTGTGCCAAGGAAAAAAAGTGTGCTGTTTTGTTTTCTTCAGTTGTTCAGCACTGCCGTACAGGGTGTTGGTTATGTTGGGCTGTAGTGGAAAAATGCACTTTAAAATATTATTAAATCTAAAAGCACAATCATGTGAGTGAAGAAAGAAATACATGTAAATGTAGCCACATTTCCCCAATTTTCTTATATTTAAATATGAATATTTTGTTTAAAATTATATATTTTAGAAATATGGAAACCACTCCCCTTTCCCATTTTATATATGAGGCCCTTGGTAGTCGCACATGCTTGCAATTACCCCATTCACCCTAGTCCTACCCTGAGAGGAAAGAGTAGTGATATTTTATATATTATATATTAGATATTTTATGTGGCTATAAGGATACTGAATTAACTCATGATTCGTAAAGACAACCTTCACCAATTGAACCACTGTTACATCAGATCTGAACAGAAGTGGTTGTCTCCTATCCATTAGGATTAAAACAGAAAGATTTAAAAACTCCTTTATCCCACTTTCGGTCAGAGTGTTACAAGATCATCTGTCGTCATCGAGAAGTACATAGAAGTTTACTTCATAAAGCGCTGGTTGTGAGTGTGTATGTGTTTCGTGTGTGAATGGTGTCCGTATTTGCATGTTATATTGTTATTGTACAGTAGTTACACTGAGATGGTCAATTGTAGTCAAACTGAATTTCCATTTGATTGGACAAATAAAAATTATCTTATCTTATTTACTTCAGGTAAATTTAAGACATTTTCTCGTCAAGTTGTCTTCAATTGCACTATGGACAACCCGAGGCTAATATTCAAACCACCAAGACATCGCCCCGGAGATCTCCAAACGCTGCCAACACACCCATTATTATTCTTATGGCCTATGAATGCTTACGTCAGAAGTCGGATCATTTCAGAAGAACATTGCTTAATACCGGAGGCCACTAGTCTACCCTACAAGAGCGTTAGTAAAGTTTTGGCTCTAACCCTAACCCTTCATCTAGTTTAAATTATACGTATACTATACTAAACCTAAATAATGTATCTTCTGACCTACTTCGGTTGTAAATGACGTAACTAGACTCTTTGCGGTTCTCGTCTTATACATGAATACCAGAGGGTGACCTATTTTGGAGTCAATGCTTCTTCTGAATGTCCGCTAAAGCCGAGCACGGTTTACGGTGAAGAAACTTTTAGTAGTCTTGGAAATGAACCATCTGTTATTGTGACATGAGTTGGACAGTAGAAACGTATCCTTTACATGAAGGTGATTTTACGACAGTCAAGCCCATTACAATTATCTTTGATTGTCTCTCACTCGATAGTACCAACACTTCATTTCTATTGACTTTATTCAACCAGCACGAGTTTGTTTTTTTAATAAACTGTAGACGCCACGAAAATGCATTTCTGCAATTAAAAATTCAGTAAAAAACAACAACAACAAAACAACTTGGTATTCTGCTTGGTTAAGGAGGTGGGGACGGGTACCTTTATTGTCCGAGTGGAGAGTCGCAAGCAAAAGGTGGAAAAACGCCGGCCTATGTATTATTATCTTGACCTATATCTGCATTCTACTTATTGTGGCACCTTATATTTAAGGTGGCTAATCATTGCAAAAGCAGAAATGAACAGCAATCATTTAAAGTTTATTCGTGTAATCTTTATCACCGTCTTAATTCATACCATTCTTACATTTGACACATCTGACAGTCAATGCAATCTTTATCTTCATCTTCATTCCTGCAATCTTTATCTCCATCTTCATTCCTGCAATCTTTATCTCCATCTTCATTCCTGCAATCTTTATCTCCATCTTCATTCCTGCAATCTTTATCTCCATCTCATTCCTGTAATCTTAATTTTAATATTTAATAAGGATATATTCATCTAATATAATTATCTTTATATTTATTAATGTAATCTTATTTATTTTATTTACTCTTCCTTCCAAGTTTTATCTTTATATTTGTTCAGCTAGTGCTATTCGTTTTACCATTTAGTCAAAACTATAATGCACTCCTTCAGTAAACTTTCTGTAACCATTAATTTTATAACAAAATCACACAGTACAAATTAACTGTAACCTTACACTTTTTAAACACCGCTAATTCCACCATAAGTTTTTATGATGCAATAACACAAAGGATTAAATAGAATTATCATCTATTAACAGCAATGGCAATTCCAAAGTTTTGCAGCTAGGGACACAACCCACCCAGACTTCGTTGATCTCAGGGGCGGGCCAGCCAATCTAAAAAATGTCACAGAGTACGCTCCCCGTGTTACACCATTTCCAGAAAGATATAAGCAAGACGAAAAGCCTAAAAGTTTGTTTGGTAAGTTAAACAATTCCTTGCTCAAAGCTCCATTCGGAAATGTATGTTCTATCTCTATTTTAAAATTTCAGAATAACAGATATGTACGTGTCTCTAACACGAGTTCCTGAGTTCGAATCTCGGTGAAGACTAGGATTTTGAGTCCACTCAACTCTAATGGGTGTCGGACTCTAAATGTGGTTGCTCGTTGTGCTGGCCACATGATATCCTGATCGTAAACCGTAGGCCAAAGAAACAGATGTCATTAATATCATCTGCCCTATATATCTCAAAGTCTGAGAGGGTAACTTTTAAGTGTCTCTAGTAACAGTACATTAGTCTATATTAGTTTCATAATTTCACATTCTCATAAAATAACGTAGACCTAAAATATAACTAATAATTCAATTTGCTCATATCTATAGAATAATTTTTCAATACATGTAAAGATATTATATTCCTTTGTGACTGACGATTTTGGTTTTTAAAATATGTTTTTGTTTGAACAGAAAGGCGCATGAAAATGGTATAGCATTATTTGAATTATTGAAAGGAAGAGTATTTTTAGACCATGAATGTTTTTAGGGCTGGGGTTAGAGAGTCAAGAGAACCTGCGCTAGTAATGACACGAGATTTACGAATGACTAGCCGAAACAGGTGTTACGCTTCGTTAAAATAGTTGATACATGTTGATTGCTTTGCCGTAACTCAGTAACATGGTAAAGAAGGAAAAGCGACATTGACAAATTTTGAAACGATACCAGGAGACCAACCGATTTACGTTAGAAATAAAAAAAAAAGGAAGATTGAGATAGATTTAAACATAAATAGACTAAACAATGGTAAAAGCGACATATATGGCTGCCTGGTTGTTTAATATACATTCTGGGCTGTCGTCTCGATATTTAAGGGTTCCTATCCTGCCAGTCGCCATCCCTCCCCCCCCCATCCCATGGGAGGCTAGGGTTAGGATGTCATAATTTTTAGCTCTAAAGGAACGTCCTATAAATATAAAAGAAACAAATATAAAAGAAACCAATAGAAAAGACATTAAAAGATCACTTTTGCAATCTAATAACCATTACTTTGTGCTAGGTTTTCAGGGCTAAAGGTGGGAAAATAATGTATAGTAAACCTTTTTAACTTAGCAATACTTAAACAAATCTACTAGCTATTTATATTATACCCCATTGATGAATTGTTATCTTCTGGTTCAGGGACGTAGCTAGGAATTTTCTATCATTTGGGGGCCCAGGAACTTGACCTCTATGGGGGCCCCTTCATTTTGCGTAATACACTCAATTGCCCCCCCCCCCCCCCATTTCAACTGGGTGCCCGGGGGGATTTTTAAATTCTCCCCTCCTTATCTCTCACCCTAGTTACGCCACTGTTCTGGTTACGTTTTATCTGATTGTCTTATGTAAATAATTCTGCGTTGTGTTTTCCCATCATAATTCGACCAGTAATTGGTCAGCTATTAATACTTTAGTTTATATTCAAAGAAAAAGAAATGCGAAAATTTTTCCATTTTATTTTCTTTCCCCCAACAGAAGAATGCGATTATGTCGTGAAGTTGAATAAGGAGAAAAGGTTGAACGACAAATGGATGCAGAAGTTTGGGAGGAAATATTTCTACATCGTGGATGACATGGTTCAGAAGTCCTCCAAAAATGGGCACCGCTCACTTGATTGACCCCTCCATATCTGTAGTCATGGTACAAGCCTACCGGTCCTATCTATGACAATAATGACAATAAGTGGCAGATTAACATCAAGGTTAAACGTCATTCGATGAATTAACATCCTTGATTCTTTGAGCCTAATAATCTAAATTCATATAAGCCAAGAGAATTAAAAAAAAAAAAAAAAAAAAAAAGATCATGAACGCACTATTTTAGAATCTCCTTTAAGATAAGATTTATTAAATACTCGGATCATTAAAAAATCATTACTTTCGGTTGTTATCTTAAAAGAGAGGAAAATATTTGTGCAATTAAAGTATCTATCATAAAATCAAAAGGTTCTGGTAATGAATGGTTTTCCAAATTATTTTTTTTAAATTAATGTGTTGAGAATAAATTGTTTGTTTTCACTTTATCAATATATCACATTGTTTGCGCTTTTACACAAGATTAGCGATAATTAACGGGTTTTCACATTGCTTCACGACGTGCAGGCTGATTTGCTGACAGTTTAAAAATTGTATTACTATCAATTAATTATCAGTTGTAAATTATTCCTTTATTGATTAATCCTTGCCGCAGGATATTGAACCAACGACTTCGTGTCTAACGATCGTTTGACTAATCAGACAGTCACGTGGCCTCGGCGTTTTCGTTCAAGAGATGATTTGCTGCAAATATTGTTTATTTATTTTAGAGTGTTATTCTGTCGCTAGACTAGATATTTAAGTAATCTCCGACGAGGAATATAAAATATAAAATCTAACTCCGCTGACAAAGGTTTACATTAAGATAATGTCCTATTGTTGATATATATCGAAATGACACTCGGTTTTACTATAAAGAAATTATCAATACATCTAGCCATCTAGAGACTATAAAGAAATTATAAATACATCTAGCCATCTAGAGACTATAAAGAAAGTATCAATACATCTAGCCATCTAGAGGCCTTAAAGAAATTACCAATACATCTAGCCATCTAGAGACTATAAAGAAAGTATCAATTCATCTAGCCATCTAGAGACCATAAAGAAATTATCAATACATCTTGCCATCTAGAGGCCATAAAAAAATTATCAATACATCTAGCCATCTAGAGACCAGGGCCGGTCTTAAGCCACTGCAACCTATGCGGCCGCAGTGGGCCCGTGCTGTCATAGGCCCTGCGCTAAGTATATCTGTAATTGCTTAATGAGGCATTGACAAAGTTCACCAGAAGATGTTTTATTCTAAAACTAAACGTTGGACTAGTTGCAATTGTACGATTTCTAGTGAAGCGCAATTTAGCTTTCAGAGGGACAATTGAAAGACTTAAGAGCCAAGTAATGGGAATTTCCTGGTCTAGTAGAATTACTCGCAAAGTCTGATCCAGTAATGGGCGAACATCTTCGACGTGTTACCAATGCAGAAATTCATGATCGTTACCTGGGAAAGAAGATTCAAAACGAACTAATTACTGTAGTAGCTGATGCTGTTGTGAATATTATCCTTCGAGACATCAAGAATGCAGTGATATTGGATGCTACTCCAGACATAAGTCACAATGAGCAGATGTTATCGGTATCTCTCAGATAAGGGTTAATGTGAAAGAGCTTGTGGTTGCGTATGAAAGTTTTAAGTTTCTTCCTGTTGTTTCTTCTTGTGAAAGCAAAGAAGTTGGCTGGAAACATGGATGTTGTTGCAATCTTTCCAGCCAAAAGTCAAAGGAAAAGGCAGTATGATAAATCTGTGGAAAACTTCACACATCGAAAAGCTGAAGATGGCTACAGGAAAAAAGGCTTCAACAGAATTGTGAACACTGCAATTTACTCCTTACAGCTGAGATTTGAACTGTAACTGTGGCATCTTGTGAAAGAAGTTTCTCGCGTCTTAAACTAATCAAGAATTACTTAAGGTCAACAATTCACGAAGAGAGATTGAACAATGTGGCAATTCTTGTCATCTAGAGACTATAAAGAAAGTATCAATACATCTAATCATCTAGAGACTATAAATTATCAATACATCTTGTCATCTAGAGACTATAAAGAAAGTATCAATACATCTAATCATCTAGAGACTATAAATTTTCAATACATATAGCCACCTAGAGACCATAAAGAAATTATAAGTACATGTAGCCATCTAGAGACTATAAAGAAAGTATCAATACATCTAGCCATCTAGAGACTATAAAGAAAGTATCAATACATCTAGCCATCTAGAGGCCTTAAATTATCAATACATCCAACCATCTAGAGGGCTGTCAATCTTCGCTAACCATCATCTGAACTGGATTTATCCTTGATTAGGCCCTAACCTATTTGAGATATGGGGGGGGGCCCTCTTGTATAATTAAAGCAATCGTTTCTTTGTTCTTTCTCCAAAAGGATTAAACACTTAACTTTAAACATTTTTTGGGGGCTTCCAAAGCAAGTATAGGTAAATCCAGCACTGACCAACATATTGATTTCTTCTGTATGAATAGCTTCACTGTCAGTCTGTCAACCATTTACTGAATCAACAAGGAAAACCAATGCCTTGTTTAGAGCTTAAGTCTGTAATTAACATACAGCATTATAGTAACAACATAGATACAAGTGAGGTGTAGGCCTAATTATCTTAAAAGGATGCCTCTTTAAAGGAACGTCTGTAATTTATAAGATAAGATACTAAACAATTAATTAGCCAGTACTCAAGAACGACCTAAGGTTCTACTTTTATCTTAAAAATTAGAAACTTTCTTTCTGAACACAAGATAATTACGTCTTACGCGTATGCATGTGTCAATCAAATAATGCATGTTCTTTCGAGACTTAAGCTGTGCTAAGTCATTGGTTTTTCTGGCTGATTCCATGTTCTAATGGCACTAGGGAAGGAGGACCACTTGTATAAATTAGTCCTAACATATGGAATAAGAATTATGCCAATGTCATTGTGACTTTCTGAGTATTTTTTATTTTTCTAAATTAACTTTTGTATTTGTAAATTATGATTTAGTGTTTTATGTAATATTGCTACTTTACTATTTAGCCTTCTGTCCTGAGTTGTGACACTAAGTTTTACTATTGGTGTTACTCTAGTCAAATGTGAATATTCCTTTGTTATTTAGGAAGCCAAATGCATTAGTCACTGGCCACTACGCACTTTTACTCCAAATGCTACAACTTTTAATGTTTTTTAAAGTCCTGGATCGTATAAATAGAGTCCACGGCTGGCCTGAACAACTCACAGCGAGTGTACCTCTCGCTAACTCAGTAAGGACGTTATTACTCGATGTATATTTCTAACAATGGATGTTACGAGTAGAAGCCTCACACTATTTTTTATAACATTGGCCTCACTTTGTCATGCTGAAAAGTAAGTGTTTGGAATACATTTTTTAGTGTATTTGTTGTAATGGGCAAGCTTTAAACAAAAAGTTTTAATAAAGATAAGATACGATAATTTTTATTGATCCAATCAAATGGAAATTCAGTGTGACTACAATTGACAACCTCGACGTAACTACTGTACAATATCAATAACAACAACCAGCGTTTAATGAATTAGACTTATATGTACTTCTCGATGAGGACAGATGATCTTGAGTAGCACTCTGACCGAAAGTGGGATAAAGGAGTTTTTTTCAATCTTTCTGTTTTAGTCCTAATGGAAAGGACACGACCCATTCGTTCAGATCTTATGTAACAGTGGTTTAATGGTTTAGTGGTTTAATTAAGGCTTAAGTTTAATTGGGAAAAAAAGTTTAGCTAAAATCGAAGTTTAATTTTTTTTTTAGTTACAAACTAAAAAGCTCAATTAAATACGTGTACATGTGGTTTTCTAATATTAACAACTTTGATTATCAACTAAGGAAAGACAAAGTATCCTTAATACAGCTGACCAACATTTGTAAGAGCAATTTTTTTTTTACATAATAACTAATGGATGATAGATTTTAAGAAAAAATGTAAATTTTTTGTACCTCGCATGGTACATTAGATGAACATGTATTTATTTGTTAAATTCTTCAATCATGAATACAAGTGGGAATAAATCTTTTAGCATTCCTCACCGGCTACGCCCGTTGATTTGGTCCCAGGCTTGTTGCATTCCCCATGAACTTCCTCCATTTTTTATCTTTCATTTAACTTGGTCCCCTTCCTCCCCCCCCTTCCCATTCTCCACCTTAACAAACAGTATTATTTCTTACACTATCACTATCAACGAATCAACGAATACGCTTATAACAAAGCGGTCAAATTAGAGTTTTCCATGCCTGGCCAGTTAGCTAGTAATTCTTTTCCCAAAGTGTTGAAAGATATACCGGTACATAAACTGTCAAATTTCTGGAAAAATCGTTAGAGCCGTTTTCGAGATCCTTGTCCAAGTTCCACCAATGAAGTAGCAAGCTACTTGAAAAAAAGATGCAATTAACAATTATTTTGTCACATTGGAGATTGCTAATGATCGTTGCGGAAGTTATGAAGCCAATATCTGCACTTGAATGAAGCAGCATTTGGAATTGCGCTCAACATTTTCGCCAAAAACCAGAGTAAAGCTTCTCTGTAATTTCATGAATGGGACTGTTCCAAATTTCTTTCGAGTCACGTGGTAATTGTATTTAGTGGTTCTAATCAATACGTTTAGAGAAATAATTTATTAATTGCAGGAAAATTAAGTACACCCTTATATAGTTTAAATCTTGGAAGGTGGTGCTAAGCATATAAATTCTAGTCTGTCTATTATTGATTTCAGAGCATTGGGATAAACAACTTTAGAAAAAGAACCTTTACACTCACACTACCCCTGCCCAAAAAGTAAATACACTGTGTGTCTGACAGCTTTTATCAATTTGGTCAGATAGATGTACAAATGTAGTCCTAGTCTAGTGGAGTCGATGATGACCCCCCCAAAAAAAAAACGCTTTTATTTCTTGATCATTACGCATTTTGGTTAAAGGAAAATAATCTATCAGTTTTATATTTTGGCTTTTAATCTAATTAATGAGATTTAATTAAACATATTTATAGCCAAGGTTACAAAGACAGTTTGTGTGGAAACACAAACTCAAAATCGGCCCCGAAGTGGACCACCCAGGCAGGTAAAAAAGCAGGCATCAATATTTTCAGAAAGAACATCAGCATTGTCAACTAGTATAATTGCATTATACCACGGTAATCACGCGATAATATGAACAATTACTTATTAATTGTTGTTTCAAATTATGTATAACTTATACTTTTAAAAAATAGAAAAAAAATTTTTTTTCGTGTAAATGTAGTAGTTAGTATGACAGAATTTAATAAACTTAGCAATACAAATGTAAAAAAAAAATTGTTTTACAAGAAATACAAAAACGTTTGCATAAATGTGTTTAAAATATGGACAATGGTTATCTCCCCTACTAAACAGCTTCTAGTATTTGTTACTATTAAATAGTGAATAGTTGTAAAAGTTATGTATTTTTATGAAACATTTCACACAAAACTAATAGCGTCTTTTCCCCTTTCGGGGGCCGCTAAAAATATTAATTAAAGGATTTTGTATAAGCGTCATACGGCTACCAACACATTACTCTATCCACAAATTACGTTTAACACACATTACTTTATCTACACATTAATCATGCAGTACTCTACGTAATACCAAAACATTGCGTAAAACATACATTGCTCTACTTACAAATTGCGTTAAAAAGATATTGCGTTCAGCACATATTACGTTAAACACATTATTTTAAACATACATTACATTATAAACACACACCTTTTTACCCTTACATAACGCAGCACATCAAAGAAAAAGACTACTCCTTCTTCTGGCAAGGCAAAGCCGAAAGTGAAGTAAGGGAACATGGCGTTGGTTTTGCAGTTAAGAACACACTGCTGAACACAGTAGAGCTGAAGTGCAAACGGTTCAGAAAGACTCCTATCACTACGCCTTAACACATCTATTGGACATGTGACTTTGATATGTGCCTACGCTCGTACTCTGAGTTCCACACCAGAGGCCAAAGATATGTTTTATGACAACCTTTCGTCTGCTCTTAGCGAGGATCCCAACTACAGAACAGGTTATCATCCTCGGCGACCTCAATGCACGCGTTGGATCTGACAACTCTGCATGGGACAGCTGTATTGGGCGTTTTGGTGTCGGAAAAGTAAATGAAAATGGACAAAGGCTCCTCGAGGTTTGCTCACTACATTCCCTCTGCGTCACTAATACCTATTTCAAGACTAAACCGCAGCACAGAGTATCTTGGCGGCACCCTCGCTCCAAAAATTGGCACCAACTAGACCTAATCATGGTAAGACAAAAGTGCTTAAAATTTGTCAAGCTTACCAGGTCCTACCACAGTGCAGACTGCGACACAGATCACTCCTTGGTATGTTGTAAGATCAATCTTCTCCCCCAAAAAATCCACCATACCAAGCAGATTGGAAGACCCCAATCGGATGTAAGCAAGATGTGTCCCCCTGATCTCCAGATACAGTTTGCGGAATCTTTTAAACGCGAGTATAAAAATATCTCTGAAAAGCAACTGAAAAATGGGAACACCTCAAGTCCACCTTACAAAAAACTTCCCTGGAAATCTTTGGAAGAAAAATTACAAAACAAAATGATTGGTTCGACTCTAAAGCAGTTATTTTAGCACCTGTCATCAGAGCAAAGAGAGATGCACTCGCTACTTACAAGACAAAACCTACCCAACGCAACCTGCTAAACCTGAAAGAAGCTAGAGCCAATGCACAGAGGACAGCAAGGATCTGTGCCAATGAATGCACAGATGGGTTGAACATTACTCTGAGCTCTACGCCACAACAAGCTCAGTCTCTGACTAGCCCTTAAGGCCATCACACAATTACCCACAATGAACGAGCTAGATGCAACACACACCCTTTCAGAGCTCAACAAAGCCATAGACAACATTGCTGCCCGCAAAGTACCCGGATGCGATGGTATCCCCCTAGATCTTCTAAAACAATGCAAAACTACTCTAATCCAACCTCTACACGAACTGCTTTGCAAATGTTGGCAAGAAGGTGCTGTGCTACAAGACCTGCGGATGCTAAAATCATTACACTGTATAAGAACAAAGGTGACAGAAGCGACTGCAACACTTACAGGGGAATCTCCCTCTTAAGTATTGTAGGCAAAGTCTTTGCTCGAGTGATACTTCCCAGGCTACAAAAACTTTCTGATCGAGTCTATCCAGAATCACAATGCGGCTTTCGCTCAGGGAGATCCACGATTGACATGATTTTCTCCATCCGCCAACTCCAGGAAAAGTGCAGAGAACAAAGGATGCCTTTGTACATTGCGTTTATTGACCTGACAAAGGCCTTCGATCTAGTTAGCAGAGATGGCCTCTTTAAAATTTTACAGTTAATAGGCTGTCCACCCAAGCTACTAAATGTAATCATATCTTTCCACCAAAATATGATGGGTACAGTGCAATTTAACGGTGCCAGCTCTGAAAGTTTCAGTATAAACAGCGGAGTTAAACAAGGATGTTTCCTGGCCCCGTCCCTCTTTGGAATACTATTTTCACTGCTAATTCATAACGCGTTTGACAAATCCACTGAAGGCATCTATCTCCATTTTAGATTTGATGGCAAACTCCTAAATATTGCCAGACTGAGGGCCAAAACTAAAATCAGAGCCACCCTCGTAAGAAATATGCTATTCGCGGATGACGCAGCTGTAGTGGCACACACACAAGAGGAACTTCAGTCACTAATGTCCCGCTTCTCTCAGGCCTGTAAAGAATATGGCTTGACTATTAGCACGAAGAAAACAAATGTTATTGGACCACCTGCTACAGCACCACCCTCCATCCTCATAGACGATAACAAGCTGGACGCCGTAAACGAATTCTGCTATCTGGGATCCACAATTACAGATGACCTGTCTCTAGAAGAGGAGATGAAAAAAGGAAGGCTGCCTCAACATTCGCTAGACTCAGACCAAGAGTTTGGGAAAACCATAAGCTAACTACGGCGACCAAAATGGAAGTCTACAAGGCATGCGTTATGAGTAGACTGCTTTATGGTAGTGAATCATGGACCACCTACGCAAAGCAAGAGAGAAAACTAAACTCATTCCATTTGAGACGTCTCCGTAGGATCTTGAATGTAACATGGAAAGAAAAAGTGTGCAATACTGAGATCCTTGCGCGATCAGCTATTCCCAGCATCTTTACAGCCCTCAGACAACGCCGTTTGCGCTGGCTTGGACATGTTCGCCGGATGGAGGACATGCGCATCCCGAAAGTCATCCTCTATGGTCAACTCGCGACTGGCACAAGAAAAACTGGTCGCACCCACCTCCGTTACATAGATGTAATAAAACGTGACCTCAAATCAGTGAACATCAATACTGACAATTGGAAAGACACAGCTCTAGACCGCAACAGGTGGAGAGAGACAGTGACCAAGAAAGCTATGGACAGTGAAAGTACATGGGTCTCAGCCCAGGAAGAAAAACGCACAATCCGAAAAACGGCCAGCTCCTCTACCACCGAAGCAAAAGCCACCTTAACCTGCGCTATCTGTGGACGGGAGTGTCTCTCCAAAATAGGGCTCCACAGCCACATGAGGAAGTGTGCTCTGAGATGAACCATAGTCGTCCTACGACTGAAGGAGGCCAATGACTCTACGTAATACCAACACATTGCGTAAAACATACATTGCTCTACTTACAAATTATGTTAAACACACAGTTTACCCACACATTGCGTTAAAAAGACATTGCGTTCAGCACATATTACGTTAAACACACATTATTTTAAACATACATTACATTATAAACACACACCTAACATAACGTAAAGCACTCATAACTTTAAAAATTAAAAAAATATAACTTTACGTTGTTTTTCAAAATTAAAAAAAACAACAAATACACGTTTAGGATAAAGCATCAGTAGCTTAACAAACAGATAACAAATTTGTAATATGTTTTAGAGATTTTCACGCTAATTTTAACAATGTCAAGGACACTAAATTGAATCTCAATGTTGTCAACTAAAAAAAAAGCTACAAATGGAAAGGCTTTAAAACTTGATCCTTTAGGGCTAAAAAATGTGATCTTTTTTTTATTATTCCAACATATTGACTTTTTTTTTTTTTGGCAAGCTTATTGGTGTATCTGGCGTACATATTAATAAGCTATGTTTTCTTAACCCTATAAGTCTTTAAGTGCTGAGCTCTTTTTAAAATGAGTGCATATGTGTAATCAAGTAATCAGTGCCTGCTTCTCATGTGTTTCTGACCATGCCGAGGAACATTTCAGGGATGACATTCTGAGTAAGGCTGACTGACAAACTTGGTAATGTGTTGATGCTGCCGAGAATTAGCAATCGACAGACACACCGAGCAAAAACCACATGTCTGGATTTTGTGAATTATTACAGAACAAATCTTTACATTCTTGATTTGTTAGTTTCTTCGTTAAAGTCTCGCTTTTCAAGCAATAATCATGCTCAGTTCAACCTGTTTTGTCTACGTCCTAAAACGATGCAAGAGCTGCAACGTAAAGAAGAATATCAGAATTGCCAGATAGGCGTTCATCGCGACGAGAAGCAATTTAGTAGTAAAGTTATTGACAGTTTTGGCTGCGTTTGCAGTTTTTGTTTGATCTACCGTTGGAGGCCAGAAGGATAAACTTACTGTCACGTATCAATTAAATAAACCAAAGTATAATTTAAAAAAAAAAACTGTCAAGTACAGGATAACCGACTGCAGGTGTCGGAAATACCCAATGACATACGTCAATCAAGTAGGTGACACCTCACAGTAAGTGATTTTGATTGGTTGAAGAAAACAATTTCATTGGTTAAGACAAGTGTCAAAAAACAAGGCCAAAAAGGTCGCCATCGAGAACCTTCAGTCGGAATGTACATTTTGTTGAGATAGGACGTAATTTAGTTTTGAGTTAGAATTTGTAGAGATCAGTCTTGTATTTGTATTAAATCTAGTAGTAAATTTGAATATTTTTATTATTGAACTTTGAAACAAAGTTATTTATCTGATACAGTGTTATTTCTGTACATATAGTGATTCCAAGCTTTGAATTAAAGTTCTGTATTTGATTTAGAAAGGATCTTCATTTATTTAATCTCTAAGATAGCATTTAAATCTAGAGATATACATCTATAGAATCCCCGACACGTCACAGTAACTTCTTGTAACATCTAACATCTCAAAAAAGAGTCTACGACTTTAGCACTTTTCAGCACTATTAATGAATTAGCACTTCAATCAACAACAAGAAATCTGTGACACTTATCAACATGTACAGTAAATAGTTTGTTCACATGGTCGTTTTCTTTTTCTTAATTTCATGAAATAAGTATTTACAGGGGGGGGGGGGGGCGGGGGAACCGGTTCTTTTCTTTAATATTCTCTGTAATAAAAAAAAAGTTAAATCTACGTCTTTGAGCAATAGGTGGCGATTTGCACCCCCCTGCAAAACAATCCTGCGGGCGCCTATGATAGTCACACCCAGCCATACTTTCTTTGTAAAATAAATATGTTGGCTTATTATCATGTTCAGCAAAAAAGTAAAGATCCGTTCACTTTTCCTGGTAGATTCTACATTCAGAGTCCTATTTCATAAACTCACAAAGGTTAAAGATCATGATATCAATCCATTAGGAAAAAGTGAGGGCCAGATCTGGCTTGCGGACCGCATTTTGGGCATCGTTGATTTAGACTATAGAATAGTAATAGTATTAGTTTATATTACGAAAAAGCAAAAAAAGTTCAAGGGAGTTAACTACGTTTATTTATTGTGTACGTCTACAATCTTGATACATAAGCTATTTGTAAATAAATTAATTCAATGGCATTTGACACATCTATTTAGTATACATGTTAAGTTCAACAACTAAATGCACGCATTGACCAGACAGTTCTTGGCCATGAAACACAATGAAAACCATACGCATTTGTTTTGTCTCTTCAAGTGTTTTAAGTGTATAGAACGTTAGACAGACACTTAGAAACAGACTTAGTGTGCTGAATCCTTAAAAAGGTCTTCCAACAGAGAGAGAATGAGAGAGAAGGATGGAGAGAAAAAAAAAGAAATTAAAGGAGAGGAAAGAGAGAGAAATAGATAGACTGAGGGAGAACAATTTGAAAGAGAAAGAAAGAAACAGAGATAAAGAGAGAGAGAGAAAGAAACAGAAAAGGAAAGAAAGAGGATGAGAGAAAGAGAATAATATTTTTAGAAACATTCTTCACCTTTTCTAAACCAATTTTTAAATTCGGAAATATTTAAAAAAAAACAAAAAACACTCGACCCAAAGACGGGCGTTGATCAAAAATAGCTACAGCAAAAAAAAAAAATAAGAAGGCGTGCAGTCAATTCTTTTGTTCCTCTAAACGTAACAAAAAGTTGTTTTTAGTGACACACACACAAGCCACCTATTAAGGCTCCTTATCTGCTACCAGGTAAATAAAGCTGAATACGACCAAACTGAGCGTCAAAGTCATTAAAGTAAAATACTTGTGGTCATACTCTACCATCTTTACTATTACAAAGTCGTCAAGAAACATCGAATTCAAAAGGGCGTTGCGCGGATTTTCAATATAAGCCAAATAAATGCGATTGTGCTGTTGATTGAATGTCGCTACCCCTTACGGAACAGAACGTACCATATTTCCCAGAAATATTCGTGCGATCCATGGAGTCGACTCTTCCAGTCTAGATGTACCGCGCTTTTCCTCGAAACTTAGACCTGAGAGCCTTTTCTGGACAAGAACCAAAGCTTTGGAACTCGCTTTTCATTGCTCTTAGACAAACCACATTAATAACAACTCCTAAGAACATTTTCTATCTACTTGTTTAAACATTTCATTATATTAATATACACTATATCTCTGCTTCACGTCCGTTCAATTTTCAAACGCCTTGAGCTTACATTGGTTAATTACATTGTTAATTCTGAACACAATTGAATTAATAGAATAAAGTGAAAGAGAGAAGAGAACAGAGAAAGTTGGAAGGAAGATTTTTAGTGAGTTTAAGAAATGGAGAAATGCAGAGGCGTAGTGAGGAGGGAACACAATGTCCCGGGCGCCATCCTTGGGGGGGGGGGGGCTCCACAAGCAGCCTATATTTCTATGTGATGTTCATAAATAAAGAATCCTGCCCAGTCGCACGTTTTGCTCACTACGCCTCTGGAGAGATGTGAAAGACGTGATAACTACAAAGAAAACTGATTGTGAGGTAGAATAAGAGGAAACAAAACTTGGAAGGAACTTGAGAGGGAAAAAAAAAAGACAGTACGCACAGTAGGCGACGTAGATACCAGAGGGAGAGATAGAGAGATAGTGAGAGAGAAATCCATTGTAATAAGACTATAAAGAAAGAAGACAAGAGAAACCAGTTCCGGCCTCTTGTCTGTTTCCGTCCCAGTGACATCCCCGACATACCCAAGACGAACAGTTGATGTGAATAGTGCGATATTAAACTAGGTCGTAGATTCCTATTGGATGGTATGATAGTACAAGAGTACG
Organism: Biomphalaria pfeifferi; assembly: GCA_030265305.1. Taxonomy (NCBI): domain Eukaryota; kingdom Metazoa; phylum Mollusca; class Gastropoda; family Planorbidae; genus Biomphalaria; species Biomphalaria pfeifferi. Next base: position 3,265,725 of record JASAOG010000053.1, on the reverse strand, counting down.
ATAAACATCCACTCATGCAATAGCTATAAGACTCCTTTAGGAAGTATGCTATAGGCCTCATTGCTTAACAAAAATGTCGCATAGATGTCATAAGCTCCTATTGGCTTACCTCATCATGTTTTCGTCGATCAAAGCTATGGAAATATAAACTCAATGTTGTTTCTTAAGCGCTTAGGGTCCTGGGTTCGAATCAGGATAAGACTGGCATTTTGAATTTCGTGACTTTCAGGTCGCCCCTTCGTTCACCCAGCTCTAATGGGTACCTGATACAAGTTGGGGAAAAGTAAAGGCGGTTGGTCGTTGTGCTGACCACATGACACCAAGCGCTTTAACGCTCAACCTCGATCCGAATGCCCATATAGCCTTCCGAGCTGTGTAGTTAAATCACAAATCACATGTGTAATCTTAAACACTTGAGCCGAGAATCGATAGAAAGAGAAACGTAATGGAGAAGATTGAAATTGAGAGATCAAATGCACAAATGGATGGGATCCTCTGCTAATAAATTACTGATCTGTTCCTCGCTGGTTTGGCACTAAAGATTCAACATCTGCAGCAGAACCTCGTGATGATAAGGCATCGTCACGTGCGCAAGGAACTTGTGAAATAAGTTTCTGTACGTTAAAACGCTGAAAAGCAACATGACACAAAAACTTTTGTGTGTGTGTATATATATATATATATAGCATATAGCTTATAAGCTTATTTGCATATAGGAAAATAATAAATAAATTAAATAAAAACTAAAACTGGAATGTAAAGAAAAAACAACATTCTTTCCAAAAGTTGGACGTCAAGCAGGTACTGCAGATCTGACGAAACATTCACATAGGTCAATTCCTTCTTTCATCGCTGCAGACTTAGTATCAACTTATTTCGATCTATAGGGCAGATGATGTTAATACCACGGTTAACGAGCAGGGTGTTATGTGGCCAGCACAACAACCAACCACATTTACTTTCCGCAACTTAAGTCGAATACCCATTAAAGTTTGGCGCCCTAAAAATCCCCAAATTCAAAATCCAAGTCTTCGCCGAGATTCGAACCCGGGACTCCAGGTTCATAAGCCACGCCACATTCTTCTGGACTCAATACCATTCAAAATGGCCCAATCGACGACCCCCACTGGCCCATTTTTTGGTACCTGCCCATCGGATATATAGCCAGTCCGCACTTGTCTATGAATTTATCCAAACTTATACACTGAAGAGGATCAAAGAGATCGTTCTCTATTTGGTACAATTCCGAATAAAGTTTTAAACTTCTTCATATCTTGAACCATCAGAACAGGCTTAAGTTAATAAGGCTAAGTAGATTAGCCTGCTCCATGACATCATGGCTTCTGATGAGGTCTTTCGAGATTGTGTCTTGTGTCTCAAGGAAAGCGTTGGATTTGTTTCATAATGTTTCATAATGTTAAAAAAAAAGCAGATGCCCTTAGCATCATCTGCTCTATAGATAGTAGGTTTGAAAAAAAAGAACATCTTTCTAGTTTACAGAATGTAGCTGGCCACACAAAAGAAATATTGTTGGCCTCCTTCATAGGTAGAACAATGATCCATCTCATTGCAAAAGCTATGGTCGGAACAATGTCGCCTAACATAGCAGTTCCCCCCCTCTCTCTCTCCTCTCCACGCAGCTGATGTGTCCTAAGTAATGGTAGCTAGTACAGTTTGGGATCAGCGGCGTCACGGGTTCCGCCAGGGTGTAGCACTGTGTACTAAAAGCTGCATTGGGGTGACCAGCTCCTGAGATTTGCACAGGGTTGACTCGCAAAACCTTTCGCTTAATTGGGCCTAGCCGCAGCAAAGATTTGGATTCATAGCGTTCCTTCCCCTAAATGGGTAACCAGCCATGGCTAACGAGCATTTCCGGCCGAAGCTTACTGGTGCAGTAAAGCAAAGCAAAGACGCATTTATGTCAAGCAGTAGTACATTGTTTTACAAGATGCCTATTCTAGCTGACCTCTAAACCCACAGCATGTTAGCTAACTTCATCAGCTTATAAACTCTCATTCCCTTCTCTTTAATAAACAAAATTTTGATAGACCCGTTTCATGTAGTGCAGCTTTTCCATGAGAAAAATCCACCCCCCTCTAACTTGCATATGTCATAGATAGCTAAATTACGCAGATGGCAAAATAAGTAGTATCAGTGTTAGATCTACTATCTGATGGTTTTCTATGTTTGTTTTTGTTTTGGTTGATTTCATGGTTTACAGTAGTTCACTAGTCAGATCATGGAACACATCAAGGTGAAAAAAAACCTAACACTCATCAAAATCTTAGGCTACAAAATCAAAATGTAGCAATAAAATAAAAAAAAAAAATGTTGATATGAAACCATGAATTTTTATATATTTCATGAATATGTATACATTACTTTTTTTATATTTTTATTTTATTTACAGCAACTTTCTATTAACATTGCCTAAAGCTATTTACGCAAGAAGTAAAACAGAGTTTTGTCTGACAGCTTACAACGACATCGAAGTGACAATAGATTTCATAAGTTTAAGAAATGTACAAGACACGCCTGTTCAAATTGAAGATAGCTACTCTAGGGGTGCGTCTCAAGTATTTATTTTTTCCCTTCAGAAGCATGATAAACTCACTATTGTATATAAAATTGTGATCACAAATTATTTCAAATATAGTTTTCTATTAAAAACATTAAAAGTGGGATACATCGTCAACAGAAACCATTAATGACTTCTTGTGTAGCTACCACATAATAAGGTTTGTTGTCGAGTCCGACGCTATCTAAAGAGTACAGTATATCACGAGGCAGCACTAGTTGCGATCTACATATTTTGCCTTATGAAACGCAGACGTACAAATTGTCTGCGGGTGGTCGGTTTGGTTTCTCTTTCCGCCGTCTAACCTGTCTTCGGCAGTCGATTTTATTTTGGACTCAAATGCACAGAATACAGCATTGACATTTGTGAAACTACCTGCATGCTTAAAATATGTTACATAAATATTTTATTTTCAGTAACCCATTCTCTAGTATAAATTCGCATCCCTATTTTGTCCATATAACAATAATTTTTTTCTATGATTAATGCTGGCATTATTACCAGGCCAACAAAATCCATCAAATAAATGAATGACTCTATATAAAGGTATATTGGTATGAGACAATAAGAAACGAACAAGAAACTTTTGGCTTTACTAAAAGTGTTATGTCTAAGACCACAACAGTTCATTTTGTAATGGAAATAGAATAAAAACCTAAAGAGAAAGGTAAGAAAATAAATACATAAGACTAGAAGAGATTTTGTAAACTGTTCTTGTGGTACGCGCTCTGGACTGTCGTCTCGACGATCTGAAGCTCAAATCCAGGCCGCTGCAATCCACCTTCGTCCTCCGCGAGGTTCGGGTTAGGATTTATGATCTTCAATTCTGAAAGAAAACCAGAAACTCTGAGAAACATGAAAAAAAAAACAACAACAACAGATAAACAATGTCCAGTACACTTTATTGGGGGCGCGGTAGCTGAGTGCTTGTCTTCCAAACCTGGGCTCCTGGGTTCGAATCTTGGTGTAGACTGCTTTGAATTTCGAGATTTGTAGGGCGATCCTGAGTCACCCAACTCTAATGGGTAATTGACTTTAATTTGTGAAAGTAAAGGCGTTTAGTCTTCGTGCTTGTTAACCGTTGGCTAAACACACACAGACAGGGGAACTTTACTTTTTTTTTTTACATTATATATACTTTTCCCCCCTACTTCTTGTGAAATGTAAACATTGTAAACATTATTACATTTTTTGTATCTAAACAGGCGAACAAAAATGCACAAATTTCCAAGCTCCACCACAAGGGGAATACAGGCTCGAGGTGACCACACAATCCACAGAGCCCGGGGCCGTTAGTGAACTTCATAACTCAACAAAAGTCACTGTTCATGGCAGCAAGCTCATCACTTTTATTCAGACTGACAAACCCATGTACAAGCCAGGTCAGAAAGGTAAGAACATCACACAGACGCTCACGATTGTTTTTTTTTTTACAAGTTTAACAAAAGTATAACAATGCAATGTTAGTTTTGTTGTGTGAACCTGTTTCTTCCTTTAAGACAGAATTTCACAAAGACATTAGAGTGGGCGGGGTGAGTGCCCTTACTGACGCTGCAACAAGATCCAACCTCTATAGATGTCACTGTACTAAGTATTAGTCAACAATCTAAATATTTACCTCTCCACGAGTTTAAAATGCTTCTCCTTCAATTCAGTTCGACAGATGTAAAAATGACACACGTTGAAGATTTGTTTCGGTTGTATTTATACAGACAGCATATCTTATAGGCATATTATCTTATAATCTATTTAGTGCTGGATCTATAGGCAACATAAGCTATAGTTTAGGGACCGCAATTGTTTGCCCCCCCCCCCCCCCCCAAAAAAAAAGTTCCATGTATATTTTCCATTATTTTGGAGAAAGAGCAAAACAAAATGTGTCTTATATTTATTACAAAGGGCCCCATATCTCTGTACGGACTTGCTTTTCTTGAAATGACAGACATGTTCCTGTCAAGCTTTTCCATAATATTACTTTAAACCTTACTGGGTGAATGGTGCGCGGTGACTGAGCGGTAAAGCGCTTGGTTCAAATCCTAGTGAAGACTGAGATTTTTTAATTACGGGATCTTTGGGCGCCTCGGAGTACACTCGACATTAGTTGGGGAAAAGTAAAGGCGGTTGGTTGTTGTGCTGGTCACATGACACCTTCGATAACCATGGGCCACAGAAACATATGATCTTTACATCATCTGCTCTATAGATCGCACGGTCTGAAAGGGGAACTTTTTTTAATTTTTTTTTATACTTTTTTAACTAAGTGAACATGTATTTTCACAGTGATGTTCCGTGTCTTTACTTTGATGAGGAATCTCAAACCAAGAACAGAAAATGTAAGAGTTGAATTATATTCTCATATCTTTGTCTGTGTATTTAATTGATAGACGCCTTTATTTTTGGGTTACAAATATTTCTATGTGCGGTGATCTTTGTACGTGCTTTCAAGACCGTGGGCGGGATATGACCCTTACATAATCTAGGCCTAAGTCTATGGAATCTTGTATTTGTTTTGAAAAGCCAGCCGCACCCAAGGTATGAGAAGGTTGGGTCTGTTGCAGGGTTTCCCGCTTTGATAATCAGCTTTTCAGTGATCTGCATTCTTTGCTGATGGCTGAACTCTAGTTCCACTTCCAGACATTCCGATCTGACTTCTTTGTCCACGGTGAACTCGAGCCTATCTAAAAAATACAGACATTCACGGCTTTGAGCCACGAGAAGCGAACGAGAGCTAGCGTTTCCGCAGTAGCGGCCTTAGGGTGTGGCAAGTGGGGCAACCCTTCCTGGCCCCGCGCCTGAGGTGGGCCCAGCGATCTGAGATTTATTGTCATCTTCGAAAACCAAATCAGTTTTCATAAAGATAAAGTAGGACTTGTTACTCAATATTTTCCCAGTATCTATATGATACCGATTACCATGTCAGCTCTTAAAATTACATTTTTGGTTTCGAAATACTGTTCAGTTTCGGTAAAGACAGTATCTAATGACCTGTCGATTCTAAGAGGCTATTATCGTTTAACAGTTTACCATAAAAACAAGTAGGTGGAAGCAACCAATCGGAATCGTAGGCTATATTTCGTTTTTAAACATCGACGTCCAAACGGATTTTATTAGGAAAATGCGGAGTGATAAAGTTTGAACTACTCTTTGAATTATGAAAATAGTATATTAAAAGTCATTTTTAACATTTGTAGTAACATAAAATTCAGATTAAAGAAAAGATTTTCTTATAAATGAAAATTAATAAACAAATATGCAGTGTTTTCTTGACTTTCAGTATTGATACGTTCTAATAAGACCGCACGCGAAGGTCAGATTTTCGCGGTATTTAATTTCACATAGGCCTTCGTGATAGTTACGAATATAAACAGTATCATAGGACATCCCCAAATGCTTAAAACCTCTAGATAACTATTTCCCATTTCATTAATAACTTTTACATGCTGTTCCTTTTAAAAACTCATTAAACGTTCAGTAATTTTTAAAAGTGTCATACAACACTATTATGTCACATTACAGTATATAAAGGTACGTATACATTAAATTTACTGTTAATTTAGTCTGTAATGGAAAAAAAAAGGGTTGAGGGCTGAGGGTGTATGAGAAGGATTCCTTATTTGGTAGGCCTACTGTAACCTAGCCTGTATTGAACCAGTTGATGTGCTTGTACAGCTAGTTCGGCCAATCAACTTCCATAAAATTTGGCGATGACGTATTTTGTTTTTTCCAATCAGCTACTTTGAAAAGACATCGTGCGGCCGCGAGAAAACCCGTGTCACCGTGCTTAAAAACAAACAAACGCGGGAGTATTTTTTTTTTTCAATTAATTTTTGAAAACTCGAGGTCTAGCCCTTCCTCAAAAGTCGGGTCAGAGAGAGTGCATGGACCACTGTATGTCTTATAGCACACTTTGTTCAAATAGAACGTACAATCGGCTTCAATTTGTAAAGTGAGAGAGGAGACTTAATATGAGTAGTGTGCGAGTGTTTTCCTTTTTCATTTGCTTCTGTTAATGAAGAACAATTACAATACAGTATGTAATGTACTTACGTAAGGTAGCTACTTAATGTTTTGTAGCAAAAATAAGGCCCACAGCTTAAAGGCAGACATACTGTATGGTTATTGTTACAGCGTAAGAGACCGTTAGCGTGATGAGTTTACGGTATATAGGCTTATATGTCTACCGGTACGGCTAAAGGCCCCGCACATGACACTCGCCCAGGGCCCTTCGCACTGCTAAGGCCGCCCCTGCCCGTTTCCCATACGTGGCTGATAATTTCACATTCTTTGAGGAAGCTCTTGATAGTGTCTTTATATCACTTGTGTTGCACGTCTTGAGAGCGTTTTCCAGCAATCATTGCTCCATTAAAAAAAAAAATAAGAAGCCAATTTGAGGCATGTATATACCAGCCCATCGTAATTAAGACCTTTTTGTTGCGGATACTGTTCATCTGTGACAGATGTATCATCTCAAAATCTGGTAGTCTTGAATCTTTCTTAGCAGAGGTGGAAATAGTTTAGTTTTTTTTAAAAAAATGTATTAATGCTCTTCGTTTTGATAAAACTAATAAATGTATGCTACTTTCATCCTAAAGATAAATACTACTAGATCTGGATCTATGTAAATGTAGACTCTAAATCTAGAATAGATCTAAATCCTAGAAGTTAGAAGTAGTCTAGATCTCTAGATCTTTACTATAATAGATCTATGATATATTATACTAATTATAGATCTACTATATAGTCTAGATCTATATAAATCTAGATGTCTACTTCTTACCCAAGCCCAATGATGAATGAAACTGCGTTAGTTGTCTTTTAAACTTAAAGGGGTTTCATTGATTGAAACTGTCACTGTGTCACCACTACGACTAGATCTAGAATATCATGAGTGACTATGTGGACTATGAATAAATTATAGATTTAGATCTATTTGCTGCCTAGTTTGGCTTTCTGATTCTGAACATTGAAAATGAAAGAAAACTTTGTAAAATCAATGAAATACCTTCATCTTCTTAAAAATTCAGAATATACACAACTTCACGAGTAACCCATTTCCTTTTTTTTTTATTCCATGTTTCTCCCACAACTCTGGCTCTTAAATACATGTTGACATATAGCTTATTAATAAAGTTAATACATTTGATGATTTTCTGACAGATAAAAAGTATTTATGTCTTGGATACGAATGATGTTCGAGTAAAGCAATTCTTGGATGTTGAGCAAAAAGGTTTGCATTTTGAAAAATTGTACTTTTTGTTATAAAGCCTACTCGATTTAGTAGTAAAGTAGGTAGATCTATCTAATACTGAGCTAATTTTTTCTATAGGCCTACACTTATGTGTGTACACCAAACTTGCTGAGAAAATTTTTATTTAAAGCCGATGTTTTAAATGTCTTTCAATTATCTTTTCTTCATTGTAATATGTGCCAATAATTAGACCTCTACAATTTTTAAAATATTGCTATGCAGGAATTGGCAGTTTTGAGTTTCAGCTCATAGAAGAAGCCAAACTAGGGCGATGGAAAATTGAAGTCTATTTAGATGATGAGGATGAAGTCAGACAGCGAGCAACTGTTCAAGAATTTGAAGTCAAAGAATATGGTAATGTACATGAGTTCATTTGGAAATGAAAAGTTTGGTAATATTTTGTAAAGAAATTTCATTAATATAGCACAAATAATTTATTAAAGTTTTAATATGTTTGTCTAAATTCATTTCTTTTACTTTTTAACAGTGCTGCCTAGGTTTGAAGTGTTGATAACTGCACCAAATAACATTTTGACTACTGATAAGAATATCAAAGGCAAAGTATGCGCTCAGTAAGAAAAAAACCCATTGTATACATAGCCTAACATTGTTACTATTGAGTACAAATATTAATGGTAGGCCTACATTTTTCTTTATGCTGATTATGTCCCCAAAAAAAAGTTAATTTCTCCTTTCAGACCATGCGGTCTATAGGGCAGATGATGTTATGGTCATCTGTTTCTTTGTCCAACGGTTAAAGAGCAGGGTGTCATGTGGCCAGCACAACGACCAACCTTTTTTACTTTCCTTAACTAAAGTCAAATACCCATTAGAGTTGGGTGGACTCAGGGGTGGCCTAAAAAAATCAAGAAGTTCAAAATCCCATTTTTCATCGAGATTTGAACCCTTGACCCCCAGGTTCGGAAGCCAAGCACTCTGTTAACTCACTCTCGCCGGTTATGTTGGCTTGCTATAAAGGTTTAATGAAGTAGTACAATCTGCTTCATGTAGACATGTAACTTGTAACTTATCTCATTAAATGTTTTTTATATCAGATATACATATGGCAAGCCAGTGACTGGGTTTGTTCATATAGAGCTGAAGACATCCACTAACTTGTACAGATATTCACCTTCAGATAGCCAAGAACAAGTTAAGCAGGTCAGATGGGAGAAGACTTTCAATATAGAAATAAGTTTAGTGTTACAAAGTTGTATTATGTATTATATTTTATTATGGGAAATATTCCTATTTTTTTTACTGTAAGACCCTTTTCCAAAGTATCCATTATTTTATTAACCTTTTAGGCTTTAAGCAGTTGTCATGAACTGTGTACCGCGTCCCTAAGAGAAGGGATATAACTCCATAAATTTATTTTCTTTTTTACGTAATTCACAGAAAAAAACTAACAAAAATCATTAAAAAAAAACAACACTTCCTTTGATGATAGAGAAAAATAGTCCTAGGGATAAGAATCATGTTTCAAGTCATGAATAGGTCTACAGAGCTCTATAACATTTGAATATATTGTCCAATTTAGTTGCATTCCACTAGCATCAATTTCTTCTTTACTATATTGTTCTCAAATGGTTGTAAATCCGGGCGCTATAGTTTTGAAATGGTTAAAGCATTATAGGCTATTTCATTTAAAACATTTATAACACTAGAGCTTACAAAAAAGTGTAAAACAACTTTGTCATTTGAGAAACTATTTGCTTTATTTACTTTCAATTTAAGCACTAAGTTATTTTGTATCCTCTAAATTTGAATTATATTATTGACAATTTCAGATCTCTGGTTGTTATGAATTCTCATTTGACATACCTGTTGAAAAACACTACTCACTTTACTCATATAAACTGAATGTTACAGTCACAGAAAAAGGCACTGGAGTTGTTGTTAATAATGTCTTTGATGGACCGAAAATAACATATGAACCACTGACAATAGAAATTGAAGATTTTACAAAGGGTTTTTTTAAACCAGGATTACCTTATTATGGAAAAGTAAGCGGCTTTAAGTAAGAAAGGTAGATTTGGTTTTGCAAGCTAGGTGTTTTTTAACATTATTTGCCAAAAATGATTTTTCCTGGCTTGTCTTTTATTACAAGCTTTTGATAGTATAATTTTACCAATGTTCACCACATTTCTAGAATTATGTCAAAAAGTTTTTATATGTGGAAATGCTGCTTCGAGTAAAAAGCCATATGAACTAGAAGCATAACCCTAATCTTCTTCGTTGGGTCATACTCTTCTTGTAGGTCATGCAACTTAAACTGTATCTTTTGGGTCTGGAATAGTCTGAAGGATATACTTATTTATTGAAGAGTGGTTCTACATTATTGCCTTTATTCAAGCCTTATAACTAAGGCTTCCAATAGTCTTGTATTTCTTAGCTGTTTGACCCAAAATTCCTGTGTTTCCAGAAAAAAAAAGTAAAACTTTTTTATTGAGAGTTCATTGTGAATTGAGAATTAACATATCATTACATTTTTTGTACAAACAATCTATAACTTTGAAGTTATTTAGTTATTTCAATTTTTTTTCATAATACTAGTGGTAGAAGATAACCCTAGTTTGAAATAAAATATTTAAAATAAAGTTCCATAAATATAGTTTATAGCGTTCTTATTAAACAAATGTAATATGATGTAGGACTAAAACATGTTGGTGACATGTGGCCTGCATGCTGTAGTTGCTGCCTTTGAAAAAGATCATCTATTTTTTTAAAGTAATGTGATCATTTCATGTATTTAAAGGTAACAGTGAAAAAAATTGATGGATCTCCTGCAGAGGGAGAGAAAATTATAGTGAGTACTCAAAATGAATTTCTGTACGCTGGAGAGTTTATCACAGATAGCAATGGCACATTCCTCTTCAGCCTATGTGAAGGACTGACAAACAACAGATCGTCTGTGCAGATCTCAGTAAGTGGAACGTTTCTTGGCTAATCAATTTTCTACTTAGTTTTTTTTTTTTTTTTTTTGCATGTTCCAACAGAATTAGTTTATTAAATTCTAGTCCAAATTTCCCACAGAATTGTGTGGGCTGGTGGCTAAGAGGGTTTGAACCCAAGACCATCGAAATGACAGTCAAGGGAAAGTAGCATAAAAGATGCTTACAAAACAGTATATTAAAGAAAGTTTTTTTACAAAGTTTATATCAATTCACTCTGTCTGGTAAATAGTGTGTACACGTTATTTCTCCCACACCCATTCTCGGATCAAGCTGAAACTTTGCTCAATTATTCATAGACATAGACAAGACATGAATAAATAAATAAAAGGAACCAATTATACAATTAATTACTGGTAACTCATTATTTTGTTTAATAGCAACTTAGGAAACTAATACTTTGGTATTCACAGATATGTCTAAATTTGGTGGGTTTAGTCCCCTTAAATAATTGTTAAAGCTATTTCTTCTTCATGCATTCTCCAATCATGTTGATACCTTTAACATTTATTGTACCTAACAAAACATGAATCAATAAACAAAAATACTCAATTAGCCAATTAATTATTGGTAATTAATTATTTTGTTTGATATCAAATAATGGAAATAACTTGTACATTATTGGTAGATATGGTTTTAAGGACAGAGTTCTTCCCCTCTAGATTAGCTTGATTTTTTTTTAAAAAGGACTTTTATTTTTTGCTTGTTTCAGATTTATAATAAAAGAAAAGGTTTATGAAAAAGATCAAAATTTAATGATGCGTTTTTATGTCCTTTAGGCTGAGGCTCTGGGTTACAACTCTAGCCGTTACATTACCCGGAGCTTTAAAACTATTCAGCAGTGGTACTCTCCTTCACGCAGTTATGTGCAAATACCACCTGCAGAGGTACAGCTCAAATGTTCCAGTAAAGTGTCTTTGACTGTTCCTTTTACCACTAAAGAGAACTCTTTGGTACAACTTTACTACCAGGTAATGTTACGAACTAGTTTTAGTGGTAATATTGCATGTATACTCACTTAATTTGTTATATTATTGTATGCTTTAATTGACCTATGTTATGCTAATATCATGCTGACATCATGGAAATAGTAAGTTGTTTTTGACTGCTAGTGTTTCCCTTTTACTCTTGTGCGTGTGAGATTTTTTATTGGGTGAACATATAAATTTAGTCAATATAAATATATTAACCCAAAACAAATATTCTAAAAAAAAAAGTAAAGGGACAATGTTAGCCTGTGAATCTGGCTGGTCATGTTTCATCTGTTCAGGTATTGAAAATTGTGCTGATTCAGTTTTGTAAAGGAGCTTACAGGAAAGATTGGAAACAAAATTTGTGCTTATTGTTATAACACCACCATGTCCTTGTCAACACATAGCTACAGAAACCTCATGCTTTTAGACTGAATTTGAAATGACTTCTTTTGTAAGAGCTTATGATGTAACTTTGGTTTGATTCTCAATTATTATTATATATGTACAAGATACTACAAATATTTTGGCAACTTGAAAGATTTCAGTTTCTATATAATTGAGATGGTTTTGCTGAAACATTTTGAAATAATTTACTGTTTTTGATTTCATGAATATTAAGATTAATCTTTGATATGTAAAGCCAAAATAGAAAGTTATTTATAAAGATTAGCAATTTTTACCTTTAAAAAATATTACACATGATCCTGGGGGCGTGGTGGCTGAGTGGTTAAATGCTTGGCTTCCGAAGTAGGGGTCCTGGGCTCGAATCTTGGTGAAAACTGGGATTTTGAATTTTGGGATTTCTAGGGCATGCCCCTGAGTCCACCCAACTGTAATGGGCTTCAGTTGGGGAAAGTAAAGGCAGTTGCTCCTGTGCCGGCCACATGACACCCTGCTCATTAACCGTTGCCCAAAGAAACAGAAGAGCTTAACATCATCTGCCCTATGTATCGCTAGGTCTGAAAAGGGAACTTACACATTTTCCTTCATATCATTAGGTGATTGCTAGAGGAAATCTGGTCAAGTCTGGCCACATAATACACAGTGGTGAATCAACTTATGATGACACTGCTCAGTCTCAGAGCAAATGTCTCAGACAGTTGTCAGAAGAAGAAAGAAATGAAACCCTTGGGTCAATTAATTATTACAGACCTTCAAGGGGATATTATCAAGGTAATGTCTAGCTCAATATCTACTCTATTTATTGAAGTATTTTAACACACAAAATGCTCACATGGATACATTTCTTTTGTAGTGCAAGGCTTAATAAAAAATGTTTTTCTGGAATAAAATATATGAGAGTTCGGAAAAGTGTTGATGCTTCAGTCTTTCTGAAAAAAAAACAAAAAAACTTGTAAAATATTATTTTTATAAGGCTGAAACCTAGATACCTGATAGATAGTAATTCTTTACTACTTATAGATAATTTAAAAAATAAATAAATAAATGCAAATTGAATCTGTGATAAGAAATGATTGCAATACAGATACAAGTTTCCCTTTAACAAATGATCTGAATTCTATTGGTGGACCATTATTCTGACACTTGTCCACATTTAAAACATCAGTCTTAAACCTCTTTCCTTTCATGTAGAGGCTTTCAAGTTATAAAACAAACATAGAAATTGAAAATCAAATTATAAAACCAGATGTCGGTTTTGTAATGTTATCACTAGACAGCTTGGCTAGTAAAAGTTAGCAGCACACAGGGAATTAGCAATGGCCTGGAAATGTAAATATTCACTCTGAAAAACAAACCTTGCTTATGCTTTTATTCAACCCAAAGTTCAATTGTATCTATCTCATTAAGTGGGAAATTCCTAAATGAGTGAAGTATTTGTTGCTCTCTGGAATGGGATGAAAGTCTTTCAGATCATAGTATAACAGCCAATAAAACAATAATTCAGACATTAATTAGTTAGAATTTAATGTTTAATATAAACTAGCCTTGTGCGAAAACTGTTTTTCCATTTTGAATTTGAATACTTGAGGTGGATTCTTTTTTCAAATCAGAATACCGATAATGACTAAAAAAAAAACTTATTTGATATATTATTGGGATTTTTAACAAACTCTTCTACTGGAAGATGATTCCTGCCAATCATATGCATGGTGGGTGGGGTGCTTCAGAGTCAGAGTCAATGGAAAACAGCACATTGTTAATGCAAAGACTACTCAATATCAGTTTAATCGTCAAGATTGCTATTTTAAAAAGTCTTAAAGTAATGCAGCCTGGATGACTGTTGAAACATTTTTGTGAACAATGTCAATATTTAGACATTTTTGAATACTAAATTTGATTCAAATCAAATTCAAATGCAAGTCACTATTCTATTCATATTTGCTTTTTCTAATATTCACTTAAGGATAATATAAACAAGCAAATAAGTTCTGCAAGTGTAGTTAATAAATATGATCAATTCAGACTAAGACTAAGACTAAGACTGCTTTATTGATCCTTACGGAAAGGACTCTTTTCTCATATAAAGACAACACAACAGAAAAATACACACAAATACAACAGACAACATAAAGAGTTCATTCAGCGACTACACACAGGTATCTTGGTGCATTCATGTTCCCTGATCAATGAGTGGCGGTGATAGAGTCTGACCGAGTGAGGTACGAACGAGTTTTTGTACTGCTCTGTTCTTGTTTTGATTGACAGCAGTCGCCCACTTCGCGACGACCTGTCGTAGTTCTGATGGAGCGGGTGGCCGTTGTCTTCCAAGATTTTTTCGATTATATAGCTAATTATAAATCCCACCCTAGTGAAAACTGTGGGAAAACATTTTCATTTTTTATTTAGTCATGTTTTGGAAATGTCCATGTTATACTTCTTGTCCATCGATGAGATGTGGCAGTATTCTCTAATGACATCTGATTATTAGCAAATATTTTGTTTCAGGATCTCATGATGACACATTTCTGAAAGATGTTGTTACTTCTGACTTCCAAGCTGATAAAGTATCCTTCTTTGTTCTTGACCTGGATGTTTTACCTGTGATGTCTCCCCAGTTTAATGTACTAGTCTATCACATCCTCCCTGATGGGGAAGTAGTGGCTGATGGTAGGGACTTCAGGGTTGAGCCATGCTTTGAGAATCAGGTAACTGTTTTTTCATTAAAATTTATTGGCATTTCATGTCCTGCACAGTGTAAAAGATTCCATTGTGGAACCTTGTTTTTAGAACCAGCTTTATTGGCAAGCAGATTATTACAACATTTAGTTTATAACATGGCTCAAATGGAAAACATCAAAATTGTTATTAATATACTAGGACACTTTAGATAATTAATGTTATTATTTAATTTACTAAAAAATTACCCAAACAAATGTAATAATGTTAATTTTAAAAAAAATGCACAATCAACACTTTTATGTGATTTAGTTGTTGTAGATACATATAATAGCCCTATTTGTAAATATCTATACAAATACAAACTTACATGCAGCTTTGTTTTTTCCACTTTGAAGACATTTAATCATTTTGATTGCTATTTCTGCAGAGTCTCTGCTTTAACTCTTTTGTCTTTCTCAACATGTCACAGCCTAGTTCTTGTTGTAGGTGCAAATGTCGTGTGTTGGAGATACCTTTTGTAGATACTTTAATATTCGTTGTCTTATTCATTAAATACTTTCACTCGCGCACTAGATTTGCTAGTGCGTGAGAACACTAACATACTGAACTCTCTGATTACAACCTTTAGAATAAATAATAGACTCACTGGTAGCAGACATGGTTTTTATTACATAAAATAATGAATCATAAAAGATATTGGCAAGTCCAGCCATCAAGAAATATTCACAAAAACATAGTGCATTATAACCCAATGAAATACTTCAGATATCACATATACTCCAAAAATCAACCTTAATATCTCTACATTACTACACTGGACAAGATATCCACAATATACCTCTCTCTACGAGAGTCCAAGATCAACTGAGGTGTCCACCTCGTGGTCAGCTTCCGACCAAACAAAATCTCGTGCGAACTGCACGGAATGGTTCAGTAATTACTAGTCACCAAATATTACAGGGGTTCTAAAACTGATGTGACACAACACTGTTGTCTTTAACACTCCTAATTTATCATTCATTGAAATGTAAAATTAACAGCTTAATGGTCAAATAGGTAGAGATGACCTTCAGCAAGACTACTGTAGCACCAGGAGAGAAAGTGGATGTCTTCATTGGGGCTCAGCCTGCTTCCATCTGTGGGCTAGGGGTTGTGGACAAGAGCATCAACCTACTGGGAGGAAACCATCAAGTGACCCCAGAGATGGTCAGTCTCATTTTGTTGTCAACATTTATATTACATCCATTATTTCCTGTTGGCATTGTTTCAATTTCTCTTCTTTCTGATGCATGATCTATTTACTTTGTATATCATGTAGTGATTCTTGATATTTTGTAAAGTATATGTTTTTAATTAACTTGTAAAATAGGTGTTTAAAAAAATTGAAGAATTTAACTTGGTTCCTCCTCCCGGGGCTGATGAATACTTCAACAATAAGGATTACCAGTACTGTATGAAAAATGTGAAATCTACTTCTGAAGGTACTGTGTTATTCTTGGCATTCATTTTTATTGGCAACATAATGTCACAGCATCAATATTTAGATTTTCTTCAACTTAGATAAGCTTTGTTTCTCAAAGTATTTTTTTAAAATTTTGTTTATACTTGTGATTTATCTAGGGTGATTTTGAAACACTTTATTTCAGCATTTTACATGTGATTGAGAGTATCAATTCCTTTAGATTTTTTTTTTTTTTGAATTAGAGGTTTATAGTCCCTTAGTTTACACCTCTGATTTAGTGAGGCCTGAACAAATTATTTTGAATGTTAGTAAAAGTTTGTTTCCTAAGTTTTTTGGTAACAATCCAGTTCATTTAATTTATTTGTATTTAACTCTTTCTCTCCATTATTATTTTCAATGTTATGACATTATTATTCATTTAGCCCATTCTTAGTTTACTACAATGAGTCAATTATTTGTTTTTTATCAGAAAATATTATACTTGGTATACTACTAAAGTAGAATGCATGCCTTTTTAATAGAACATAAATTCATTTTTAAAGATAATGAAAACTAAAAATGAAAACTTACAGACAGTGGGTACAGACCAGTGTTTAGACTAGAATTAGGTAATATTTTAGGAAGTATTGTAATAAAAGTATTTTTACAAAGCTTATATCAACTCACTCTGTCCACCTGTCTGGTAAAGATTTTGTACACATTTTTTCTCCCACTTCCCATTCTTGGATCAAATTGAAACTTTGCACATTTATTCATTGTCCCTAACAAAACATGAATCAATAAAAAAAAAAAAATTAATAAGTAAAAAAGTAAAGTTCCCCATTCAGACCTTGCAATCAGGGCAGATGATGTTAAGGTCATCTGTTTCTGTGACCGACATTTTTCGAGGGTTTCATGTGGCATGCACTACAACAAACCACCTTTACTTTTCCAAAACTTATGTCAGGTACCCAATAGAGCTTGGTGTACTCAAAGGTGCACTAAAGATCCTGAAATTAAAAACTCCAGTCTTCCCCAAGATTTAAACCCAGCACCGTCAGTTCAGAATACAAGCATTTTACTACTCAGCTACCTCAATTAATTAAAAAAAGTATCAAGCAGAATACAAAAAAATCCTTTCTTAAAAAAAAAAGTTTATATTAAGTGTAGTTGTATTAATTAGTTTGGATCAGTAATGTAATTAAATTTGTAATATAACTAGACTAACAATAATAAATCTGTGCGATTTGAAATATTTTTACCAATTGTTTTTGTTTAGCACATTTTCAAGCTTTTAGCTTTTTCAATATGCTATGATTCCTTTCACTTGTCTGGTCCTGTTGGAAAGGGGGTGGGGAGAGAAAGAAGGGGGTATGTGGGTGATTGCTTATTTAAATGTAATTAATAAAAAAACAAGTGATCGACCTGAATTTGAAGTTGAGGGCTATGACCTCCTCAAGCCAATACAGTAACCACGGTGCCAGTAAGTAGCTTATGAAAATCGTTTTTCTAGCTAGTTATAGTTTTTTTTAAAAACTTTTTTTTCTACAAACAATAAAGGGGACTAATTAAACTTATATCACCTTAGCAGTCAAGTAAAATTTCTTTCCTTTGTTCAAGATACTAAACAAAATAATTAATTACCAATAGTTTATTAGTAATTAGTTAATTTTTTTTATTGATTCTTGTGTTGGCATGTAAAAGAAATAATTGTTCAAAATTTCAGCTTGATCCAAGATTGGGTGTGGTAGAAATAACATGTACAAACTTTTTATCAGACAGACAGATGAATTCGATTAAAGCTTTGTTAAAAAAAAGTACCTATTTCAGAGTTTGCAATGTATAGGACATTGCCCATTGTTGACAAGGCTATCATGTGGCCAGCATAACCACCAACTGTGTTTAGACATTAGAGCAAAGATTCTGAAATTTTAAATTCCAGTATTCAAACATGGGACTCTTGGTTCAGAAGCCAAGCACTTTACCATTTAGCCACTGCGCTTTACTTCAATTAATTAGGGGTAATTAATTAATTTTGTTTGATATAGAAAAGATGATGATATCGTTGTTTAGGAGAAAAAGAGTTAAATTGGTTAATATTTTGTGGATTCCTTTTTCTTGTATATTGTATTTATTCCAAATATTTTTCTTTTAGTTTTTTTTTTCAGTTACTGCTTTTCTTTAGCAATTAATTTGATAATTTCCTGGTTAGATAGTCCTTAGATGATTTTGTAATGCATACTAATATAGATCTTAGTTCAGACCAGTTCAACAGTTTTTAAGGATGTTATTTCATGTATTTGTTTTTATAAAACAAATAGCTCTGATGTAAAGGTTAGCATTGTGCCTACAATTAGTTCATTTACATCATTAAAGGCTTTAATATTTGTTGATGGCTAATATTTTCCAATTTCTGCAAGATTAAAATCTTCTTGTTAAAAAAAAATGCTTTGTATATATCTCAAACATAAATATTTTATTAATACTGTCTGTTAATAAGTAAGTTGAGGTTGAATCAGTTTTGCGAATAGCCTACAATTCTTCCATCTTTATTTTCACCTTTCCTAAAAATTTCAAAATCACTAATGAAAATTTTTAAGTTATAGAAACCTGGATTCAATTATATGTCTCTGTGCCTATATCTGCCTTGACAGTTGTTTGTAGAATCCCTGAATCTCCTGTTCTTATTTTTAATACTTTGAAATTTTAAGATAATATCTCTTTTTAATCACCTTTACATGATGGGGCTGCTATTTTGATCTGGAGTTTTGAGACCAGTGAATTCAAAGGAGGGATTGATATTCTGAATCTGAAATAGTGTTTAGGATGTTGCATGTGATAGGAGTGTCTGCATGAAAAGAATCAAACAGTCCTGATGCAAATATGGTATCTTGATCTCACCCATTGAAAATTATGCTAGGATGTTTAAACTAACAAATTTCGTCCCCTCAAGAAAATGACATTTTTATTATCACCTACATCTTTTAAATCCAAATAAAAAAAATATTTGCAAATTATTATTATAATTATATCCTTTGCTTTTCTGTTGTAATTGTTTTGGATGGGTAATTTTGTGCTTAAAATTACCACTTAAAAATAAATCTGATAAAATAATGCAAGTAATATAAAATGATATAATAATCCTGTTGCAAAAGAGTTTTAAATTTTTCTTTCATTTTTGTAAGCAGTTTAATGTTATATGTAATATATAAAGTAATGTTAGTATGTAGTAAGTAAGTTTTGATTAGCAATTGTTTTTTTTTTCAACCAAATAATTCTAACAAATAATACACAGATTGCATTTATGAGCTGTAGCTAAGTAAGCTGTAACTCCCCATTTGTATTATCATTGTCTGCTAGTATAATAATTGCTTTACATTTAATAAAGAAATAGTTTAATTAAAGATAATAATAATAATAAAATGCAAAGCTAAATTTTTATATGTAAGAAAGATATCTAGCAATTTGAACATTCATTTGTTGAAAATGTCTAATTTCAACATTTCATTTTTATTTTTGTTTAGGTCAAGATCATGAAGATTATTTTTGGATACTTTCAAGTCCATTTGTTGATGCACTTCAGGCCTTTGAAGTAAGACATTCATTGCATTTACACTTAATAATAATCTTCATAAGGAAAATTGTTTGATAGTTATGCAGTTAGGTTTTATTAAATTCTCATTACTTAGGCTACATAGTACATGATTTTTTATTCAGAATTTTATTGTGAATAATATGTGGGCGGGAGCGTCTCTCCGAAATAAGGCTCCACAGCCATATGAAAAATTGTTCGAGATGAACCATAGTCGTTCTACGACTGAAGGAGGCCAATAAATTTTCACATCTGGTTTTCTTCCAATACAACCATAAAAAATTAATCTTAATATTTTTTATGTTTTTTTTTCAAGGCATCTGGTTTCACAGTGGTTACGGATTTAAAATTAGAGACAAGACCCTGTAGTCGTAGGCCACAAGTATTTTATGGTGAGTTTTTGTGTGTTGATCTTAGGCTTAAGGAAAAACAAATGGTTTCCTTGTTTACACCTCATGATGACAAAATTCAGTCATCAATCTTTAAGTTGTATCATTAGCCCAAATCATAGCATTGCATATTGGTCATTTATCATCCTGCTGTCCCCACAACATAGATTGATATTAAGCAAAGCATTTTTAGCTCAAACCCAAAAAAATTTTTTTTTCAGAAATGTGTCTTAGGTTGTTCTTTTTTTTTAGATAATTATTTTTTTTAAACATTTCAGTTGTTGTAACATATATTTTATTTTCAAAGAAATATAAAGAATTTTAAATATTATTAGACTGAATGATAAAAATCAAAATGTTGCAATGGAACACTGGAAAGAAACATAACTATGCCTTGATGAAATAGTTAGACTTTGTTTTGTTTTTTGTTTTTTCAGCAGGTAAAAGACAAAAAAAACTCCAATCCAACATCAAGTGTCCAAAGGGAGACTTGTGTAGTATGTTGAGTAAACTATCAGCAGCTCACAACATTCTTATATATCTTAATGCTAGTGTGTACTCAAACTTGATAGTCAAAGATTTGTTAGTCTTATCTAGTTACATTGATGTGTTTTACACTAGTAGCAGACATATGAGTTTTTATATCTGTAAACATGACAACAGAACTCTTCTCTTTCCTCCTGTTCAAATGTAAGAATCTCTAGAAAGGGTTACGATGAAAGAATGGGAAAAAGCTGTCCGTGAGATCTTCCCAGAAACTTGGCTTTGGGACATCAGTGTAGTTGGGTATGTAGAGAAGTAGAACAAACCCTCGTCTCTATGTGTCACCCTGAAATTCCTGATTTGCTGTTTCACATTTCATTTTGAATTTTAAACGCATGTTTCTTACCATTTAGCCAATTACTGGTTATATATTTCACTAAGCCTTTACTTTTTTTCTAGAGGGAGGACTATTGGGGATCTAAAGAACAGTGATATAAACACAAGGCTTATTGACTTTCTTGAACTTTTGTATTTTAGGTTTTTGTTTTCAGAAACTTGTTCTGGAGAAAAGATATAATTATGTCGTAGATCAAATATCCTAATTATGTCATCGATCAAATCTCCTAATTATTTCTTAGACCTAACTCCATATTATGTCTTAAACCAAATCTCCTAATTATGTCTTAAACCAAATCTCCTAATTATGTCTTAAACCAAATCTCCTAATTATGTCTTAAACCAAATCTCCTAATTGTCTTAAACCAAATCTCCTAATTATGTCTTAAACCAAATCTCCTAATTATGTCTTAAACCAAATCTCCTAATTATGTCTTAAACCTAATCTCCTAATTATGTCTTAAACCAAATCTCCTAATTATGTCTTAAACCAAATCTCCTAATTATGTCTTAAACCAAATAACTTACATCTCATTGATGATTTGCTTAAAAATATTTTTGTAAGAGAGCAATAGTGCAAAAAAAAAAAGTTATCAATTGCATTTGTTTGTTACCAATGTTATTAATATTAGAAGAAAAAGCATAGATTATTGGCATTCCTAGAATCTCTGCAGTAATAAGCATTGAAAAGAAATATTGAAAAACAGAAAAACAACAAAACAAAAACAATATTTACGGCATGGTCTTTGAGCCCAAAAATTAAAGATGAGTACAGTAATTCACAGGACCATGCAAATCCTGTTGTGACTGGAATATTTTGCCACATCAAAATTAGACAAAGCTATTGCCTTTTGAGGAGGGGGTCCTAAAATTTTAAACCTAACCATCTTTTGAAAAACAAGATTAGCTGGTTATAAAAAGGTATTTTATTTTTAATATTTTACACATAATGTGTTAACTAACGTAATAATTCATTCAACACGTTCACTTGGAAGAACAATTAACTTATAAAAGTTGGCGTTATATGGCTAAGTTAACAAGTAGGGATCTGTCCTATTCATAATGTTAGGTCTTTATCAGAACTGGCTGTTCAAAGTCTTCATATCCTCTGTAAAAATGACATTGACTCGAGCTCAAGAACCAACATGAGTAACATCCAATGCTCTGCCTTTACTACCATGTCCCATATAGAAAGGTGTGTTTTTGCAAAATAAGTCAGGAACACTGTGTAGAGAAAAATGCAAACATTATTTTATTAAAACTCTCCGTTGCACTAACAATTCATTACATTTTTTCTTTAAACTTCAAAAAAACAAAAACCCCAACAAAAACAAACAACAAAATTTAGAAGAGTTTGCTCTGTGGCCTACCAGAAGCTTCACTGGTAACTACCCATTCCAGCTGGTGACATATTCTCAGTTTTATTTTGTGTGACATTTTAAAAACTGATTACATCTCTTACATCTCTTTACAGCACACCAATTGTAATGAAACTGAACAATGGAAGGAATTGCATAAAGACTTATCTTATATAATACAGATGTTACTTCAAAAAACATGTCTAGGCTATTAACTTCTGAATTCATTTCTCACTAGAGTAGCTCAAGATTCTGTTTCTCTTCCAGACACCTGTTGTTTACTTACACAAAAATCTTTTTTTTTTATATCTAGAGTTCTATCTGCAGATGATGGACATTTCAAATATGTCTGTGTATGGCCATCAGTTCTATCTGCAGATAATGGACATCTCAAATATGTGTGTGGCCATCAGTTCTCCCCCTTTCCCCTTCCCTGAAAATGTCAGGTGCCCTGAGGGACATTTTAAAAAGCAGGGAATAGAAACTACCATATTACTCTTTAATGCTGAGCACTAAGCCATATAGCCACCATGCTTCTTGTATAGAATACTGTTAGTGGAAAATTGTACATTTTTTAAATCTTAAGCTTTGAATTGTTCTAAGTTTTATTTTTTTGCTTTTATTTTGTTCTCAATGTTATCCTTTCCTTTTGTGAGAAGACTTTATGGTACCTGCCAGTATGAGTTCAGCAGAGCTAGTACCCCGATCTAACACACTGCTAGTTTCTTCTAATAGCAAGGCAATACGTGCACATTTTCCTGAGACTTGGCTTTGGGACTTGCACTTGGTTGGGTAGGTGCTCTTAAAAATAGTTGAATCGATTTGTTTGGTTGCTCAATCTGAATATTTGCAATGAAGTATATGATTACTTAGTGTTTTGTTGTAAGAAGCTAGAGTTCTCTATGCAGTGCATCATAGCTTCTAAAGCATTTTTGATTCACAGCTGATAGACTTATTCCAGCACAGTGCATAAATATACATAATCTAATCTAGGTTAACTTGTCATTTTTTCCTTTCCTTCTCGTCCACCATACTTATATCATAAACTGTACACATATATTTTGTTTGGTTTTGAAAGACTTCGTCATGAACTTATAAACATATAGATTGTGTGTGGCTGTATTTGAAGGGAGGGACATTTTAAGTAGAAGGTTGATTAAAAACTGCAGTAATTTGTGTAGAAGTAAATTTGGATTATTTTCTAATTGTAGTAGAGATTTAGTATTTACTTTTTCTATGTTTTCTAAGTTTTATGATTATCACATTCCTTCTATACATTTATAGTTTCACAGTCTATGATTCATTTACACGGAGCCAAACAATTACAGACTTGTACTGTACTAACATAAGTTAAAAAGCTTACAACGTTTCATTTATGTTTTTAAGTCTACAAAAAAAAATAAAAGAAGTGTAAATATTCTGTTTTATTTACTTTAAAAAAAAATTCATAATGATCTTTATTTGGCTTTTTTTTTTTTTCTTAAGTAAAATATAACCACACTTTCTGAAATAAAGTAAACTACTTGTTTGACAGGGATTCAGGGGCAGTAACCCTCCATGAGACAGCCCCTGACACTATCACCAGCTGGCTCGGGAATGTCCTGTGTGTGCATCCAGAAACAGGATTTGGTGCATCACCAGTGACTTCCCTGAGAACCTTCCAGCCTTTCTTCCTGTCCCTCCAGTTGCCCTATGCTGCAGTCAGAGGGGAGAAGCTGCCCATTATGCTCACTGTATACAATTATTTGGAGAAGTGTCTGCATGTAAGTTGGAAACTAAGATGTTAAAAAACTTGTCTTGATTTGTTGTACTTCTGGTGAAATGTCTCAATGGTTGCTTGCATTTCAAGCCAAATTTTCTTTTCATTCAGCAACCAAATAATTATTTAATTTAATTTAATCTCATGTTAAGAGTGTACATTTTTGGTTGATTAGAATTTGTGAGAAAAGCATTTAGACTTTCTCACTTTCATTGAACTGAACTATATAATTTCTGAAAGGTAGGGTAGCAATTAATCCCAAAACTAAAGGACTTAAATTTAAATACTCAATATCAATTCTCACTGACTGGTAGTGAATGGCTATGAAGATAGGTGTAACGTTATTGTCATAACAAAAAAAAATTATTTTTTTTTTCAGATACAAATGGCGTTAGATATGGAGAGAAACTTTGCGGTGGATAAAAATGAGTTTCTTAAGGAACCAGTTTGTATTTGTGGTGGCAAGTCTCATACTGTGAAAATATATGTCACACCCAAAGGCCTGGGATATCTGCCCATTATAGCAAAGGTACAGAGAATCACTTTGATTTGAATTTTATAAAATCTTAAAAAAAAATAAAAAAATTTTAAAGAACTTTATGTTAGTTTTTAATTATGTTTAGACATCCAAATATTTTATTCATTAAAGTGAACTGTAACTCTATCTAATATTTGTTCTCAGGCAGAGATCATCCCTGGACTTTGTAGCAATGCCATTGATGTGGACACTCAATACATTGGACTGTCTGATGCTGTGAAGAGACAAATGTTTGTTAAGGTCAGTGCACAGTCATCTTTTTGTTTTTGCAGCTCATTATTTCTTATGGTCACAGTTGTCACACATGTCTGGAGATGTCTTCATTTGTGTTTCTTATAGTCACAGTTGTCACACATGTCTGGAGATGTCTTCATTTGTGTTTCTTATGGTCACAGTAGTCACACATGTTTGGAGATGTCTTCATTTGTGTTTCTTATGGTCACAGTAGTCACACATGTTTGGAGAGGTTCTCATTTGTGTTTCTTATGGTCACAGTAGTCACACATGTCTGGAGATGTCTTCATTTGTGTTTCTTATGGTCACAGTTGTCACACATGTCTGGAGATGTCTTCATTTTTTGTTTCTTATGGTCACAGTTGTCACACATGTCTGGAGATGTCTTCATTTTTTGTTTCTTATGGTCACAGTAGCCACACATGTTTGGAGATGTCTTCATTTGTGTTTCTTATGGTCACAGTAGTCACACATGTTTAAAGATGTCTTTATTTGTGTTTCTTATGGTCACAGAAGTCACACATATTTGGAGATGTCTTCATTTGTGTTTCTTATGGTCACAGAAGTCACACATGTTTGGAGATGTCTTCATTTGTGTTTCTTATGGTCACAGTAGTCACACATGTTTGGAGATGTCTTCATTTGTGTTTCTTATGGTCACAGTAGTCACACATGTTTGGAGATGTCTTCATTTGTGTTTCTTATGGTCACAGTAGTCACACGTGTTTGGAGATGTCTTCATTTGTGTTTCTTATGGTCACAGTAGTCACACATGTTTGGAGATGTCTTCATTTGTTCATGCTATGGAATTTGCATTTATCAAAATATTTAAGCCTTCCTGCTAAAAAAAGTTTATATGTGCCGAGCAGTTATGATTTATCTCATAGAAATATAACTAAGGACCATAAAATCATTCTGCCATCCTGAAGAAGGATAATGTTAGGATGTAACAATCCTCAGTACTTAAGGAACGTGTACATCTGAAACGTATGAAACAAAGACTGGTAAACAGTTTTCTTGTGCTTTGAAACCAGGTCCAACTTTTGTCTGTTTCAGGCTGAGGGAATTGAGCAGGTGAACACAAATACAATGTTTGTTTGTTCTAAAGGTAGGTTTGGTTGTTTTTTTACAAAGCTAATATCACTCACTCTGTCTGTCCAGGGCCAGATTTAGACTTTAAAAAACCTTAAGCTATTTGAGACCCTTTATATGTCCAGATATTAAAAGTCAGTACTAAATTTGAATTTCGGATTATTAGATTGCTTAACTTATATACAATTAAGAAGTATATAGATTGTAAAATAATAAACCTTTACAGAAAGAGTTTATTTTTAAAACAATTTTTTAACAAAATTTATTGCAGTCCGTTGCTGCACCACCGCCAAGATTTAGAGAATGACCAACACATGGAATACATCTAGCTATTTGTTAATCCTCCGTTTTATTTCTTGAAACTCTTGTATTTGATAGACATGATTGGCCTCCCCTTTTATTATATTTTGTTTATTTGTAGTAAAACTGTGCACAAAGCCATATTTTTCCCTATGTAACTTACCTATATCTCTAGGAAAGATTGTCTGTCTGGTGCTCATTTGGAATGTATCATTTCTCCCTCTTCCCAAACTTGAATCAAGTTGAAACTTTGCACTATTATTAATTGTTCCTAACAAAGCATGAATCAATAAAAAAAATTAACCAATTAGTTTATTAAATAGTGATAAATAATTAATTTTGTTTGATATTAAAAAAGGGAAATAAACCTTACACTATATGTTGACTATCTTTCTCCATTCTTCTGTCTTTTGCCTTGAATAGAATGTCTTAATGTATTTTATTGGTTAATGTGTTGTCTTTTGAATATAAAGCAGATCTTAAAATCAAAATACAAAAAAAAATATATTGTGATTGACAAAGCCTACTTAAGATTTAAACTAAACAAACAAGCCCTATTTACGATTTAAAATAAAACAAACAAGCCCTATTTAGGATTTAAAATAAAACAAACAAGCCCTATTTAAGATTTAAAATAAAACAAAAATACTTAAACAGTGCTTGGTTTCTTTGTTTGTTGATAAAGTGATTTTATTATAATCTTAATTTAAATTGAAATGTTGATCCAAACTATTAATATTATCCTGAAAGAAATTTATTTTACTCTTGTGTAAAAAATAATTTCATCAACTAAATGTTAAATTTGTAGTATTATATTCTACAAAATGTTAAATTTGTAGTATTATATTCTACAAAATGTTAAATTTGTAGTATTCTATTCTACCAAACTTTGGTTTGTAGTGGACAGTTCCAAGCAGGAGGAGCTAGTCTTGTCTGTACCATCAGATGAAGAGATTGTCAAGGATTCTATCAGAGGGGAGCTCAAAGTCATAGGTAAATCTTCACACCTCTAACATGTTTGAAACAGCTCACAATACTTTTGGTAATATTTACACAGTAGGATATAAGACGTGATGTACCATGATTATGTGTACTCAAAGACAATGTTTTTTTGTGTGTTTTTATTTGAAAAGCATATGATAGACGTTTTTAGGGCATGGGGGAAATATATATGGGGCCTATATATATAATTATCTATAGACAGCTAAGAATCAAGGTATAGTAAAAAAAATTGTTCAAGGTGTAGTAAGGCTCATAAGTTAATGCAGGTTATGTAAACATGACAGTGACCTACCATCTTTATTTTTCCATCTATCAAGCGAAATATTAATATCGAGTTCTTTATTTACCTTACTTATTTTCAGTTGCAATAATAAATTTCTGTGGTTTCTATGCGTTTATATAACTTAACTTAAAATGAATTCAGTAATACAAATTCTGAGTTTCTTCAGTTCGTGAAGCCAATAAGAATAAATTCATAAATTCAAGCCACAATAAAGAATTTTATTTACTATATTTGTTTTGCCAATCTTAAGTCAAATTAAAAAGCCTTTGTCTTTGAATAAATGAGCCAAAAGAGCCTCTGACAGTCTGTTTGAGTCTTCTTGAATAGTATTTCTGATAATAATGATTGAACTAGTATATTTTAGGTCAGAAGAGAATGTAACCTTACTAAGCATAGTTTTTAGTAGATCTAGAAATGAAAATGTCTATTTTCCTTTGCTTGCATTTATTCAATCTTTGTAGAGTATTCTTCATAATGATTTTTCCCTCTTACTAGTATAAAAGTAATTTATATAAGCCTACTCCGTTTTTCTTGCTGTGCTATTTGACCAACTAATGTCAGGTTGACTTGGTGGAGAATAATGTCATAATATTTCAATTTGATCTAATTTGAAAATTTTTTTTTAGGCCTATATAATATTTTATCTATGAAGTTATTAAGCCACCAGACGCCTAGATTTAAAAGTTATAAAAACTTGTACTTATATTTCATCTTTTCCAGGTGATATCATGGGACCAGCACTGACCAATCTAGATCGTCTAGTCAAACTACCAACTGGCTGTGGCGAACAGAATATGGTTGGCTTTGTGCCCAACATTTTTGCTTTGAAATATTTAACGGAGACTAGGAGAATTACAGATGAGATCAAATCAAAGGCTCTGAAGTTCATGGAAGTTGGTAAGATTGCACAATGGTTTAGCACTGTTAAGCTTGAAGGGAATTAAGTTATGAAATAACAAAGTAAATAGAAACATTTGTCTGCAGTTAGTGATGATTTTGTGCTTAAATTACTTGAAAATAAAATTTACTATCATTAGATAATTTGTACAAACAAATTTTATTGTATACTTTTGTATGAAATATATAGTAGAAAATTGATATTGCAGTTTTTACCCAGTAGAGAGAAATCATAGTGAATTTAACCTATATATTCATATTGAATTGCATTTTAATTTAGATCTCTAGATATTGAGCTCATTAAGTCTCATCTCAAGGGACCAGATGTCTCTTAGTTGAACCCATCAATGTTGGTTTGTTGCCTGTACAGTTCGTCCATCATGATTCGATAATGACCTAACTATACAGGCAGCAAACCAACATTGATGGGTTCAACTAAGAGATTAAAGTGTAAAAGAGCTTTTTGCTTGCTGCACAGACTTCAATAAGCTGTTAGATCCAGAAACTAAATGGTCAGCTACAAAGGCCAAATTAGAGTATAGATTAAAATGTATTATTATTATTTTCGATTGCAGGATACCAAAGGGAATTAACATTTCGACATAAAGATGGTTCATACAGTGCTTTTGGAGACAAGGATCCTCAAGGCAGCATCTGGTTGACTGCCTTCGTGGTGAAATCCTATGCTCAGGCTCAGCCATACATATACATTGATGAGAAGGATCTCCAAGTCAGCCTTAAGTACCTCCATCTGAACCAACTTGAGACTGGCTGCTACAGGGAAACTGGTAGAGTCCTGGGCTCCTACATGATGGGAGGTCTGAAAGGTGACAACAAGGAGGAAGAGTCATTCACTGCCCTAACTGCTTATGTGGTGATAGCTTTATTGACTGCAGGAGCTAATTCTTCTGTAAGTACTGCTGACATGTTTAGCTATATTTGTTTCATAGTATCTAGAGGATTATCCTGTTAGTGAGATTTTTAAATTAAGGATTTTAAGAACGATTATAGATCTACTCATTCTTAGTAGGTACCAAATATTTATTGTCATGGATGAAAGTAATTAGTTGTTGTACTGTTAACTGTTGGTAACATGAACAGCTGAACTTTTCCTTGTAGTCAGGAAACATCTATGCTTTTTTTTTAATGATCAACATTTATTTAAATAAAAAAGACATTCTTTGTAAGCATGTAAAATGGAAAACGTTCAATTTATAGATGTTTTAAGAAAATGCTCAGCTTCCTAATTGATATTAAGCCTTGGTTTGCAGAAATGTGCTTCTAGTTGAATTACATATTGTTAGACACAAAAAGAAAATAAATATAATTTTCGAAAACGTAAAATTTAATACACAAACATTTTGTTCAATTTTATAGCAACCAGGTATATATGGAGCAATGGAATGCATCAATGCTGATTTTGACAGTCTGAGGGAACAAATGGATCCTTATGCTTTAGCACTGGTAGCTTATGCCAATGCCCTCTATGCCCCATCCAGTCACAGAACTTCTGAAATTATTGCAGCACTAGAGGCTGTGGCAAGAACAGAAGGTATACATATCCTGTGACAGTATTCATTTGTAATTATACAAAATTATTAATATTCTTTCTGTGTTATTGCTTTAACTTGCAGGGCAGATGAATTTTCAGCAAACTGGATTTGAGTCTGATCTATTTATCTTAGTTGATACCACATTACTTTTTTACAATACCTCTATTGAAGTCAGAACTTCATGGAACCTGGAACCAGACTAGAACCAGCCCGGACGCTGGCTCTGATCTCAAAAATGGCTTTAATGATTTTCCTAGAAATTGAAGGGTAGATGTATATCGCCTAGAAAGAATTACTAGCTCATTGGCCACATAGAGAAATCTCAAGTTCGACTGTTATAATTTTTCAAAGTTAAAAAAAATAAAATAAACGTAAATTTGGCTTGAGTAATAGACTTAAAATAAATCTAGAGCCAACATTGGTTTTGAAAGGACTAGCATATTCTTGAAAAGACTATTACGTAAGGGAATTTCTGAATGTATGGCATTATTGATTCAAGAGTATAATAAATTAATGTTCAGGAAAATTATGTGCATGGTCTTCAAAGTCTAGATCTAAAGGCCTATCATTGGAATTATTCAATAATTAAAACATGGCGTTGTCAGCCTAAGTGTATTATGCTATAACTGAGTAAATTTAAAGTTGCTTCAAGTTTATTGAAAGATTATTTAAGCTTTACTTATATTTTTTGTACATAAATCTAATATAGATTATATCTAGATTCTATTCTCTGTTCCTAGGAGACTTCAAGTACTGGGCTAGAAAAGATTTTCAACCTAAAGTCAGTAACTCTTGGTTCACATACTCAATGCCTTCAGCTGAAGTTGAGATGACAGCTTATGTCTTGCTGACCTATATTAAACTCTTTGGGCCCAGGGCAGTGGAAAGGACTCATAACATAGCTATGTGGCTTTCAAAACAAAGAAGTCCCTATGGTGGCTTCTCATCCACTCAGGTAACACCAAAATTTTAATATTGTACAATATTCTTTTTTTAAAATCTTTATAAAACCTGATCTTTGACCAAATTCATAAGCTGAAGGTTTATAAAGTTCCCTTTTTTTTTTTGTCAGGACACAGTGGTAGGTCTGAATGCTCTGTCAGAATATTCAAGGCTGGCCTTCAATGGAGGGAAAACTGAATTGAAAGTCTCTATCACTGGTTCAAAACTGAAGCAGGCATTCAGTCTGTCACAGAAGAAGAAGACAACATTACTACTCCATAGAGCCTCTATCCCTGTTCTCCCCAATCAAATATCACTCATCTCAGAAGGTGAAGGCTGTGCACTAGTTCAGGTATTTCTTGGTTTCAACTTTATAACTGATTATAAGCCTCCTTGCTTCTGTGGCAAGAGGCTGGCAAAGTGGTTAGATTTAGATCAATTGAATGTTTAAGGATTAAGCTAATATTGACTATTTTTGTCTCTGAAAGTTTCATTTCTTTTTTTTTTTTTTTTTTTTTTTCAGTTTAGTGTTTTCTATAACAAACTGTCTAAAGAGTTTAAAGACAAATCTAGCTTTCATTTGGAAGTAAACCCAAGTCACTTTAAACCCAACAAAGACAAATGTGATTACAGATCAATCATCATAAGTGCAGGGTAATACACTTTGTTTTAAAAACATGTTACAAAAAAAACTACCCAGTAATTTTCCAAGGATTGATGGACTTTGCACTTTTAATAACTTCTGATGCTATTTATTGCCTGATTCCCTGCTTTTCATTATTTCACCATTGGGTTTAAATGTCAATGATTACATTAATGGTGGATAATGTTATACTTCTGTACAGACTCACATTTTTGCTGATAGGGAGTGGGTACTTTGAATTTAGAAATGTTACTGAGAAAGAGGTTTAGTTTGAGAGGTTCATCTATATCTTGAGATAAACCAAATGAATGTGTTCACCTAATGTGTGATCACTGAACTATGAATGTGTTCACCTAATGTGTGATCACTGAACTATGAATGTGTTCACTTAATGTGTGCTTACTGAACTATGAATGTGTTCACCTAATGTGTGATCACTGAACTATGAATGTGTTCACCTAATGTGTGATCACTGAACTATGAATGTGTTCACCTAATGTGTGATCACTGAACTATGAATGTGTTCACCTAATGTGTGATCACTGAAATATGAATGTGTTCACCTAATGTGTGATCACTGAACTATGAATGTGTTCACCTAATGTGTGATCACTGAACTATGAATGTGCTCACCTATTGTGTGATTACTGAACTATGAATGTGTTCACCTATTGTGTGATCACTGAACTATCGATGTGTTCACCTAATGTGTGATTACTGAACTATCGATGTGTTCACCTAATGTGTGATTACTGAACTATGAATGTGTTCACTCAATGTGTGCTTACTGAACTATGAATGTGTTCACCTAATGTGTGATCACTGAACTATGAATGTGTTCACCTAATGTGTGATCACTGAACTATGAATGTGCTCACCTAATGTGTGATCACTGAACTATGAATGTGTTCACCTAATGTGTGATCACTGAACTATGAATGTGCTCACCTATTGTGTGATCACTGAACTATGAATGTGTTCACCTATTGTGTGATTACTGAACTATGAATGTGTTCACCTATTGTGTGATCACTGAACTATCGATGTGTTCACCTAATGTGTGATTACTGAACTATCGATGTGTTCACCTAATGTGTGATTACTGAACTATCGATGTGTTCACCTAATGTGTGATTACTGAACTATGAATGTGTTCACTTAATGTGTGATTACTGAACTGAACCTGTTGGGCTTAGGTACTGATAAAAAAATGTTTAAATCACTTTCATTTGTTGGTCATATTTTTAAAATTAGTGCAGTCATCAGAAAAGCCAGTTATATTGTTTCTTAATTTTCAGTTTACATGCCTAAATTAAATTGGTACTAAAAATAGGTGACTTCTTGAAGGGCGAACAAGCTTAAAATGAACAGCCAACTATAGAATAATCTAGTTAAAAAATCCACAGAGATAAAAAACAAAAGCAATATAAAAAAAATATTTAGCATGCATAAAATTATAATACAAATCTATTCTGATTCAGCACTAAAGGCAAAGCAAGAGAAACAGCTGGCATGGTGTTGATTGAGTTGAAGCTTGTCACTGGATGGACACCACTCCCAGAGTCATTGACCAAGGTAAGCTTTTATATGAGCTTAAAAATAAGATTAGCATTCCATTTGTAAATGTTGGCATTAACATGAGCTACAAGATGGTTCACTACATTTTTTTGGTCAATTGTTTTATGTTTTAATTAATTGATTCAAAATGCAGAAATGATAAGAAAACTCTGAATAGCTGGATGTCTACTTATTTGTCTGAACATTTCAGATCCAGTTAAGATTTGTGGACATCAAGAAAATAGAATACAATGAAAATGAAGGTCTTATTGCCTTTTATTTTGATCAGGTATGTCAATGTCAAGTTTGTTTCAAAAAACATTTCAGAAGCTACAAATTTTAATCCTAAATAGAATTCTATAGCTAAAATGTTTACAATGCCTCTTACTAGCTTGCAAACTCAAGATTTAAAAAAGGTGGGTGGGTGGACACTGATCTTGAAAATGGCTCCAGAAGTGTGACAGTTTTTGTATCACCTTCACCTATCCTTTAGTCTGTTGAACCGTTGGGACACCACACAGAATCTGTTGACCATCTTTCCTCTCTGTCTTTTGCCTTGGATAAAATCTCTTTCATTGACAGGCTTAACCATTCTTTGATGTTCTCTTCCTATTGCTTTCTTTGTCTACCTCTTCTTCTTTTTCCTTGTACTGTATATATTTGAGTAAAAAAAATTACTAGCTAATTGGCCACACAGGGAAAACTCTGATTTGACAATTATAATTTTTAAAAATATAATTGTAGTAATCTAATAAAATACTACAGGAAGACATGTCTTGATCCTAGTCTTTATTGTACAAGAATGGCAAAACAGTTCACAATAACACAGTACACACCAAGACATTTTGACACACAAGAACAGATCAGTTAACAACACACAAGAAACATAAATACACAATAATAATCATCCTAAATCAAATTTGGCTAACCTCTTTTTATTTTGAAATTTTGAACATACTTCAGTGAGAATTCATGGATGTATTCAATCAAGAATTCAATAAACATTTTGCACACCATTAGATGTAGAAATCAAAAGCTGGACTGCTACAATTAATTTGTGACAATTTAAACATTTGCATGTAATACTTATATAATCTATTAATACACAATATTAATACTATATCTCTAACTAGATCCAGAATTCTAGTCTTGACAATTGTCTTTTAATGTTTCCAAGTATGGATCTATATCACCAAATAAGAAATGTCTATCTATTAATAGATTTATACATATGGGGCCTAATCAGGATTTTGTTTTGATTGGGTGGGGGGTAATTGGGGCAGAGTAAATAATATTCCTTTTTTTTCATCTGTCATTCATTAGCCATCATACTTATAAAGGAGGAATAGTCTATTTAAAAAAACAACAACACTTTTTATATCACTTGTTTACTTGTTCAAGCATGTATTTTAATTGAGTATAAGGCTGAGATATAATTGTTTACTTGTTTATTCATATACTTTAGTTGAGTGGAAAGCCGATTGAGTTTACTTTAGATGTGAAACAAGACTTAGAATTAGGAGTTTCAAATCCCAAACCAGCTGATGTGAAGGTATACTACTATTATGAGAAAGGTAATGGCAAGCTTTAGTTTCATCTTCATGCTGGAAAAAAAGACTTATAAGATGGCATAATATATATATATATAGTTTTGTGGAAAATAGCAAGTCAATATGGCAACCGCAACAATTTGTCCAGATTCTACAAAGTCTCCCTGCATATTAAGCTTTGCTTTAGAACAGATGATTGAAAATGGTGCTCTTCAACATCCAGATGGGTGTGAGACAAGGTTATATCTTATCTCCATTTCTATTTCTGCTAGCCTCCTACTTAAAAACCTGAATCTGGTTTCATTTTATATCCCATGGCATGAACCAAAAAGACTTACAGACACTAAAAATACCTCACAAAAACACAGACCCTGAATTTTGTGAATTATATAAAATTACTCAGGATTACAATTTAATGTATACAAGAGATGAAGGAGAACCTCAAGTGAGACAAACTTATAATTGGCCTCTGAATAAATCTTGATCATTACCCCCAAGAACATTGGGCAAACTGAGTTTGAACCTACTAATTTAGATAGCATAAGCAATAGAGAAGCTTCATTCAATAGGAAAAGCAGGAGCCATCTTCTGCAAACTATGACCTATCTGGGCAAACAAATCAATTAGATTGGAGACAAAGAACCACCTCCTAAATATAACAATATAACTTGAAAGTCATTTATAAAGGTTGAAAAGAGAAGAGGAATAATATACAGAGATCATGTCATCAACAGAAAAGTCCCTCATAGCACTCGTCTCTTGAGTGAAATGGTAACTGAACAGTTTATAAGATTCACATGGCATATTCTTAGACAAGTACTCAAGGATTTCTGCTCGTGTTTTACTGTGGAAAGAGAAAATACATTTGCAGTTCAGTTTTTCAATTACTATATTTTTATGTATTAACAGTGGCTTAACTGTGCTGTATTTAAAGAAGCTAAATAGTTGATTTTTCTTTTGTTAAAGAAACCTTCCATTTTTCTCTTAATGTTAAAAAAAATATTTAAAACTTCATAAAGAAGTTTCCATACGCCAAACTTACTAAATTGAAAAGCTTAAATTTATGTACAAAGTTAACACAGGTACTAGAGTACATCAAATGTTTAGTGTTCAACTTCTGAAAAAGACCTTGTCCTTCAAAGAATATTTCAGCTTTTGAAATCCAGGATCTTGATATCTTTTTCATTTCCATACAACATTCATGCTCTGCTAGGCTGGATGGTCAGTGGGACCTTGCAATAATATTTTGCATGACACTCAAGAAAAAAAGGCATGTTTGTAAATTATAGTAATGTGATACATTTTTATTATTTCTATTATATTATCACAAAAAAAAAAAAAAAAAAAAAAAAAATTTCGACAGTGAAAGGGATTAGAATTTACTGGCTTTTAGCTCAGGGTTTTTAGGTTTTATAGATGAGTGTCTTAAGTGAACTGAAAATGTAGGATATTTAAAGTACATCTAATGCTATGACTAATGTTTCCTGGCTGTTGGTCACCCGGTATGCATGCTGGGCTGTAGTTTGGTCATCTCATGGTCCCGGGCTCATAACCTGCCTTCTGCCATCCACCTTCTCTGCCATCCTGCAGGAGGATTGGGCTATAGGGTGCAGATTATCTTGAAGCCTGAAGGAACATTCAAAACAGAAAACATTTTTAAAAACAATCAAAACAAGTCAACTTATATTTGTCATTAAAACTTTCTATGTATCAATCTTTATTTTTTTCTAAAGATGTGTTTAAGGTACAGTCATACAAAATCAAGACGACCTGTGGAACTAAAGAGGAAATACCTCACAAAAACACAGACCCTGAATTTGGACCAGAAGGTCCTAATCAAGTTAGAATCAGTAAGCAATGACTATTGAAATTAGTATAATTTTTTAGGTCACTTGCAATTTGTGATTTCAAATAAATTTTTTCTCTTGTTTAATTACATTTAAAATCTATTGCTTGATTTTTATTGAGGGCTATCAAATGCAGAAAATATGAATGCTTATGACATATACTTTTGCCAGTTCCAAAAGTGATATTAATTTTTTTTATTTTAACATGATTTGTATTTCATTAGCTTCTCACTGAAAAGTTTTTATAGATGTATTTTTTCTTTTTATATATGTATTTTTTCTTTTTATATAAAATACAAATTAAAAATGTTGTTTTTCTTGTGTTCATTTAGATCCTGGCATAGATACACCTTTTACAATGGTAGGTTAATAAACCACTTTACTATTTAGGAAGTTCTATTATTAAATCAGTTTAGAAAGTTCTGAAATTTATAGCCACACTCTTAGACTGAATGAAGATATAGCAAGCTTGAACCAGCATCAGACTTTGATGACAAGTGGCTCAGTTGAAACTTCTGTTAGGGCTATTGTGGAGAGAGTGGTGTAATTCATCTTTATGAAATTTATTTTATGAACTATACAATATTGAAAAGCAAAATTTGAAATGTTTTGATGGTTATAATGTTCTGTAACTTACTGTATCTAATATTCCTTTGTATCAATCAATTTCCATTTGGGTTTATATTCTGTCCTGGCTTGGGTTAATTATTTAGATCTTAATTCCAGTTTTAGATGGGGTGCTAGCTATACCTAAAATCTATTTGTCAGGTACATTTTATTAGCATATTTGAAATAAGTGGATCTCAATGCTGATGTATATGTTGTGTGTTTGTTTTAGTTGACTAAATTGTACATAATTTTACATTTTAGAGTTCCCATGGTTGCCCAGTATGCATTCCAGTTTCTGTATTACCACTTAATTTTAAGGATTTGATCTGCAGATCTAGTGCCGGTAAGAAGTTCATCTATGCTTTACTTTAATATATGGCTCATTATTTTGTTTTTATTCCAATTTTTCTTGCTTGCAAATTACTATTGTTCCCTACTATTGTGCATAACAAGAGTAAAAGGTGCGCACATTGGTAATACATAGCTTTAGTGTACTATTTCTTTCTTAGATTATTAGCCCTCCCAACATTCATGGATAGCACTTTCTCTCAATTAGCTATTGTTACTTTTGTTAACTTTTCTTAGTCAAAATATTGGTGTTGGCATGTTGTAATAAATTTTAATTACTGATAGAATGTTTGAAACATTTAAAACAAATTCGGTAAATAAATAAATAAAATATGCACACAATATAATCATTTAAATCTCATTTGTACAAAAACATTTTGGTTTAACAATTGTTCTGACCAGGATATCATGTCTTTTTCAGCCTACAAAGTTGCCATCATGAAAGGCAAAACTGTGAAACTCCTACAAGACTTACGCCCACCCAACCTAGTGAAGAAGATCAATATTGTTGTGGAGCTGGAACTCCCTCCTGGATGTACCTGTGGTCTGCTTTCCAATCAAGGTAACTTAATTTCTAATTTTCATTTAATTTTTCTCGATTATGTTTCATCTGTTCTTGAGCTACATGGTCAGTGGTAAAATTGTTTGAATCCTGGGATTTTTAATTTCAATATCTTTGAATCTTTAGGGCTCCTCTTAGCTCTAATAATAGTTTAGGAAAAGAAAAGGGGGCTGGTCATTGTGCTGGCCACATGACACCCTCATTTACCATGGGCTAACAGATGACCTTTACATCATCTGCCCTATAGATTGCAAGGTCTGAAAGGGGAATGTACTTAACTAAAACATTGGGGAGTTAGCCAAATTCTTATTGCTCTTTTAATTTACTTTGAAGATTGAATGTACAACTTTTCAAACTTCTTTCCCATACACAAATGTTGTGCGTTTCATGACAAGGTAAAATCCATCTTTACATTGTATTACTGGTTAATAGTATTTGTTGGATGACTGTGAATGACTTAATAGTTAATGAAACAACATCCTATGGCCTTCACATAAGTCATAGACATAAGAAAACAGCTCTTGGATCTCAGTAGACAAAGTATCTATTGTGTAAAGAATTTAATTGTGATGATTTTATCAGGAGTAATTTATAAGTTTTGATTAGGTTAAACTTTGACCCTGTGAAAAGCTAGATAAAAGATCAAACTACAAAAAGCTCTGAATTTGCTTCAACCAAACTATTTAAGCTAAGTTAGATGCATTATATTATCTAGTTTTCAGCTGGACCTGAAGCAATAAGTTACATTTTTCTTTGAGATTTTAAGAATTTTTGTATTAATCAGTTAATCAGTGAAAACTTTGAGAGAAATACTTGTTCAAAAATTATTTTCTACATTTTAGTGCATTTAAATGTACAGATTGTTTTTAAACATTCTTTTTTATTTATATATAGCTCCTCCTTCATGATCGAAGATGAGCACATTTCTCATATCTTATGAACTCAAAGATGACTGTAAAGTACAATCCTTGCTTTAAAAATCTAGCCACATAAGTGGCATGGGTAGATTTGGTCAGTTGCAGATAGGCCTGCTTCTTCTCTCAGCTTTTTGTTGGTTCGGTCATGCTGTATAAGCATCCCTAGGCCTTATCAAACTATTCATCATGTCTTTGCAGGTAAAAAGGCTCTCCTGTTAGTAAAGAAACCAATCACAGCTGACTCGGCACTTGTCAAGCTTGACAACACTTCAGTGATCACCTTAGATGACAAAAAGTTCACCAAGACCACCAGAAACACACAGAAAACTTGTCCCTTGAACAAATTAGAGGACAAAAAAAAGAAGCCTGAGAAAAGTTGAACTGTCCAGCAACACAGGAAATGAATTTAACCCCAAAAAATTGTATCCAGTTAAATTATAATTTAGAGAAACATGTTTCTTATTTTTTTAGATACATATACTTGTATAATCTTTATTGTGCTTATAATATCTGTAGAAAATGACAAGCTGGTTATAAAACAAATATCAGAGTTCTATCATTTTTGTTATTTCTTGCATTTGAATTTCTTTTGTCATTACTTCTTTGTCTTGAAGAATCCTTGTTGGTGTTTAGCTAGATAACTAATGTAGGACATGCCAGCCATTACAGGCAGTTCAATCAAAGTGATCTAATAGAAGTCCTGCTGTGTTCTGCTCTTAGCCATGCTTCCCTTCCCAATGTTTGAACTCATGCCACTATTTGTCATTAGATCAGATCTGAGACGTCTGGTGTTCCTTGTTTTTCATCAATTAACATGACAGCAAGCCATTGTCTATTGGCATGTATATATACCATGTAATTGAAAATTACTGTAATATTTAGACTTATAAATAAAAATTCATTTTGTTTGTTTTGTTGTAAAGTTCTATAAGGAACACACAAGAGAAATAGGATAAAGGCACACACCCAAAACTCATCACTTAGGATTAGTTCAGATCTCATCTTTGATGGGTTATTCAGTAAGATAAATAGTGAATAAATTGTTGATTTTTGTTTCATAATTTGTTTAAATGATAACATTTCCTTCGTTGTGTAAACAAAAAGAAACCAATTAAACACCCAGCCCTTGTAAAGTTGTAATAACCTGCCCATGGTTATTACCTGTCAAGACTTATGATTGTAATTACTTTAAGATTTAACATCAGTATTGAGATTTAGTGATTGTATCAGTTAAGATATATAGCTTATAGACAGACTAACCATAATTCAAAATATCAAAACAGATATTCAAATATCCTAGTAATGTCTGATAAGATTCATTCTCAATGATATTCATTAGAATGCACAAATATTTTATTAGACTGGACATGCACAACACTGCACACAAAATCTCTAGAGCCATTAGTTTATGAAGGCTCTGGGAATGGTCAAAACTTTGTCCCTCACATTTGGTTCACTCATTAAACATGTAACAATGTATTGGTGTGTGTGATTAGAATTTCAACTTGTAAATAAATAAAAACAAAACAACTAAGCTCATGTTTGTAACAAATAGATTGTAATTAAATCAACCATTTCTAACTTCTTCTGTGCTTTAATGTTGTTGTTTTTTCTACAAGTGTTATATGCAGTTTAATTTTAAAACAGAACATTTGTTCTGGACACACAACACAGTATATAGCAGAAGTCAGAGGGTTGATCACCTTATGGGAGCATACAACTGTTTTTAATGGCACTTTACAGAGACACTAATATGTAGACAAATTAGTTTTTTTATTAAACATAGCTAGTGGCTATAAGGACAAAAAAAATGATTGACTTGGCAATAATGTTGTAACAGATTCATATCAATAAATTTGAAAACTATGATATGCATGCATTGAAGATAATATCATTCTTTCTTTTGTTCAAGAAAGCAATCTTATATATAGAACCATATAATATAATCTTAATATATAGATCTACAGAATATCTTCTTGTAAATTTGTTACAAATTGACTCACTGAAAGTCTTGTAGAGTCTAGTAGTAACATTAACAGAGATATTCCTGATGTAATCAATAAATCAATCACTTTAAGTAAGATGCAGATCTAGTTTTCTTGTTGATAGAACAGTTTCTCACATTTCTTGAGCTAAGTGAAGTGTTTGATCTTTCCTAGTTACAGCTGTACTCTAAAATATAGTACTTCAGTTACATATGATGGCAGAGACTCTTAGTTGCACACTTTATTCAATAGGCCAAACACTTTAGCAGAAGTTATGTCACACCAATTTAGGACATTTGTGAAGTTATATGTCAAACCAATGACATTTATGAAGGTATATGTCAAACCAATTTAGGACATATATGAAGGTATGTGTCAAACCAATTTAGGACATTTATGAAGGTATATGTCAAACCGATTTAAGAAGTTATAAGTTGAACCAATTTAGGACATTTATGAAGTTATAAAGCAAACCAATCCAGGACATTTATGAAGTTTTATGTCAACCAAGTCAAACAAATTCAGAACATTATTAAAGTTGAATGTCAAACCATTTTATAACTTTTATTAAGTTATATGCTATACCAATTTAGGACATTTATGAAGCTATATGTCAAACCAATTTAGGACATTTATGAAGTTATATATCATATCAATTTAGGACATTTATGAAGTTATATATCATACCAATTTAGGACATTTATGAAGTTATATGTCATACCAATTTAGGACATTTATGAAGTTATATGTCATGCCAATTTAGGATATTTATGAAGTAACAGGCCTATGCCGTAAGTTGAAAGTAACTCTCTCGTTAGGGCCTACATCCCATTTTCTAACTGCTCCCTAAGAAAGCCATTGTTATGTCTCCAGTCTGTATATATGTCTCACAAGGCCGAGCTTTTCTTCTTCGCTCATGGGTGACACTGCTTCACTGAAGACAGAAAGTAACTTCCTTTTTTAAAAAAAAAATTATGAATTTTTCTAAACAAGTGTGATTAGCATCAAAGGATTTTAATTAGCCATAGTCGTTTGTTCTCCCAATGTTATCATTAAGCGTAAAGATCACATCAGCTTTCATGCACTATTCTTGAGCTCAACAAAAAGCGCATTTGGGATTATCCATTTATTTTATGCACTGGCTAGAAGGACATGTTCAATCCATAGACCAAATGAACGCGCGACAACTTGGATTTAGAAGTAGACTAGATGTACTAGATCTAGATGTATGATTTTTCGTTTGAAAATGATCAAATATTAGTAACTCGTCTCAGGTTTGACTGTAAGGAATTTAAACGTAAGTGGATCTCTATAAAATGAGCTGATTTATTTTAGATTATCAAATGACGTAGATCAACACCAATGTGTCTGACTCTGAGCTTACGTTATCATCATCATGCTATGGCTATGGATCTAGAATCTTGAGGTTCTAGATATTATATACTAAGATCTATATAATAGATAATAATAATAATAAGGCTAGTCTTCAAGTCCGAAGATTAATGAGGAATGCCGTGGCTACGCAGCCCCAGCTGTGACCTACATTAAAAAAATCTTTTCGTCTAAGTATTGAAACATAAATATTCCGTTGACATTGGACAGACCTGTAAAAACAAGGGCCAGTATCAGAAAAAATTAGAGAATAAAATTAAAATTTCTTCTATCAGTTCTGTACACAAGAGTTGACAAGTGCTTGATCTAGTCGAGCAGTGAATGAACTGATAGCCTAAATAAATACATTTTATCAGTTTCTCTTGAAGTGAACACTGTTTGAAGGCCTACTTTTGACAAATCTAAGCACGTTAGCCGTAATGTGATGTGTCATTTAGGAGAGAAGCCTTTAGGCTTAAACTTGGTTGCACAATGGCTTACGAATGAGCAGTTCTGAGGGCCTATTTTAAGAGAAAAAAAAAAGGTGTTTATATTTTTACCTGTTTACTGAAATAACACTGTTTCAGTCCTTGCAAGAAATGCTGTCATAACTCATTTGCCATGTGTCGACGCTGGCATACCACCCAAAGTTGCAAGTATGTTGGTGTTGAGGGGTGGGGCGGCGAGGATGCGCTTGGCTTCCGAACCGAGTCTCGGGTTAGAATCTCGGTGAAGATTTGGGAATTAAAATGTCGGGAATTTAAATCTAATGGGTACCTGGCACTAGGCGGGTGGTCGTAGTGCTGGCCACATGACAACCTCGTTAACCGTCGGCCATAGAGACAGATGACCTTTACATCATCTGCCCTATAGAATGCAAGGTCTAAAACAGGATTACTTTACTTATGTTGGCGTTGGGAGATTTATTGTACATTAATTAGTTTAAAACCATATCTATGTACACCCCCAAGCCAAAAAAAAAAATTATTAAAAAGTAAAAGTATAGTGCTACAAGGGTCCAGTAGCCTATACTTGAGCTGCCTACCTGAATGTTGTATTATAGGCTAGTTATTGCAGGTTCATTTCTATTGATTAACTCAAGATGAATGCAATGCTTTGTTTTTATCTTGTAGATCGAAATGGGGTAATATAAAATATCTTGTCAGATCAATTGTAGCCAGACTGTGCGCTGCGGCGCCCTCGGGCTTTCGTTATTTCTGTTGGGCTTTAAAAAAAAAAAACGTTGACTATTGTTGTTTTGGAGAATGGGTACATTTAGTTGGGTGTGGGTGGTTTTTTTTTTCAAATCAAATATCATAAAAATATACATAAAAGATCATAAAAATATACATAAAAGATCATAAAAATATACATAAAAGATCATAAAAATATACATAAAACATCATAAAAATATACATCAAAGATCATAAAAATATACATCAAAGATCATAAAAATATACATCAAAGATCATAAAAATATACATAAAGGATCATTAAAAAATACATAAAAGATAAAGATATACATTAAAGATCATAAAAATATACATAAAAGATCATAAAAATATACATAAAAGATCATAAAAAATATACATAAAAGATCATAAAAGAGTACACCAAAGATCATAAAAGTGTACAATGAAGATTATACGTTTAAAAAAATATAATGAATCTATACAATGAAGATCGTGAAGTTTAAAATAAAAATCGTAAAGTGGAATAAAAGATCATAAAAAGATC
Organism: Biomphalaria pfeifferi; assembly: GCA_030265305.1. Lineage (NCBI taxonomy): Eukaryota > Metazoa > Mollusca > Gastropoda > Planorbidae > Biomphalaria > Biomphalaria pfeifferi. Next base: position 3,221,505 of record JASAOG010000053.1, on the reverse strand, counting down.
ATAAAATGTAAAAATAAAGAACATAAAGTGTAAAATAAAAAAAAAAAATAGGCCTATGAAGTGTTAGATACAGATCATAACGTGTACACTAAAGATCATATAAACACATTGCATGTTTCAAAATGTAAGGCTATTTGTGTCTGTTGAACGCAGTGGTGGCTTAAATTTATAATGGGTCAAAATTTGTTTGGAAGGACGTCTTAAATGGAGAATCCCTAAATGACTGTCAGTCACCGCGTGGCCCGGTCAAGTAGACCTGTGAGTGGAGTGGAGGACGGGGCTCAATGTCTAGTTCTAATCATTTCTTGAAGAAGGAAATGTCCCAGACAAATTGAATGTTTACAGAAGAAAAGAAAAACAAATGACTGAAAAGGGAGTGGAAAAAAAAGTACGAAGGAAAGATGAGGGGGGGGGCTGGATCCGAAGAGTTTAAAAAAAAGAGTAAGCAGTGATAAGAAAGAGGGAGGGTACATGGTGTGGGAGCGTACAGCTAGGTGGACACAGTGTTCTGTTTATACGATACGTCTTCCAATCCAAATAGTATCATGTTATACCACGGGGATTCGACTGTTACTGCCGAGTGACCTATATCATCTAGTAGGCCTACATGTACCACTGGTGTCACATGACGGTCAGGTGTCACTCTCGTTCTCAGCATTTGATAGTAGGCTATCCTTTCTGACTATAATCCTTCTTTTTGCTCGTGTCTACCATTCTTTCTTCCCCTGCCTTCCATCCATTCTGCCCCAGTCTACCATTCTTTCTGCCCCAGTCTACCATACTTTCTGCGCCAGTCTACCATACTTTCTGCCCCAGTCTACCATACTTTCTGCCCCAGTCTACCATACTTTCTGTCCCAGTCTACCATACTTTCTGCCCTAGTCTACCATACTTTCTGTCCCAGTCTACCATACTTTCTGTCCTAGTCTACCATACTTTCTGCCCCAGTCTAAAATACTTTCTGCCCCAGTCTACAATACTTTCTGCCCCAGTCTACCATACTTTCTGTCCCTGTCTACCATACTTTCTGCCCCATTCTACCATACTTTCTGCCCAAGTCTACCATACTTTCTGTCCCAGTCTATCATACTTTCTGCCCTAGTCTACCATACTTTCTGCCCAAGTCTACCATACTTTCTGCCCCAGTCTACCATACTTTCTGTCCCAGTCTACCATACTTTCTGCCCCAGTCTACCATACTTTCTGCCCCAGTCTACCATACTTTCTGCCCCAGTCTACCATACTTTCTGTCCTAGTCTACCATATTTTCTGCCCCAGTCTACCAATCTTTCTGCCCCAGTCTACCAATCTTTCTGCCCAGTCTACCATACTTTCTGCCCCAGTCTACTATACTTTCTGCCCCAGTCTACCATACTTTCTGCCCCAGTCTACCATACTTTCTGCCCCAGTCTACCATACTTTCCGCCCCAGTCTACCATACTTTCTGTCCTAGTCTACCATACTTTCTGCCCCAGTCTACCAATCTTTCTGCCCCAGTCTACCAATCTTTCTGCCCCAGTCTACCATACTTTCTGCCCCAGTCTACTATACTTTCTGCCCCAGTCTACCATACTTTCTGTCCCAGTCTACCATACTTTCCGCCCCAGTCTACCATACTTTCCGTCCCAGTCTACCATACTTTCCGCCCCAGTCTACCATACTTTCTGCCCCAGTCTACCATACTTTCTGCCCCAGTCTACCATACTTTCTGTCTCAGTCTACCATACTTTCTGTCCCAGTCTACCATACTTTCTGCCCCAGTCTACCATACTTTCTGCCCCAGTCTACCATACTTTCCGCCCCAGTCTACCATACTTTCTGTCCTAGTCTACCATACTTTCTGCCCCAGTCTACCAATCTTTCTGTCCCAGTCTACCAATCTTTCTGCCCAGTCTACCATACTTTCTGCCCCAGTCTACTATACTTTCTGCCCCAGTCTACCATACTTTCTTTCACAGTCTACCATACTTTCCGCCCCAGTCTACCATACTTTCCGTCCCAGTCTACCATACTTTCTGCCCCAGTCTACCATACTTTCTGCCCCAGTCTACCATACTTTCTGCCCCAGTCTACCATACTTTCTTCCCCAGTCTACCATACTTTCTGCCCCAGTCTACCATACTTTCTGCCCCAGTCTACCATACTTTCTGCCCCAGTCTACCATACTTTCTGCCCCAGTCTACCATACTTTCCGCCCCAGTCTATCATACTTTCTGTCCTAGTCTACCATACTTTCTGCCCCAGTCTACCAATCTTTCTGCCCCAGTCTACCAATCTTTCTGCCCAGTCTACCATACTTTCTGCCCCAGTCTACTATACTTTCTGCCCCAGTCTACCAATCTTTCTGCCCTAGTCTACCATACTTTCTGCCCCAGTCTACCATACTTTCTGTCCCAGTCTACCATACTTTCTGCCACAGTCTACCATACTTTCTGCCCCAGTCTACCATACTTTCTGCCCCAGTCTACCATACTTTCTTCCCCACTCTACCATACTTTCTGCCCCAGTCTACCATACTTTCTGCCCCAGTCTACCATACTTTCTGCCCCAGTCTACCATACTTTCTGCCCCATACTTTCTGCCCCAGTCTACCATACTTTCTGTCTCAGTCTACCATACTTTCTGTCCCAGTCTACCATACTTTCTGCCCCAGTCTACCATACTTTCTGCCCCAGTCTACCATACTTTCCGCCCCAGTCTACCATACTTTCCGCCCCAGTCTACCATACTTTCTGTCCTAGTCTACCATACTTTCTGCCCCAGTCTACCAATCTTTCTGTCCCAGTCTACCAATCTTTCTGCCCAGTCTACCATACTTTCTGCCCCAGTCTACTATACTTTCTGCCCCAGTCTACCATACTTTCTTTCACAGTCTACCATACTTTCCGCCCCAGTCTACCATACTTTCCGTCCCAGTCTACCATACTTTCTGCCCCAGTCTACCATACTTTCTGCCCCAGTCTACCATACTTTCTGCCCCAGTCTACCATACTTTCTTCCCCACTCTACCATACTTTCTATCCCAGTCTACCATACTTTCTGCCCCAGTCTACCATACTTTCTGCCCCAGTCTACCATACTTTCTGCCCCAGTCTACCATACTTTCTGCCCCAGTCTACCATACTTTCCGCCCCAGTCTATCATACTTTCTGTCCTAGTCTACCATACTTTCTGCCCCAGTCTACCAATCTTTCTGCCCCAGTCTACCAATCTTTCTGCCCAGTCTACCATACTTTCTGCCCCAGTCTACTATACTTTCTGCCCCAGTCTACCAATCTTTCTGCCCTAGTCTACCATACTTTCTGCCCCAGTCTACCATACTTTCTGTCCCAGTCTACCATACTTTCTGCCACAGTCTACCATACTTTCTGCCCCAGTCTACCATACTTTCTGCCCCAGTCTACCATACTTTCTTCCCCACTCTACCATACTTTCTGCCCCAGTCTACCATACTTTCTGCCCCAGTCTACCATACTTTCTGCCCCAGTCTACCATACTTTCTGCCCCAGTCTACCATACTTTCTGCCCCAATCTACCATGCTTTCCGCCCCAGTCTATCATACTTTCTGTCCTAGTCTACCATACTTTCTGCCCCAGTCTACCAATCTTTCTGCCCCAGTCTACCAATCTTTCTGCCCAGTCTACCATACTTTCTGTCCCAGTCTACCATACTTTCTGCCCCAGTCTACCATACTTTCTGCCCCAGTCTACCATACTTTCTGCCCCAGTCTACCATACTTTCTGTCCTAGTCTACCATACTTTCTGCCCCAGTCTACCAATCTTTCTGCCCCAGTCTACCAATCTTTCTGCCCAGTCTACCATACTTTCTGCCCCAGTCTACTATACTTTCTGCCCCAGTCTACCATACTTTCTGCCCCAGTCTACCATACTTTCTGTCCCAGTCTACCATACTTTCTGCCCCAGTCTACCATACTTTCTGCCCCAGTCTACCATACTTTCTGCCCCAGTCTACCATACTTTCTGCCCCAGTCTACCATACTTTCCGCCCCAGTCTACCATACTTTCTGTCCTAGTCTACCATACTTTCTGCCCCAGTCTACCATACTTTCTGCCCCAGTCTACCAAACTTTCTGCCCCAGTCTACCATACTTTCTGCCCCAGTCTACCATACTTTCCGCCCCAGTCTACCATACTTTCTGTCCTAGTCTACCATACTTTCTGCCCCAGTCTACCAATCTTTCTGCCCCAGTCTACCAATCTTTCTGCCCAGTCTACCATACTTTCTGCCCCAGTCTACTATACTTTCTGCCCCAGTCTACCATACTTTCTTTCACAGTCTACCATACTTTCCGCCCCAGTCTACCATACTTTCCGTCCCAGTCTACCATACTTTCTGCCCCAGTCTACCATACTTTCTGCCCCAGTCTACCATACTTTCTGCCCCAGTCTACCATACTTTCTTCCCCACTCTACCATACTTTCTGCCCCAGTCTACCATACTTTCTGCCCCAGTCTACCATACTTTCTGTCCCAGTCTACCATACTTTCTGCCCCAGTCTACCATACTTTCCGCCCCAGTCTACAATACTTTCTGTCCCAGTCTACCATACTTTCTGTCATAGTCTACCATACTTTCTGCCCCAGTCTACCATACTTTCTGCCCCAGTCTACCATACTTTCTGCCCCAGTCTACCATACTTTCCGCCCCAGTCTATCATACTTTCTGTCCTAGTCTACCATACTTTCTGCCCCAGTCTACCAATCTTTCTGCCCCAGTCTACCAATCTTTCTGCCCAGTCTACCATACTTTCTGCCCCAGTCTACTATACTTTCTGCCCCAGTCTACCAATCTTTCTGCCCTAGTCTACCATACTTTCTGCCCCAGTCTACCATACTTTCTGCCCCTGTCTACCATACTTTCTGTCCCAGTCTACCATACTTTCTGCCCCAGTCTACCATACTTTCTGCCCCAGTCTACCATACTTTCTGCCCCAGTCTACCATACTTTCTGCCCCAGTCTACCAATCTTTCTGCCCCAGTCTACCAATCTTTCTGCCCAGTCTACCATACTTTCTGCCCCAGTCTACTATACTTTCTGCCCCAGTCTACCATACTTTCTTTCACAGTCTACCATACTTTCCGCCCCAGTCTACCATACTTTCCGTCCCAGTCTACCATACTTTCTGCCCCAGTCTACCATACTTTCTGCCCCAGTCTACCATACTTTCTGTCCCAGTCTACCATACTTTCTGCCCCAGTCTACCATACTTTCTGCCCCAGTCTACCATACTTTCTGCCCCAGTCTACCATACTTTCTGCCCCAGTCTACCATACTTTCTGCCCCAGTCTACCATACTTTCTGTCCTAGTCTACCATACTTTCTGCCCCAGTCTACCAATCTTTCTGCCCCAGTCTACCAATCTTTCTGCCCAGTCTACCATACTTTCTGCCCCAGTCTACTATACTTTCTGCCCCAGTCTATCATACTTTCTGCCCCAGTCTACCATACTTTCTGCCCCAGTCTACCATACTTTCCGCCCCAGTCTACCATACTTTCTGTCCTAGTCTACCATACTTTCTGCCCCAGTCTACCAATCTTTCTGCCCCAGTCTACCATACTTTTTGTCCCTGTCTACCATACTTTCTGCCCCATTCTACCATACTTTCTGCCCAAGTCTACCATACTTTCTGTCCCAGTCTACCATACTTTCTGCCCTAGTCTACCATACTTTCTGCCCAAGTCTACCATACTTTCTGCCCCAGTCTACCATACTTTCTGTCCCAGTCTACCATACTTTCTGCCCCAGTCTACCATACTTTCTGCCCCAGTCTACCATACTTTCTGTCCTAGTCTACCATACTTTCTGCCCCAGTCTACCAATCTTTCTGCCCCAGTCTACCAATCTTTCTGCCCAGTCTACCATACTTTCTGCCCCAGTCTACTATACTTTCTGCCCCAGTCTACCATACTTTCTGCCCCAGTCTACCATACTTTCTGCCCCAGTCTACCATACTTTCCGCCCCAGTCTACCATACTTTCTGTCCTAGTCTACCATACTTTCTGCCCCAGTCTACCAATCTTTCTGCCCCAGTCTACCAATCTTTCTGCCCCAGTCTACCATACTTTCTGCCCCAGTCTACTATACTTTCTGCCCCAGTCTACCATACTTTCTGCCCCAGTCTACCATACTTTCCGCCCCAGTCTACCATACTTTCCGTCCCAGTCTACCATACTTTCCGCCCCAGTCTACCATACTTTCCGTCCCAGTCTACCATACTTTCCGCCCCAGTCTACCATACTTTCTGCCCCAGTCTACCATACTTTCTGCCCCAGTCTACCATACTTTCTGTCTCAGTCTACCATACTTTCTGTCCCAGTCTACCATACTTTCTGCCCCAGTCTACCATACTTTCTGCCCCAGTCTACCATACTTTCTGTCCTAGTCTACCATACTTTCTGCCCCAGTCTACCAATCTTTCTGCCCCAGTCTACCAATCTTTCTGCCCAGTCTACCATACTTTCTGCCCCAGTCTACTATACTTTCTGCCCCAGTCTACCATACTTTCTGCCCCAGTCTACCATACTTTCTGCCCCAGTCTACCATACTTTCCGCCCCAGTCTACCATACTTTCTGTCCTAGTCTACCATACTTTCTGCCCCAGTCTACCAATCTTTCTGCCCCAGTCTACCAATCTTTCTGCCCCAGTCTACCATACTTTCTGCCCCAGTCTACTATACTTTCTGCCCCAGTCTACCATACTTTCTGCCCCAGTCTACCATACTTTCCGCCCCAGTCTACCATACTTTCCGTCCCAGTCTACCATACTTTCCGCCCCAGTCTACCATACTTTCTGCCCCAGTCTACCATACTTTCTGCCCCAGTCTACCATACTTTCTGTCTCAGTCTACCATACTTTCTGTCCCAGTCTACCATACTTTCTGCCCCAGTCTACCATACTTTCTGCCCCAGTCTACCATACTTTCTGTCCCAGTCTACCATACTTTCTGCCCCAGTCTACCATACTTTCTGCACCAGTCTACCATACTTTCTGCCCCAGTCTACTATACTTTCTGCCCCAGTCTACCATACTTTCTGTCCCAGTCTACCATACTTTCTGCAGTCTACCATACTTTCTGCCCCAGTCTGCCATACTTTCTGCCCCAGTCTACCATACTTTCTGTCCCAGTCTACCATACGTTCTGCCCCAGTCAACCATACTTTCTGTCCCAGTCTACCATACTTTCTGCCCCAGTCTACCATACTTTCTGCCCCAGTCTACCATACTTTCTGCCCCAGTCTACCATACTTTCCGCCCCAGTCTACCATACGTTCTGCCCCAGTCTACCATACGTTCTGCCCCAGTCTACCATACTTTCTGTCCCAGTCTACCATACTTTCTGCCCCAGTCTACCATATTTTCTGTCCCAGTCTACCATACTTTCTGCTCCAGTCTACCATACTTTCTGTCATAGTCTACCATACTTTCTGCCCCAGTCTACCATACTTTCTGCCCCAGTCTACCATACTTTCTTCCCCACTCTACCATACTTTCTGCCCCAGTCTACCATACTTTCTGCCCCAGTCTACCATACTTTCTGCCCCAGTCTACCATACTTTCTGCCCCAGTCTACCATACTTTCTGCCCCAGTCTACCATACTTTCCGCCCCAGTCTATCATACTTTCTGTCCTAGTCTACCATACTTTCTGCCCCAGTCTACCAATCTTTCTGCCCCAGTCTACCATACTTTCTGCCCAGTCTACCATACTTTCTGCCCCAGTCTACTATACTTTCTGCCCCAGTCTACCAATCTTTCTGCCCTAGTCTACCATACTTTCTGCCCCAGTCTACCATACTTTCTGCCCCAGTCTACCATACTTTCTGTCCCAGTCTACCATACTTTCTGCCCCAGTCTACCATACTTTCTGCCCCAGTCTACCATACTTTCCGTCTCAGTCTACCATACTTTCTGCCCCAGTCTACCATACTTTCCGCCCCAGTCTACCATACTTTCTGTCCTAGTCTACCATACTTTCTGCCCCAGTCTACCATACTTTCTGCCCCAGTCTACCATACTTTCTGCCCCAGTCTACCATACTTTCTGCCCCAGTCTACCATACTTTCTGCCCCAGTCTACCATACTTTCCGCCCCAGTCTACCATACTTTCTGTCCTAGTCTACCATACTTTCTGCCCCAGTCTACCAATCTTTCTGCCCCAGTCTACCAATCTTTCTGCCCAGTCTACCATACTTTCTGCCCCAGTCTACTATATTTTCTGCCCCAGTCTACCATACTTTCTTTCACAGTCTACCATACTTTCCGCCTCAGTCTACCATACTTTCCGTCCCAGTCTACCATACTTTCTGCCCCAGTCTACCATACTTTCTGCCCCAGTCTACCATACTTTCTGCCCCAGTCTACCATACTTTCTTCCCCACTCTACCATACTTTCTGCCCCAGTCTACCATACTTTCTGCCCCAGTCTACCATACTTTCTGCCCCAGTCTACCATACTTTCTGCCCCAGTCTACCATACTTTCTGCCCCAGTCTACCATACTTTCCGCCCCAGTCTATCATACTTTCTGTCCTAGTCTACCATACTTTCTGCCCCAGTCTACCAATCTTTCTGCCCCAGTCTACCAATCTTTCTGCCCAGTCTACCATACTTTCTGCCCCAGTCTACTATACTTTCTGCCCCAGTCTACCAATCTTTCTGCCCTAGTCTACCATACTTTCTGCCCCAGTCTACCATACTTTCTGCCCCAGTCTACCATACTTTCTGCCCCAGTCTACCATACTTTCTGTCCCAGTCTACCATACTTTCTGCCCCAGTCTACCATACTTTCTGCCCCAGTCTACCATACTTTCCGCCCCAGTCTACCATACTTTCTGTCCTAGTCTACCATACTTTCTGCCCCAGTCTACCAATCTTTCTGCCCCAGTCTACCAATCTTTCTGCCCAGTCTACCATACTTTCTGCCCCAGTCTACTATACTTTCTGCCCCAGTCTACCATACTTTCTTTCACAGTCTACCATACTTTCCGCCCCAGTCTACCATACTTTCCGTCCCAGTCTACCATACTTTCTGCCCCAGTCTACCATACTTTCTGCCCCAGTCTACCATACTTTCTGTCCCAGTCTACCATACTTTCTGCCCCAGTCTACCATACTTTCTGCCCAAGTCTACCATACTTTCTGCCCCAGTCTACCATACTTTCTGCCCCAGTCTACCATACTTTCTGCCCCAGTCTACCAATCTTTCTGCCCCAGTCTACCAATCTTTCTGCCCAGTCTACCATACTTTCTGCCCCAGTCTACTATACTTTCTGCCCCAGTCTATCATACTTTCTGCCCCAGTCTACCATACTTTCTGCCACAGTCTACCATACTTTTCGCCCCAGTCTACCATACTTTCTGTCCTAGTCTACCATACTTTCTGCCCCAGTCTACCAATCTTTCTGCCCCAGTCTACCATACTTTTTGCTCCAGTCTACCATACTTTCTGTCCCAGTCTACCATACTTTCTGTCCCAGTCTACCATACTTTCTGTCATAGTCTACCATACTTTCTGCCCCAGTCTACCATACTTTCTGCCCCAGTCTACCATACTTTCTGCCCCAGTCTACCATACTTTCTGCCCCAGTCTACCATACTTTCTGTCCCAGTCTACCATACTTTCTGCCCCAGTGTACCATACTTTCTGTCTCAGTCTACCATACTTTCTGTCCCAGTCTACCATACTTTCTGCCCCAGTGTACCATACTTTCTGTCTCAGTCTACCATACTTTCTGTCCCAGTCTACCATACTTTCTGCCCCAGTCTACCATACTTTCTGCCCCAGTCTACCAATCTTTCTGCCCTAGTCTACCATACTTTCTGCCCCAGTCTACCATACTTTCTGCCCCAGTCTACCATACTTTCTGTCCCAGTCTACCATACTTTCTGCCCCAGTCTACCATACTTTCTGCCCCAGTCTACCATACTTTCCGTCTCAGTCTACCATACTTTCTGCCCCAGTCTACCATACTTTCCGCCCCAGTCTACCATACTTTCTGTCCTAGTCTACCATACTTTCTGCCCCAGTCTACCATACTTTCTGCCCCAGTCTACCATACTTTCTGCCCCAGTCTACCATACTTTCTGCCCCAGTCTACCATACTTTCTGCCCCAGTCTACCATACTTTCCGCCCCAGTCTACCATACTTTCTGTCGTAGTCTACCATACTTTCTGCCCCAGTCTACCAATCTTTCTGCCCCAGTCTACCAATCTTTCTGCCCAGTCTACCATACTTTCTGCCCCAGTCTACTATACTTTCTGCCCCAGTCTACCATACTTTCTTTCACAGTCTACCATACTTTCCGCCTCAGTCTACCATACTTTCCGTCCCAGTCTACCATACTTTCTGCCCCAGTCTACCATACTTTCTGCCCCAGTCTACCATACTTTCTGCCCCAGTCTACCATACTTTCTTCCCCACTCTACCATACTTTCTGCCCCAGTCTACCATACTTTCTGCCCCAGTCTACCATACTTTCTGCCCCAGTCTACCATACTTTCTGCCCCAGTCTACCATACTTTCTGCCCCAGTCTACCATACTTTCCGCCCCAGTCTATCATACTTTCTGTCCTAGTCTACCATACTTTCTGCCCCAGTCTACCAATCTTTCTGCCCCAGTCTACCAATCTTTCTGCCCAGTCTACCATACTTTCTGCCCCAGTCTACTATACTTTCTGCCCCAGTCTACCAATCTTTCTGCCCTAGTCTACCATACTTTCTGCCCCAGTCTACCATACTTTCTGCCCCAGTCTACCATACTTTCTGCCCCAGTCTACCATACTTTCTGCCCCAGTCTACCATACTTTCTGCCCCAGTCTACCATACTTTCTGCCCCAGTCTACCATACTTTCTGCCCCAGTAAACCATACTTTCCGCCCCAGTCTACCATACTTTCTGTCCTAGTCTACCATACTTTCTGCCCCAGTCTACCATACTTTCTGCCCAGTCTACCATACTTTCTGCCCCAGTCTACTATACTTTCTGCCCCAGTCTATCATACTTTCTGCCCCAGTCTACCATACTTTCTGCCACAGTCTACCATACTTTTCGCCCCAGTCTACCATACTTTCTGTCCTAGTCTACCATACTTTCTGCCCCAGTCTACCAATCTTTCTGCCCCAGTCTACCATACTTTTTGCTCCAGTCTACCATACTTTCTGTCCCAGTCTACCATACTTTCTGTCCCAGTCTACCATACTTTCTGTCATAGTCTACCATACTTTCTGCCCCAGTCTACCATACTTTCTGCCCCAGTCTACCATACTTTCTGCCCCAGTCTACCATACTTTCTGCCCCAGTCTACCATACTTTCTGTCCCAGTCTACCATACTTTCTGCCCCAGTGTACCATACTTTCTGTCTCAGTCTACCATACTTTCTGTCCCAGTCTACCATACTTTCTGCCCCAGTGTACCATACTTTCTGTCTCAGTCTACCATACTTTCTGTCCCAGTCTGCCATACTTTCTGTCCCAGTCTACCATACGTTCTGCCCCAGTCTACCATACTTTCTGTCCCAGTCTACCATACTTTCTGCCCCAGTCTACCATACTTTCTGTCCCAGTCTACCATACTTTCTGCCCCAGTCTACCATACTTTCTGCCCCAGTCTACCATACTTTCCGCCCCAGTCTACCATACTTTCTGCCCCAGTCTACCATACTTTCTGCCCCAGTCTACAATACTTTCTGCACCAGTCTACCATACTTTCTGCACCAGTCTACCATACTTTCTGTCCCAGTCTACCATACTTTCTGCCCCAGTCTACCATACTTTCTGTCCCAGTCTACCATACTTTCTGCAGTCTACCATACTTTCTGCCCCAGTCTGCCTTACTTTCTGCCCCAGTCTGCCTTACTTTCTGTCCCAGTCTACCATACTTTCTGCCCCAGTCTACCATACTTTCTGTCCCAGTCTACCATACTTTCTGCCCCAGTCTACCATACTTTCTGCCCCAGTCTACCATACTTTCCGTCCCAGTCTGCCATACTTTCCGCCCCAGTCTACCATACTTTCAGCCCCAGTCTACCATACTTTCTGTCCCAGTCTACCATACTTTCTGCCCCAGTCTTCTATATTTTCTGTCCCAGTCTACCATACTTTCTGTCCCAGTCTACCATACTTTCTGCCCCAGTCTACCATACTTTCTGCCCCAGTCTACCATACTTTCTGCCCCAGTCTACCATACTTTCTGCCCCAGTCTACCATACTTTCTGCCCCAGACTACCATACTTTCTGCCCCAGTCTACCATACTTTCTGCCCCAGTCTACCATACTTTCTGTCCTAGTCTACCATACTTTCTGCCCCAGTCTACCAATCTTTCTGCCACAGTCTACCAATCTTTCTGCCCAGTCTACCATACTTTCTGCCCCAGTCTACTATACTTTCTGCCCCAGTCTACCATATTTTCTGCCCCAGTCTACCATACTTTCTGCCCCAGTCTACCATACTTTCTGCCCCAGTCTACCATACTTTCTGTCCCAGTCTACCATACTTACTGTCCTAGTCTTCCATACTTTCTGCCCCAGTCTACCATACTTTCTGCCCCAGTCTACCATACTTTCTGCCCCAGTCTACCATACTTCTGCCCCAGTCTACCATACTTTCTGTCCCAGTCTACCATACTTTCTGTCCCAGTCTACCATACTTTCTGTCCCAGTCTACCATACTTTCTGTCCAAGTCTACCATACTTTCTGCCCCTGTACAACGTTGATGCTAATAGAAATCACCTTCAGCACAAGAGAATCTGAAACGCGACAATTAAATTTGGGTAGAAAAAGTGAAAGGGGGGGGGGTGTGGAAATCATGAAAACTAAATCATTGATCTCATAGCTCACCAAATAATATCCTGAGGGAAAAACAACTTTGCCCTTGTTTATTTATTTAATGTATACTATACAAATATCTAGCTCTAGAAATAGGTCTAATGTGTATGTCAGTATGTTAGGCACAATGTCCCCCCCCCCACACACCTTTTGTCGGCAAGATCCTCCTTCGCCCTCCCCGACATATTACACAAGATATCACTTGAAATGATTTTTATCTAGTCAACTTTGCACTTGGGACTAACTGCCAAAACTATGTAGCGAAATTACTTCTCGAAAAAATAAACAAACTGCACTGATCTATGTCAGCTGATTTAGACACTGGTAGGCTTGTCTTAAAGTAGCGTTCTAAGTAGAAGACTTTTTGGGGCGATCCACAGAATGTCCACGGGCAATAGACAGGAGTTATAATAGCCCACCATCTCAGGATGGATATGTCGTGCAGAATGATCTTTTTTTTTGTTAAAGTTTATACCAACTCACTCTGTCTGTCTGATACAACGTGTTGTACACGTTCCCCCCCCCCCCCACACACACATACCCATTCTCGCATCAAGTTTAAACTTTACACAATTATTTGTTGTACTTAACAAAACACGAATCAGTTAAAAATAATTAACCAATTAATTAATTAATTATTTTTTATTAATTATTATTTTTGCATTGAAAAAGGGAAATAAATGTTACTTATTGATAGAGGTGGCTGTATTTTTTAAGTTATTCCTCGTATTACGTTCTGTGGACGTTGTTTCTCCCACTTCTGATTCTCGGATCAAGTTGAAATTTTAGTAAATTATTCATAGTCGATCACAATACATGAATCAATTTAAAAATAAACCAATTAGTTCATCAATTAGTGGTAATTAATTGATTTTGTTATATATAGAGAAAAAGGAACTTATTGGTGCATAATTGAGATACATGGCAGTGATTTTGCGGTTACTTTCCTTGGATAAGCTTGTCTAAAAATTTTTTATTTTTTTTTGCCTTTTTAAACATAAACTTTAGAATTAGATTGTCCCAAAAACTAAGCTATTACTTTGTGTCTTTGTTGTAAAAGACATAAGTCCATTAATGTTATCATTCTGATTTCTAGTTTTAAATAGGGGAAATAGTCGTAAAGGCTTTGATGGATACATTCATTTCTTGATATAAAAAATAAGACTCAAAACTGTATTTCTAGTTCGTTGAGAGTGTAAGTTTTAATGTTGAACAAAAAGATGAAAATATTGATAAACGATAAATGCAACACTGTAAAGCCTTTAGACACTCTACACTCTGTCATCTTGATGCTCATTGATTTTGTTGTTTCTTTCTGTAGCTGTTTTCAAATGTTTTAAAGAATAGAATTCACACAGGCCAATGAAATGTTGGTCTTTCAAAACTTTACGTGGGATTAAAAGTAGCATGTGTTGCGATTTGGATACAGATTTCTGCAACAGATTGAAGAATGAGTGTGCCTGTGTGTATGCATGAGAATAAGACAGAGATTGAAAGATATACATATACATTTACATATACACAATACACACACACACACACATATATATATATATATATATTTCTCTCTCTCTCTCTCTATATATATATATATATATATATACAGAGAGAGAGAGAGAGAGAGAGAGAGAGAGGTATATGAGGAAGTTATTGTTATTGTTAAGTTATTTGTATGTGAAAACAAAAGAGTTGTTTTTCAAAGTATGACAAACTTCTTTTACTTCATTGGAGTACACTCAAATCCGGCTATTCGGATCACATCACTTTGGTGCAATAACCGGTTGATCCGATTAAGCGGATTCCATTGTGTTTTGGATCTGTTTCTGTACTTCAGCATTCGGTCCAACTTAGTGGCTGGCCCGATTAACCGTAGGTCCGATTTGCCGGATTCGAATGTGTTTTTTAGGCAGTTCAAGCTAGGACTATTTTCATTCATTTTGGCCCATCCTCTAAATAGCAAGGTATCAAACAATGGAGGTAACTAAGATACAGTACATAAGCATGGTAGGATGGATGGTATCATTTCTTAATTTTTGATTATCTCCTGACAGGCCTCACTCATCCACATCGGCAGGTGTGAAATTTCTTGCTGTATAGCGCGCAAAGTATTGCCTCTGCCACCTATCGAGAGTGGCAGAACCGATTGGCGGATTGGCAGATTGTGGCGGATGTCAGGTGGCGGCCCACATCTAAGGGTCTGACAAGGCGTGGTAGCACGACCATGTCCACACTTAGAATTGGCCACACCTGCATCACGCACTCTTTTGTGCTGAAGATAGACGAGCCCCACTTTGTGAGTACTGTGACTCTCCCCTCACCGTGGAACATATCCTCGTTGATTGCCCCAGATACCAGGATGTCAGGGAGAAATATTCTAGAGCCACTAACTTAAAAATACTATTCGATAATGTCGACCCTGGGAAGGTACTGGGCTTTATCCGGGAAGTGGGGTTGTCTACGAAGATCTGATTTAAGAATTTGTGAACATGTACTATTTACATTAGATTTTTACCAAATTAATAAATTTTTACTACCTTTACTATTTTGGCTTTGAATAGACCTTGATTTTAATGATTTAACTGTATAGAATTTAGCCCTTGTTATCTAGAGAGAGAGTAGTCCCTAAGGGAATGCAGGCACGACATGGCCTAAAATTGTGCCGATGTGCAAAAAACCAAAAACCAAATAACCAAACCAGTTTTCATCTTGATCACACTACACAGGTTTGAATCTCTCACGGGAACATTCGAGAATCGTGAGTTATCACCTATTTTTTTTTTTTTTTGTTACTACTTCCCTTGGCAAACGTACCTTAGTTTAAAGAAAACATGTCAATTTTGTAGAGTTCGTTCCCTTGGTTTACGAATGTACATTTGCCATTTCTTCCCTTTATTTTAGCGGCCTTCCACTGCTAGGCCTAGAAACATTGAACAATTCGCCTTTTGTTCATATGCAAAGTACACTATCTCACAGTAACGATTTGTTCTGTATATTTAAACGCTGTTATATTATTCAGGTTTTAGTAACATTGTAACATCTAAATAGTAATACTTAAAACCACTTGCGTCTGCTCTCCCACATGCTCAGGTGGCTAGTCGGCGAGTACTTTGGACCGTTACAGATTTGCTAAAACGAACGTCACCAACGGACCCCCAACTGTGGAGTTGGCTACGCCCTCGTAAACAGTGAAACGATATATATCATACACATTAATCAAAACAATAAATAGGTGTGCTTGTGTGTGTGCTTTATTTTTTTTCCCTGCATACCATCAGTGGTAGTGTGCTTAGACTCAGGGCAAGCACCACCACCTCATCAGTAGTCCAGACTTAAGAGAGATAACAGGCCGCTCTTGAACCCCACATTCACAGTAAGCTGTGAGATCCAGTTGCCACGTTTTATTGTTATAGACAGTAGGGAACAGGGAGAGAGCTGGAGTGTGTCGCATAGAAGTATGTGTGTTTGCATGTGTGTGTGCGAAAGAGGGCATGTATGGGTGGGTGTAACTATGTGTGCTTATTGGAGCGAACTTGGCTCTAAATAAAAACGTGTGGTGTATATGCAGTGCTATTAGACTATTTCTGAAGACAGTCATTTGTGTTCAATAGGAATTATCTTTGTTTTGATGTGCTAAATATATCACCTTATAGGGGTACTTTTTTCTCTTTTAATTTTTATATAATTATCAACAATATTCAGCTAAAAGTTTTATGTCAATTAATTGATGATCTTTAGTTTAACATGTAACTAGATTCTACAATCTACATCTAGTATACCATTATACCTTAAAACTATTAAGAGATATATCCAATTTAAAGCATATTAAAGTAAAGTAAGCATATAAAAGCCCTGACGACAAGTTTAGACGCTAAGATTTCTTATTTCAAAGTTTCATTGATTGTATTATAGTCAGCCTTGGAAGCTGAACTTATATGAGTGTCAAAATCGGCCCGGGAATTACCCGATTACCATACAATCTGGCCCCATTAGCCCGTTGGGTACCGGTCCTCCATGCATTTGCCCAAATGTCCAGTTCGCCTTTGTTAATATAAGCTTACCATCTATATTTAAAATTAATTATTCACAGGAAGTTGATTCTCGTTAGTAAAGCCGACGGTAAACACGCTTCTTCAAAGCTGCCCGCATTGTCTAGCTTTGACTAGTGATTAATTGTATCAACGTTGGTTTGTTTCGTTTTTTTTTGTTGTGCGTAGACAAATACTTGATATGGGAGACCACCGCTTATGTGACTATGTCGGCTATTTGTTTTACTTCCCTTTGTCTGCTGTGCAGTCAGACGTCATTCAAAGTTTCTGTACAGCGTGCAGTTGTACTAATGTGTCCGGTCTTAAGTGTACATATGAAATATCTGTGCATATCTTGTACTTAGCTACACACGTGCTACGTTTATTTGTCGTCTAATAAGTACGACACGTTAGTGGAGGCACTAGGCCTACATATAATATTTTTTTTTGTTTATATTTAGTTACTATATTTTAAGCCACACATATTACTATGCCAAAACCGATTCACTATTCTTGTTTATTATATTACTTTTTCTCTTTATAATAGGCTAACTACAGGATGTCTGTTGAATTCAAAGACGCCTGCTATTCTGTAGAATGCATGATGTCAAGGATATTACCAATTCACTTATGTAGATAGAACATCAATTAGTTATTCAGTTGCTACCTAGATACCGCTTTATTAAGACACAAAACATATGGGGATATATTGACTAGCCCCTGAAGATAAGCAGATATAAAAAGACATATCAGAACAACAAAACGAACTCCTGTTCCACTGAATAACCGTTTAAAACATTACAATGAGAAGATCTACCTTGCACAGATACTTGAAGAGAGCTTTGATAGGTCTACCTATTCTCTGGATAATGTACAGCATATCTGAAATTTTCATGAGAAATGAGAATGACCTAAACTTACAAAATCATTTAGAAAAGGATCCAGGGAATTTGAAAAATTCGTTTGAGGCCAAAGAAATGAAAGTCAATCTAAATGTCCAGCAGGTGGACGACAAGAAGGTCAATCTAGATCTCCAAGTTCCAGTTCAAGAGAAAATTGTAGTCCAGGCAGCAGTAAAAGGAAATTCCCAACAGCTTGATAAACTCAGTGCCCTAGGTGGTACACTGGTGGAGAAAAAGCCGCCCGATGCATATAATGGTGTAGAGTTACCTTTCTTTAACAATCGACTTGATGCAAACGGTCCAGGTAAGTCAAACCTCTGTGTTAAAACAATGTTAGTTAAACTTGTATGATAGAACCAGTTAAGTCAAACCTCAATGTTTAGACAATGTTAGTTAAACCTGAATGATAGGACCAGTTAAGTCAAACCTCAATGTTTAGACAATGTTAGTTAAACCTGAATGATAGGACCAGTTAAGTCAAACCTCAATGTTTAGACAATGTTAGTTAAACCTGTATGATAGGGACCAGTTAAGTCAAACCTCAATGTTTAGACAATGTTAGTTAAACCTGAATGATAGGACCAGTTAAGTCAAACCTCAATGTTTAGACAATGTTAGTTAAACCTGAATGATAGGACCAGTTAAGTCAAACCTCAATGTTTAGACAATGTTAGTTAAACCTGTATGATAGGGACCAGTTAAGTCAAACCTCTATGTTAGGTTTTCACAGCGCGACGCTATGATGCTCTATCATGTGTTTCTGTCTCCCATGTGGCTGGATTAATACTGAAAGCTTTCAGAGAAACTTTGAGGGTATCCCTGAAGCGTTTTCTTTGTCCACCTTGTGATCGCTTTATTTCCTTAATTGGCCATACAGGAGTCGTTTAGGGATGCGGCGGTCTTCCATTCTGCAGATGTGGCCTACCTATTGCAGCTGGGACTGCATCAGGATTTTTTTGAATGCTTTGCAGGGCAGCTCTTCTAAAAGACTACTGAAGTGTAAATTTCCAAAGTGTTCTTCAGGTGTCCCAATTTGGAAGAGACTACAGAAGTGTTAATGGTGTTAAAGATGTTGCCTTGTAACACAACTAGGCAAAATTTGAGTGATTAGTGTTTTCCGCTAGCCACATATTACACTATGCGGGCATAATCCAATTTAAATGTGTGCTCTATCCATTGTAATCAAGTTAAAATATTTTTTTTTTGCACTTCTCATGATCTTAGCACACAATTTTCTCCCCTTATTAGTTGCTTTCTATCGGAAGTCATGACCTAAATTATCATCTTTATCAAATGGATTTAAAGCGAACAAGACTCTGGGCCCAACCCCCCTCACAAAAAAAAAAAATACAACAACCTCCTATAACCACTGAGCGGTTCATTTCAGTTGTATGATTTCTGATCTGAACCCTCCGACATGAAAAATGAGAACAATGTAAAGTTCGAACGTTATTTAGGTATGTCTTGCCTTACTTAATAGCGCTCACGGGCAGCACGCGTGATATTGCAATGACATAATGAATCACGATAAAAGGAGCATATGTTAAAACTAGGTCTACTAATATATGTCTTGTTATGTGCCACGTTATTTCTGAGATACGTAGAAATGTTATTAAATCTTTTAAGAGTGCTTGACACACCCTACCCTTATAATATATAAAGGGCGACTGGTTAGTCGTGAACTATGTGCCTCCTGTAGAGTATCTGATGATAAGGCGTTCGAGTCTCTCGATAACAACCGCTACAATTAATGGTCAGGGTACAGAACATGGCTACTTCCACCACACATAATGGTCAGGGTACAGAACATGGCTACTTCCGCCACACGTAATGGTCAGGGTACAGAACGTAGCTACTTCTTAGGTAGGTTTGTAATTGAACACAAACAAAGGTCTCACTTAAACATGTCCATTTAAACGTTAGCTATCAAAGAACTATTGACTGCAATCAAACCAGACGATCAAACTTTGTATTGGCTTTCAACTCTAGTCGTTATATCTTGTATACTGTTGATCAAAGCACTTTAGTTTCAACTTTATTGTTGTGACTTAACTGCTTATTGTTGTGACTTGACTGCTTATTGTTGTGACTTGACTGCTTATTGTTGTGACTTGACTGCTTATTGTTGTGACTTGACTGCTTATTGTTGTGACTTGACTGCTTATTGTTGTGACTTAACTGCTTATTGTTGTGACTTGACTGCTTATTGTTGTGACTTGACTGCTTATTGTTGTGACTTGACTGCTTATTGTTGTGACTTGACTGCTTATTGTTGTGACTTGACTGCTTATTGTTGTGACTTGACTGCTTATTGTTGTGACTTGACTGCTTATTGTTGTGACTTGACTGCTTATTGTTGTGACTTGACTGCTTATTGTTGTGACTTGACTGCTTATTGTTGTGACTTGACTGCTTATTGTTGTGACTTGACTGCTTATTGTTGTGACTTGACTGCTTATTGTTGTGACTTGACTGCTTATTGTTGTGACTTGACTGCTTATTGTTGTGACTTGACTGCTTATTGTTGTGACTTGACTGCTTATTGTTGTGACTTGACTGCTTATTGTTGTGACTTGACTGCTTATTGTTGTGACTTGACTGCTTATTGTTGTGACTTGACTGCTTATTGTTGTGACTTGACTGCTTATTGTTGTGACTTGACTGCTTATTGTTGTGACTTGACTGCTTATTGTTGTGACTTGACTGCTTATTGTTGTGACTTGACTGCTTATTGTTGTGACTTAACTGCTTATTGTTGTGACTTGACTCTCAGGAGAAGGTGGTCAAGCTGTGGCTGTGAATGTGAAAAACTTGTCGGAAGATGAGAAGACCAAGTTCAACAGAGGCTGGACAGACAACAGCTTCAACCAGTATGTCAGTGACATGATCTCAGTGTACAGGAAGTTGCCAGATGGACAAGGTCCGGTGTGAGTAAATTTGCTTTGTACCCAGGGCTCACTCGATGGCTTCTTAATAGTTCTAAAACATTGTTCTTATATTTCTTCAATTATTTACTTAACCTTTAACAAAGGGAGATAATATCGAAAACAACAATAACATACATTGTTCTCAAATTGCGAATCAGTCAAAGTGTGAATTTTAAATGACAGTAAGAGAGAATGTGTGTGTGTGGAGAGACGTACTTAGAGATAGAGGGAAAGAGATAGCGAATGGAAAGAGAGAGACAGAAACGCAGAGAGAGACAGAGACAGAGAAAGATACAGACGGGAGAGAGAAAGAGAGAGAGAGAGAATTGGTTACAACTACCATACGACTAATTACGTGAAGCAGTATAAATACCCCCATGAGTGCGTTTCAACCAATAGATTAATAATAGTAGCATTATTTTGTTTTGAAATTTGCCCAGCAGATACACCACTAGGGCTCAGGGCCGGCCCAGGCCGATTTACCGATTGCTAAAAAAATTGTGGCCCGCGCCTGGAAGGGGCCCCACAATTTACATTTAGCATATCACTATCAGTTATTGTTTTTGTCACAGGCTTCAAAGATGTTGTGTATCGTACGATTGACCTAACCTAAACTAACCCACTGGCGCTTATTGCGTTTTAGTTGCTTCGTTTGCATGTTGTATAACAATGGTGATGTAATGATCTAATGACTAGTAATAGTTGTTATTGTAAAAAAATTAATAGAAGAGGACCTCGCAAGCATCCATGAAATTGGTCCCGCTATTGTAAAGGCCGGTGTTACCCGGTGCTATAAGTTGATTGTGTCAGCCTCCCCTAAACCATCTCTTCTAAAACTCTGGCTAAAGTCTGTCTTTAGTTGATTCTTTGGATGGAAACACCACAATGAGACTTTGACCTAGATTCAGTGAACAACTAATGCGTTTGATTGTTCCGTTCAATAGCATTGTTTCTTCTGACATTGTATAACTTTGTTATCACATCCTTATTGGTGTCATGCTGTGCGGCCTGCATCCTTTGTTCCTCTCTGTAGCGCTGCTGGTTCTTAGATAATGCAGTCATAATTCAAGTGAAAATTCAAGTTTCATAAACGATGTTAAATTGATTCATTTTTAATGGCATATTAATTGCTACCTTGCTGAGAAGCTAGATTTAAAACAAAATCTTAACATTTGATTCAAATGTACTTGAGCTGAATAATACCCCAGCAACAGCTGTGACCATCAATATTTTAGCCAAGAGTCCATGCGATACAATTTTTTTAAAAATCCCATGTGTTATTGATGTTCACTCATTTTAAAATTTACAGATTTTTTTTATTCTCCTTATACCATTTCCATTTCCTTTTAGTGAATTGAAAAAAAAATTATTTGTTCAATTCGCTTGAAGTTAGTCTCCAAATGACAAGGTGGTTTAGAAATAAAAAGTTTTTATGCTAAATATATTTCTGAAACCTCTACACACACGGAAATAGTTGGATTAGACATTAAAGTCATCCATTCATTTTGCTTTGTTGAAAATGATGGAACCAAACATTTTTTTGTTCCAGTATTTACTCACGATTTTCACTGAACTCATAGGTGCCTCATTTGGGAATCAATTTGGTTTTATAACAACCGCGTTCTTGATGTTTGCTGTCTTTCTCGACTTAGTCACTCATGAGTTCGTTATTATCATTCTTTGCAAAACATCTTCCTGGCATCACGATAGTCCTTTCAAGAACGCGATAGTCCTTTCAACACCGATGTTCGATATAGACCTAGATCTAGATCACTAGCCAAATTTAAATTTATAAAATTTTTTACTTGAAAAATGATATCGGCCAAACTAGAGTTTTTGCCGGTGTGGCCAACGAGCTAGTAATTGTTTTCTCAGCAATATACATAAACTGTTTAATTTTTAGAAAAATCGTTATTGCCTTTATTTGAAATCAGCGTCCAGGTTCCTCGAGAAAGTTGTGACATGAATAGAGGTATTGTAAAGAGTGAGGAAACGCTAAATTTCAATGGAGATCAATTAGTAGTAGGTAGACATTTTTCACTGTACCTGGATCCATTTCTAGATATCAATAAAGTCTGAACTTGAAAGCCCCAACTTCTCTAGGGATTCCAAATGTATGTGCCTCAATCCCTTGCTGGATTTTGTTTTCCTGACCTATTAGTTTTAGTGCTGCATTTGTTTTTCAATAATAGCAAGCTTTATCATGTAGAGTTCTATATAGACCTAATTGACCTAATGTATTATTCTTTGTATATCGTTTTGTTTGAAACAGATGCCAGAGTAAGACTGAACTATTTAAGACACGCCAGCAAGAAGTCAGTGTTATAATCATCTTCCACAATGAAGCCTGGTCAGTGCTTCTCAGATCTGTTCACAGCATCTTAGGCAGGACGCCAGAACATTTACTCAAAGAAATCATTTTAGTGGATGATTTCTCGACAAAAGGTGAAGACGCAATAGACTGTAGACTTTGTTAAACCATTCCAAATCTATTTGTGTTATTTTTTAAAAATTTATTTTTGGGTGTGAATCATTTAAGTTGAGCAACCTACTGACAGCTTAAACATATTCAATTTAAAATGTTTCCATTATAAAATGACACTATTTAGATAAGGAAAAATGCGTCGTAAGTCGTATATGGGTAGTATTTTTAAAACATATCCTCAGTGACCATTGTGCATTTCTCTAATTTATTTCAAAGCAATTCACAATTTTAAATTGGTCAATACAAAAAATGTGGTGGTCAATTTAGATTTTCTTTTCGCCTTCTACGTCTGTCCTGGGCAGCGGATTTTCTTTTGGTCTCAAATGTGTATACCGCGGTGTTTGTAAGTGATCCCCAACTGTCTTGTTCTGAAGCTGCCTGCCTCATTCATTCATCTGTCTTCCCATCATTCAATCAATCAATCAGCCAATGAATGAATGAATCAATTAATGAATCAATTAATCATATGTGATAAACTTTTAATATGTTTCGCATTGACTAAAATAAACTCGTTTACTATCCATTCTATTTTTAGAACACCTGAAGGCTCCATTAGAAAAATATTTCAACGAGTATCCAAAAGTGCAAATAGTTCGTGCCACCAAGCGACAAGGTCTGACCCGTGCCAGGCTCCTAGGTTACTACATCTCCACAGCTCCAATTGTTGTCTTCTTGGACTCCCACATTGAATGTTTTCCAGGTAAACATGAGTTTTAGATTTTGTTAAGGGTAATTTCCTACAAATGTTTATGCAATGAGTGTTTTCATGATAACACAAAATATTAAGACTTCGTATTTTCATGTGTTTCTTTGTTATTGTTATACTTATTCTATCAGTCTGTCTGTAGTCTTAAAACAATGACAAATATGACATTTTGTTTTGTAAGCTTCTACTGTCATTCTCCTAAGATCCTCGCACAATTTGGATGTTTGGGAACAAGATGCTCCATAAACTTAAAGTTTATGTATTGGATAGAAACTGACCACGTGTTTGTTTTATGGAGGAACATAATGTTGCTTTTTTTAGCGGCTGAAGGGAAAGCTGATATAATTTTTTTGTAAATTGTCCGTCTGTCCGTTTGTCACACTCAGATCTCAAAAACTAGAAGAGAAATGAAAATCATATTTCGCCATATGTTGTGGCTTGCAAAGTTTAGGTGCAACGGCTACTTTTTGTTTTCTAAAAGAAAACCGTTTTTAAAAATAATTGTGCAAACGATTTTTTTCATAAAAATACTCCAATTCTAAAATAATACTTATATGTAAGGGAGATTATGTTAACGTTTTTATTTTGTATTTTCTGTATCACTTGTATGAATTTATTTATATAATGTAAAAAAATGTTCAAAACAAATGTATACATATATACATTGATGGTATATATTCAATAACTGTGCCTTTTTCTGGTCCACCAGCTACTAACATTTAAAAAGAAACATTTGTGTTTGTTTACAAAGGCTATAAATGCAATTTGTATTTATTTTATAAAATCAGATTCTTATACAACGACTTTCGTGAGTATTGAGTATTAAACCAGCTAGAGACAAGTTTCACGCTACAGAAGAATATTATAAGAGTAGTGTTCCGTTTAAGAAAATGTCCGTTATGTGTTGATCATTCTTTGTTGTTTGGCACCAAGAAGCTAAAAAATAGCCTTAACATCATATCACAACATAAACATGTATGTATAATATCTAATGTTTCTGCCAAAAAGGTCAATAACAGTGCAATATGTAGAGTCTGACTTTGACCATTGATACCTCCTCAGGATCTAGTCCAAAGACTTTCAGATTTGTCCTGAATTAAATGTTCACTCACTCTTAAGTTTTCATCAGACCATAATTTTAAGATGAATGTGTTTATGTTTTGAAATGCATGTTTGCAATTAGAATCTAAAGCTATTTAATTTTTGTAAGCGATACTTTTCATTCACTCACAGTCATTTGCCCAAACCCACCCCATTTGGACAACTTTGTCTTTCAGGAATAGTGGCGTATGCTACGCTGCGGGTCGACTAGTATCTACCTAATTTAACAACTTATTATTTACCATCTTATCAGGATGGGCTGAGCCTTTAAGTTATCGCATCACCGAGGAGCCAACTGTGGTGGCGTTTCCCAGTATTGAGGTCATCAACGATGAAACTTTTGCGACGGTTGCTAACCCTAACGTCAACCAGAACGGGATTTTCCGCTGGAAAGATTTAACATTTCAATGGCAGAGTGTGCCTGACTTTGAGTCCGCCAGAAGGAAAAGCGAGGCAGACCCCATCAGGTGCTGTTTATAGGATCTTCTCAATTCCATTTTTTCCCAAATATTTTTTTTAAACATTTAAATTGTAACAAAAATATTTGTTATTTTTAATTAATATTCTACACGGTTTACAATCACATTTATTTCTAGTATGTTTCTTACATTCAGTTAACTAGAAGTTTTAACGATACATCCAGTTTGAAAGCAGTTTCAATAGGATATAGATGGGAAAAAAAAGACATATGTTTTGAAAAAAAAGAAGTTCTTAGGATATGGTGAAGGTACTTGGGATGTAGTGGAGGTACTTGAGATGTGGTTAAGGTACCTGGGTATGGTGAAAGTACTTGACAAGTGGTGGATGTATTTGAGTTGTGGTTAAGGTACTTGAGAAATGGTTGAGGTACTTGGGATGAGGTGTTGATATTTGAAATGTGATGGCTGTACTTTAGATGTGGTTGAGGTCCCTGGATGTGGTGGCGGTACTTGGGATCTGGTGGTGGTACTTTAGATGTGGTGATGGTACTTGGGATGTAGTGATGGTACTTGAGATGTGGTTGAGGTATTTGGGATGTGGTGGTACTTGAGTGTGGAGTCAACCAGAAAGTGTTTGGTTATAGACATTTTAATTCTCTTTCAAAATGACATCATTTTTATGTTTTTAAGACAATTCCTCCTTTCTGAACATCTTTTCCCCATTGTTTTATAGTTTGATTATATGCTAATTTGTTGAGTCAATTACAAATCAAAATCTGTACAGTTTTTCTTTCTAAAATATTTTATATGACTAGTTATAGCTAAAGGTACTTCTCAGTAAAAAATTTGATCTCATTATTTTTTGAGATACTAAAAGCCGCTCGCTATTCCACCAAACTACGCGTCTATACATTGAAATGAACAGCAATCCATTTCAGAATATAATGCAAATAATTTTAACATAAATAGTTGAATCTTTGTGTTAAAAGGGGAAATAGATAGCGAAAAAAACTTTCATAAAACATCTTTTAACGCGATGTTCAAATCCACATTTTCATTTTTTTCTTTTGGGATAATATAAACTTGTGTTCATGTAATTGAACTAAAAACTTACTACTAAGATGGGGCAGCGTTGTGGCGTCTGAACCGAGAGATTACAAGTTCCAATCTGTGATTTTAATCTTTTATGGGTACACGATTTAAAGTTTCTCCTCTTACACCCTCTCTCTGTCTTACACCCTCTCTCCTTCTTACACCCTCTCTCAATCTTACACCCTCTCTCCATCTTACACCATCATTAGTTTTTGGCCATTGAAACAGAAGAGCATTACATTCTCTGGCCCATTGATCGCAAGGTCTTCATTGGAAGGTACTATGTCCTGTACCTTATGCATACTTCCCAGCTATTTGACAGTATGAAGAGTGAATCAATTTAGAATATCATTTAATATGTAGCCTACTTCTTAAGTATTTAATTACATCTTATCGAAGAAGATGTTATTTATAATGTGGTTTTAGTTTTAACAACCTCCCTGTTGAAACCTCCCTATACCAACCTATCTTTACCAACCTCTCTATACCTTCTCCCTTGACCCGTAACAGTTATCTCATTAATCTGTTTTATCTTAACGTCCGCTAATAATTTTCTCACATGCAATAGTGCTTAGACATTGTCATTTGTCACTTATGAAAACAAATCAATATTACCCTCTGGGGTCACATATAGTAGATTTCTTTGTCCTGCTCATATAGTAAAAGTAAGAAACGCTCAAATGTACCCTACACTAGAGCAACACATGTAACCTTCCAGTCTAGAGTAACGTAATGTACATTGTTCTAGAATAAGAGCTCAAAGGTTCTCGAAACTTATGGGATAACTCCAGAGCCTGATTTAAGGGAGCGCAGGTGGGACAACACAAGAAAGAGGCCTTCGCAAAGGCGATACAAATATTTCAGAATTTCGACGGGTCAGTAAAGTTTGTTTTGTCCAACATTTTTTTCAAATACCTACCGCTAACACTTTAAATCTTACGTCAACTAGCAACACTGTCGTGATTAAGAAGTGTCCGTGATTAAGAAGTGTCCGTGATTAAGAAGCTTCCGCTTGTAGCATGCTCGTAATATGTAAATACAGCTCCGGATTGACAGCAGTGCGTTTACCAAGTGCCTAACCCTCCACAAAGTAAAGAAATATACATTTTTTAAAAATAAAATATGCATATTTTTTTTTTCAAATGAAAATTGATATTAAATTTACTAATAGTCTATTTGTTTCTTCTAAAATACATCATGCCTTTAGATGTAAGCATTACTATTCATAAGTGGATCTTTATTTAAGTTTGCGAAAAATTGGAGTTCTGGTGGCCTCCACATACTTAAATCCGGCCCTGGATATTTCAATAATTCTTATGTTATGATAATTGCGATGTCAAGACATCTATAAAGAAATATTCAATCAAGTTAAAACACATGACAGTTTATATACAATATTAAACCCTGGCCTATGCCTCTAAACTCATGACTCATAAATGTCATGCTAAACCCTGGCCAATGTCTCTACAACAGTTTTTTTGTCTTTACAGGTCACCCACTATGCCTGGAGGTTTATTTGCCATCGGTAGAGAACTTTTCGAGAGACTTGGGACCTATGACCCTGGGCTCGACTATTGGGGAGGGGAGAACATTGAATTATCTTTTAAAGTGAGAGCCTTTCTTAATATTATCTTCTGTGTGTGTGTGTGCATGAGTGTGTGTGTGCTATTAAATAGATACATTTAAAGATTTAGCAAGGGATCTAGTTTGTCGATTGTGCGCAGGTTATCTTCGATTTAAATAGTCTAACAAAACGGAATTTTTGAATTATAAGTTCGCAGCATATTACAATCTGTCAGTACTAAATGGCCAATTTTTAGTATCGTGCAAAGTGGATGGAACAAACTTAGTTTAAAATGACATATCCACATATTTTTAACATTCTTCTATACATTAACAAGTGTGTACCTACCAACATAACCTTTGCATGTGTTTCAGGCCTGGATGTGTGGAGGCAGTGTGGAGCTGATCCCTTGTTCCCACATCGGCCACATCTTCAGACGTACCAACCCGATCAAATGGAACAGCAACATCGGCAGCAAAAATTCAATTCGTGTTGCGGAAGTCTGGATGGACGAATATAAGAATTACTTCTACGAGAGAATCTTATATGCATTGGTATGTCTACCCAATCTTCTGGCTCTACAGTCTTTCTAGAGCTCAGGTCCGTTTCACTTAAGTCTACACTTGGTAGTGCTACGTCCCAACCAGAGAATCTTGTAGCTTTAAAACCTTTCGTAGAATTTAGTTCCGATTCACTTGGGTCGAACTATGCAATGTCCAAGACCTACTTATAAATATTTTTGTTCATGCCTTTTTTAAACTACAACTTTTATATAGTCTGGAAGTAGCCAAAAATCTTGTGTTGAGGATATTAAACGCCCTATTACCCTGTGTGTTTACCTTTTTCACTTCATTAGTTTAGGTAAATATAAAGTGCATTAAAAGAAACAAACAACCCAAATCGAGAGATTTGCTAAACGAAAGCATCGACCAGCTTAGAGCCCTAATTGCTAAGTGTATAAGAGTCCAGAAACTTGTCCAATAATGGCCTCTATTTATATTGCCCTGTTCTCAAAGTCTCACATTTTGGGCCCTTATATTAGGATTAAAAGACAATTAGAAACTTGGAATTAAAACGTATAATTTGTTTTGAACAGGGAGATTACGGAGACGTGTCGGAACGAAAAGAACTCCGCAAAAGGTTATCGTGCCATACTTTCCAATGGTACCTTAAAAATGTATACCCTAATCTGGAGATACCCTCGAGAATGAAGTATGCAGGGGAGGTAAGTGCAGTTAATTTGGCAAACTAAAGAGTCAATTATAATACTTATACTGCGTACGCTTCACAGCAAAAGAATATTATAATGTATAGGTGTACTACAACTAATTGGTATGATTCGACTGTAAGTTAGTATTAAAAGCAAGAGGAAGAATATATATATATATATATGTATATATATATTCACGCTGATAGATCTAAATGGGTTAATAATATGAGGATAAGACGACTCCTTTGAGAGTTGAACTTCTAAACTGCAAACTGCACTGTGTCCATTGATTACAGTACACCAGTTGTAATGATGTACCTTTTCGTTATCGCTTTATTCATTATTGTTTTCTTTGTCTGTATCGTTCTTATACACGATGAAATTATTTTCTGATTAGATTCGTAGCTTTGCTTCTCCTCGCTGCATTGACAGTATGGGTGGACCCAATGACAACCAACCTGCACCCAAAATGTACCCGTGTCATGGTCAAGGTTACAACCAGTTCTGGTACATGACAGAGACTGGCCACATCATGCAGGACGAGTGGAAGATCTGTGTGTCCGCCAACAACGGTGTGGTCAGCTCAGTTTCCTGTGAACAGTCTTCACCTATATGGCGGTACCGAGAGGTCAGTCTTAAGAGTTGATTTTAACACCAGTTCAGCAGGGTGTTGAGATATTGATACAGTCTTGTCAATCTTAGAGCAGAGTTTAAAACCAGCTCAGCAGGGTGTTGAGATAGTGATATAGTCTTGTCAATCTTAGAGCAGAGTTTAAAACCAGCTCAGCAGGGTGTTGAGATAGTGATATAGTCTTGTCAATCTTAGAGCAGAGTTTAAAACCAGCTCAGCAGGGTGTTGAGATAGTGATATAGTCTTGTCAATCTTAGAGCAGAGTTTAAAACCAGCTCAGCAGGGTGTTGAGATAGTGATATAGTCTTGTCAATCTTAGAGCAGAGTTTAAAACCAGTTCAGCAGGGTGTTGAGATAGTGATATAGTCTTGTCAATCTTAGAGCAGAGTTTAACACCAGCTCAGCAGGGTGTTGAGATAGTGATATAGTCTTGTCAATCTTAGAGCAGAGTTTAACACCAGCTCAGCAGGGTGTTGAGATAGTGATATAGTCTTGTCAATCTTAGAGCAGAGTTTAACACCAGCTCAGCAGGGTGTTGAGATAGTGATATAGTCTTGTCAATCTTAGAGCAGAGTTTAACACCAGCTCAGCAGGGTGTTGAGATAGTGATATAGTCTTGTCAATCTTAGAGCAGAGTTTAACACCAGCTCAGCAGGGTGTTGAGATAGTGATATAGTCTTGTCAATCTTAGAGCAGAGTTTAAAACCAGCTCAGCAGGGTGTTGAGATCGTGATATAGTCTTGTCAATCTTAGAGCAGAGTTTAAAACCAGCTCAGCAGGGTGTTGAGATAGTGATATAGTCTTGTCAATCTTAGAGCAGAGTTTAACACCAGCTCAGCAGGGTGTTGAGATAGTGATATAGTCTTGTCAATCTTAGAGCAGAGTTTAACACCAGCTCAGCAGGGTGTTGAGATAGTGATATAGTCTTGTCAATCTTAGAGCAGAGTTTAACACCAGCTCAGCAGGGTGTTGAGATAGTGATATAGTCTTGTCAATCTTAGAGCAGAGTTTAACACCAGCTCAGCAGGGTGTTGAGATAGTGATATAGTCTTGTCAATCTTAGAGCAGAGTTTAACACCAGCTCAGCAGGGTGTTGAGATAGTGATATAGTCTTGTCAATCTTAGAGCAGAGTTTAACACCAGCTCAGCAGGGTGTTGAGATAGTGATATAGTCTTGTCAATCTTAGAGCAGAGTTTAACACCAGCTCAGCAGGGTGTTGAGATAGTGATATAGTCTTGTCAATCTTAGAGCAGAGTTTAACACCAGCTCAGCAGGGTGTTGAGATAGTGATATAGTCTTGTCAATCTTAGAGCAGAGTTTAACACCAGCTCAGCAGGGTGTTGAGATAGTGATATAGTCTTGTCAATCTTAGAGCAGAGTTTAACACCAGCTCAGCAGGGTGTTGAGATAGTGATATAGTCTTGTCAATCTTAGAGCAGAGTTTAACACCAGCTCAGCAGGGTGTTGAGATAGTGATATAGTCTTGTCAATCTTAGAGCAGAGTTTAACACCAGCTCAGCAGGGTGTTGAGATAGTGATATAGTCTTGTCAATCTTAGAGCAGAGTTTAACACCAGCTCAGCAGGGTGTTGAGATAGTGATATAGTCTTGTCAATCTTAGAGCAGAGTTTAACACCAGCTCAGCAGGGTGTTGAGATAGTGATATAGTCTTGTCAATCTTAGAGCAGAGTTTAACACCAGCTCAGCAGGGTGTTGAGATAGTGATATAGTCTTGTCAATCTTAGAGCAGAGTTTAACACCAGCTCAGCAGGGTGTTGAGATAGTGATATAGTCTTGTCAATCTTAGAGCAGAGTTTAACACCAGCTCAGCAGGGTGTTGAGATAGTGATATAGTCTTGTCAATCTTAGAGCAGAGTTTAACACCAGTTCAGCAGGGTGTTGAGATAGTGATATAGTCTTGTCAATCTTAGAGCAGAGTTTAACACCAGCTCAGCAGGGTGTTGAGATAGTGATATAGTCTTGTCAATCTTAGAGCAGAGTTTAACACCAGCTCAGCAGGGTGTTGAGATAGTGATATAGTCTTGTCAATCTTAGAGCAGAGTTTAACACCAGCTCAGCAGGGTGTTGAGATAGTGATATAGTCTTGTCAATCTTAGAGCAGAGTTTAACACCAGCTCAGCAGGGTGTTGAGATAGTGATATAGTCTTGTCAATCTTAGAGCAGAGTTTAACACCAGCTCAGCAGGGTGTTGAGATAGTGATATAGTCTTGTCAATCTTAGAGCAGAGTTTAACACCAGCTCAGCAGGGTGTTGAGATAGTGATATAGTCTTGTCAATCTTAGAGCAGAGTTTAACACCAGCTCAGCAGGGTGTTGAGATAGTGATATAGTCTTGTCAATCTTAGAGCAGAGTTTAACACCAGCTCAGCAGGGTGTTGAGATAGTGATATAGTCTTGTCAATCTTAGAGCAGAGTTTAACACCAGCTCAGCAGGGTGTTGAGATAGTGATATAGTCTTGTCAATCTTAGAGCAGAGTTTAACACCAGCTCAGCAGGGTGTTGAGATAGTGATATAGTCTTGTCAATCTTAGAGCAGAGTTTAACACCAGCTCAGCAGGGTGTTGAGATAGTGATATAGTCTTGTCAATCTTAGAGCAGAGTTTAACACCAGCTCAGCAGGGTGTTGAGATAGTGATATAGTCTTGTCAATCTTAGAGCAGAGTTTAACACCAGCTCAGCAGGGTGTTGAGATAGTGATATAGTCTTGTCAATCTTAGAGCAGAGTTTAACACCAGCTCAGCAGGGTGTTGAGATAGTGATATAGTCTTGTCAATCTTAGAGCAGAGTTTAACACCAGCTCAGCAGGGTGTTGAGATAGTGATATAGTCTTGTCAATCTTAGAGCAGAGTTTAACACCAGCTCAGCAGGGTGTTGAGATAGTGATATAGTCTTGTCAATCTTAGAGCAGAGTTTAACACCAGCTCAGCAGGGTGTTGAGATAGTGATATAGTCTTGTCAATCTTAGAGCAGAGTTTAACACCAGCTCAGCAGGGTGTTGAGATAGTGATATAGTCTTGTCAATCTTAGAGCAGAGTTTAACACCAGCTCAGCAGGGTGTTGAGATAGTGATATAGTCTTGTCAATCTTAGAGCAGAGTTTAACACCAGTTCAGCAGGGTGTTGAGATAGTGATATAGTCTTGTCAATCTTAGAGCAGAGTTTAACACCAGTTCAGCAGGGTGTTGAGATAGTGATATAGTCTTGTCAATCTTAGAGCAGAGTTTAACACCAGTTCAGCAGGGTGTTGAGATAGTGATATAGTCTTGTCAATCTTAGAGCAGAGTTTAACACCAGCTCAGCAGGGTGTTGAGATAGTGATATAGTCTTGTCAATCTTAGAGCAGAGTTTAACACCAGCTCAGCAGGGTGTTGAGATAGTGAGATAGTCTTGTCAATCTTAGAGCAGAGTTTAACACCAGCTCAGCAGGGTGTTGAGATAGTGATATAGTCTTGTCAATCTTAGAGCAGAGTTTAACACCAGTTCAGCAGGGTGTTGAGATAGTGATATAGTCTTGTCAATCTTAGAGCAGAGTTTAACACCAGTTCAGCAGGGTGTTGAGATAGTGATATAGTCTTGTCAATCTTAGAGCAGAGTTTAACACCAGCTCAGCAGGGTGTTGAGATAGTGATATAGTCTTGTCAATCTTAGAGCAGAGTTTAACACCAGCTCAGCAGGGTGTTGAGAT
This sequence comes from Biomphalaria pfeifferi, assembly GCA_030265305.1. NCBI lineage: Eukaryota > Metazoa > Mollusca > Gastropoda > Planorbidae > Biomphalaria > Biomphalaria pfeifferi. The sequence goes on along the minus strand of JASAOG010000053.1, from coordinate 3,187,891 downwards.
AGTGATATAGTCTTGTCAATCTTAGAGCAGAGTTTAACACCAGCTCAGCAGGGTGTTGAGATAGTGATATAGTCTTGTCAATCTTAGAGCAGAGTTTAACACCAGCTCAGCAGGGTGTTGAGATAGTGATATAGTCTTGTCAATCTTAGAGCAGAGTTTAACACCAGCTCAGCAGGGTGTTGAGATAGTGATATAGTCTTGTCAATCTTAGAGCAGAGTTTAACACCAGCTCAGCAGGGTGTTGAGATTCAATTTGTTCACTAATAAGAAAACTAAAAATAGTCTCAAGACGAAACCAAAAGTCATCTGGGCGCATCCATTGCCTTCCAAGACAAAAATGAGCCATATAAAATAGAGAGCTAAAGATTTCACGCTCAGAATTGGAACTGATTCAGATACAAAAATAAATAAACCAAGTAGATTACAGTGATTGTTGGGGTGCTACTCTAATCTAAAAGGTCCTTAGTTTTTTGTGACTGATTCAATTCAAAATAAATATTCTTTCTAGACTAGAAGTTCAGGGTTTTGTGAATCACATTACTGTGAATCGTTTAAGATTAAGTTAGTATGATTTAGACAAATTCGTTTGAATTTTCGCCCTACCATTTTCTGTTACAACAGTATCCTGTGTAGGAATCATCCATTGCACTCAATGACCTTAACTTCAATCCTTGGGCCTGCCTCTCTTTAATAGGGGCTACATTAAAAGACATTCAAGACATATGCAGTGGTCAAATTTGTGGCATTATTTACAGTGAACTTCCAAACATAATGTTTTTTACATGTCTCTGTCCAGGATAAGACCCTAGAGCACATCCCAACTGGTCAGTGCTTAACCTCTGGGGTCAACGACGATAACATCACCTTGACCAGTTGCTCAGAGTCAAAGTGGCAGAAATGGGAGCTCCAGCTAAGGAGAACAGACATAACATTCCCAGAATGATTTGTAGCAGATCTTGTTGATCATGTGATGTTGTGTTGTTTAAATGAAAGGAAGGAAATGTATGCTGAATGGTGGAAGCAGACGTGTGCAGGAATGTCCGAATGATTGAACTAGTTTTTATTGAGTGTGTTTCTGAAAAAAAGACACAGTATTGAACTTGAATGATTGACGCAAATGTGTACTAAGCTTGTTGCTTGTTACATTGTTGAAATAAAAAGAATCTAGAAAGCTAGTTACTGCGATTGATTAGAGTATCATTAAAATGTTCGATTGTACCCACTGTCTCTTGCCAATATTTTGAATGTTAAAAGAATTGTACATTGTGCTCACTTGTATTACATTATCAACCTTTCGCATGTTATAGAATTATTTTTATTTAAATTATTTAGGATTTGTTTTCTATGTAGACTTTTTTCTAACAAAAGAGAAGAGCACGTGAAGTAAGTCTTACATTGTACAATGCACATTTTTTTTCTGCGCTTTTCTAGAACTAATTTTGTAACGTGGGAGTTGGTGTTGTGTGGTCTTTATGAGAACTACTGGGTTATTTTGGGTATATGCTATGGATAAAAAAAAGTTTTCTTACATTTCAATCTGCCATTGTTAAAACGATTGTGTGTCGATGGTGAGGCAATGACCTTTAAGGCTATGTATGTCTCACAACTATTTGGCTTCAGTAATTGATCTCATGTACACATTCCAAGCAATACAACCTATCAAGTGCGGGAGTAAGACAATCTTTTTATTCACCTGTCAGTTAAAAAACAATGACATTGTGCATGTCCTGACTGCTAGATCTGTGTATAGTTTGATACTATTTGTTGTTGGTTTTGGTATTTCAATTCACTTTGGTCTAGATACTACTTTTATGTCCATGAAATCTTTCACTATTCTGGTAACATGGCATGGAGTTAGAACAATTACTTTTTTAGAGTGATACCATATATGAAGGCTTCAGTATATGAAGGCTTTAGTATATAAAGACTTAAGTATATGAAGGCTTTAGTATATAAAGTCTTCAGAATATGAAGGCTTTAGTATAAAAAGACTTAAGTATATGAAGGCTTTAGTATATAAAGACTTCAGAATATGAAGGCTTTAGTATAAAAAGACTTAAGTATATGAAGGCTTTAGTATATAAAGACTTAAGTATATGAAGGCTTTAGTTCATTAAGACTTAAGTATATGAAGGCTTTAGTATATTAAGACTTAAGCGCAATGGACGTTTGAAATCCTAGTGCATCGTGAATATTAATTTATAGCTACTTGAGTATTATTATTTTTTTAGCTCCAAGCAAATAGTGACTGGCTTAAAGACAGTGTAGTGGGTTGGGGGTGGAGCTAACACGACAGTGGAGTGGGTCGGGGCTTGGGGGTGGAGCTAGCAAGACAGTGGAGTGGGTCGGGGCTTGGGGGTGGAGCTAACAAGACAGTGTAGTGGATTTGGGTGGAGCTAACAAGACAGTGTATTAACAATACGTGATAATCTAAGCAATATTTTCCCGCCTTTATGAGCAGACGAGTTAGTCTAAGCAATACTTCCCGCCTTTATCAGCAGCTGTTGCTAAGATGCCTTATTTTTTATTATATAATTTGTTGATTGACACATTTCATATTTATGTGATGACATTAGCGGAATTAGTTATTGATTCTCGTAATAAATTATTGATGAACAATTGAAAACAATTTTGTTTTTGAGGTTTTGTTTTTGTGAGGCTATAATAGTGTCACACGAAAGTTTTAAATGCGACATGGACATCGGCTTTGAGAAGTGAAGAATGAATAGGCTCAGAGCCAAATCAGAAATACATCAAGTATACATCTATGTTCTCTCTTCCAGTTAATTCTCAACTCGTCTTCCAGGTTCTTGGAATGTGAATAGCATAGAATAACTTTCACAGTCCAGTAGGTTTTCTAAAACAAACAACACTCGGTTTGCATTCACTTATTAAAGCTTTCCTCCAATTTCCTTAAAAAAGCTCCTTTAAATTTGAGAATATAAATTAGCGGCATAACCGTTCCAGAGTCTGAACAAAGAAGTAAAATTAAAGATTCCTTTTTAGACCTATAGGGCAGATGGTGTTAAGGTAATCTGTTTCATTGGTCAACGGTTAACGAGCAGGGTGTTATGTGGCTAGCACAACGACCAACCGCCTTTAATTTTCATTAGAGTTGGGTGGACTCAGGGGCGCCCTAAAAATCCCTAAATTAAAAATTCCAGACTTCACCGAGATTTGAACCCAGGACCTGCAGGTTTGGAAGCCAAGCTCTTAACCCTTCAGCCACCGCGCCCCCGAACAAATAAGAGTCAACAGTGGAGTTGATCAACAGTATTAAGAGCTACTCCAGGGTGTCAAGCTCACACAAGTCTATTTTTGTCTATATTTATATGTATATTTTTGTCTCTATTTATACATCTATTTTGTCTCTATTTATACATCTATTTTTGTCTCTATTTATAGATTTATTTTTGTCTCTATTTATACGTCTATTTTTGTCTCTATTTATACATCTATTTTGTCTCTATTTATACATCTATTTTTGTCTCTATTTATACGTCTATTTTTGTCTCTATTTATACATCTATTTTGTCTCTATTTATACATCTATTTTTGTCTCTATTTATAAGTCTATTTTTGGACACGTTTGAATGAGGGAATTCATAAACCTTTAAGTAGCAGAGAGGACAAATGAAGTCTTCCATTTAACTGTACTCATCTACCGAGTTCTAGAACAGCCTACTTGTGGGATGCCCCATGAAGTCAGTACACATTAATTCCACCAGTATGAAATATAGGAAACAGTCCAAGCGGTGAGGTTCCAAATACAGTGTGAGATGTGAATAGAGGAGATATGAAGAGATATAATGAAATATGAAAAGATATTGTATTCAGCAGTAAATATTAAACTCACACACACACACACTCTCTCACACACACTAAATTCTAGGAATGTCAAGAATGAAGTGGTTGTGACTGCATCTACAGCCCTGACTTTATATTAGAAACAAATATTTTCTTATTTCACGAAGAATAGTTTTATAGTATAAGCCATAAAATGTTGAACTCTAGACCCTCTGTTGTAGGTGATAACTACTTCTATGCTAGGACAATTTTTACAAAATACTCCTTCTCCTCTAGTGCTCTTAGAGCATGGAACGGGTTGTCTGAGTCAGCCAGGAAAACCAATAACTTGGCAGAGTTTAAGTGATTGATTAATATGTAAGACTAGAACGAACTAGGGATACCTGTAGGACGTATTTATCTTGTTGTTTTTAAGTTACGTCTGGGTATAAGTATAAGATAAAAGAAGATACAATATGACTAATAAGAAGTATATTATATATTGTAAGTGTTACACTACATCAATGCTTTCAATGCTTAGTGTCTGATTGAAATAGGTCTACGTTTAATTAATAAAAAAATTTTTTAACTTCAATAGGGAAAAAATGAAATTCACAATATGGTTTAAATACTGCCAATTTACGACTATCAGGTCCCCCTCCTCCCTGTGTAGGCTATCAGGGAATCCTCCCTTAAAGCATCCACTTTTTAAACTAGATGTTGTGGAAAAAAAAAGAAAAAACTATGCATGCAGACGCTGAATATAAAAGAATGGAAATCAATTTCAACTTTAAAATGCTCTAATTTTTCTTTACCCAAGCATTAATAATGTTCATTTTCATTATTAAAAAGAAGGGAGGAGTCTCCAATAAAACCCTAGCCAAGACTTCTACTAACTCATATCTGACCATCTTAGTACACTCCATCTCCACTCTGAAGGGAGTCCAGCATACTTGTGATCACGGAAAATTAAACAATTACAATTTAACATCAAGGCCTGTTCAACCGGAAGAAACCAACTCGCACAGCTAATGAACACATAGAGTTTTGTTTGTTTTAACTAAACATTGATGGAGATTTGTGAACACGCTTTTTTTTTTTGAGGATTTCATTTTCGTTTATCATCAAGTATGTTATCTATTTTGTATTTGATCTTATTGCTGCCTATTATCTGTTGGGCTAAATCAACGACTATTGGCGTGGATTGCATAGTCATGCCTGCATTCCCAATGTTTGGTCGTTTGCAACCTTCGGGCTCTTTCGTGTTGACTCTCGTGTGCCCAGAATCTGAGATGGACATGCCGCTGAACTCGCCAGGGGATAACGGTATCCTCTATTGCGACCCGAATAAACAGAACTATGAACTGTCCGAAGTGATTGTGCCGGAATGTGTGCCCATAAGGCTGGCCAAGTCCGTTCACCTGCCCCTTCTCATGGTGTTCACCATTGATGCCTGTGTTGACAACTTTGCAGACGCTGTTAACCTGTATATAAATACTTATTTCCCAAAGTTTAATAACCGAGGCCCACCAATGGAGGAGTCGACTTGGTCTGCACCTATAGTCATCTGCGACAAAAACCGAGTCTTCAAAGACGGCAAAGAGTTTCAAATTGATGTGCAATTTTCTCTGGTAACTCCGTACAGAAATTCAGGTGATTTTCAAGGGTTCTCGCAGGCGTTAGAGAAATTCCGCGAGACTTTGATACTTTTTCGTCAACGTGAGAAACTTGTCGGACACTGGAACGGAACAAGAGCCATGTTTATGGGTTTTGATATCGGCATGTGGTCAGCATACTGCAAGGATGTGGCCAGTTCAAAAGGGACAATTCTGGCCTTGCACTTGGTGGCCGCCTGCAGAGGCTGCTCTCGAAGCTACTACTTCAGCAAAGTGGATGACAAGTGCATTCAATGTGGGTTCAACTACTACACCGAGGCGCCATACGCCATCACATGCATCCAGTGCCCAGATGAGTCCAAGTGGGGCTTTAACAGGCCCGAAATGTTAATGCTTTGCTATGGTCGCATGTAAGGGCGTGACGGCGTGTCGGTCATGATGGGTCACTTGCTAAAAGTAACGAAGGACAATCACCATAATGATCCAAGAAGCCATAATTTATTTGCATTATTGGAGCGTCTATTTATAGCACTTTTTCTAAATTAACATTTCGACGGAAGTGATACCTGATTAGCAATAGGTTGAAGATACGAATCTCGGAGTCGTAATCATAATATATGATATATTTTATCGATAGGTATTGTATTGTGAGTCATCTATTTATAATCAATTCAAACCGGTTTGTTCAGGTTGGTTTGTAGTTTCAGACACTTTTCCCATATTGTACACATGAGTACGACATTTTTAATGTGCTAAAACGTGCTTAAAAATATGCTAAGTATATATAAATATATCATAATATTGTTTTATTTAGTGTTCAACATTTAGACACATTTTCTAGGATTACGTGAATCCGTTAGTCCAGTCTCACATAGACAATGTCTTTAACCATTATCTCTCGTTTCCAAATGACGTCACTCTGACCAGGTTTTCCTAGAAAGGACAAGAGGTCCCATTTCGGGAAATGTCTGTTGTAACTGATAATACAGTAATTCTTGTTTCTTACTAATGCATTATATCCCTATTTCAATATTTGTTGATATTCAAATATTGCATGTAACTTCTTTGTACATTTGAAAATCTTACTTCTGCTCGATTTAAATCCAGAAAATAAATTCCCAGACTTAGGACACTTGTTTCAACTGCCAAGCGTTTTTTAATTTCATTTTCATGGTGTTTACATTGAATAAATAACAACAACTTTATATCTAGAGTTCTTATCCTTTAGGACAAATAAGAGAAACGATGTATTTTCCATTGATACGGTATCATTAAAAAGAAAAAGTTGACTGTGAAAGTTGTCTTGGCTAATGTAAAAACATTTACATAAACAAATTGAATAGGAGAGTCTTTTTCGTGATAGTTATTTTTGAAATTTGCAATTAGACGAATTTTTGTACAATTTTAATGTTTAATCAACTGTCATTCATTTTGTTTAAATGCGAATCTAAAAGTTGACCAAAGTATTCTGAAATGTTTCGTCAGTAAGTAAACTTTTATACTCATATTGTGAATTTTATTAGAAAATGTATGCAAATATTATTACCAGATTAGGACGAAAATAATTTTTTTCAAGAATTCATTCTTAATACCTTTTCAGACTTTCCGTTGACAAAAATAAAATGAGTTTGTGAAATTATTTTCTATGAAACTTAAAATATGTACATTTTAATGTCTTAAAATATATGTATTGTTAAGTTGTTAAGTTTTTTGTTTTTTGTTTTATTTCCACAGCAATTCAGTCATGACACAATAAATTGTCTAAGACATTGTGCATAACTTCATTCTGATGTTTTTTTTTAAAGACTTAATTTTACTGAAATTTAAAAACAATTCTTTCCTTAGAATGCACATCATTATCATAAATGCATTAATAGACTTTTTTTAAAATGTTAATTACACCCTGCTTCATTACGTCAGTCTCATTAGTTACACTTTTTGTAAACAAAATAAATGCCTAGAAAAAAACAACAAATACGACGAGAAAGGCGTTAAAAGGTGCAGCAGCATTGGAGGTGAAAAGCTAACAAGTATCAGTAGTTTCAAATAACTCGGAGCTATAGTCTCAGATAAGGGAACGAAACCTGAACTTCTGGCTCGAATTGCACAATCTACAACAGCACTAGAGAAATTGAAAATAATATGGAACGACATAGAGATGTTAAAATATAAATAGATTGATTTGTGAGTTCTAAGTATTAACAACACTGTCAAAAAAATGAAGAGAATAAGATAATCTTTTGAAATAACATAACAATTTATTCAAACCAGAAGGGCACAGTCCACGTTGTCAGATCTAGAAAAAACAAGATTACAAAGACAGTTTGTGTGGAAACACAAACTGAAAATCGGCCCCCGAAGTGGTCCACCGAGGCAGGTAAAAAGGCAGGTTTCAATATTTTTAGAATGGAATTCTATCAAAGACAAATGACAGAAAATAATGGAGAAAAAACTGTTAACAGATTTTGTGTGGTGCCCCAGCGGTCCAACAAACCAAAGGATAGTTGAAAGTGAATGTGAAGTTAGATGTGAATCTGGCCTAACTGATGTCTTATAATGAATATCTAATTGATCTAATTGTTTTGTAAAGGGCCATTAGAATCATTTATATTTCAAATAATATATTCATCTACAAATCTCGTTTTTGAGAATGTACTAGGACGAAGCAAGAGCTCTTCCCATTTAGAAGTACCTCTCTAACCGTTCTGTTTTGTCTTATCTGGTAAAGGAATATATATAGTTCGTCCATCGTAGTGCGATTATGAACACTTTGTCATCCAGGGGGCTGAGGGCTTTGCACTGGGGTTTTATGTCTCCTCGTGTGGCTGGTTCGGCCACACACTAGGCAGGTTATTCCAGCTGGAGCTAGTGTCATTGGCCTTGCTTTTCTTCTCTGGCGTTTTTTCTTCTGCCAGCTTTGTTCTCTTTTCCTCAGCAACCTGTGCGCGGTTTTCACAGCGCGACTTCATGATGCTCTGTCTCCCAGGTGGATGGGTCTATGCTGAACGCCTTCAGAGAAGCTTTGAGGGTGTCCCTGAAGCGTTTTCTTTGACCACTTTAAGAGCGCTTTCCTTCGCTTAGTTGGGCATACAAGTCGTTTAGGGATGCGGTGGTCTTTCATTCTGCATATGTGTCCTGCCGATCGCAGCTGGCACTGCATCAGGGTGTGTGGATGCTTTGCAGACCCGCTCTTAGAAGGACTTCAGTATTTGGTATTTTGTCTTGCCATTTGACTTCAGTATTTTTCACAGACATGTCACGTGGAAGTGATTCAGTTTCTTTGCATGTTAACTGTACACTATCCATGTTTCTGAGGCATAGAACAATGTAGAGGAGGATGACGGCTCGATAGACCCCTAGTTTGTATTTGTGGTGATACCACTTTAAAGGAATGGGTTGTCAGGCAGGAAAATCAATGATTTAGCATATTTTAAGTCACAGATCAACATGCGTGACTAGATTGACACGTGAAATGCGTAGGACCTAATTATTATTATTTTTTTTGAAGAAACGTCTGTAATCTATAAGTAATACCAAAAAGTTTAAACTCATTAAGGCTGCTATTGTAGTGTTTATAGTTTTCAGACTACATACATGCAGATCTATAAATAGAATACATTATGTAAGCCTACGAAAGCATAAATCAGTTTTCGATGCGTTATCAAACTTTATATATTTTGAATAGAATTGGGCTTACAACTATGATAAAACACATGGGCGTAGCCGAGAGGGGAGGAATTCAAACCATCACTGGCCTCAGATCTCATTGTCTGAAAGGGAAACTTTACTTACTGCCCCAGTGCAGCCAACTTAAGCAAACAAGAGTCACCAAATTTCATAAGCGTAGCCAAAAGAGATTTTGTGGTCCCCCCCCTTTCCAATACAAAACTAAAGCATTGTACCATTTTCTACCAGTCGCTGAACTCCAGTGAATAGAAGATTTAGTTTTTGATTTTTTTAGCGGAAGAGTAGCAGGCTAATTGCACTGTAGATACCTCAGAATATGCATTTTTTAAAGCTTAAAATAACGGAAATAATGCTCGGATCCGGAGCGAAACCACTGTGGGGACTTACGGCGCTCCCCCAGACTTCCTAGCTGTAGCTGTCACTTGGCGGTGTGTACTACCTAGCTGTAGCTGTCACTTGGCGGTGTGTACTACCTAGCTGTAGCTGTCCCTTGTCGGTGTGTACTACCTAGCTGTAGCTGTCACTTGGCGGTGTGTACTACCTAGCTGTAGCTGTCCCTTGTCGGTGTGTACTACCTAGCTGTAGCTGTCACTTGTCGGTGTGTACTACCTAGCTGTAGCTGTCCCTTGTCGGTGTGTACTACCTAGCTGTAGCTGTCCCTTGTCGGTGTGTACTACCTAGCTGTAGCTGTCACTTGGCGGTGTGTACTATTTAGCTGTAGCTGTCACTTGGCGGTGTGTACTACCTAGCTGTAGCTGTCCCTTGTCGGTGTGTACTACCTAGCTGTAGCTGTCCCTTGTCGGTGTGTACTACCTAGCTGTAGCTGTCACTTGGCGGTGTGTTCTACCTTTCACTAATTATAGGAAGAGAGTACTCTAGAGTAGAAAAAACGTTTAAAAGAATGAAAGATCAGAATGTAATGAAGATTAATTACATATACACACACACTAATATATATATATACATAAATTGCTAGGGGGTTTAACCCCCCCCCCCCCCCCCCCACCGAACATATATGGCATGCCTTTTGTGGGCCGGTTTATATGGTAGTGCCCGGGCCGATTTTGATACCCAGTCCGCCCCTGGTCATAACCCACGATGATCTGCTGAACACTGTCAAAAAACTGAAACATAAAGTGTATGACCATTGGCCATATCACGAAGTCCTAAAATCTAAGTGCTCGCAAAGACCGTTCTGCAGGGAACAGAATCAGGTAAAAGAAAAAGAGGCAGATAGAGAAAGCGATGGAAAGACATTATTGAAAGAAACTTTAGTCAAGGCTAACGACAGCGAGGAATGGAGAAAGACGTCGACAGATCTTGTGTGGTCTCCCCCTAACGGCCCAACAGACTAGGGGATGAGTGATGTTGAAATTGATAACCCCCTTGGGCGGGCGGCGGCTGAGTTGTTAAGCGCATGGGTTCGGAACGTGGGGTCCTGGGTTCAAATCTCTGTGAAGACTGGGATTTTGACTTTAGAGATTTTAGGTCACCGTCGATTTCAACCAGTAAATAGCTAGATCTAAATCAATCATGTCAAGTACAACGTGTGAGTAATTTATACAAAACAAAGAAGGAAACAGGTCAGATAAAAACAACACCCAAAAGAAACGAAACATTTTTATTTGTGGTGAAAAGTTTTTATATTTTGGAAGGTACACATGGAAACGACAAACAAGGAAACCAATCTGTATGACTGTACTGTAGGATCAAAGAGTAGGCACACACTTACCAGTGGCCTCGTTGACACAGACTTGGGGCTTGTGCTAAAAAGTTTTCTTTGACCTCCAGAGCCAAAATGATCAATACATGACAAAAATAATTCACCATGCAACAATTTTACATATTTACAAAATAATTCAATGACTCAGGGTTATCATTTAGAGTTACGGACAACAATTCGAATCATTTATAACATTAAACAAATACGTTCCACAACTTTAACATTGACAACGAGAGCGGTAGTCTCCCTTAGATTACGCTACACTATTTCGAGTGAACAACAGCACCAAATAATTGTAAGTCTTTTTTTGGAGTCTTCAGTATTGTGTTACTTGAGTGGATTTCATCGAAAAATTAATTATGATTATGTAAATCCAATGTTATACTTTCTCACCTCTCCGCAAGTTCTACAAAATAGAGTTTGGATTAGGTGACTATGGCGTACTGAACATGGTGTAACATGAAAACTGAGCTGTAAAAGAGTTATTAAAATATAAAAGTCAAGATAATAAAAAAGTAATTTATTTTAAATAATATTCCTCAGTTTAATGCCTCTCTGAAACTGTCATTCCATATTGGCCTTTGGTTAGATACAAGGCCACAATAGATAGACAATATCAAGACATCAAACTGAAGAGGGAAAAAAAAGCAGAGAAAAGTATTTGTTTCAAAGTACAATTTCAACATTTGAAAAGAACTTGGCATACAAATAGAAATGTATTCTCTGTGTTTGGAGAGCGTACCAACTCTCTATTTAAAATTGTGCTTTTAACAAAAATTCAAAGATTTAAACCTGCACTGATCGATTCATAGTTTATCAGAAATCTCACAGGCTCTTGTCATTTAATCTGCCCACTGAATTTGTTTCTATGCCTACTGTATCTGCCCGTTTCAATGCTAGGCTTCTGGCCACTGTATCTGCCCATTTTAATGCTAGGCTTCTGGCCTTCTGAAACACTAGTGTGTGCAATGTGAGCAGGCTCTGATTGTATTTTCCAAATATTTCAATAATAATTCAATAACAACCAATAGAAGGAAAATAACCGAGCTGCGCATTAGAGACAACAATCTCGCGAGAATATAAAAAAACAACTCTTCGAAACAACTCTTTCAAACGAGCTTTGATACAATTCTTTAAAACAATCTTTTGTAAAATACAATTACAATATTTTAATATTCACAATATTGGATACAGTTTTTGGTTAACTGTTCTATCACATTAAATAAATGGTTTAAGATTTTACATAATACTCGGTATTCAAAACAATAATTTTAAACATTTCAAACACTTTGGAATCTAGTAAAAAATAAAAGTAACATAAGAAAAAATTACATAAAAAAGTATTTTTTTTTAAAAGACCATTCCTTCTTTATGAAGATATTAACAATTTCTAAGAACATTTTTTTTTTGCTCTTAATAACTAAAGAATGATAAAAAATGAAAGGAATGTATACATTTGCTCAGAGTATATAAAATTCTAATACCAGTTCTATTGTTCCAGACTTAAATAGACTTAAATGTTCCTGAAAGACTTTTTTTTTTTAGTTAACTCTTTAATGAATACATGCGGGAATACCCGCTGACGCACGGGTCTCCAAGATATAGAATGCCTGAGCCCCAGACCATATTGAAAGATTATTATATTTTGAAAAATCATAATGGTCAATCTAGAGTTTTCCCAGTAAAGCCAATCAGCTAGTAATTCTTTTCCAAAAGATAAACATAAACTGTCAAATTTCTAGGAAACTCGTTAGAATCAGAGCACGCTGTCCACACACACCCCCCCCCCCCCCCCCCCCCCCAGGTTTCAGTTGACCCACTTAAGAATTTGCAAGCTGATAAGGGGAATGTTAAAAAAAAAAGTCACCGGTTTTGTTCACTTTGTGTGTGTGTTTGTGAAAGAGAGAGAGAGAGCGAGAGAGAGAGAGAGAGGACGAGAGAGAGGAAGAGAGAGAGAGAGGGAAGGAAGCGAGAGAGAGATATATTCTTATAGGTTTGGTTGTATTTCTATGAGATCATCAGACTACATCGAGCTTGGAATAGCTTAGAACAGCTTAAAACATCTCAGAACAGATTAAAACAGCTTAATATATACGGAGTAAATAGAAAGAATTTAAACTTATTACTGACTAATTCAGTGATTTAGTACTGTGTGTGTGTGTGGTAGAAGTTAATTTTTTTTTTTTTTTTTGCAAGCTTCCTATGCTCCTTCAAATTCGAAGTCAACGAAGAATGGCGGCGAATCGGGTTCGAAACTGTATCATTAATATGAATGGTACACGATATGGTCACTAGCCAATTGAACTTATCTTGATATCAAAGTCACCTCTATGTCACTCTGACATACATCTAAGATCTAAGTCACCCACTCATCCACAACACCAACAGGAGACTCAGATTTACCTTGAAGGACTAAAGAGACACGGAGTATGTAGTATAAACATTTAGACGCCTTGGGTAAACATTGATGAAGTGCCTAATTTAAATCGGGTGGAACAGATAATTGACAAGAGTCACGGCTGTAAAGTGTCTCTATTTACAAGAACAACAAGAACTAGTGTTGGCTTGATGGCAAATCTCTCACCCACCCCCCCCCCACCCCAAGCGGTTCGCAGACCGCATCGCCTTAGTTCCACCATTAGTGCAATTTTAATTGAACATACGAGTGTCACATTTAGATTTAAACACTTCCACATTTGTTTTCTTTCTTCATCCAAAAATTGGATCTATTTAGATCATGAAATAAACTGTAACAATAGTTTTGGATGCAATATTAAGATAGAAAAGGCGATATTTATAGAGTGGAAAGTTTGAAAAAGTATATGGATGATTAGGTTAAGATATAAATATCTCGGGTGGTACACCCATCGGTTTAAGCTGCGATCATATAAATGAATCGTTCATGGTCACGTGATAACTATTGAAACCAAGATCGAATGCAATTCAACCAACAGAACTGTTTTCTATAGTTCCAAACAACCAACAGAACTGTTTTCTGAAGTTCCATTCAACCAACAGAACTGTTTTCTGAAGTTCCATTCAACCAACAGAACTGTTTTCTGAAGTTCCATTCAACCAACAGAACTGTTTTCTGAAGTTCCATTCCAAACAGAATTGGTAGATCAATGGACCGTGTAACCAAGTGAAAACTGAACTCCTTCAGACTCGAAGACAAGTTGCATATATGTTCCAAACAAAGACCAGAACGATTAGCAGCACTTAGAATTTCATACCATATATTTAATAAAACTTGTCGATTAGTTGGCCATTGTAATATTGTATTAACTACAAGCTTTTTTCCATGCATAAACCTCTGTTGGTTAATCGATCTTTGTAGAATACAAATATTGGTACATTAATTTAGTAATGGGTTATTAGTAATATTTTAGCGCTTTTATGGCAAAAGTTTTCTAGTTTTTTTTTTTCTTGTCATATCTTCAGCAAAAAGTTCATCAGAATAAAAGTACCAGTCCAATATGTCTTACTCTAAATACCATGAGACATTGTCAATAAAGTCCAACCACTGAAAGATTTATAACACGTTATCCATCATGGCGGCACTGGCTTCCGTTTCCATGGCCTCTTTGTCTCCTTCCCCTGCTCTGGAATATTTCGAGACCACGGACTGCTTGGGGCTCCCTGCCTTTCCGTTGCACGTGGTGGATGTCATGGCGTAGCAGCTGGAGCGCCTCCTAGCGGTGAAGAACGAGGACATGGTGTATCTGCCAAAAGTTCGGCTGTCTTGAAGCGCACTGAACTTCTGACGTAATACAGTCTGGACCTTTGAAAATGTCAGATTTAGAAAGTGACGAAACTTTAATTTTTTTTTCTAAGTATGACAAATTTACAAAAATTTACGCATTCCAGTCACTTGAGTGCAGTGGCGTAGCTAGGGTGGGGGAGGGAGGGTCCAAATTTGAAATCACATCGCCACCCCCAATGAGTGCACGAAATTTGTTTTTACATTAAAAATTTAAGCTATTAACTCATGTCATGATGTCGAATGTTAAAATGCAGGGACCCCTAAAATGTAAAGCCCCCCCCCCCCCTCCCGGGTTCCCGAATCTCTAACTACTCCACTGCTTGAGTGTTTCTTGTTCAATCTAGGAATTAGGGCTTCGTGCAGGATTGTGATTAACTGATAAATACAACAACAAAAATATCCCATAATACATTCTTGTGAATCGCCAAAATGTGGTCCTAGTTTGCGTATACATTTTTTAGTATTATCGTAACTAATGCACGCTAACACATTTTATGATTAAAGTCAGGGCAAACGACAAACACAATATCGACCCTGGACGTAACAAAGTCATGGACAATGACCGCATAAGTCAGGGACAACGTCCCGCTGACTGTTTACCCGGACTAAAAATGTTTACAATATTTATCTCATTTTACATATTTATGTCCATTAGAATAGAACCCTGGTTACAAGGCAATGGTATTTGTCTATCACCAAAACAAAATAAAAAAAATCAATAAGTGAAACAACGAGAATGAACTCAATAATAGAAAGTCAATAAAGGGATAGAAGAGATTCAACTTACCTCCCCATTTAAAATCAATAGAAGGATATAACATATTCAGCTTAACCCCTTCCCCCTTCTCACACTGATAGTTCTATTTAAAAATCAATGTAGGAATAGAAGATATACAACTTACAACCCCCTCCCCCCCACCTGTTTAAAATCAACATAGGGATGGAATATACTTACCCCCTCCCTCTATTTTGTTTAAAATCAGCATAGTGATATACAACTTACCTCGCCGTTTAAAAAACAATAAAAGATGGCCACAAACAAACCCTACAGAAAGAGAGAAATAATACATTAGAGTTGAGAGAGACAACAACAAAAGGTCTATCAAGCAATCCTAAATGTTTTACGTTTTACACAACTCTATATACTCTCAAGCTCTGTGTGGCCTGTACATTACAAATTGACAAAACACTAGAAGAAATATAAAAGACTTGTAGATAGACAAAAACAAGTACACGCCTATAGAATTCATTCCCCTGACTTCTAGTCTTGAGATGTTTAATTTCAAGAAGAAAAAAGAAATGAGAACAAATAAATGAAAATGTTTTTGTATAAAGAGAAATCTTTTTGTCATCTGAGTTCAAATGAACCACAGAAAAAAATACATGCACAAAATTAGAACTACAATAAATACTATCATAAAATATTCACAGTTTGCATAATGCCACTGTTTCTGCTACATCATTGTATTATAAATGTCCTTTTCTGAAATGATTGGCAGAAAAATGTAAGCCAAGGATTTTGTTAGCAGACGTCAAATATTCATTCATCATTTTCTTCTTGTGATGTCCATGGGCTGAGTCGAAGTTTGAAAAAAAAAACCTGTTTGGTCGTCCAGCCGAACAGTAAACCTGTGTGAACGCACAGTTCTGTTTCAGAGCGACCCAAGTCAATGCCTATGTAAGACATTGCTGTTTCCACGAGTTATTTGAACTCCCGTCAGAGCACAAGACTTCCGTTTCTCCACAAGGTTTCAGCTCAGAAGGAAGAAAACTAGAAATATTCGAGAGAATGAGGTTCTTTTACGCTGTGCTATTTCGTATGTTTAGTCTAAAGCTGAAGTTGAGAGATGATTGTGTGCACAGCAAGAGAGAAGGATGAACACATATCTGTGTACAATTCAAAGCGATTCTCTTCATGCATCTGTTTTTTTTTTCCTTTATTTCATCTTTTTCCTCTATGTATCTTTATTTTCCTCTATGTATCTTTTTTTTTCTCTATGTATCTTTTTTTTCCTCTATGTATCTTTTTTTTTTTTCTCTATTTATCTTTCTTTTCCTCTATGTATCTTTTTTTTTTTTCTCTATTTATCTTTTTTTTTCTCTATGTATCTTTTTTTTCCTCTATGTATCTTTTTTTTCTCTATGTATCTTTTTTTTTCTCTATGTATCTTTGTTTTCTCTATGCATCTTTTTTTTTCTATGCATTTTTTTTTCTCTATGCATATTCTTGACACTACTTTCTTTCTTTGTGGCTGCAAGGGAGATAACCACAATCGGGGAGACACTACTTTAAGGAATGTAACGTAGAGTTATGGAACTTAACAGAGTCTGGTTGTACACTTTCATTAGGGATTCTGTCTGTTTTGTCTTTGATTCTAGCCGCTAGTTTAAAACCAAGAGAAAGGACAAAAAAAAACAACAAAAAAACAAAAACCAATACGAATTAGATTTACAGATAGTAAACAGATCCAAAACTGACCTGGAGGGATTGCAAGGTCACAGACAGGACGTAGTAGATGCGTTCCAAAGTCTCGTGTCGAACGGGGGGCACTAGTAGTAGAATGTAGGTCACGCCTAGCAAGGGCAGTAATACAACGATGGCTTTTAGGGCTTTCCTACATTGAATTAGCAGAAGTGAAAATATTGAGTATTGAAATCTTCAGTATCCATTTTGAAAGACTGAGATCTTAATGTAAAAATAAGAAAAAAAAAAAAGGATTTTAATGCTAAAATTTAATCACAGTAATCGCTTCCATGTTAACATCTTGATTTCTTAAGATCTTATAATATCCGTTTTAGCAATCAGTACGGTAAAATATACAAAGAACAAAACATTGTCGCCGTTAGAAAACTGTAACTTGAAAGATCCATCTTCAAATACATTTCTTGTATTGTATTGGAGATGTTCATACATGACGGAAAAAACTAGGAATAGTTCGCTTTTTGGTGTATCCGGTGCACAGCATCCCCTTCTTTTCTTTTTTTTTTTTTATTTCAATAAACGAGCCACATTTAAGCCTTGGTTAGGCCAATAATAGAATATGCATCCACCGTGTGGGACCCCTCAACTCAAGAAAACATTAAGAAACTGGAACAAACACAAAATAGAGCAGTGAGATTCATAACAAACAAATATTCACATTTGACTAGAGTAACACCATTAGTAAAATCACTAAATTTAGAAAGCCTTCAGGACAGAAGACTCAAAAGTAAAGTAGCAATTATACATAAAACACTGAACCATAATCTTCAAATACAAAAACAAAATTTAATAAAATACTCTGAAAGACACAAAGATAAAGGCAGATTCCTCGTCCCATATGCTAGGACAAATTTGTACAAATAATACTCCTTCTTCCCTAGTGCTATTAGAGCATGGAATGGGTTGCCTGAGCTAGCCAGAAAAACCAGTGACTTGGCAGAATTTAAGTCATTGGTTAATATGCATGACTAAATGCATGACGCGTAGGACGTAATCATCTTCTTTTTTGAAGTAACGTCTGTATTATATAAGATAAGATAAGAAGAAGAGAAAGCAATATAAAGAAATATATAGAGGAACCAAAAGAAAAGCGTAAGAAAATTAAAATAGAAAGATCTAGTGGCTCTGAAAAACCACTGACTGATTGATTAATTACTCAACACATCTAATCAAAAGTTTTACAGATTCGGATGTAATTTCGTACACCCATTCCCTTTACCTCCTAGGAGCTCACTACGAACCGGTTTTAACAGATTCGTAACCTGACATGCGCAATTCGCGAAAACCCACAAACTTTCTATCTAACCTTTGAATTTTATTTTCGGTATTTTCCCATAAGGCATCAGACTATATATAGAGCAAAAAGTCAAGAAGTGGGTCTTTCCAAAAAAAGTCGAACTTTTATGTCGGAGAAATTACAATGCGCAAGTTAAAAAAAAATCAAAATAAGAGTTTAAGATAGAGAAAAGAGAAAGAAAAGAGAGAGAGAGAGAAGAAAGATAGAGAGAGAGAGAGAGAGAAGAAAGATAGAGAGAGAGAGAGAAGAAAGATAGAGAGAGAGAGAGAAGAAAGATAGAAAGGCAGCGGGCCGTTAAATTTCATTGTTACGGATGAAGTAATTCATGGGCCAAGAATGTCAAGAAAGGGACCGCTAAAATGTGGCCCGTTTATTGAAATAAAAAAAAAAAAAAGAAAAGGAGGGGATGCTGTGCACCGGATACACCAAAAAGCGAACTATTCCTAGTTTTTTCCGTCATGTATGAACATCTCCAATACAATACAAGAAATGTATTTGAAGATGGATCTTTCAAGTTACAGTTTTCTAACGGCGACAATGTTTTGTTCTTTTTGGTCTGGTATCAACGTTGACAACAGCATTATTCTTTTTTCCCTCTTTATAATTAGTGGTCATCTACCTACCTGGACTGACGTGTCTCAATAGTATTGGAGGCCCTAAGTTTAGTGACCAGCGTCCAGATGATGACCGTTATGAAGAAGACGTTGATCTGCAAGTAAAGAAGAGGAGGAGTTGGAGAAGGAAACACCGTATAGAGGTCAACAGTACAGTCGTTGTAATGTGAAGATATCAGGTCATATTTGGTTCATAACTACCACTTCTGAAGTTATCTATAAGTACAAGTAAGTATTCATGTCTTCCTTTCGTGCTGTGTGTGTGTATGTGAGAGAGAGAGAGAGAGAGAGAGAAAGGGTGAAAAGGAGAAAGGATGCAATAAAAAAACCCACTGGGCCTTAAATTGTCTTTAAAACAAGCCTCGAGCTTCAAATGAGTGACTGATATCTGGACGATCGTATGTTTGTGAAATGGAGTGTGAAACAAGCGAAAGAAACAAGACAAAAATAATTATATAAAAATAGCTAATCTAAGGGGAACAACTCTACATTTACATATATGTCTCAATACTGTAAGATTTTTCACATTTTCGGCCAGTAAGTCCAACGCATGTGTGTTTAACTGCATTTTATTCACATCCTTCTTCTGCTAACTATTGTGTCCGAGTATTGTTACTATATGTTATATGTCATGTTGATACATCATTGTACATGTAATGTTTTGATACTATTTGGAAATATGAATTTTTATGTTTTATGACTGCTCTTTAATATTGTACCTTGGCTGACAACATTTGCATGTTATGGATAGGATAACATTATTAGGCATTAACTATTACATTTTTTAACCTAATATCTCTGGGACCTGATAAGTATAATTTGTTAAACATAGCTCAGAGCTACACAGAGAGCATATAACCCCCTTATCCACTTAGAGATCATACGATTTATCTCTAGTAAGTATATGTGATTTTTAAAAGCTTATCTCTGGGGAGTTGCTCCAATATCTTAGTTACCCCGAGAACTGTTAGAGCCGGTACGTGTATGATATAGTCAACGTAGTTGGTTCCATCCTCTGGGAGCCAACATCTGGGAAGAAAACAATGAAACAATAAGTAACAATGAGTAATCGAATCCCAGAAGAGGTCGACTATTAATCCTTTTAAACGTCAAAAGTTTCGTTGTATAGTTTAATGGAGGGAGAGAGAGAGAAAGAAAAAGAGAGAGAGAGAAAGAGAGGGAGAGAGAGAAAGACAAAGAGAGGGAGCGAGAGAAAGAGAGGGAGAGAGAGAAAAAAAAAAGAGAGATGGAGAAAGAGAGAAAGAAAGAGACAGAGAGGGAGAGAGAGGGAAAAAAGAGAGGGAGAGAGAAAGAAAGAGAGGGAGAGGGAAAGAGAGGGAGAGAGAAAGAAAGAGAGGGAGAGAGAAAGAGAGAGAGAGAGAAACAAAGAGAGAGGGAGAGAGAGGGAGAGAGAGAAAGAAAGAGTGAGAGAAAGACAAAGAGAGGGAGAGAGAGAAAGAGAGAGAGAGAAAGACAAAGAGAGAGAGAGAGAAAGAAAAAGAGAAAGAGGGAAAGAAAGAGACAGAGAGGGAGAGAAAGGGAAAAAAGAGAGGGAGAGAGAAAGAAAGAGACGGAGAGGGAAAGAGAGGGAGAGAGAAAGAAAGAGAGGGAGAGAGAAAGAGAGGGAGAGAGAAAGAGAGGGAGAGAAAGAAAGAGAGAGAGGGAGAAAGAGGGAAAAAAGAGAGGGAGAGAGAAAGAAAGAGAGGGAGAGGGAAAGAGAGGGAGAGAGAATGAAAGAGAGGGAGAGAGAAAGAGAGGGAGAGAGAAAGAGAGGGAGAGAGAAAGAGAGGGAGAGAGAGAGAAACAAAGAGAGAGGGAGAGAGAGGGAGAAAGATTGGTGAGGTAAACTATTACAATGAATAAAACCAAATTAATATTTCTTTTAATTTAGAGAACGAAAGTCATAAATAAATTTACTTTCGCTAGCAATCAAACGGTTGTATTTTATTTTCGGTATTTCCCCAAAAGGCCACAGTCTACATAAAACATTTGAAAAGGTATCACAAATTTAAAAAAAAAATCTTCTCAAAGTTTTGTCATTTTTAATATCCAACATTTCCCCTTTAAAAAAAAAGACTCAAAAACACTGCATGAATTGTATAACAAATATAAAAAAAAAAAATAAAAAAAAAAAAAAAACTAGATCTATTATACAAGATTACACGCATTTTAAAAAAAATAATGACACTTGACCCTGCTTTAATATTGAATAAACTTTTGGTTGAAATTTGCGCATTATATTCATTATATTATGTGAAATAAAAGAATAGGGTAGGCGATGTTTTGGTGCAGCCGTTTTGGCGCGGGAGTCTCTAACAATAGATTATAAAACTATTGTTGACATACATTAAATACAACAGAGTGTTTCTACTTCCAGTAGCCTTAAGGTACCTACTTACAGCATGTCCTTGTATTGAGACCTGACACAAACCCAGATAATAACAAAAACAAACGGGATACCTGGGGAAAGAAAAAAATAGGCGGGGAGGAAGTCACCAACAACAAGAACTGGACCGAAACAAAAATATACATATATTTTTTTTCCCTTTGAATTTCATCCACAATAAAGATACAAACACACACACACACACAGTTATATCAAATGGGGTAGGGGTAGAGTATCTGGTATCTGTTATGGTCGGAGGTCTATATTCAGTGGCGTAGTAGCTAGGGTGGGGTGAGGAAGGGGGAGAATTTGAAAATACACCCGGGCCCCCACTTGAGAGGCCCAAATGAGTGTTTTTACATTAAATATTAAATATTACGCAAAATGCCGGGTCCTCAAAGAGGTCAACCCCTCTTCCCCCAAATGATGGCAAATTTCTAGCTAGGCCATTGTCTATATTACCATATACAAGTAGTTATTCAATCATTCAATGCTTGACATAAGGCATCTTTACTAAGGATAATCTTAACTCTTGGACACTTAGATAAAGCTCTATCATCTGAAGAACAAGCCATTGGGTCACATATACATCAATTTGTTACATTTCATTTTACTTTTCAATTTTAACATCGGGCGCTTTCATTCTTGTTTGACTATGAAAGTGGGACCTAGGGGTCATATAAGATCTCGATAGGCATGGCAAGGCCTCAAAACTGCGAAACAAAAAAAAATGTCGAGTGCCAAACTTCTTCGAGATCATTCTGCACTATGGGCTATGACAACCAATGATTAAGAGACCCATGGCCTAATACAATGAAAAGCAAAAGTAGATTCTAGTTTAGTGATATGGACCCAGACTTGTTAACATAAAAAGTAGACTCTAGTTTAGTGATATGGACCCAGACTTGTAAACATAAAAAGTAAATTCTAGTTGAGTGATATGGACCCAGACTTGTAAACATAAAAAGTAGATTCTAGTTGAGTGATATGGACCCAGACTTGTAAACATAAAAAGTAGATTCTAGTTGAGTGATATGGACCCAGACTTGTAAACATAAAAAGTAGATTCTAGTTGAGTGATATGGACCCAGACTTGTAAACATAAAAAGTAGATTCTAGTTGAGTGATATGGACCCAGACTTGTAAACATAAAAAGACATTAGTCTAGACTAGAATTCTAGATCTAGTTCGAAGTATTATGTATGGCCTCATTCAGTCTTAAAACGACTTGTAGAACCTCTCTTAGAACCGAAACAAATGCTTAGGCATTAGCAATCGACTAGGGACGGAATCATGTCGCCCACTTAGTAGTTCCCCTCACCCTGTCCAAAGAAAAGTCGGTAAGTGCTAATACAGTTTGGGATCAGCGGCATTGCATGCACTGCCAGGGTGTGACACTGTGTGCTGCACGAGGCCGTGCCACAAATGCAGCAGAGGTTTGTATACAGAGTTCTCTTTCTCCTAAGTAAGTAGCCAGGCAAGTCTAAAGAGCAGTTCAGATAATGATTTCTTTATAAAATGGTACGCAAAATGGACATGAGCGTCTTTTAATTCCGGCCCAGCCGTGTTCAATATGAGAAAAAAGACGCAAGCCAAATTTAATTGTAAAGATGATTATATTTTGAAACATTGTAACAGTCAAACCAGATTTTTACTATTTGGAAATAAGGTAGTTATATTTTCCCAAAGATATAAACAAACTGTCAAATTTGTCAGGAAATTATTAGAGTTGAAATTCCCGTCCACCAAAAGTCCAGTTTTCAGTTTGACACCATGAAAAGTTTGCAAGCTATTAGAAGAAATTGTGAATATATTCTTGCATAAGAACAAGCATGAAAAAATATTGTAATAGATGAAATGATTTAAAAGGTTAGCTAAACCAATCTTACCCCATCCAATTAGGATGTAATGCCAGAGGCGAATCTTGTGCACTGAGTAAGCCCAGATAACAATAGTGAATAAATACAGACCTTCCACAAACATCCAAAAGAAGATGGCGCTATGAAAGTAGGTCAAAATTGTCACCAAAATTTTACACAGCACCTGGGAATTAAAAAAAAAGCAAATGTACATTTTTCTTTACATTTTGTGAATATTATACGCACTGACCGGCTCATTCTTTGTACTGAATAGCCTGTAGCTAGCGTAGAATTGTAAACATTTAAGTTTATATCAGGTGCAGTATTTGAACCTTAACAGCGATCAATTTTACTGTTTCAACCTGCGTTTCACTATTTTTACATAGAGTTTCTTTTGGTTTGTTATCTCAATTTTAAAATAGATCTTTAATATGTCTTGTCTTCTAATGTAAAACATCATGTCGAATATTATAATATCGGATCTTCAGTATCTTTTCTAGTTTACGAGATCTAAACGGACGGAAGGATGGATGGACGGACCACACAAAACTAATAGTAGATATTCCTCTTTTGTGGGACGCTAAAAATGCTAATTTAAATGTTATTTTTAAGAAAGAAAGGAACTTCGCTTTAGTTGTAAGTATAAAAAAACCCAGAGAATATTAGATTTACGGAAAGATATTGGCACAGTTAAGATAATGTATTTATAAACTTTAAGTAACTTTAAATTTAATAATCAACTCATTGCTTACACTTCGGCTGACTACGTCGTTGTTATTTAAATGCTTTTCTCTTAATAACTAATGAATTTAAGATTAAAAACAATGGAACACTTTTTTTTTACCCGCCGCTCTCCCTTCTCCAGCCCGGAGAAAGAATCCTGGTTAAGAGAATGTATAGATGTACTCAATTTTAAAATATTCCAATGATAGACCTTTAGATCTAGATTCTAGACTTAAAAGATTTTTTCTAAACATTATTTGTATTAAAGTCTTGAATCAATAGAGCAATACATTTGGAAATCCCCGAAAGCGATAGCTTTTGATATGCTGAAAATATTGAAACCTGCCTGAGTGGACTGCTTCGGGGGACGATTTTGAATTTGTGTTTCCACACAGGCTATCTTTGTAACCTTGTTTCTTTCTCTGACGGGTGATAAAAGCTATCTTTGTAACCTTGTTTCTTTAGGATTAACATTTTAAAATAACATGCAACGACTTCGGTTCCACGCCATAAAACTGTCTAATATTACGTTGTAAGCGGAGTGTTTCGTTCGTGCCTTTAAACCTTATCAGATTTGAACAAGATACCTTCCTCTGGTGGATCTAGTGTCTCCATAACAAAACAAAAAATTCTTTCAACACGAAATCTTTGTTCGAAAATCCAGAATACTTCAGTCACGACCTTTCTCTTCTCTTCTCTCTCTCTTTCGTACTCTCTTATTCTCTTGCTCAATCGTTCTCTTATTCTCTTGCTCAATCGTTCTCTTATTCTCTTGCTCAATCGTTCTCTTATTCTCTTGCTCAATCGTTCTCTTATTCTCTTGCTCAATCGTTCTCTTATTCTCTTGCTCAATCGTACTCTCTTATTCTCTTGCTCAATCGTTCTCTTATTCTCTTGCTCAATCGTTCTCTTATTCTCTTGCTCAATCGTTCTCTTATTCTCTTGCTCAATCGTTCTCTTATTCTCTTGCTCAATCGTTCTCTTATTCTCTTGCTCAATCGTTCTCTTATTCTCTTGCTCAATCGTACTCTCTTATTCTCTTGCTCAATCGTTCTCTTATTCTCTTGCTCAATCGTTCTCTTATTCTCTTGCTCAATCGTTCTCTTATTCTCTTGCTCAATCATTCTCTTATTCTCTTGCTCAATCGTTCTCTTATTCTCTTGCTCAATCGTTCTCTTATTCTCTTGCTCAATCGTTCTCTTATTCTCTTGCTCAATCGTTCTCTTATTCTCTTGCTCAATCGTTCTCTTATTCTCTTGCTCAATCGTTCTCTTATTCTCTTGCTCAATCGTTCTCTTATTCTCTTGCTCAATCGTTCTCTTATTCTCTTGCTCAATCGTTCTCTTATTCTCTTGCTCAATCGTTCTCTTATTCTCTTGCTCAATCGTTCTCTTATTCTCTTGCTCTAGATTTCCCCCCCCCCCCCCATCTTACTCTATCTCGCCGTGTCTTCATTACGTGGGCGACACCAAGAAACAGCTTACCGGTGGAGCAGAAGCCAAACTGAAAGATGCGAGGCTCATGATCAGCCATTTCACATTAGTCACCAAAAGGGCTACCATCAGGTTACAATGAATTATATTCCGAAGACACCTGAGACTTCTGGCAGAGAGGCGCAAAACAAAACAAACTAGTTGTGAAATCAAAGTCGCATTTCTAAAGCAAAGACAATTATAAAACCGCACCAGAATTAATACAAACATTATACAACCATAAGCCAAGATATAAACAAAGTTATTGGGTCATAAACACAGGTATTAGTTATTACAGTTATTACAGAACAGTTATTACAGAACAGTTATTAGCAAAAACATTTACGGTTAGGTTATTTGAGATGTTCACGATGCCAACTAAAATATAAATAAAAAACTTAAGCAACAAAAAAAGAGTTTAGGTAATTTTGATTTGTCTGTGCTAAAAGTGGACAACAATAATTATATCATTTTTTAAAATTATAGCTTATCAAAATTTCTTTTATTCTGAGCACCGGATACACCAAAATCTAGTTATTTATAGTTTTTCCGTCATTGAGAAAATCTTAGAGTAAATTTATACACATGAAAATTATAAAATCAATACACTTATTGTCAAACTAGAGAGATGGTTGTGGTGGCCGAGTGGTAAAGAGCTTGACTTCCGAACCAAAGATCTCGACTTCAAATTCTGATCAAGAGATTTTGAAGTTGAGATTTTCAGGGCGCCTACGAATCCACCCAAAATCCTCTGGTGGGAATAAAGACTGCTGGTCGTTATGCTCGTCACAGCATACAATTAAGCAATCCATGTTTTATGGAAAATCGCTTGTTTGACTATCATCAAGAAATCATGTAACTTTAAATAAATAATTTATCTAATAATTTACAGACGATCCTTCAAAAGAGAAGACAATCCCATCCTAAGCATATACGTGTGTTAATCTAGTCATGCATGTTAATGAGAGACTCATTTTCAGCTAAGTCAGTGGTTTTCCTGGTTAAGTCAGCCCACTGGTTCACTGCCCTAATGGCACCAGGGAACAAGAAGCACTTGTACGAATTTAACCTAGCATATTTAATTAAAAAAATATTTCTTTAATTGGGTGTCTTTCTGAGTATTTTATGGACTTTTTTTTTTTTTAGTATAAAAAAATAATAATTATCCAAGCAATTCTTTCCTTATTAATTATGTAATACATCAATGAATGTATCTGCAAAGATTTAAGCTTTAGCCTAATAGAAAACTTACTTGAAATTCAGAAATATCGTCAAGGCCACGAGAAGTGCTATGGTCGTTATAGTGAAGCCGATGTCGTAGAGAATCCAGGCTTCCGGGGATGTTGATGTCTGAAATAATCATAGTAGGTCAGCTCTGTCCACTCGAACGTAACAAGTTAAAACACATTATATAGACACACAATTACATATAAGCACATACAAACGCGCAAACGATAAAGCAGTGACGCCCAACCTTCTTCAGCCCGCGCCCAAATAAATTCCCCACACTTTTGTTGCGGGCCTCATCATAGCGAAAATGGAAATGTAATAAAGCAGAGGACATTTTGATTAGAAACAAGTTGTATCCAACATTATTTCTATAGCAACTAGTTGGATGTTCCAAGCTGTTTTACCGAAACAAACTTTTGAACAGACATACTTAATGTATTTTTTACAAAAAGTACAAATCTGTTCACTTTTATATTTATTGTGTACTCTCAACGCCAAGTTTTCGTATGTTCAGCAGTCCCATTTCATCGACACTTAAATATTGAACAGCAAGCTACAATTCACGTTGCTACCAAAATAAGTCAACTAAAAATGGCACGGACACGGTTCGTTTGTTTTTTTATTATATATTTTGCATTCCGATTGATTGTAGTTCTGACTGGCCGGATAGACCAGCATCGCGACCGAATGTGGCCCGCGGGCCGTATTTTGGGCATCACTGCGATAAAGCGTTGTAAACGTAAAGTGTTTAAAATAAATTAAAAGATTCTCATGTTGTACTAAATATTTTACGTCGGTTGAATCATTACAAAGCTTAAGTTTACCCTTTTACTAATTACTAGTGTCACGTATTACGAATTGAATTCTAATTTTTAAATGGCTTGCCTAGGGGAACGTGACAATAGAAAAAGGTAGTTGTGTCACTTATCTTAAGTCTGAATTTAATCAAAGACTTACAATGAATAACAAAAAAAAAATGACACAAGAAATCGGAAGGTAAAATATCAACTTAATGTTTAATCATAATATAACTCAATACAAAATGGAAGGGTTGACCAAAACCCTTTTACAAAAATGGCATGTAAAAATATTACAATACAAGAGTTTGAAAATATAATTACAGATACAAGCAAGGCCTTGAAAAAAAGAAAAATCTTAACTTACACGATCAATTGGTATACCACGCACGGGTCACGCAATGTCTCCGCTATTCTGTCTCACGGCTGTCTCCGTATGTCTGTCTGTCAACGTTACGCGAGCGGTCTTTATATAATCTACCGCGCGTCGATATCTAGTAATTTCTAGAACAGAAAGTCATCAACACCCAGATCTAGAACGCTCTTCAAAGAGACAGAAGAAAAGAAAAAAAAGACCACCCTCCTTTCAACCAGAGGTACACACATAGGTCAAGGACCGGTCACTGTCTGTGTGGCTTGACTCACCGTGAAAAATAAAATAAAAAAAAACTTATTACACAAGGGGCAGACAACCTACAGGTCAAGAGAAAAAAAAAATAGTATCTAGGTAACAATGCCTAGATACGTAACACCTCCCTCCTAAAAATAAAAAGTTTACATTTCCACGAAATGGAAATCTTTTTAGAACAATTACAAAAATGATATTTACATTACAGAATGTATTTATCATGATATATATATAAAAAATATATACATCAAAATACTTTTTACAATCTAGATAAGGCATCGGCGATAACATTTTCGCTGCCTTTTATGTGTTTACGATCTAGGTTGTACTCTTGTAAAAATAAACTCCACCTGAGAAGTCGTTGGTTCTTGCCAGACATTTTGTGGATAAATGTAAGGGGATTGTGGTCAGTAAATACAACCAGTGGCCATCTGGACCCACTGATATAAAAATCAAAGTGCTGTATAGAAAGAATCAACCCAAGACATTCTTTTTCCATAGTAGAATAATTTCTTTGATGTCTATTAAATTTCTTGGAAAAGAAACAAATAGGGTGCTCTACTTGGAAATTATCTTCTTGGTAAAGGACTGACCCAACACCTGTGTCACTGGCGTCAATAGCTAACCTAAAAGGTTTTCCGAAGTCAGGAGCCATCAAAATAGGGGAGCTAGATAATATCTGCTTAATTTGGTTAAAGGCTTTCTGACATTCATCCGTCCAAGTAAATCGGACGTTCTTTCTCAGGAGGTTTGTTAAAGGACTGGCAATGACAGAAAAATTTTCGCAAAATTTTCTATAATATCCAGACATTCCCAAAAATCTTCGGAGTTGTTTCCGATCAGCAGGAATAGGGAAAGCTTGGATAGCTTCTACTTTGGCCATTACAGGTTTCACCTGGCCTTGTCCTACAATATGGCCTAAGTATTGGATGGAAGCCTGGCAAAAATCACTCTTACTCAGGTTTACAGTAATTTTTGCATGTAAAAGTTTAGTAAAAAGACAATGCAGTTGTTTACAATGGCTAGAAAAATCTTGGCTAAAAATTACTACATCGTCTATGTATGCGTGGCAATTCTCCATGTCAGCAAGCAGGGCATTTATCATTCTCTGGAAAGTGGCAGGAGCATTCTTCATGCCAAATGGCATCACTTTGTATTGGTACAGACCATCAGGGGTGACAAAGGCGGAGATTTCCTTTGCCCTATCAGTCAGGGGAACCTGCCAATAACCTGAAAGTAGGTCTATTTTGGTGATGTACTTAGCGTCACCAATACGATCTATGACATCGTCTATCCTAGGGATAGGAAACGAATCGGTCTTTGTTACAGCATTTACCTTACGGTAGTCTGTACAAAAACGATAAGTCTTGTCCTGTTTAGGTATCAAGACACATGGGGAGCTCCAGCTACTGGAACTTGGTTCAATGAGGTCATTTTCAAGCATATACTTGATTTCTGACCTAAGTATGGCAAGTTTTTCAGGGTTAACCCTGTAAGGATGCTGCTTGACTGGAGTAGCCTCGCCAACATCTACATCATGCATTATAACATTAGTCTGTTTTGGTACATCAGAAAAAATGTCATTAAATTCATTAATGAGTTTCATGATAACTGGCCTTTCTGTCGAAGACAGATGAGACAGTTTTACATCCAAATTCTGTAATACAAAAGAATTAGGTATTTTGTATTGTCCAAATTTCTCCTTTACAATATCATCATCAATAGGAGAAACATGGCTATTTGAACAACTTTTGACTGTATTTAAAACACAATTACTCTTCTCTGAGTGATCTGGCCGAGATACATAAGGCTTCAGCATGTTTATGTGACATAGCTGAGTCTTTTTCCTACGGTCAGGGGTTTTGATTGTGTAATTGAGGTCACTAATTTTGGTCTCAATTTCATAGGGACCAAAATATCTGGCTTGCAAGGGTTGACCTGGTATGGGCAAAAATACAAGCACCTTATCCCCGGGAGAAAATTCTCTAACACGGGCCTTTCTATCATACCAGCGTTTCATACTGGATTGGGTGTTTTGTAAGTTATTTTTGGCCAGAACACAAGCATCATAAAGTCTAGTTTTAAACTTACTTACATAGTCTAAAAGTCCTTCAGTGGCTGTTGGTGACAACAAAGTCTCTTTTATACATTTCAAGGGACCGCGCACCGAATGGCCAAAGACTAAGTCAAAAGGGCTGAATCCCAACGATTCCTGGACGGATTCACGGGTTGCAAACAGCAGCATGTGGATTCCTTCGTCCCAGTCTTTTTCGTGCTCAAAGCAATAGGTTCGGATCATGTTCTTGAGAGTCTGATGGAATCGCTCAAGAGCGCCTTGCGACTCGGCATGATACGCACTCGACATGCAGTGTTTGATGCCCAACTGAGTCATGACTTGCTTGAAAAGATTGGCCGTGAAATTCGTTCCTTGGTCCGATTGGATGGACTTTGGTAGACCAAATAGAGTAAAGAACTTGATTAAGGCCTTTACAATGTTTGATGCTTTTATGTTCCTTAGAGGAATAGCTTCAGGAAAACGAGTTGAAGCACACATAATGGTCAACAGGTATTGGTTGCCAGCTTTTGTCCTTGGGAGAGGACCAACACAGTCCATAAGTACTCTGCTGAAAGGTTCTTCAAAGGCTGGAATCGGCTTCAGAGGAGCAACAGGGATCTTTTGATTTGGCTTGCCAACCATCTGACAGGCATGACAAGATCGGTAGTACTGGATGACATCTTTCTTCAAACGTGGCCAGAAGAAGTGTGACATAATCTTGTGGTATGTCTTGTGGATGCCGAGATGACCTGACATTGGTGTGTCATGAGCCAGATTCATGATGTACGCTCGGTATCTTTCTGGTAACACGATTTGATGGCATATTCTCCATTCTTCTTCGTTGGATGCGTCTGGAGGTTTCCATTTCCTGAAGAGCATATCATCTTGGATGTAGTAGCACGTTGATGCTAGCTCTGCCTCTTGTGATGTCATTGCGGTTTCTCGGAGTTTGGCGAGCTCTGGATCCTTCTTTTGGTCCTCAATCAACTGTTTTCGAGTTGCTGCCGGCTTTTCAGAATTTGGCGTTGGTTCTTCTTCAAGAGAAGCAAAGAATGTGGTGCTCAAGTCCACATCATCTTGGTTACTGTTGGCCTTGACGACGTTCTCTTCTTGAGATGCTTTCAACCTCATTGCCCTTGTTACTGCACACGCTGGATATAACTCTAGGTCTTCCTCGGGTGTGGCAGATAAGTCGGGTGTTTGAGTGACGATGGGTTCGGCTATCACCTTTCCACCTGCTAAGTCATTGCCTAACAGCAACGAGATGCCTTCCAATGGTAATGTTGGTCGGACACCTACAACAACCGGTCCAGTAATGAGATTTGACTTTATGTCGATTAGATGTAGAGGCACATCTATACATCCAAGCTCTACGCCTCGTAACAGGATGCTCTTCCCAGTCGATGATGATTTTGACAAGGGCAAGATACCCTCTAAAAGTAGCGATTGTGAGGCACCTGTGTCTCTCAAAATGGTGATAGGTCGTAGACTTGTAGAATCACCGGGTAGTGATACGAATCCTTCCGAAATGAAAGGCTTAAAATCCTCTAATAAAACATCAATTTTGGTTGATGCAGACTGGACTTGGGTCGAACTCTCGCTGGAGTCATTGACATCTCTAGGAGACGCAGTGGAGAAACTCTTTCTTGAGTCAGTAGAACATCTTTTGGATGTATTTGGAGAACTCTTGATGGAGTCATTAGAACATCGGGGTGATGTCTTATGGGAACTCTGGATAGAGTCATGGGAACATCGGGGTGATGTATTATGGGAACTCTGGATAGAGTCATTGGAACATCGGGGTGATGTATTATGGGAACTCTGGATAGAGTCATGGGAACATCGGCTTGATGTATTTGAAAAACTCTTGTTTGAGTCATTGGAACATCGGCTTGATGTATTTGAAAAACTCTTGATTGAGTCATTGGAACATCGTAAAGATGAATTTGAAAAATTCTTGTTTGAGTCATTGGAACATCGGCTTGATGTATTTGAAAAACTCTTGTTTGAGTCATTGGAACATCGTGGAGACATTTTCGGAGAGTCTTGTACAGTCAATACATTTGAAACAGGTGGTGTCGAGGTATTCTTGATATGACTTGATGATGAGGGAGTAAACCTCTCCGACCACTGTACTGTGCAAGCGCTGACTTTTGAAGGAGCTTTTTCGTTTCTCTTCCTCAATTTCCAGCAATCGTCAATTTTATGGCCTTCTCGTTTGCAGTAGGAACAAGTAGCTTTACTTGTAGTAGGTTTTCTGTCATTTGTACTGCTGTTCTTGATGGAGTTGCTAGCAGTGGACTCAGGCTGTTTGACTTGTTTTGGCTTGACATCCGTCGTATACTTGGCAAATTGATGTGATATTATATAATCGTCTGCCAACACTGCAGCCTTGTGCACATCTTCCTCGCCACGATCAGCTATATGCGTACGGACGTCCAGCCGCACACAACTCTTGAACTCTTCCATCAGCATTAGGTTCTTGAATTTGGCAAAGTCGGTGCCGATTTCCTTGGAAGTGAGCCATTTCTTAAAGCGTCGCTCCTTTTCCCGCAGGAATTCTACATGGGTTTGGCCATCCGATTTGCGACAATCCCTGAACTGCTTTCGGTAAGCTTCCGGAACAAGTTCATATGCCTTAAGAATTAAGGCCTTAACAACATTATAATCTTTTTGTTGTTCAATGGTCAAAGAACAAAATACCTCTGCAGCTCTACCAGTCAAAACTGTTTGCAGCAAAGTGGGCCACAAAGTTTCAGGTACATTAAAATTTTTCACAGCAAGTTCAAATTGTGGAAAATAATTGTCAATTGTGGCTTCATTAAAGCGTGGAACTATTTTCAAAAATTTTATTGCTTCAGCAGTATGACTGGCAGGGGAAGAATCTGGTCTTACATTAGCAGCTAACTCTAATTTTTTAAACTCTATTTCTATTTCTTTCTGCTCTCTAGCCGCTGCAAGCTCTAATTCTTTTTGTTTAATTTCCTTCTCTTTTAAAGCTAACTGGGCTTCTATTTCCATTTGTTTTAATTGTATCTGAAGTTCTAAATCTGATTTACCCTCATCGGGTCTAAGGGTTTCTAAAAGGTCTTCAGAAAACACTTCCTCGTCTACATAATGGATTACAATGTTATCTCTGATTTCTTGTTTAAGGGCATTTGATTTTATTTTTAACCCTAAATGTTTAGAAATAAGGACCAGTTCCTTCCTAGTAAAAGCATCAAGCTCTTTCACAGAGGGATTTGCAAGAAAAACCTGAATATCCATGACTAACTAACAACTATTACAAGCACAAAATGTATACAATGTAAATATACAGTACAAAATCAGTACAACAAAAAACCTTAAGAGAGTTTGGTCAATACTATTGATACTTTACTTCCGACTCTTTGACACAAAAAAATTTTTTGTTAAAGTCAACTTCGCCTTTACAAAATTACTCAAGTAAGACGAAAATAGGTTCAGAAAAATATCCCGGACGAAAGCCCTCAAACTTCTTTTGTCACGTATTACGAATTGAATTCTAATTTTTAAATGGCTTGCCTAGGGGAACGTGACAATAGAAAAAGGTAGTTGTGTCACTTATCTTAAGTCTGAATTTAATCAAAGACTTACAATGAATAACAAAAAAAAAAATGACACAAGAAATCGGAAGGTAAAATATCAACTTAATGTTTAATCATAATATAACTCAATACAAAATGGAAGGGTTGACCAAAACCCTTTTACAAAAATGGCATGTAAAAATATTACAATACAAGAGTTTGAAAATATAATTACAGATACAAGCAAGGCCTTGAAAAAAAGAAAAACCTTAACTTACACGATCAATTGGTATACCACGCACGGGTCACGCAATGTCTCCGCTATTCTGTCTCACGGCTGTCTCCGTATGTCTGTCTGTCAACGTTACGCGAGCGGTCTTTATATAATCTACCGCGCGTCGATATCTAGTAATTTCTAGAACAGAAAGTCATCAACACCCAGATCTAGAACGCTCTTCAAAGAGACAGAAGAAAAGAAAAAAAAGACCACCCTCCTTTCAACCAGAGGTACACACATAGGTCAAGGACCGGTCACTGTCTGTGTGGCTTGACTCACCGTGAAAAATAAAATAAAAAAAAACTTATTACACAAGGGGCAGACAACCTACAGGTCAAGAGAAAAAAAAAATAGTATCTAGGTAACAATGCCTAGATACGTAACACTAGCTTTTTAGTTTTATTGATATCCAGAGGAGACAATAAATAATTAAAAAAGTAAAATATGAATACAGTGTGATTATAATTTTTCTGCCACAAAAGTATATTTTAGTAAGAATATAATAGGGTTTTGTTATGTAGTATGCTATATTTAAAAAAAATTGACAGATCTTAATATTAATTACTAAAAAATTGTAAATATATAAAAAGTATTTGTTAAGCTTAATCGGTTATGAGATTATGTAACATTGGTATATATAATTATAAAATTGCATTTGATGTTCTGAACTATCTGTTTATATGAGTTAG
This sequence comes from Biomphalaria pfeifferi, assembly GCA_030265305.1. Taxonomy (NCBI): domain Eukaryota; kingdom Metazoa; phylum Mollusca; class Gastropoda; family Planorbidae; genus Biomphalaria; species Biomphalaria pfeifferi. The sequence goes on along the minus strand of JASAOG010000053.1, from coordinate 3,153,261 downwards.
TGTTATAGGTAAACTAACACATAGCTTATCATGTAATTAATGCATTAAGCATATTTAGACATCTACTCAAGGTGTAAACAACGAAATCACATCATTATTCTAGAAGTACCACACTACCTTATGAGTTTCCGTTGAATGAGTGGTGTTAGGCATGCAGGCCGAGTAGTTAGCAGTCTCCCAGGTTCCATTATCTCTGCATAACTTGGTGACATTAGCTTAAACAAATACCAGAAGACACTGGTCACTGATGTGTTGTGCATACTGTTTAACAACATCATTGTACATTGCAATGTCCAAAGCTGCCTTCACCCATGCCCCATTCTGCCATGCATCACCTCTACCACATACCCCATCTACCGCATACCCCATCTACCGCATACTCCATCTACCACAAAACCCATCTACCACAAAACCCACCTACCTCATACCCCATCCACTACACACCCCATCAACCACATACCCGATCTACCACATACCCGATCTACCACATACCTCATCTACCACATACCACATACCCGATCTACCACATTTAACGCATGTACCACCCAACCCATCTACCACATACCCCACCTACAACACACACAATCTACCACATACCCCATCTACAACACACACAATCTACCACATACCCCATCTACAACACACACAATCTACCACATACCTCATTTACAACACACACAATCTACCACATACCTCATCTACAACACACACAATCTACCACATACCCAATCTACCACATACCCGATCTACCACATACCCCATCTACCACCTAACCCATCTACCACATACCCCATCAACCATATGCTTTTTCCACTTTTACCTTATAGTCTACCCATGTCATCATGTCGCACTTGTACCTTATACTCTTCCACTATATACCGCCTCTACCATATATATAACCATTTCACCTTGCGCTCCTTGAGAATACTCCTTCCTTTCTAGTTATTTACTACTGACTCTTTTTTACATTACCTTTAAGACGATTGTAAAGTGAAGAAAGAAGCAGATATTTTACAATGGTAGACGTTGCCCATAATTGCCTAAAGAGTTGTCGAACATTGCCTACCAACATTTAGAGTACCATATCATTAACAGAATCTCCATGACAACTAACATCTATTTCTCAAAGAAGAAAAAAATAGCACGAAATAATCTGTAGCACATTTTTAATGTCTGACCATTATTTCTATAAGCTCATTGTTTTGTTCAGTATACAGTACATAAGTGTTTATACATTTCTAGAAGATCAGCTCTCATCATGAGATATTTCAAATAAAATTATTCAAGTGAAAAGGGGTTTTAGATTCTAACAAGAGAGAGAGAGAGAGAGAGAGAGAGAGAGAGAGAGAGAGAGAGAGAGAGAGAGAGAGGGGTATTAGAAATATTAGAAGTCTTACTAGATGTACTAAAACTACTTGAGGTACTCGAGTTCACTAGAAGTACTAGTCAGATGGAATTTGCCACGAAATGCCACACCCTGCTTTGCATGAAACTACCAAGCACTTTGTGCAAGATGTTACTCAATTTTTTCTTCTTTAGTTAATCATAGCAATAACTTCCATGTCAATTTCTTAGCCAAAGTCATGTTGCGAAATTTTTCAAAATTTTAAGTTGATAAGTTGTCTTCAGACATCTCGTAATTTTTTTATTTTAGAGATGTCCGATATTTATCAACACAGCAAATTCAATTGAACATCTTTCTGTTTAGTCAGTTATCATCCAAAACAAAGTATTTCCTCACTAGCCATAAAGTTAAACAATAATATTTTACGCTTTTACTGTCACTTTTTTGGAAAAAGTGCATTTTGTTCCACTTGGATGTAACCCGCACTCGGTTCGGTTCGGCCCGCACTGCAAGTTAAGCAACTGGTACTCGTGGCACTAGAAGTACTAAAATACTACAGACATTAGAGGTACTAGAATTTTTCTAAGAAACAGAGGTACTAAAACACTAGAGCTACTAGAAGTAACAGAATAACTAGAGGAACTAGAGCTACTAGAAGTAACAGAAGTACTAGAGGAACTAGAGCTACTAGAAGTAACAGAAGTACTAGAGGAACTAGAGCTACTAGAAGTAACAGAAGTACTAGAGGAACTAGAGCTACTAGAAGTAACAGAAGTACTAGAGGAACTAGAGCTACTAAAAGTAACAGAAGTACTAGAGGAATTAAAACAGAAGTACTAGAGGAACTAAAGCTACTAGAAGTAACATAAGTACTAGAGGAACTAGAGCTACTAGAAGTAACATAAGTACTAGAGGAACTAGAGCTACTAGAAGTAACAGAAGTACTAGAGGAACTAAAGCTACTAGAAGTAACAGAAGTACTATAGGAACTAGAAGAACTACTAGAAGTAACAGGAGTACTAGAGGAATTAAAACAAAAGTACTAGAGGAACTAGAGGTATGGCTTGCACACTACAGTAGAATTTATTTCTGAAAGAAACCACCATTAGAGATTTAGGTCATAACTTACCAGTTTGATCCACGACACTATGTTCAGGGCACCGCTCCTGGGCCACACCCCCGGCCCTTGTCGCCGGCCAGCATGTGAATGTGTCGGATGTAGAGTTGCAGTAGAGGACGTCTGGCTCTGAAAGATGGAGCAAAACACTGAGAGGCGTGTCAGAATTGCACGTTTTCTGGGGCTCATATTGAAAATTTGGGAAGAAGTGGCGGATGTAATCCATTGAGATGTTGTCAGGCCACTTTTGTAGAAGATACAACTTTAGGAAGTCATCACAGAGTAGGGCTTACAGTATAGATGGCTTACAGTAGAGAAGGTTTAGTCCTAATGTGATAGTTTTCTTTCTGTGATCAACCTCAACGCGTGTTCAACAGAACCAACTATATTGTGTAACACAAACATATAACAAATGATAAACGCTTTCGGTTAAACTCAAAATATAAACTTTTAACGTGAAGCGTGTATGACACATCAACACTCATTATTATTTACTGACACCAAAAATTCTAATAGTTAAAAACAACAACAAAGAAAAAAAATCTTAAAAATGCAGCCATCTCGGAGTTTCAAATAATTAGTGATAGCCTCGGGATCACAGTCAACTGTGGCTAACATTTCAAACATTGCGCACAATTTCTTTTTGTGTGACTTTTCTCCGGTTCAAGATTCAAACCAAGTTAATTTTGTATTTAATATTGAGTTTTTTTTTAGTTTTGGTTTTATTAGTGATAAGGTTACTAGTTATGTGGCATAATATGTAGGTCACGGGAAATACTGTATTCCTCATTGGTCTTCGAACTTATTATTATTATTATGTTAGAAAAGAACGAGTATTCATTCTCTGGCTTTGCCAGGGTCGAGTTTTGTTAAAGTAAACAAAATTCATCGTAGTCCCTTTATCAGTTTCCACCGAGGAATTTCCTAATGATGTGGCAGTTCTGCAGAAGTACCGCCCTCTGACAGGCAACGAGAATGTTCCTAGGAATGCCAAGGGCCTTGAAGGTATCTGTTGTTATTGTCCCCAAGGTTGATATAACAATGGGGTATATTGTTGTTTTAGATAATTTCCATAAACTCTTTATCTCCAAGCCAAGGTTCACATATTTTCGTGTTTTTCAATCTCAGTTTTTCTTAAATTTTAATATTTCAAGTATGTAATAGGCTACACCAGTGATGCCCAACCTAATTCGACATGTGGGCCATTTTAATTTCCAACACTCGTATCGCGGGCCACATGACCGAAAAATTACAAAAAACGAAATGAAATCGATCTGAAACTATTTGATATGAAACTTACAAATAATTAAAGAGACATTGAAAGTTTATCTTTTTTTTTTACGCATCGGAAAATGGCTTCATTTCTCTACTTAAAATGTCAACAACTTTGTAGCTTGTATTACCACCAACTCATTTTCTTGTCTCTTTTTTTTTTAATGTTCCCTTAGAATTAGATCATTCAAGCTCTATTCGTAGTTTAGCAAGCTTTTATTCGCGGTTCAAACCGCTTATGAATTATAAATATTGTTCAAACAGCCACAATGCCTTTATACATTAAATATATTTGCTTATTATCATGTTCCACAAAAAACGTAAAGATCCGTTCACTTTCCCTGCTTGATTCTACATTCAGAGTCCCATTTCATATACGTACAAGTGTTAAAAATTTTTAGTGGGGGCTCTAACGTAGGAAGAGTTGCATTTTTCAGCCTTTTTATATGAAGGGGGGATTTTCTACTGTAGTGCTGAAGTTTCGGCGGGCCGGATAGAACAGCATGTGGCCCGAGGGCCGTATTTTGGGGCATCTCTGGTCTACACTTAGTCATCCCCATTTCAACTGCAAAGGAACAACCAACTTTTTTTTTCTTTCCACCCAAATACTTTGATAAGTGCAATAATTGATTCCCAGATTACGGTAATAAGCGCAATGCTTGATTGCCAGATTACTATAATAAGTGCAATAATTGATTATGTCAATAGTATTTATATTTCTTTTATTTTTCTATTTCTATTTATATATTAATATTTAAAAACATAAATACCAGGTGTAGACTTAATAAGCAATGCAAACTATAAAGTAATACAACTTCCATAGTGTAGAGCTATTTACATTACATAATTATAAGGTATATAAATAACAATAGTCCAGTAACATTTGTGGTCATCTAAGGCAACCTAGGGAATGAGAAGAAGTTGGTATGATATACATTAGTACTCAACTGTGTGTTTGCTCTAGCATAAATAATGATAATTTTTAGAGTCTTTAATATATGATAGCGGTCTCCATATTCCCACACATACAGTGGTCAAGAGAACTTTCTCATAAGGTCCAGTAGAGTCACGAGATCCATTCACTCTGTCTCTCTTCCATCCATTTGACCGTTCTTACTTCCCCTAATACTGCGCGTGCATCGAACGTGAAGACAGAGAGGCTGAGCGGAAGAAATCGTTGGCAAAAGTTAGTGGTATTTGACCTTGATCTTATAGACAGCCCAGTCTTTCTCATGGCCACTCGGTGGTTAATAAATTATTTTAGCTTGTAGATGGATAAATCCTAGATCTAAACCTAAATATATCTAGACTGAGTATATCCTACAAACTTAAAAAAAATTTTTTTTTAACAAAATATGAAATCTAAGTAAAAAAAACCCAATACTAATAGCATTTAATAAGATAGATCAAGAGTCTTTTTCTTTTGTTCGAGAGAGAGAGTGAAAGAGAGAGAGAAAAAGAGAGAAAGAGAAAGAGAGAAAGAGAGAGAGAGAGAAAGAGAGAAAGAGAGAAAGAGAGAGAGAAAGAGAGACAGAGAGAAAGAGAGAAAGAGAGAGAAAAAGAGAAAGAGAGAGAGAGAGAGAGAAAGAGAGAGAAAGAGAGAGAGAAAGAGAGAGAGAGAGAGAGAGAGAAAGAGAGCGGGCCTTGAAATTTTATTGTAACAGATATATTTATTCACGAGCTAAAAATGTAAAAGGTGGCCTGTTTATGAAAAGAAGTGTTCCGCTATAATAAACATTACATTTATCTATTGTAGTGTTAGCAGTGACGGTTAGTTCTTCTATGTGATGCCTTGCATATTGTTAGTCCTCAATATATGTACGTTATAAAGAGATAATAAAGGCTAAATTTTGATATGTTTATATCATTAATATTATCGATTGATAGTACAGAAAGTGGAAGCTGAAAGTGATTCTAAAACTTAAAACAATATTCTTTTCCCATTTCCATAACTTTAATAAAGTAATAGGCCTACTTAATAATATATGATACACTTTAGTTTTAGATACAAATTTTCAATATATAAAATATATCAAACTAAATTGCTTCCCCTTTATTTACAAAACATTGTGTTTAAAAGAAACATGATTAAAATTAAATAGTTGGAAAAGAAAGACAACTATGTTGGCTATGCGCCAACTAGACACTGACAAACAGAATAAGTGAATAGTAAAAAACTATAACATTCGTAAAAAAAAATCCTTTTCTATGTAAATACAGCATAAAACGTCACAGTTATTCATGAGTGTAATTTAAAATCATTCGTAAACCGCCAAGCATCACAGTTTCGACTGCTGCTACAGTACACATCAATATATATCTTGACTTTGTCAATCTTGACTTTTCATGGTCATTCTTTACATTCTCATAGTCAAACATGAAGGTGTAATGCTATTCTTGACTTTGGCAAGGTCAATCTTGACTTATTTTCAAGGTCAGTCGTGTCTTTTTTAACGGTCAATCTTCACGTTGTAACGGTCAATCTTCACATTGTAACGGTCAATCTTCACATTGTAACGGTCAATCTTCACGTTGTAACGGAGTAATTTTTTATTCATTCATTAGTTATTAAGAGTGAAATAATCGTTCTTACGAAAGTTCATCAGATTCTTAAAAGAGGAATTGCTTTAAAAAAAAACTTTGTTGTTGTTTTTTTTTACTCACTTGCCACATATTAAAAAAAACAAAACTAAATGAACATGCATCTGTGCGCCCCTCTTTTTTTTTCCTTTTTTGTATCCTACAAGGAAAGGTTTTGAACAAGTGCTTTAAGCTTTTTCCTTAGCGAAGTCCTGAAGCCTGCAATTTCCTGTATTCTCAGCTGCAGATATGAATTTTTACTAGTGCCTATAACGCACAAATCCTCTTAATAAAATGAGCGCAGGTCAAGTAGAGCTATATAAAGAAAGGAAAGGAGCAACCTATACAGAGAGACGTCTGTAAGCTCGTATAAAGCAAAATGTCTTGTGACACTTCGCTTTGGACTAATTTGACAACGTGACGTAAGAAAATACAAGTAGAATCGTGTTGGCGGAGACTATTGCAATGTTTTCAGAAATACAAGTAGAATCCTATTGGCGAAGACTATTGCAATGTCTTCAGAAATACAAGTAGAATCGTGTTGGCGGAGACAATTGCAATGTCTTCAGAAATACAAGTAGAATCCTATTGGCGAAGACTATTGCAATGTCTTCAGAAATACAAGTAGAATCCTATTGGCGAAGACTATTGCAATGTCTTCAGAAATACAAGTAGAATCGTGTTGGCGGAGACAATTGCAATGTCTTCAGAAATACAAGTAGAATCCTATTGGCGAAGACTATTGCAATGTCTTCAGAAATACAAGTAGAATCGTGTTGGCGGAAACTATTGCAATGTTTTCAGAAAATACAAGTAGAATCCTATTGGCGGAGACTATTGCAATGTCTTCAGAAATACATGTAGAATCGTGTTGGCGGAGACTATTGTAATGTCTTCAGAAATACAAGTAGAATCCTATTGGCGGAGACTATTGCAATGTCTTTAGAAAATACAAGTAGAATCGTGTTGGCGGAGACTATTGCAATGTTTTCAGAAATACAAATAGAATCCTATTGGCGGAGACTATTGCAATGTCTTCAGAAAATACAAGTAGAATCCTATTGACGGAGACTATTGCAATGTCTTCAGAAAATACAAGTAGAATCCTATTGGCGGAGACTATTGCAATGTCTTCAGAAAATACAAGTAGAATCCTATTGACGGAGACTATTGCAATGTCTTCAGAAAATACAAGTAGAATCCTATTGGCGGAGGCTATTGCAATATCTTCTGTAGTCGATTTATTTGTTGACGTTTTTCGTGTCAGTGGTAAATAAAACATAAATCCAAGTTGAAAAGGATTCTCTGTATTTAATAACAAAAATGTTAATAATGTCGTTTTTACTTGGTAGAATTTAAAGAATAATGGATACATGACCACTGTTTAAAAACAAAATTATTTTGTCATTTAAAAAAAGACCGTCTTGGCGATATGACTGTCGGAGAGGGGGCGCCCCATACTGCTAGTATAATCATTATTAATTATGATAATCCTTCTGTCGATCCCTCTTCAATATACATTAAGACATAGAAAGATTCATTATTATTGTTTTCATAATCAGAGGTGTAAGAAAACCTATTTTTGTGAGTTTTTCTAAAAATATAAATACGACAGCGATTTAAAAAAAATATATTTTGAATAAGATTTGGAGTAATGTCATTTCTAAAAGCGAATCACAGACTTGGCCAGGACTCTGTTTCTCTTAAACTACAAAGGAGCCACAAAGTTCAGTTCATGCCCTGGCATCCAATAGATTGGCTCGACACTGTCCAAGGAGGGGAGACACGTACAGGAGAGGGTTACAGCCGTAATCTCTTCAGACAGTTCTTCTGTGGTTTTTAATTATCAGGTTTGTCGGCGTCTGGGATAACTAGATTGTACCAATATGTTTGAGGTCAACAAAGAAATGAAATGCTAGTAAGTCAGAAGCGTGTACCAATATGTTTGAGGTCATCAATAAATTGAAATTCTAGTAAATCAGAAGCGTGTACCAATATGTTTGAGGTAATAAAGAAATTAAGTACTACCAAAATAGGAATTTAACAGCATGCTGTTTTTACATTGCATGAAGTGTTTGTTTGTAAAATCTAAGATCTATCTATCTATCTATCTATCTATCTATCTATCTATCTATCTATCTATCTATCTATCTATCTATCTATCTATCTATCTATCTATCTATCTATCATCGTGGCTATATATATTCTTTACCGATTTAACCTTAAAATCTGTAAAGTTCTACTTTATTATTATACTATTAACCCCATTGAATCATTGGTCTCTTTAATGACTTTATTTCTTCTGTTCTAAACTATGTTTCCTTTATTTAAGTTTTTGTTGTGCTCCATCTCAATCTTGTTTTCATTAAAACCCTGTACATGAGTTTTATTATCATGGTTTAGTGTTTGATGATTGCCCATCCTCAGATGAAAACTAACAACATTATTATGATGATTTTGTGGAACTGCATATAATACTATCAGAGATATACAACGTTTTCGTAGTGGCGAGGAGATAGGGTTCTAACAGATGCTACGCTTATCTTTGGATCAATCTTAAATTAAATGTAAAAATTCCTGTTCAATTTGTTGTAATTTATTATACAAAAATTTTACAAATATGTCATTTCTAAATTTAAGTAACTATTATTTGGTTCCTTTTTGAAAACTTTTTTTTTTCTTGTTGACTGAATTGATTTGTGAAAACATTTTGTTAGTGTCAAACGTTTTCCAGCAAAGATTATCTTGAAATTAAAAAAAAAATTAACCTTATTTTGAAAAACATTCATGTTTAAACCCGATATCAATCAATACTATATGAATGTCCTCAGTTGGATATTGGACATTCTATGCAGATCATGGCTAAACTGAACAAAAGCCTGAACGCAATGCATCGTGTTGGCAGTCATGCGAGGGGAGAATGAAAGGATCATACCATCGGCTGGATCAGAGAGAGTTCATGTGTATCTCCCTGACGTTTAAGATTGATTGACAGTGTATGACGGGTTGGGCCAATCTGACTATATACTTTAGTTCACTTAAACTTAGACGGGTTTAAAAAACTGTGAGTGTGACAGTGATCATGAGGGATGTAGATTCTGGAATGAATGCTGTAAAGAACGAGTCAGGTAATACAGAACGGAACTCTGCAATGTTGAGCGTTTAATGTCATAGAAAAAAATAAAGTTTCCCTTTGAGACCTTGCGATCTCTTGGGTAGATGATGTTAAGGTCATCTGGTTCTATATTCAACGGTTGACGAGGAGGGCGTCATGAGGCCAGCACAACGACCAACCGCCTTTAATTTCCCCAACTAAAGTCAGATACCCATTAGAGTTGGGTGGACTTAAAATTTCGAAATTCAAAATCCCAGCCTTCACCGAGATTCGAACTGAGGACCTCAGGTTCGGAAGCCGAGTGCTTAACCACTCAGCCACCGCGTCATGCTTTGCTACATTTAATCTCTTGCAAACTATTAAACAAAATTTCCAATCAAGACTTTTTTTTACACTCTCTGTCTCATTCAATTTTTATACATGTTGTTTCTAGGATAATTATATATCATACCTAGCAAAAAAATAAATCAATTAAAAAAAAAGTTCATGTTACAGCCTTATTGGTGACATTTGGTCACTTTAAGTGACTATGCTGAAAAGCACGAGAACAACTCTTAAGATTTAGAGAGAGGAAATGAAATGAGGTTGTCGTTATTCGAGCTCGGGAGAGAAAGCGGAAGTGTGTATCCCACATAATTCAGTAATTAACTTAGTTATCGTGACAGTGGGTGTTTGGTGTTGCTAGAGAGCGGACATGTGTAGTATACAGTAGTGAGTTGGACATGGCGCAATGTAGTCATTGAAGAACTAGATATAGTCTTGATATAGCATCTACTATATCTAGACTAAAACTCGAAAGAATATACACATTTAATCTTGCTGTTACTAGACCTAGGCCAATGTTATGATCATGAATAGTAGGCCTTTTGTTACCGGTAATGGTGTACTATGCTGTTCGTATCCGATTCATTTCTTAATGTGATACTATTGTTTGCATAATAAATACATCTGCACTCCTAAGCTGCCAGAAGATAAGTTATTGCCTTAATAATTAAAATTTAAAAATTTTGTTCACATTATTAATACATTAGATCTGGGCTTATAGTCTTAGTCTTATTGAGACTGTCCAAGTGTAGACCCCTATAATGAGGATATGTCAAAACTGTACGCTATAAAAGTAGTTTGTTATTTTTGAAACTTATAACTAAAACGAAGTTCGTATCAAATTTTCTTTTTTAAAAACAACATTTTAATCAGTATTCTATTCAATCAGTTAGATAATAAATGGAAAATATATTTTATAATGATCCATTGACACTTTTACTCTTATGACCTTGCATGTAATTTTTTATACTAATGCGCGAATCTATGAAACTAGCTTGAGTTATTAATGAAGAAATCCATGACCTTCTAAAAAAGTTACCTCCCCTGATGTTTTTCATTGAAAAGTGGTGTAATTTTTTTTTTAAAAATCTGCTTGCATATATAATTTTAAAAATTAGATGGTTCACTTTCGGAAAGGAAAAAAGTAGCCCTTTCTTCGGAATTTTAAATGATCTAAAATATCATGATGTCCGATTTGCATTTTCTCTTCTAGTTTCTGAGATCTAAACGGGACGGACAGATGGACGACGGACGGACAGACATGCCATACAAAACTAATAGAGTCTTTTCCCTTTTCGAGGGCCGCTAATAAAAAAAATTAACCAGTGGGAATTAATCCATTTTGTTTGATATAGAAAAGGGAAATAATTATTATATAACTATGTAAGCTTTGTTTTTTAAAAAGTATTATCAATTTATTTTGATTGTTAACAATTAGTTTCATTATTTTATCTTGGTTACTTCTCTCAAATGACTACTCAATATGTCCACATTTCAAGAATCGAAACTGGTATAACGTCACACTGATGCCAGTCACATGTCCACAAGAGTTTCTAAATCTCTAGAACTCTCCCTCCACCTTAATCTCAATTCGAGCATTGAACAGGCCCAGGAAATTTTTGACCATCTCACGTGCAGACGCTGGCCAAAATCAAAGGGGAGTCTTCAACTGTTTACAACTGTCTTCAACTGTTAAATAAAGAAAAGAGAGGGAGAGAAGGAGAGAAACAGTGAGAGAAACAGAGAGAGAGAGAGAGAGAAACATAGAGACAGAGAGAGAGAAAAAAACAGAGAGTGAGAGAGAGAAAGACAAAGAGAGATTTCTTGTTGACATCAGCGAAAGTTTTGTCTGGACACTGGACTGGGTGAGTAGGGAACTAGAGAAATACTTTTGAAACAAAAGTCTGAGTGTCTTTAACATCACTGCAACCCTTAATTCTATCAATGATAGAAATGTCAATTACAAACGTAGTATTTTATATGTCTTTTTTAAAAACATAAAACAAACAAAACACACATAAACAACATAGTACTCATAGACCAATTTAATAATCAAACTTTTTAACTACACATTTTACTACAACTATAGAATTTTACGAACCATAGGTCCTAGCAAGTCATAGGTATATACAAAATCATAGACAATTAATCACAGACCTATTTAACTATATTTGAACCATATACTTATTAAACCATAGACCTATCAAACCATAGACCTATCAAACCATAGACCTATCAAACCATAGACCTAGTTTATGAAAGACCTCGTTAACCATAGACCATGAAAGACCTATTTAATCGCAAATCTAGTTAGAAACAGACCAATACAATATGACCTATTCAAGCGTACATCCATACAACCATAGACCTATACAGACCAGTAAGGGGTCTATTTTCTAGTTCTGCTGATGAATTATGTCAATAAATTTACGGTCTGTACGTTACGAATCCCCTAACCCTAACCCTATACGTTATTTAATTAAAGATGTTTGCATGTCTGCAATTATTATTTTTGTAAATGTTTCTTCTGGAGTTGGGGGGGGGGGGCAGGGGAGGGCACGATCATATTTTTAAATCTGGGCTCTCTGGTACGTGATGTTTTAGTGTAGACTGTTAGTTTCTATACTTTTAGTTCTCACTAAGGTGTGAAAGGGGTGATTTCCAATGCCAGGGCAGTCTCTAGCTTATTGATTCTTTGGGATGATTGGCACGCCACTAGGACATTGATTTGTGTCCCCACAATTAGTTACAGGGGCCTAAGACGTGATGTGGTCTAGTACAAGACTATGTAAGTATACCGAACACAAGTGAAATAGAGTTTCTGTTCCATCAGACCAAGACCAACTCAAGACACTGGCTTCCAATAATGGTTGCATAGAAGTAACGAGCACTAGTTCTTGTGGGAAATAATTGTTTTAAATAGAAGTAAAGACATAACAAGCAAAGTATTAAAAAAAAAACAAGGGGAAGAACTCCGCCCTTAAAACAATATCTGTCAATAATGTACAAGATATTTCCCTTATTAAATATTAAACAAAATAAGTAATTAACTATCATTAAATGACTAATTGGGTATTTTTGTTTATTAAGATATGTTTTGTTAGGTACAATGAATAATTGTTTAAAGTTTCAACTTGATCTTGATTAAAATATACGTTAAGGAGAATTAGCATTAACAATTTTTTTTTTAGGGGACTAAGCCCAACAAATTAAGCCATATATGTGAATACAGAAGGATTAATTTCCATTGTTGATATCAAACAAAATTATTAATCACCAGTAATTGATTGACTAATTGGTTAATTTTTTTAGCGGCCCCCAAAAGGGGAAAGACGCTATTAGTTTTCTCTGAAATGTCTGTCTGTTGGACATAGTTTAAAAGAACAATTAATAAGTAGTTTTTCATATTAAAGCGTGAAGTGTGTCACTACTATAACACACCCATCTGAGGGAATTTTAAAATATTTTTTTTGAGGAATTAGAGATTGACCATGTACAAAGCAATATAGATCGATTAGATATTCATTATAAGACATCAGTTAGGCCAGGTTCACATTTAACTTCACTTTCACCTATCCTTTGGTTTGCTGGACTGCTGGGGCGCCACACAAGATCTATCAACCTTCTTTCTCCATTCTTCTCTGTCATTCGTCTTTGATCGAATTTAATTCTGATGTTCTTTCTGAAAATATTGATACCTGCCTTTTTACCTGCTGGGTGGACCACTTCGGGGGCTGATTTTGAGTTTTTGTTTCCACACAAACTGCCTTTGTAACCTTGTCGTTTATTCATTCAAGTCTTGTCTATGTCAATGAATAACTGTGCAAAGTTTCAACTTGATCCGAAAATGCATGTGGGAGAAATAACGTTTATACACTTTTTACCAGACAGAATGACGGACAGACACACAGACAGACAGAGTGGGTTGCAATAAGCTTTGTAAAAATGCCTTCTCTCCGAAGTTAGATACTTAAAGTTCGACAGTTACGCTAGGCAGGGCATATATCCCGTTTGGGTGGCGACAGTGCGCCAAAAACAAATTTTTTGGCAATATGCAAGTTGATAGACGTAACAATGGTATTTCCCAAAAAATCTTTAGGCACCACATTGCTGGAACTGACATAGATTACAGCACATGGATGCAAGTGGATTCCGAATTAGGTAGGTAGAGATTTCTTGAAAATTAACATCTTTAACTGAATATAAGAAGCGCCTAGCATGCTATTCCTAGAAATCCGTAACTTGTAGACATGTTTCGCAAGCGCAGAGGCATTGCAATGCATAGCGACGTGGGAACCGCCTACTGTCACGTGGTCCGAGGGGTCTTGCGCAGAGACATGGAGAGTACTAAATAGCAATGTAGACAATGCTTACGACATAGAATGGATGATAAATGGCGAAAAAAACATCTCTTACTACAGCCTGTGGGAAACAGCCCAGGAAACAGCTAAAACAATGGGACTGGACTGACCGGACAATGCGTAAGAAAAGGAAAAATGTTTCTAATCAGGCTCAGAATTGAAACCTACAAACTCAACATTAAGAAGATCAACAGAACAAAAAGCACAAAGGGACATTGCGACGCTATGTGTCAGTTCAAGTTCAACTAAATCAAGTCATTCAAGGTAATGAAAGTATGCGCTAAGCAAACCTTTATCAAATTTTTTTACTAAACTTTAATGCGCTAAGCAAATAAAAAAAAAATGTTATTATAAGACTTCTATAAGCTAAGGAAATTATTATCCCAATGTTTCACTAGACTTCTATGCGCTAAACAAAGTTTTATCAGAATGTTTCACTAGTTCAATATGTGCTAACGTTTAAACTATTTAATAGAGGCAAAACACTTTAACTATTTCATAGCGGTGAAACATTGAACTTTCGATGTAGCAGTAAAACCTTTAAAACATATGATAGCCTTACAACATGAAAACTATATTATAGCGGTGAATTATTCAAATCATATGATTCAGACAATATTATCATTTTTAGGTTATCGTTGTACACAGTTCCATTTATTACACAGAAAAAAAAAAGGAAAAACAAAATATTTAAAAAAATATGAGTATGAGTATTTAGTAGTTGTATCAATTCGTTCGGATCAGTCATGAAACTAAATTAGTAATAGAACTAGACTAACAATAATAAATCTGTGCGATTAGAAATATTTTTTACCACCTATTTTTGTTTCGTGCTAATCTCCTGTTTTCTCACTACGTTATGATCTTATCACTTGATGTCTGGACCGGTAGAGAAAGGGATGGGGGAGAAAGAACGGGGGGTATCTGTGTAAACTGTTATTGTGATCGCTTTTAAAATGCATTTATTACAACTAAAAAAAAAAGTTGAACGACCTTAAATCGAACTCGATGGATCAAGCCTCCTCAAGCCAACACACTAACCACTGTGCAAGGGGAGTGAGGGTGATTAAAGGACATTGTTATAGTTATCGCTTGTTAGTTTCAAACTTTAAAGCTTTCTCTCTAAAAAGTATAAATTCAACATAGCCTATACCATCACATCAGTCAAGTACAATTTCTTTCCCTTGTTCAATACCAAGCAAAATAATTAATTACCAATATTTAATTAACTAATGGCTATTTATTCTAATTGATTCATTTTTTTATCAACTAAAAGAAACAATTGTGCAAACTTTCAGCTTGGCCCAGCACGTGTTCTTAGTGTCAATGACTTGAAACTTATTTAATGTAGAATTATGTGCATCTCCATGGAAATACTATCGGCCGCTGAAGACACGAGGTGACTGATGAGCACAAACAAGACTCTATTAACTCTATTTCTCTTTATATCTATTTCTCTTTATGTCTGTTTTCTATTTATGTCTATTTTCTCTTTATGCCTGTTTTCTCTTTATGTCTGTTTCTCTTTATGTCTATTTTCTCTTTATCTCTTTATTCTCTTTATGTCAGTTTCTCTTTATATCTATTTCTCTTTATGTCAATTTCTCTCTATTAATCAACCGATGGTGTAATCTCCGCTGTTGGACCAGCATTCTTTCTTGATATTCTGGTATAGACAGTTACTGACCAGCAAGAGTGGAGAGATTGGTTTTGAGGATCGACACAGCACCCCATGCGATGTAAATTTGGCAATGATGATGAATAGTTACCGTAAAAAAGAGAGAGAATAACGGATGGTTTTGAGAAGCCTAAACCTTAGAGTTTGACAGTGTGTTTCTATAGTGGAATAAATAATCTTCTATGTGAACGATGGCCATCCTTTGTTTGTCAAGAGGGCCAACTAAATCCCTGGCACGCCATTTACGTCTCCTTCCTCCAAAATAAAAAGTCACCGAGTTGGGTGAAACAAAACATTTATGCCTTCACAATGCACAATAAGTAGAAGGTTAATGATCAGCGCGTCAAGGACCGAATATTGGTCATCGCAGGCCAAGATATCTAAGTACATCTCGTGGATGTAGTGGCTTAAGAATAGTAAAGATTCAGCTGTGTAATATTAAGCAAAGTTATGCAACATGATGAACACTTTTTTACTTGGTTTCTTAAAATATCTTGGTCAATCTCAAGTATATTATCCATTGTTCACAATACTCGACGTTGATTACTTTTGATCACATATATGCTGATGCACATAGTTGGTAAGCAAACATCATTTAATCCATTCACAAAGCTTATTTTAACTTGTCTTGTTAAAAGTTTGAATATGTTATTTCGCCCACACCCAATCTCGTATAAAGCTGAAATTTTGCACAATTATTTATTTTACATGACAACACAAGAATCAATAAAAAAAAAATTAAACCAATTAGTTAACTAACTATTGCTAACTAATTATTTTGTTTGGTATCTCAAAAAAAGGAAAGAATTTGTACTGATTAAATTGTTGGTATAAGCTGAATTAGTTCCCGTTAAAGGTCGTCTGAGTCTTACTGAGCACAACATCAAAAATAGGACGACACTATAGAAACTACACAATCTTCCGAGTTCATAGACTCTCCACTAGCTGAGTGTCTACCGTGTTGGCTTGAGATGCCTAAGAAGGCTGGATCTAAAAAAAGCAGAAAATCGAATGTGGTGTTATGTGCATGTCCTAAAAACAATGAATATTATTTCAAATCAAAATCTTTCCTAACTGAAGAGTCACAACGCGGAGAAAAAAGTAATAAATCTTGATATGTTCAGCCAATTTCCATGAGTTGTGCTATAGATCTGTGCACTTCACAAATTAATTCTTTGTGTGTGTGCGTGTGTGTGTTTGTTTATTGTTTTGGGGTGAGCGTGTTCCCTTAGGGTGCTAACAAAATTGTTTAAGATTCTATTGAGTCTAGGAGATTGAACCAGGCGAGCCACTTTCTGTGATGACTTAAAGTTAGACAGAATTTTGTTGCTTGCAATTTTGAATAAAACTCTCAATGGAATTTTCGTGTTACAGTTACCGACATTTTTGAAGGGACAAAAAATTGAATTTATTTACGGCACATTTGTAAGAGCGTGATGTAATGTAATGTTTCCTAATTATATTTTTTTAAAATTCTGATCTTCTGAATAAAATTGCTGATCGTAATTTGCTTAGCACCCATAGCTAAATAGAATTAATAAATATATATTCATACAAAACCTTTTAAACTAGGAATAACTCTCTTGTAATGGAGTTATAAATATATTGAAAATTATCCAAACTTAAAATGACCCACTAAAACTTTTCTTTTTTTAAGATTCCTTCATAGAGACACATTCTACTCTATACTTACAAATGTCTTTTATTATTATCATTGTTGTTTTAGAAACTAATCTAAAGGGACAAAATATTATCTGTTAAAGTGGCTTCTATTCAGTTCTCGGTACCTGTACAATGGAAATCGCAATGTGCCGAAAAATATTTTAATAAATTGTTTTTTTTCACATCAAGAGTTTTGTTAATGGAATGATTCTCGTTGAGATAACATAATTGAGATTGTTTAAACCTATCTGAGTTATAGGTCTTTAAATTCTTGAGAGATTTATACACAATTATGTATATATTATTAGATTAACATATACATGTATATTCCTTTTATTGTTTAGAAAGAAAAGAAGTTTGAAATGTATTTAAGACTTGAGTTTCATTTAAATCTCAGGGACTACGACAAATAATGGGCAACAGTGAATTAATAAAAAAAAATGTTTGTTCTCTGGCCACGTAGGAAAAACACTGAATCTCCGCATCTCTTAGGAGTTGAATTAATCATCAAACTTCTCTTCTATCGCAGTAGGACATCTGGAATTGTTGCCTGTCTAACAGGTCATTTAGCCCCACCCCGGAGACCAGACTGTCAAACTTGAGACAGTTTTTTTTCCTGTATGTGTGTGTGTGTTTGTCCTAGTCAACCAGTGTGGTGGGGTGGGGTAGATAGGGCAGGGGAAGCAGTCGTGGAATGAGAATAGATTTATTTGATGTTTTGAGACTTCAGACTAAAGCAGGAAAGAAGTAGAACAACCCCACGCCCCACACAGACACTAGTAAAGAGCTTTACTTTATTATATGAGTGTTAGTTAAAGAGCCAGGGGGAAAAGAGGGAATAGATGCTATATTACAGACCCAGCCCTTATCAACTCCAGACCTCAAATGTTCTTGAACATTGTAGTGCTTTAATATCTTTGCGACTTTCTACATTCATCACTATATTTATCACTACATTTACCGCTACAGTTATCACTACAGTTATCACTACATTTGCATCTGCACTATGGGAAACGTAAGTGAGCTTAACACAAAGTTATTCAAATTAAAGCTTGTAATTTTTGCAACCAGAAAGTTGTATGATCTAGATCATAATTTAAACAAGATTACAAAGAGAGTGTACGTTATCACACAAACTCAGAGGTGGCCCCCATCGGAACCGACTAATTTGCAAGGAATATTCAAGACATGATTTTGTTTTGATTGTCCAAAGTAATAATATTTCAAAGATTCATTTGGCATTATAAAAATGTTTTGTAAAATGTTTACATGTTTCGGATGTTCCTTTAAGTTGAAGATAATTTACTTCCTAGTCAAAACCTCAATCTGGACGACGGGGGATGGCAGCGAGAAGGGTATGAACCCGGGACCATCGAGAAGTCCGAACGACAGTCCAGTGCTCACGACCAGGAAGCCATCCTACTAGATCTAATAGCTAGATTTAGATCTAAACTAGATTTTTTAGAATAGATCTAGATTGGGATTGGAAGAAAAGTCATATTAGATTCTACTGTCTTACAAACACAGTATCCGAAATAACTTTATAGGTAATGAAAAAAAAGTCAGTATAGAAATTTTCATTTAGCGTTTTAATACTATTAATTTTTTTTAAAATCCGTAACAACGTATTTATTGATCATGAGTTGTTTTTTTTTAAATTTAATTAATAAAATTAAACGAATTATAAATTAGAATAGCATAACCAAACATTTGCTGTCATTGATTTGTTTTTCTCAAAAACATCCGGAACAAAACTAGTATAGATATAGTTCAATCTATGGCGATGTTTTGTGTAGAAAATTAAAGGTTAAAATAGATATTCTACTAAAATTAAAAGATAAAGATTTATATTTGCTTATAAAGGATAAGAATGCATTTTGTATACAAATGTCACGTTCATTTTTATTTAAATTGATTTTTAAGCTAGCGACTTTCATGCAGTAGCGTGACGGCC
This sequence comes from Biomphalaria pfeifferi, assembly GCA_030265305.1. Taxonomy (NCBI): domain Eukaryota; kingdom Metazoa; phylum Mollusca; class Gastropoda; family Planorbidae; genus Biomphalaria; species Biomphalaria pfeifferi. The sequence goes on along the minus strand of JASAOG010000053.1, from coordinate 3,133,853 downwards.
TCTGCCTTATAAAATTAGTTCCCTAACTAATCAGATTTTATGTATTTTTTTGTTTAATGTCTCCCGTTGGGATAAAAGTCGCTTACTTCTGTGAGTTTTGTCTGTCTGTCTCTCTGTCCGTCACGTTTAGTTCGAAAACAAAAGACTAAAAGTTATTGAATATCGTGTGCGAGGCCCCAACGCGGCTGCTTAGTTTACCTATGCCCAAGTCCGGCCCTGACAACTATAGCGATTTTCCTAGAAAACCGTGACCCCGATTCGGAAGCCAAGCGGTTTACCTCTAAGCTACAGCATCAGCTTCATAAAGGATGCATGAATTAAACATATAGGTTTTCTGCTATTTGTTATAATCACTGAATTTTTAAAAATGTAATAATAAAGTTTTATTTATATCACTCAATTACAAACATCCTCTGAAGTTTTGTTTCATGGCGTCACAGAATGAAGCCTTAAACAGATCTCGAATTTGGAGACATCACTGGCACATTATCTAGCACACTGCCTGGCACATTATCTATTTTCTGGCATATTACCTAGCACATTATCTGGTCAAGTGTACAGAGAAAGCTTTCAAGATAATGACACGTTTCTGGGGACAAGGTAAATATAGACCTAACTCGGTACGCCACGGGCTGTGAGGGCGCCAGACGAAGTGATAATATGTCAAGAGAACTGTGATTTGATCCCAAGGCACGTCATGGGAAGTTCACGTCAAGACTTCACAGGAAGCTACAACCGTCAGGGCTGGTCAAATATGTAGCTAGAGTCGACAGCGTTCTTGTTGGGGGAATGATTGGATGCACATTACGAAGTGATAAGTTGTATCTATCTATCTATCTATCTATCTATCTATCTATCTATCTATCTATCTATCTATCTATCTATCTATCTATCTATCTATTTATCTAATCTATCTATCTATCTATCTAATCTACCTTCTTTCTTCTTTCTTTCTTTTATATCTATCTTTATGTCTATAAATTATTTGTTTTTCCTGTCCTTTAATCTATTTATTGATATATCTAGTTTCTATGTAAATCAAAGTTGTCCAATAAAAATCATTTCTCGTTTCAATCACTATCTGTCAAAAGTAATCGAAGTCCATTCACAGAATGTAAACACAAATGTTACTTTTATCCCAGCTTATTGGTCAGAAAACTAGAGGCAAAATAGAGACACTATTCAGTACACACACACAAAACGGATCCAAGCATCCATCAATCTATTTTTTTCTACAAAAACAACAACAAAAAAAATATTTTTAAAAACATATTTTGTAAAAAGACAATACCTCCATTATTAAACTTCAAATATATATAATAAAATAATAATTTTAAAAAATTAAACATTTTTTTGTATCATTCAGGTGTTGAACACGTAACACCGTCTGCTGCTAGAAAATGTGCAATTTCTGATTCGGCCAGTGACGAAGGTAAATATTTGATAATATTTATTGATATGTTCATTATATAACATCTTGAATAGAGGTATTGTACAAAAAAAAAGGTTACTAATAATCTTAGAACATGAAGCGTGACTTGTTAGGGACATTAAAAAGGAAATAACACAAGGACTATATATATATTTTATACATATATGTTTCTTCTAATATTGAATTATTTGTCAGGTAAAGACGTCTACAGGTTTGTTTTTTTTTTGTCTGGAAACATCAGTTTTGTTAATTCCAAACCCTGTAGGTTTTTTTTTTTACTATATTTTATTCTGTTCTTAAAAAAAAAATACAATTGGGATTTGGGCTCCCAGAACCAGTGAACTAAATGAATGAGCGCATCTGTCTTCTGAAACAGTAAAAAACCTACATGTAACGGCTGAGGTACCCAACGGCCGAGGTGTGGTCATTAATCTATCTCGTGCTGGGTGCAGAGTAAATTGTTTTTCTCCAGGTCATAGCGTCATTAATTTCAACTGGTGACGTGCCCTACACAAGCAGGGCGTCGCCCAGTGGACAGGTCAAATTGAAGCAATATCACCACGCGTGTCGACGAGAGATGGATGTATCCTCCTAAGTGATTCATCACCGCATGTTTTTTACTTGATCAATTACACCATTTGAAATTAATTTCTAAACCAGGTATTTGGAGAATTGCTCAAACACAAATAAAATAGTTAATGAAAAATGAGATGCTGTTTTTTTTCTTTCAATATCTTGGTTTAAAACAGAAGCATTAAAATACAATTTTGTTGAAGAAGGCATAATCACCTTTTTGTTCTTTTTTGTTAATCTTCGATTTAAAAGAAAATATTGAATTATATCAAAACGAATTCTCGAGTTTTGGTTAAGAATGTACATGAAAGAATCTTCTGTTGTTTTTTGGTTGTTTTGTTTTTGCAATATTTTGATGACTGATAATTTTAAAGGACTAGGCCTACCTCATCATATTACCATACATTTATTAGACCTGTTCTTCTTTAAGAAATTACTTTTTTTTAAAGCTCAGTTATACAGGCTTATTTGTACACATTTGTTTAATAAATATCCTTTGTATACACTCTTTCATACGCCCTTTTTCGGTTAAAATCTCCAACATAAACCAAATTGAAATAGTCCAAGAACAAGAGTTAGATTTTTTGCAGACGATTGCATAATATACAGAACAATAACACAACTCAAGATACAAAAATTTTACAAAGAAAATTAGATGAAGTATAGAGTTGGGAATCAAATTGGGGCATGTCTTTCCATCCAGAAAAATGTCAGTTATGAAGAGTAATAAAAAAAAACTAAAATAAATTAATTCCACTTATCTTATTCATGGCAAACCAGTAACACAGACTAAAAACGCAAAATACTTAGGTGTTATAATAAATGAAAAACTGTCATGGAATCCCCTTATTGATGAAACTATCAAAAAATCAAACAAAGCATTAGGGTTTATTAAAAGAAATTTCTATAACTCAATTAAGAACATAAAACTAAAATGTTATTTAGATTTGGTTAGGCCAATAATGGAACATACAATAAATGTTCTGGACCACTCAACTCAAGTAAATATTAAGAAACCGGAACAGACACAAAATAGAGCAGTGCGATTTATAATAAACAAATATTCACATTTGATTAGAGTAACACCTTTAGTAAAATCACTAAATTTAGAAAGCCTTCAGGATAAAAGACTCAAAAGTAAAGTAGCAATTATACATAAAACACGGAACCATAATCTTCAAATACAAAAACAAAATTTAATTAAATACTCAGAAAGACACAAAGATAAAAGCACATTCCTCCTTACATATATGCTAGGACAAATGTGTACAAATACTCCTTCTTCCCAGATGCATTACTAGATTGCATGACGAGTAGGACATAAGCATCTTCCTTTTCGAAGTAACGTCTGCATTATATAAGAAACTCTTTCTCTTTCTGGCACACATTCTTTCGAAAGTCATTTTTTGGTTGTGCACAACAGCAGAGTTTTCTCTTTGAAAGAGAAGTCTATCTGTCTGGTCCTCACTGACTGGGAGCTTAATAATGATGATGATACTGATGATGGGCTTATAAATAGTTATTCTGTATTTCGCATCAATCTTGTAATTTCTAAATAACTAAAACTTTGTTTCACAAAAATGTGAAATGAAGGAATGAGTTCAAAGAGAAAGTCGAATACGCATCAATGTATACGTAGCTAGTTCTTGTTCGCAGTGAAGTTGGACATTATTTACATCATTTTGGCTACTCGGTTACTGGGTACGCTTTCAAATTTGAGAGAGTTGATCTCAGCTTCATTGTGGAGCTCGGATGGATACGGTCGTTGAAAAGCAAAACAGATCCTCCATTTGGGGTACCTAAGGACTGAGTCCATTGCGCAGGTGGGAATGGAAAAGGGACTAGTTTTTCCTTTTAGTCAATGACCTCTGTACCTCTTTTTTTAAATTTCCTTTCTTTTATTTTATGTAATATGTATATTTTGATACACAAATTATATACACGTATTTCAAATATGGATGCACCCTTTTAAAGGGTGAGATCCTGTGCGGCCTTAGCCCTTCGCTGTAGTAAAGTCGGCCCTGAATAGAGGTACACAACCATTATTTTTCATTTCATATGTTGATCTAAAAAAAATGGTAAATGATCTCACACCACAAGTGATTGAAATCGTTGAGAAAGTTAATTTATTACTATGCCAGCAACGCGATAGCTATTTCTTTTTATTTCTTTTTTTTTTATTTTCTCCACTGAACTATAGGCTTATTGCCAACTTTTGTTATTTCAATAATCAAAATTAATATGAAGAAAAAAATGCACAAGTGATATTTATACATGTTGCCTGAAACATTATCAAGACAATACTATAAATGATGAGTGAGTCTCATAAATTTCAAGAGAAAACATACAAATCAGAATCTGATGTCTGGACAAAAATGTCAATCTGCCCTTAGAAATGTGTGCTGGTTTATTATTCTACTTTATAAATACCGGCAGTCCTAGGATTAATTGATTGTAATATATAAAGAATGTGTACACATGATTTAGGCATAAAAAAAGGTCAAATAGTCGGAATAAAATACATACTTTATATAAGTATCTGTCAGTTAAATGTAATAAACATTCGACCTAAAGAAAGATGTCTTTAAAACACCATTATTTTCTTTTTAATCTTATAATAAAAACATATATACCCTTGACTGTGAAACTAAAATATTATTAATGTAATAATAGCTACCTACCAATCCCCTATTTTGAGTACCGAGACTCTAGTATACATGATTAATTAAAAAAAATGAGCTAGATCATTTTGTCTATAACAAAACACTTTCCCTAACACTATAACATTCCGTTAAAAAAAATGTTAACTCAGATTCCAATAAGAAAGTCGAACGTCTTTATAGATCTATTTCGGAGCACGTCCCGTCAAAGTTTTTTTTACCCAAAAACGTTCGTTTAAGAATAAGACATAGGCCTTAAAAACCCGCACTCAAAAAGCCATTACAACACAAGTACGTAATTCCTAAATAAACACACATACACAAACAGACATAAACACTCATACAGACGAAAAACAAAAAACGTAACTTCTCGTTTCAGTGAAAGATTGACATGTTTAAGGTCACGTGAATAAGAAACAAGACTAATCTTATCACTTCCGGCCCAATGATTCGGCTATAAGCAGCACGCTAAAAAAATATTTACAGCCTGGTCTGGTCATTTTCAGCATCTCAATAGCCAAATTGATTTTTTAAGCCTATTTTTTTAAATGAATACAAAGTTAAAAAAAATTAATTCCTTGATATTTTACAAAATGACATAATTGGTATATTCATACACTAGCCATATGTTAACCGCGGCCCGCGGTCTTAATTTGCGTATCACTGTCGATATGGTCACTGAGAGTGTTTTGTAAACAATTAAACGAAATAATAATGTTATAAGTATATCGAATGCGTGAATGTAAAAATACTATGAATGGAGCTATCAAAATAGCTAATCGACATAATTAAAAACATTTGCTTGTAGGCCTACATATATTTGATTAAAATATGAAACGAATAGACTTTAATTTGTATGCTCATGTTTTAAAGTAAAAAGTAGATCTCTTTGAATTAGATCTTTAGTTAGAGAAAGCCTAGATCTAGACTAATCTAGAGTTAAATATTGGCTTGTATAGAGTTCTTTCTGCGCGTTAATTTTATTAAATAATGAAATCAATAGACTATATGTTGTATTTTCATGTGTCAAAGTAAAAAACTATCTGTGCAAAGTGTAGTTGCAAAAATTAGATCTAGATCCTTTCGATTTATATATGGTAAACATGGCCTAGTTCGATGAAATTATAATACTTTCATAGAGTTAGGCAGCATTTCTTTTTAGGGTCTTAAGTTTGTTTTAGGGCTACAATACATACACTACGGTTCCAGTTAGTACCCAAGGAACATTTATGTCAAGTTTTATCGTGATTTTATATTTTTATTTCTATTCGTAACATACAAACATACATACATGCATACATACATACATACGCCTTACTTTCTACTTTAAAGTATAGATATAAAAAATAATTAGATCACAACATCTGAAAAAATACTGGCCTACAAATGCCACAAAAAAATATTTTCGAGGAAATTTTACCGACAATAAAAATTAATTTTGATTCATCATCTTATATTTTTGGCCTATTTATTTTGTTTAATGAATTATTAGGTTTCCTTTGTTGTTTAAAGAAAAGCAGCTGAACAGTTTAAAGCTGCTTTAAGACATCACCACTTTATCTCACTCAATTTCATAGACCTATATATTTTATTAGAAGAACCGAATGCGAAACAGTAGTAAAAATTGACAAGTTTGTATGATTTTTATATAATGATTCATCCAAAACTGATCAATGTGTAGGAAAAGTATGTTGCTAATAAACTGTTCAAAGTGCTATTTAAGATTAACGTATTCGAAATATGAGTCTGTTAAAGGCGACTGCTCTATTCGGTTTGTTTATTTAAACTGTTGTCCAGTTAAAAATAAAAATGATCTGCAAGAAGACATCTTTTCTTCAAATAGTCTCTTAAAACCATCCTCTCTTCCTTACATCCTACAATCATCTTCTCTTTACACAATACATCAGTTTTTATTATATTTTATATTTTAGAGTAAATCCAACTATTGTAATGTTTTTCCTTTGGCTGTTTAAACTTCAGCTTATCAGTCCAATATTATATGCTTAAATTGCTTCTTTATTAATTATTAAGTATAAAGCAGTCTAATTATATCAATATATGTATAGAATATATTTCTAGTGCATATATCACAAGTACTCGTTGTTTTTTTCCTTCTCTCTTTCTGAGTTGATGTGATCATTAAATCCCCTGTCATCTTTACACGACCTTAGAAAAGAAAATGGGAAAAAAAAAAAGATGTTCTTATCTCTGGTGACGATTTCCTCTCAGAGCCATTCTCTCAGCACCAGAAGTTCTTCTATAAGCGGAATGACTTCCTTAACTGTTTGGCTATAACTGCTCTGTTCCAGCGCGCTGTGGCCTTTTTTTTTTTAACCATTCTACTTCGTCTTCCTCCATCCATCAAGGGATGTTTCAATAAACATTTATCGTAAATGGGTTTGGTTTTATGTGGAGGTGTTTGGAATAAAAATTGTAGCTATTTACACTCGTTTTATTTGCTAAGAGATTTAATGAAAATAATGGATTGTGACTATTAATAATCAGAAATGGCAATAAATATATTTCCAATGTTATTTTGAAGTTTTGGGCTTAAACTTTATTAGGAAAATGAGTTTTTTTTTAAATTAAACAATAGATCCCTTTTCAAACCTTGATCAGAGGCGCCCAAAAAAACCTGAAATTCAAAATCCTGTTTTCACCGAGATTCGATCCCAGGACTCCAGGTTCGCGAAGCGCTTAACCATTTAGCCACAGAGCCCCCAAGTGAACAATAACGCGAGATAAAATGTTCTATTTTAAGTCTAGATCTACTATTATCAAGGTTTGATGCATTTTACAGGCTGTTACTATAAACCTTTTTTTTAAACATATGTCTCAATGGAAGATCTTTTATCTGGTCGAGTTGATTACAATATAACACAGAAATGATTTTTGTATTTTGAAAAGAATTGTCGGTGCGAATTTATGAGATGTGAGTTTATGGATTAAATCGAATTGGATGTTTGATTCAACGTAGCTTGTTTGACTTTTCAAATGGTATTTTGTTTTTGAGGTTTAATTACATGATGTGTGTTTCAATTATATGATGTGTGTTTCAATTACATGATGTGTGGTTCAATTACGTTATGTAGGGCTCAATTACACGATGAGGCATTTAATTACATGATGATGAGCTCACTTACTTCATGTGTGCCTAAAGCCGTTTTTTTTTTGTTTTCTCTTTATATGCCGTGTTTCATTATTACTCACTTTTTTTTTTCAATAATTCACTTATTTTGGATATGCCAAATAAAAACAAAATAGATCTCCCGAACGACACACTAACTGAATGGGTCTCTGTGTTACAAGGAGGAGAAGACTAGCATGCAAATGAATTAATCTAGATGCCAACTCTACTTCTTGTAGAGAGACGAAAATAATAACTGTAGCGACATCGTCAGGGCAAGGATGTGGGATTGTTGTTGCCACTTGCTACAATGTAGTGATTTCATTTAAAATTTAAGGAAAAGAAGAAAGAAAAAGATCGCCTTGTCCAAAACAATAATTAAATCTGGGACCTGTTCAATGGGGTGCTATTCACTAGCTAACTTAATGAACACATGTTACCTTTATTATTATTTTTTTCGTTAATGTAGCTGAGGTATCTGCTTTGCTGATTATTTTTTATTTCAAAATTAGAAATAAGATCGTGTTTCTTTCCCCTTGTTCCTTTATCCAGTGTTACCTCCCCTTTGGCTCTGCCCATAATAGAAATTGAATTCCAAAGATTTCTGTCGCGTTTGTCTCCAAAGCGAATGAAGCAGAACTTATGATAACCGCCAAGGCTTTTCGAAATGTTCACGTGACGGGGGACTTAAAAAATCTACAGACCTCAATCCATTTAGATAATGCGTCTGACCTATAACTTAAAGACCTTTCAACAGAATATATCTTTGAACTATGGTTCTGACTTTAGAATATACTAATGAGATTTAAAAACATACTCATACATAAATATATTTATACACTTAAAAAGATTTATATAGATATATTTGATATTACTACTTACTACTTATATCATGCGCATAATAGAAAAACAAGGTGTATTAGACGTAGTGTTTTCACAGCTATTGTTGCTGACTCTATTACTCAGTTTCAAAGCTATTGCTGCTGACTCTGTTACTCAGTTTCACAACTATTGTTACTGACTCTGTTACTCAGCTTCACAGCTGTTGTTGCTGACTCTGTTACTTAGTTTCAGACCCTGGTTTACAAACTATCTGCTGTATGCCAGAGGTTGTCTTAAATATAAGTCAAAGCAAGATCAAAATACTAGTTTAGAACACTAGCACTGCACCTCACTTGACCATTAATGGCCAACCACTGGAAACTGTTGACCAAAAGCTCACATAAGTAATAACAGTATAAAAACATGGGTATTGGTTGGTGCCCAAATACCGAAATATTTATAAATTCTCTCCCATATTAGTGATTGTCGGTATCTCACAATCTGTACGTGCGCTATTATAAATAGAAAACTGTATTTGAATTCTAGAGGTACAGACGTTTTTCTTCAAATTTGTTTTTAAAGGCAAGTCCAAGATCTTTGGCGAAGACTCCGAGACAGAGATGTTGACTTACATAATCTCAGATTTGTCTACATGGGACGTGCACCACGTGAAAGAAATTTCATGGGAAGCAACTCTGCTAACCTATTTCTATGTACACTATAGATTACTTCCCATTTTGGAAACAAAATTATTTTTTTTCCTACCTTTTGAAAAAACCTCGTGCATAAGTAAATATATGATGTTGGCAGAGAACATGGAGTCAAATAGAACGAAAGAGAGAGGAAGATAGAGTAAGAGAGAGGAAGAGAGAAGAGAAAAGAGAAGAGAGCATTTATAACATGAATGCTGTTGACGTTGAAGACATTAGCGCATTACGCTTATTTGTCTTCACTGGGCTTTAAAGCCAGAATAAAAAATCAGAGGAATAAAAACTCTTCCGAGTCAAGACACGAACGCCAGACATGAACATTAATGCTGATTCACTGAAAGAAGAAAAACACTCGATTCCCACAAGTACTAAACACAAACAAACAAACAAACAAAAATATATAATTCACTTCAAAATTTCTTAACAATGTCTGCACCTTTTAATGTGAAGTTACACCACTTACATCACTCATAGTGCTACGTTATAAAACATTTGGGAATTTATAGAGGTTCTATTACATGACCACTTCATCTCACATCATATATAGAGGTTCTATTACATGACCACTTCATCTCACATCATATATAGAGCTTCTATTACATGACCACTTCATCTCACATCATATGTAGAGGTTCTATTACATGACCACTTCATCTCACATCATATGACTTAATGAGCAAGACCATTTGTTTTAGAGGTTCTGAACTCTGAACATTGACCTGCAACCTCACTTCCTGTGGGCAGTTTAGACCAATAGCTCGTCGCCACGTCGTACAAATCAAATATCGTCTCGACAGTCCCGGGTTCGAATCCTGCCCACTGCAATCTCCCACGATCCAGTGGCAGGTTTTAGCTAGGATGACATATTCTTCAATTCCAAGAAAACATCTGAAACATGTAAAACACACAAACTATGAAAGGTCAAAGTTCCTACCTGTGACCCTGATATTGACATGCTTCTCCCCCCCCCCCCCCTAAATTACAGGCGAGGTATGTGAAACCCAGAAGATGACAAATTGATCAATTGACTTCATTTTTATAAGTTGGATATAATAAAAACTAAATTAAACATTTTATAGGTTCTAAACATTTCATCCACGATTTGTTTTTAAATCATTGTTTCATTTTGTTTTTGGACAATATTAAAATATACACACATTATAACTTTGTTTGTATAACGAAAATTCACAACAAACTTTTATCTGAAATATAATGGACAGAAATATCTTTTGTTCTTTACATAAAAAAATAAATTTCACAAAATATAGATATGTATTATTCTTTTTAAAAATATGATAAAATGAACATATATAATTAGGCTTATGCATTTTGCGCTAAAACGACCATTGGACCAAAACGACCATTGGACCAAAACGGCTGCGTCAAACGTCCATTTTAGGTATAAATGAAGCATTGTGTATTCATGAACGAAATATGACATTACTTAGTGGATACGGTCGTGTACAGTAGCAGTGCTCACTGTAAGCCAGCGGTATACAGAAATAGCCTAGGTTGACTTGACCTCGCCAACAATGTCATTGATTCAAGTCCTAATGTTAATTAGACTGTCATAAAGGGGGGGGGGGGACTGTCGCGTGTTCCATTGGAGTAGGAAATAGATAGCGGAAAGGAGAAACGTGAGTTAGAGAAAGTGACAGAAGATGATAGACAGTGAGTTGGGGGGTGAGAGGATGATAGACAGTGAGTTGAGGGGTGAGAGTATGATAAACAGTGAGTTGGGGGGTGAGAGTATGATAGACAGTGAGTTGGGGGGTGAGAGGATGATAAACAGTGAGTTGGGGGGTTGAGAGTATGATAGACAGTGAGTTGGGGGTGAGAGGATGATAGACAGTGAGTTGGGGGGGTGAGAGTATGATAAACAGTGAGTTGGGGGGTGAGAGTATGATAGACAGTAAGTTGGGGGGTGAGAGAATGATAGACAGTGAGTTAAGGGGTGAGAGGGTGATAGACAGTGAGTTGAGGGGTGAGAGGATGATAGACAGTGAGTTGAGGGGTGAGAGGATGATAGACAGTGAGTTTGGGGGTGAGAGGATGATAGACAGTGAGTTGAGGGGTGAGAGGATGATAGACAGTGAGTTGGGAGGTGAGAGGATGATAGACAGTGAGTTGGGGGGTGAGAGGATGATAGTGAGTTGAGGGGTGAGAGGATGATAGACAGTGAGTTGGGGAGGTAAGAGGATTATAGATAGTGAGTTGAGGAGTGAGAGGATGATAGACAGTGAGTTGGGGGGTGAGAGGATGATAGACAGTGAGTTAAGGAGTGAGAGGATGATAGACAGTGAGTTGAGGGGTGAGAGGATGATAAACAGTGAGTTGAGGGGTGAGAGGATGATAGACAGTGAGTTAAGGGGTGAGAGGATGATAGACAGTGAGTTGAGGGGTGAGAGGATGATAGACAGTGAGTTGGGGGGTGAGAGGATGATAGGCAGTGAGTTAAGGGGTGAGAGGATGATAGACAGTGAGTTGAGGGGTGAGAGGATGATAGACAGTGAGTTAAGGGGTGAGAGGATGATAGACAGTGAGTTGAGGGGTGAGAGGATATATATTTTTTAAAAAGTTGAATGTAAAACATTCTAAATACATTCACTAGTTAGTTTATGACATTCGGTATAGGGGAGTTAATGGGATAAATAAGGGAAATAAATTGGAATATAAGAAAATTAAATGGGTGAGAGATTGCAAGCGAGAGAGAGAGAGAGAAGAAAGACAGAAGCAGACAGAGAGAGAGAGAAGAAAGACAGAGAAGCAGACAGACAGAGAGAGAGAGAAGAAAGACAGAGAAGCAGACAGAGAGAGAGAGAAAAAAGACAAAGAATCAGACAGAGAGAGAGAGAAGAAAGACAGAGAAGCAGATCGAGAGAGAGAAGAAAGACAGAGAAGCAGACAGAGAGAGAGAGAGAAGAAAGACAGAGAAGCAGACAGAGAGAGAGAAGAAAGACAGAGAAGCAGACAGAGAGAGAGAGAGAAGAAAGACAGAGAAGCAGACAGAGAGAGAGAAGAAAGACAGAGAAGCAGACAGAGAGAGAGAGAGAAGAGAGAGAGAAGCAGACAGAGAGAGAGAAGAAAGACAGAGAAGAAGACAGAGAGAGAGAGAGAAGAAAGACAGAGAAGCAGACAGAGAGAGAGAGAAGAAAGACAGAGAAGCAGACAGACAGAGAGAGAGAAGAAAGACAGAGAAGCAGACAGACAGAGAGAGAAGAAAGACAGAGAAGCAGACAGAGAATGAGAAGAAAGACAGAGAAGCAGACAGAGAGAGAGAAGAAAGACAGAGAAGCAGAAAGACAGAGAGAGAGAAGAAAGACAGAGAAGCAGACAGAGAGAGAGAAGAAAGACAGAGAAGCAGACAGAGAGAAAGAAGAAAGACAGAGAAGCGGACAGACAGAGAGAGAGAAGAAAGACAGAGAAGAAGATAGAGAGAGAGAAGAAAGACAGAGAAGCAGACAGACAAAGAGAGAGAAGAAAGACAGAGAATCAGACAGACAGAGAGAGAGAAGAAAGACAGAGAAGCAGACAGAGAGAGAGAGAAGAAAGACAGAGAAGCAGACAGAGAGAGAGAGAAGAAAGACAGAGAAGCAGACAGAGAGAGAGAGAAGAAAGACAGAGAAGAAGACAGAGAAAGAGAGAAGAAAGACAGAGAAGCAGACAGACAGAGAGAGAGAAGAAAGACAGAGAAGCAGACAGAGAGAGAGAAGAAAGACAGAGTAGCAGATATAGAAAGAGAATAGAAAGACAGAGAAGCAGACAGACAGAGAGAGAGAAGAAAGAGAGAAGAAAAATATAGAAGCAGACAGACAGAGAGAGAAGAAAGAGAATAAAGCAGACAGACAGAGAGAGAGAAGAAAGACAGAGAAGCAGACAGACAGAGAGAGAAGAAAGACAGAGAAGCAGACAGACAGAGAGAGAGAAGAAAGACAGAGAAGCAGACAGACAGAGAAGAAAGACAGAGAAGCAGACAGACAGAGAGAGAAAAAAGACAGAGAAGCAGACAGAGAGAGAGAAGAAAGACAGAGAAGCAGACAGACAGAGAGAGAGAAGAAAGACAGAGAAGAAGACAGAGAGAGAGAGAGAAGAAAGACAGAGAAGCAGAAAGAGAGAGAGAAAAGAATGACAGAGAAGCAGACAGACAGAGAGAGAGAAGAAAGACAGAGAAGCAGACAGAGAGAGAGAGAAGAAAGACAGAGAAGCAGACAGAGAGAGAGAAGAAAGACAGAGAAGCAGACAGACAGAGAGAGAGAAGAAAGACAGAGAAGCAGAAAGAGAGAGAGAGAGAAGAAAGACAGAGAAGCAGACAGACAGAGAGAGAGAAGAAAGACAGAGAAGCAGACAGAGAGTGAGAAGAAAGACAGAGAAGCAGACAGACAGAGAGAGAGAGAAGAAAGACAGAGAAGAAAGACAGAGAGTGAGAAGAAAGATATAGAAGCAGACAGACAGAGACAGAGAAGAAAGAGAGAGAAACAGACAGACAGAGAGAGAGAAGAAAGACAGAAAAGCAGACAGAGAGAGAAAGAAGAAAGACAGAGAAGCAGACAGAGAGAGAGAGAAGAAAGACAGAGAAATAGACAGAGAGAGAGAGAAGAAAGACAGAGAAGCAGACAGACAGAGAGAGAGAAGAAAGACAGAGAAGCAGACAGAGAGTGAGAAGAAAGACAGAGAAGAAGACAGACAGAGAGAGAGAAGAAAGACAGAGAAGCAGACAGAGAGTGAGAAGAAAGATATAGAAGCAGACAGACAGAGAGAGAGAAGAAAGAGAGAGAAGCAGACAGACAGAGAGAGAAGAAAGACAGAGAAGCAGACAGACAGAGAGAGAAGAAAGACAGAGAAGCAGACAGACAGAGAGAGAGAAGAAAGACAGAGAAGCAGACAGAGAGAGAAGAAAGACAGAGAAGCAGACAGACAGAGAGAGAAGAAAGACAGAGAAGCAGACAGAGAGAGAGAAGAAAGACAGAGAAGCAGACAGACAGAGAGAGAGAAGAAAGACAGAGAAGCAGACAGAGAGAGAGAAGAAAGACAGAGAAGCAGACAGACAGAGAGAGAGAAGAAAGACAGAGAAGCAGACAGAGAGAGAGAGAAGAAAGACAGAGAAGCAGACAGACAGAGAGAGAGAAGAAAGACAGAGAAGCAGACAGAGAGTGAGAAGAAAGACAGAGAAGCAGACAGACAGCGAGAGAGAAGAAAGATATAGAAGCAGACAGAAAGAGAGAAGAAAGAGAGAGAAGCAGACAGACAGAGAGAGTGAAGAAAGACAGAGAAGCAGACAGAGAGAGAGAGAGAAGAAAGACAGAGAAGCAGACAGACAGAGAGAGAGAAGAAAGACAGAGAAGCAGACAGAGAGAGAGAGAAGAAAGACAGAGAAGCAGACAGACAGAGAGAGAAGAAAGACAGAGAAGCAGACAGAGAGAGAGAGAAAGGAAAGACAGAGAAGCAGACAAAGAGAGAGAGAAGAAAGAAAGAGAAGCAGACAGAGAGAGAGAGAGAGAAGAAAGACAGAGAAGCAGACAGACAGAGAGAGAGAAGAAAGACAGAGAAGCAGACAGACAGAGAGAGAAGAAAGACAGAGAAGCAGACAGACAGACAGAGAGAAGAAAGACAGAGAAGCAGACAGAGAGAGAAAGGAAAGACAGAGAAGCAGACAGAGAGAGAGAGAAGAAAGACAGAGAAGCAGACAGAGAGAGAGAGAAGAAAGACAGAGAAGCAGACAGAGAGAGAGAGAAGAAAGACAGAGAAGCAGACAGAGAGAGAGAGAAGAAAGACAGAGAAGCAGACAAAGAGAGAGAGAAGAAAGACAGAGAAGCAGACAGACAGAGAGTGAGAAGAAAGACAGAGAAGCAGACAGACAGAGAGAGAGAAGAAAGACAGAGAAGCAGACAGAGAGAGAGAAGAAAGACAGAGAAGCAGACAGAGAGAGAGAAGAAAGACAGAGAAGCAGACAGAGAGAGAGAGAAGAAAGACAGAGAAGCAGACAGAGAGAGAGAGAAGAAAGACAGAGAAGCAGACAGAGAGAGAGAGAAGAAAGACAGAGAAGCAGACAGAGAGAGAGAGAAGAAAGAAAGAGAAGCAGACAGAGAGAGAGAGAGAAGAAAGACAGAGAAGCAGACAAAGAGAGAGAGAAGAAAGACAGAGAAGCAGACAGACAGAGAGTGAGAAGAAAGACAGAGAAGCAGACAGACAGAGAGAGAGAAGAAAGACAGAGAAGCAGACAGAGAGAGAGAAGAAAGACAGAGAAGCAGACAGAGAGAGAGAAGAAAGACAGAGAAGCAGACAGAGAGAGAGAGAAGAAAGACAGAGAAGCAGACAGAGAGAGAGAGAAGAAAGACAGAGAAGCAGACAGAGAGAGAGAAGAAAGACAGAGAAGCAGACAGAGAGAGAGAAGAAAGACAGAGAAGCAGACAGAAAGAGAGAAGAAAGACAGAGAAGCAGACAGAGAGAGAGAAGAAAGACAGAGAAGCAGACAGACAGAGAGAGAGAAGAAAGACAGAGAAGCAGACAGAGAGAGAAGAAAGACAGAGAAGCAGACAGACAGAGAGAGAAGAAAGACAGAGAAGCAGACAGAGAGAGAAAAGAAAGACAGAGAAGCAGACAGACAGAGAGAGAGAAGAAAGACAGAGAAGCAGACAGAGAGAGAGAAGAAAGACTGAGAAGCAGACAGACAGAGAGAGAGAAGAAAGACAGAGAAGCAGACAGAGAGAGAGAGAAGAAAGAGAGAGAAGCAGACAGACAGAGAGAGAGAAGAAAGACAGAGAAGCAGACAGAGAGTGAGAAGAAAGACAGAGAAGCAGACAGACAGCGAGAGAGAAGAAAGATATAGAAGCAGACAGAGAGAGAGAAGAAAGAGAGAGAAGCAGACAGACAGAGAGAGAGAAGAAAGACAGAGAAGCAGACAGAGAGAGAGAGAGAAGAAAGACAGAGAAGCAGACAGACAGAGAGAGAGAAGAAAGACAGAGAAGCAGACAGAGAGAGAGAGAAGAAAGACAGAGAAGCAGACAGACAGAGAGAGAAGAAAGACAGAGAAGCAGACAGAGAGAGAGAGAAGAAAGACAGAGAAGCAGACAAAGAGAGAGAGAAGAAAGAAAGAGAAGCAGACAGAGAGAGAGAGAGAAGAAAGACAGAGAAGCAGACAGACAGAGAGAGAGAAGAAAGACAGAGAAGCAGACAGACAGAGAGAGAAGAAAGACAGAGAAGCAGACAGACAGACAGAGAGAAGAAAGACAGAGAAGCAGACAGAGAGAGAAGAAAGACAGAGAAGCAGACAGAGAGAGAGAGAAGAAAGACAGAGAAGCAGACTGAGAGAGAGAGAAGAAAGACAGAGAAGCAGACAGAGAGAGAGAGAAGAAAGACAGAGAAGCAGACAAAGAGAGAGAGAAGAAAGACAGAGAAGCAGACAGACAGAGAGTGAGAAGAAAGACAGAGAAGCAGACAGACAGAGAGAGAGAAGAAAGACAGAGAAGCAGACAGAGAGAGAGAAGAAAGACAGAGAAGCAGACAGAGAGAGAGAAGAAAGACAGAGAAGCAGACAGAGAGAGAGAGAAGAAAGACAGAGAAGCAGACAGAGAGAGAGAGAGAAGAAAGACAGAGAAGCAGACAGACAGAGAGAGAGAAGAAAGACAGAGAAGCAGACAGACAGAGAGAGAAGAAAGACAGAGAAGCAGACAGACAGACAGAGAGAAGAAAGACAGAGAAGCAGACAAAGAGAGAAAGGAAAGACAGAGAAGCAGACAGAGAGAGAGAGAAGAAAGACAGAGAAGCAGACTGAGAGAGAGAGAAGAAAGACAGAGAAGCAGACAGAGAGAGAGAGAAGAAAGACAGAGAAGCAGACAAAGAGAGAGAGAAGAAAGACAGAGAAGCAGACAGACAGAGAGTGAGAAGAAAGACAGAGAAGCAGACAGACAGAGAGAGAGAGAAGAAAGACAGAGAAGCAGACAGAGAGAGAGAAGAAAGACAGAGAAGCAGACAGAGAGAGAGAGAAGAAAGACAGAGAAGCAGACAGAGAGAGAGAAGAAAGACAGAGAAGCAGACAGAGAGAGAGAGAAGAAAGACAGAGAAGCAGACAGACAGACAGAGAGAAGAAAGACAGAGAAGCAGACAGAGAATGAGAAGAAAGACAGAGAAGCAGACAGACAGAGAGAGAGAAGAAAGACAGAGAAGCAGACAGAGAGAGAGAGAGAAGAAAGACAGAGAAGCAGACAGAGAGAGAGAAGAAAGACAGAGAAGCAGACAGACAGAGAGAGAGAGAAGAAAGACAGAGAAGCAGACAGAGAAAGAGAGAGAAGAAAGACAGAAGCAGACAGAGAGAGAGAAGAAAGACAGAGAAGCAGACAGAGAGAGAGAAGAAAGACAGAGAAGCAGACAGAGAGAGAGAAGAAAGACAGAGAAGCAGACAGAGAGAGAGAAGAAAGACAGAGAAGCAGACAGACAGAGAGAGAGAGAAGAAAGAGAGGAAAGGGAATACAAAAGCGAAAAGAAAATATGAAAGAAAAAAAAAACATAATAAAACAGTAATTTTGGTAGAGCTCATAGAAGAATCAGACTGTGAAGTCCCTCTACTGACATAACAACCGACCCCACACTACCGCAGTATGATACATCAGAACAGTACACACAGCAATATCAGCACTCTGGTGATATCACATCAACACAGGCCGCGCGTGCTTGTCATGTATTGATCTATGGGTAACAGCTACTAGCAGAACAGACAAAAAAAAATATTTTATTCTAGAGCCCAATTGACCTTCTTAAGCAGAGATCACTAACTGACCAAATACGTTTTGGTACAAGGTCAGTCGAGGCTGTAACGAATTTATCTGTAGTAACTGGTTAAATCAAAGTGCACCGATTAGCTCAAACTGAACGTCCAGGTTCGGGTCTTGCTGGATGTTCAATTAACAATATAAGGACAACCTTTGCATTTGGTTTTGTGTTTTACACCATCCATTTTTAAATAAACTGTAAATACCGCTTGAATCCAGGTCTGTAAATATGATTGTATATTTGTATGCGATTTATAGAACTGGACACCGTTTTACTAATCTGTAAAAAGCAGAAATATTTAGGCCATGATCATTCGAAATTCATGGCTTTTCAGCCAAACAGAAATGAATGATTTGACTGAGCGAAAGGTGCAAAATACTATTCATTACCCCAAACCTTGAAACAGACCAAAAAAATGAATGTTTTAATGCGAGACCTGTCTGTAGACAGCAATCGCAGGCTTAAGAATTTATAAGTTCTGTATAGATTACATAAGTGAATGTCCTGTTATTGGCGTACTCTATCGCTTTATCCTGATTAAAAAGTCTCTTTAATTTTTGGCTCGAGACCTTGTGCAATTAAACATCTCTAGATCCGGACCTGCATTCAGCAGCAAACAAAAGGGTTACATTTGGGGCATTGAAAGAATAATTCTAGATGATGATGATATTTCTTCTAAACACAAGTATACATTTGTAAGACTGAGGACCGAAACAGAAAAGGCTTTGATTATGTAATTAATTCATCTCACTTATCTCACCTTGGTTTACTGCTTCATTCTATTAAATCATTTAAATTAGGGATTGGTCTAATATACAACCAATTGGTCAATAAAGAATTCCATATGGTCCTCCTGGTCGTGTTGTATGCGCGCTCGACTGTCCTTCGGTCATCTCCATGGTCCCGGTGTAATGACCCGATAGCAAAACGCATAGAAGTTGGTTTAATTGAGTATTTTCTTAGTGACGCGACAGTACATTTAAAAGCTAGAACGGAAATAGATGAGAAGCGATTAACGGACGAACGACGAAGGAGACAGCCTTGTAGTTTAGATACGACGTGAACTGTGTCCATATTTTGTAATACACTGTTGTTTTACTTAAAAGATTACTTCATTATATCATTTTCTGTTTGTTCTGTTGGAGGTTGTTAATAAGAACTCACGTATAAGATCAGATCTACAAATTATCAACATCATCTACACTACATTCAACTAGATCTAACAACCACGTCAACACAGGGTTCACCCTACCCGCTGCCATTCCAGTCCTTCTGCTGGAAGTTTGGACTAGGAAGTGGATTATTTTCAAGTCTGAATGAAAACACAAAACATTTATAAAATATTTTACAGTCCGCTCTTCCTCTTTCTAAGAACCATATCTAAACCATTCCTCCCCTTCTTGCACTGCGACAATTCAAAAATCAAAATCAAATCAAAAATAGGGTGATCTATTTTCGAGGTCCTTTTATTATGTCTCTCAATGTCGTTTTGTCTGATTTCATGGCTACGCGTAATGGCCTCCGGACTTGCAATTGACATGTCTTAAAGACAAGTGACATTTAAAACAAATACATTGAAATGTGGGAACGCAATGCTGGCTCTAAGCTTGAAACTGATGGTCTAAAGAAATCTTTGAGATCTCTATTACTTTACATTGCTTGTCTTCTGATTATAGGATGCATCAAAAGGTAAAACTAAGGAGAGGTGCTGTAGCTAGAATTCAAAAAAGTCAAAGTTTGCTATGTAGGACTAAAACATTTTTTTGTGGGCGATAGGCCGGTGGTGGGGGAGGGTTAAGGTGGTATTAGAATTCACGGGCCAAAAGTATGTGTGTCATTCAGGGGGGGTCGGCGGTTATACAGTGGGTCGGGGGGTTATACAGTGGGTCGGCGGGTTATACAGTGGGTCGGGGGGGGGGGGTTATACAGTGGGTCGGCGGGTTATACAGTGGGTCGGTGGTTATACAGTGGGTCGGGGGGTTATACAGTGGGTCGGCGGTTATACAGTGGGTCGGCGGTTATACAGTGGGTTGGCAGGTTATACAGTGGGTCGGGGGGTTATACAGTGGGTTGGCAGGTTATACATTGGGTTAGCAGGTTATACAGTGGGTTAGCAGGTTATACAGTGGGTCGGGGGGTTATACAGTGGGTCGTTACAAATTAATCAAAAGCATGTAAGAGAAATAAATAACGATAAACAGGGTGAAAAAACACAAAAACAAAATGGGGGCTCCAGAAAGAGAGAGAGGGGGGAGAGAGAGAAATAAGGAGAGGGAGAGAGAGGTAGAGGGGGAGAGAGAGGGAAAGAGAGGTAGAGGGGGAGAGAGAGAAATGGAGAGAGAGAGAGGGAGGGAAAGAAAGAGAGGGAGAGAGAGGTAGAGGGGAGAGAGAGAGAAAGAGAGAGAGAGAAAGAGAGAGAGAAAGAGAGAGAGAGAAAGAGAGAGAGAAAGAGAGAGAGAGAGAAGAGAGAGAGAGGGAGAATGAGAGAGAGAGAGAGAGAGGGAGAGGGAGACAGAAGGAAAGAGAAGGAGAGCGGGCCGGTTTCATTTTCAATGTAAAAAATACAATAAATAAATCACGGTCTACAAAGTATGTTAGGGGTTCTTTAAAACATGACCCGAGCATTTGAAACTCAAAAGGATGTTCCGGTCATAGTAAACAAAATAAAGCCTGGGAACCAATCAGCCAGTTTGTAATGCTAGTACTTCCATACTGTGTACAGCTTCTACACCTAAGTGCTCGCTATTTAAGAATTTAAGAACTTTCTGCCATGTAAACAAATCCCAACTTTCAAAGATATTGTTCTGGTAGGCATCTGTTTAACTCCCTTGTCCACCGCAATTACAGCATAACGTCTGCATACTTTCCATGAATCTCAAACTGTCTCTCACCGTCGGTACATTTAAAAAAATGAAATATATATTTAAAAAAAATTTAATAAAGAAGAGTGTTTTTAAAATATCAAAAAAATGACTTTAAAAGATAGGCTCTGAATGAAAGGACTTGAACCATACAGAGCTTTACTTCTCGTACATCTTCATTTACAGCCATCACACACAGACTTAGGGCCGGTCTTAGGCATAGGCAAACTAGGTAGCCGCCTAGGGCATCCGATTGGTGGGGGCGTCTCACAGGACTCTGAGCAATTTATTTTTTTTATAGAAGAAATAGCGAAACGTGTGTGCCCAATATTATTATTGGAGTACCCTAGGTTTGAAATAAATTTGTTATATATATATTTATTTTTCCTCTTTTTTTATTTCATTTGCGGCCGCCAAATTAACTTCGCTTTGTGAATTCAATTATCTAAGGGCGGCCTTACCAGAAGAATTACAAAACAATAGCCAGAACATTGTAAACCCGTTTGAGGACAAAAAGAAGGGCAAAGGCAAAGCAGGACAGAAAAAAACAACAACCAGACAAAATAAACTTATTAATGATCATAAACTAGAAAATATGAAATAAATACTTAAAAAAAAACAAAGAAAGCACACCATAGGTATACTTGTATCAATTAGATTGGATCAGTCATTTAATTCAATTTGTAATAGATTTAGACAAACAATAAAAAGCATTTATAAAATAAAAACAAAAGGGGAGCGACCTGAATTCGAACTCATGGCTTAAGCCAAGAAGGTAACCACTCTGCTAGTGGAGAGCTTATAAACATGAAAGATTGGATAGTTATCTACTGTTTCTATAGTCTCGTCCTATTTTTCATGTTGTGTTCACTAAGACTTGGACAACGACATATAAAGGGGACTAATTCAGTTCATGCCACCTTTTTCATCAGTACCAATACTTTGAGATACCAATCGAAATAATTAGTTACCAATAGTTAGTTAACTAATTGATTAATTTTTGTATTGATTCTTATGTTGTCAGGTAAAATACATAATTGTGCAAAATTTCAGCTTAATCCCAGATTGGGTGTGGCAGAAGAAACGTGAACAAACTTTTTACCGGACAGACAGACAGAAGGAATGAGTTGATAGGCTTTGTAAAATCATGACATGAAAAATTACAGCAGCACTAGAGTAATCTACGATGGACAGAAGATGGTGAAGAAGTTGAGATGAAACATAGACCTCGAGGTCCGATTTCGCTAAGTCGGAGGTCCGTGGTTCGATTCCTCGTGGGATCCTATGTTTTATCATATTGTCTTTTTATGGACGTCTGGAGGCCCTAATGTTGTAACAGATCAGCAACTACTTTTTAAAACATTTGATTGTTTTTTATTTGATTTTTAGATAGTTTTGATAAAAATAATAACATATCTTAAAGACATTCCTCAAAATATCAGATTAGTTTAGCTTTTGTAACTAAAACTACTTTCATTTGTTTTTACTATTTTATAGTCACTTGGCATACATTTGACTATTTAAAAAAAAAAAGAAAAATTGTACAATACGTTATGACTAGGTAAAGAGAAACAGGAATACAGACATATCAGCGGCAGTCACATCCGAACGAATGAAATGCACCATACACTTGGCAAGTGATCTCTTTACTTCCAATTCCCAAAACAGACGATCTCTTTTTTTTTTTTAGAACCGAAACACTTGCAGACTTACAATCCAGAAATAAAACGATCAACAGTGCCGCTTTGTTGCCCTCTGGCCTTTTTTGTCTTGGGCTCTTGCCTCGCTCTTGTTTTTATATTATTGTTTTTTTTTTGATACATAGCCCCTCACTTCACTCACTCTCTCTCTCTCTCTTCCCTCTCTCCCCGAGCTAATACCAGTGTATTCACCCTGCTGATGCAAAATACTCTATGAGCAGACTTGAGCCACAGGGAGAGGGGAGGGGGCTTACTGGTTAATTTAGTCAAAGAGAAGGGGAGGACAACAACAACAACGGGACCAGGTCACCCTGACCGCAATCATCAAGACACGTAAGAATTAATGTTTTGCTGGGGCTACAAGGTCACTGTGCGTGACTGCAGGGGTGACTCGGTTGTCAGTGCATTAAAGACTTACTTATTGCAAACAGTTTTAGATAATTACTGTGAGACATTTAATCGTTGGCAATTAGCTACCAGATAGGCCGTCCGCTCCAAACTAAAAGATTAATGTTTGTCATTTATTAATCTATGAAAGCGTCAGTTCATTTTGAAATAAAAAAAAAGTTATGCCCTCACGGGGTGGGGACCGGGACTTGCATAGACGAGAGTAAGAAAATATCATTTAGTGACTTGCAGGGGCGGAGGCATCAGAATAATTTACGCGGGACACTGCTTTATTAGAGAAGGAAAATTTCAAAAGTATTTGAGCCTTAAACGGGACCGCGGTGGCTAAGTGGTTAAGCGCTTGACTTACGAACCTGGGGTCCTGGGTTCGAATTTCGGTGAAGACTGGGATTTTTACTTTCTGGATTTTTAGGGCGAGTCTGAGTCCACACAACTCTAATGGGTACCTGGCTAGTTGGGGAAAGTAAAGACGGTTGGTCGTTGTGCTGGCCACATGACACCCTGCTCGTGAACTGTTGGCCAAAGAAACAGATGCCACTAACATCATCTGCCCCAATGGATCGCAAGGTCTGAAAGGGGAAACTTTACTTTACTTTTGAGCATTGAACACTCTATAATTATTTTGTTTTCAAGAAGTCATGTATGAGTCCTAACATTAATTCATATTCTAGAACCCCATGACTCTAAAGTTTTTCCTACTAAAGAGGATGACGAATCTTATTTATAAATACTTTCTCCCGGGACAGAAAGGTCGACATAATCTAAAACTTTCTCATTTCCAATATTGGTTATGGTGTGTGGTGACGGGAGTTGGCAGCCATGTACGTTGCGGATATGTCGCTTCGAGGTTGTGTTGTATAAAATAAGATCTATAAAGCAATATCACGTTTTGGGGCTAGGCCTACATTGCACATTTTTGTGGCTCTTAAGTGGCAACACAAAAAGTTGAAATAGAAACAAGAAAAATGCATGTGCTCAGTGTGTTATGACCCTATCACTTGTCTGGAACAGTAATTTAATGAACTAATTAGTTTTTTTTAAAGTGATTCATGTACAGTCAACGCTAGTGAATAAGTAGACAATGTTTCAACATAAGCCTGCTAGTCCAATTAATCCTTGTATAGAAAAAAACAATAACAATGAGATGGGCTCTAACACTACCCCCCCCCCCTTTTCCAATTCATCTTTGCCTGACATCATCCCCCCCCCCTTTCCGATTTCCCGCGATTTTACACCTGGATAGAGAACAATATCGAACAGATAAGTTCACTTAAACCTATTTGGTGTCAAGTGTACAACTTCATTTGTTTGTTTTGGAGCTGATGAAGGGCTCGTGGCCCTAACGTCCTTTGTTTTTCTTGGTCTCGCAGGTCACCTAAATGCATGTTTACCCCGCAGCAGTATATCTTTGTTTTCAAATTAAACCTTGTAGCTGCAGAAAAATCCAAGTATAAAAAACAAGTAATTTAAATATATCTAGAAGACTAGACAATCCATATCATCTTCGGGAATTCCGAATTCAGTCCGTGTTTGTTTAATACTTTCATAAATTAGTAGACATTTAGGAACATTTTGAGAATTGTCTTCTAAGTTAAGATCTATAGGTCTATCGTTAGTGTTTATATATATATACTACGATTCTGAGTAGATTTATACACAAGCTTAACCAGAATTATTTTTACTCTGGAGGGGGAATTAGCTGGGGGGGGGGGGGGGGTAGAAAATGTTTAATTTTATAAGTATTTATCATTTATTAATTATTAAGAGTCAAAAATTCTCTTTTAAGAGACAGTTTTCAGTTTCATAAAGGACTTTTTTTTTATTTTTAAAAAAGTTTTTTTACAAATTTTACTTGTTACTTGTGCGTAACGCCAAACAAAATATTTTAGACCAGTGATTCCCAAAATACGCCTTGCGTGCCAGATCCGGTCTGCGAAGTGATATTAATTAGCTCGCCTTAAAGTCGGCAGAATGTCTAGAAAATTCCCCCCTCCATTTTTCCAAAAAAAAAAAAAAAAAAAAAAAAGTAGAAAGATGTATCTACGTTAGGACCTTGACTTTTTCTCTGATGGATTGATACCATGCCACTTAAAATTTGTAGGTTTATGATATGGGAGAGCCGAGGAAACTACAAGTAGACTCTGCATTTAAAAGTGAACGGATCTTTTTTTTTGTGGAACATGGTAATAAGCTAACATGTTTGTTTTGTAAATTGTGGCTGTTTAAAAAAAATTACAACAATATATATTGTTATAAACCTGTTGGTGGCACAGATGGGGGTAGTGGTGTGAGTGTAGTCAGCCGACGCAAATCGCCCCAGGCCAGCGCTAGACGAGTGGTCAACCGTGACGAGTTACGACGGTCAGCCGAGACGAGTGTCAACATGACGGGTCGGGAAGGATCGCCTTCGTGAACAGAGCTCAGGGGCGTCACGAGGGATGTAGTCATGTGACGAAGCTAGAAACGTCGAGCGATGTTCCGTCCGGTTCTAGAATGCCAGCAGGGACCCTATATAAAGAGCGGAGGTGTCGCAGTCAAGGCGGTTCACGAGAGAGGTTCACGAGAGACAGTTCACGACAAGGGCTCAGAACACGGTCAACTACAGCACAGTTTAACGGTGTGGTTCTGTACGGAGCATTACGACGGTTCAATGCGGAGTACTGTCAAGTACAGTTGAGACGACTGGCGCCTTGATCTTGGTCTGCGATCGAGTCCAAAACAATGAGCCTAGTGTGTGAAGTCAGTCCTGAACTGTTGAACCCAGTGCAAGCCCGGAACGAGACGGAGAGGCCAGTGCAAGAGTTGATACGGCGGTACGGTATTATTGGAGAGATATTTGTACAGTGTAGGTGTTGCCAATTGTACAGTATTGGCTCAGATTTATTCAACTATTAAAGTGTTACGTTATTTTGGAGCCCTGAGTTCAAGTTCTTTAAGTTGCTGGTGTATGGTGTAGTTTGCAGAGAGCCTGGATAGTAAGATTCGTAACAACATATATCCCATTAAAGTACTAGATCCAAAAGTTTCTGATAAAATTGTTTCAGGTCTATTTCATTTCGTTTTTGTACATTTTCGATCACGTGGCCCGTGACAAAAGTGTCGGAAATTAAAATGGCGCGAAGTGCGAATTAGGTTAGGCATCACTGTTATAGAGCGTTCTCTAGAAAAAAGGATTCTTACCAGCACTATTCAGGACAATAGGCACAAATCAGCTCAACATTAACCCAATCCCACAATCCAATCATACTCTTGGCATTACTGAGATGTATAAAAAGCGTCAACACTAACTTGATTTACGACTATAGTAGCAATGTCCGAAATAAATCTCAGTGTCCACCAAATGACCCTCGGTCACAATCAAATGTTTATCTATATGTCCTGAGTAATGCAAGGTCAGCAGAGATTGCCCGGCTAAATTGGTCAATAGGGGACTAATCACATGTCTCTTTCAAGGGTAAGAGTACTAGAAGTAAAAATAATTTTGTATATGAGAGAGATGAATGAAAAGAGGCTTCACTAAGATACAGAGTAAGTACATAACTCAAGATGAGGTCAAGTTTCCTGTAGGTCTTACAGCTGACTAAATAGGAATAGTGACACTATTGGTAGTCTTCTGGTATTCATCATTAATATTCGATAACAAAACAGAGGCGCGGTGGCTGATTTGCTAAAGCGCTTGGTTTTTTAACCAAGAGTTCCGGTTTCGAATTCTGAGATTTTGAATTTCGGGATCCTTATAGCGAGTCCACCCATCTCTAATGGGTACCTGACATTAGCTGTGGTCGTTGTGCTGGCCACATGAAACCCTTGTTAACCGTGGGCCTCGGAAACCTTTACATTATCTGCCCCATAGATCGCAAGGAATGTAAGGGGTATTTTAAAAAATTGGATGAAAAATGAGAGATATAAACCGCTTGGCTATCTATCAAAGGGGCTTGAGTTCAAAACCCGCCTCAAGCTGAGTTGTGTTAGCTGAGCACCTTAGGGGAGAATGAACGGAAATCGCTGGTCTAAAAAAAAACCCAAATCGCACTGACCGCTATAAAAAAAAGCGATTCGAAAAGCATATTTAACAACATGCACAATCATAATTAGAAAATAATCATCGCACTTAAAGATTGTAGAAAACAGCTAAATCATTGTGCAGCTTGGTTTGAAATATCGCGGTACTCTTCAGACAAACATGACCAGAAATCCTTCAATGGTTGATCCTCGTTATAAACTGTGATATTTTTTTTTCTGTTACCAAGAAGAAATAGTTTTTTATATTTCTTTTTTTTTTTTTTGTTGCATTTACATTATAATTAATTCATGTGTAGACTCGCTCGTTAATTATTCCAATAGTTCGTAGAACACTCATTCAGACCTCGTGGAAGACTCATTCAGACTTCTAGAACACTAGGGTTCTGTGGAACACAGTTTGGGAGACACTGGCCTAAATGATTGAAGAGAAGACAAGACGTAGACGATAGAGACTATAGATTGAAGGGCATTAACTATTTGGGGGCTTCAGGGACTGTGGTAAATGTATTGACATTGAATTGTTATATTCATTTATGAAGTGTGTTTATCATCATAGTAATTCTGAATTCTAGAATAAATGTTCTATATTTATTTTTAAAAAAGTAATTCTGTTCAAGTTTAGACTCATTTGAAGGTCGATGACAACCTTAATTTAACAACAAAATCTCAATCACATTTAATGCGATCACATTGTATAATCTAGCCCCAAACCCATCGATACAGGTACGATAAATAATTATCTAAATTTTCCATTTGAGCTGAGAATGAATATATTAGAAATAACGTGTTCAATAACAATGGGACGAAACCCCACACATTCAGCCGTTTCTGTGAATACTAAAAGATTAGTTTCTCTGATTGGTATCAAACAAAATAATTAATCTCTCGTAATTAATTGACAAATGGATTTTTTGTTTGTTTTATGTCTTGTGTAAGTCAATGAATAATCCTGCTAAGTTTCAACAAGATCTGAGAATGTGTGTGGGAGAACTAAAGTGTACACACTTATTACCAGACAGACAGAGTGAGTTCATATAAGCTTTGTACAAACATTATAATTCATTTATCTGCGACATCTGTCCTTGAATGAGAGTAAAAAATAAAAGTAAATCAAACCAATGAAAAAAAACGTTATCCAATGTCAGGTTTTACACGTCAGAATAGCCAAAAAATACATATGTCCGTTGGATTTAGGCGACCCCAGAAAAATCATCATTCGACTCCTAAGAGAATCACATCCACATGTTGAGAACCCCTGATCTAGATCCTTATTTTAAAATTTGCCATTAATAATTCATTGACAGATTCGTGTCACTTAGCACCCACAGTTTAGGAGCAAACCATTTTCTCTGGACTGACTAACACGTCAACAGGTGCGTAGCTAGGAATTTTTCATCGTTTGGAGACCCGGGGGAGGCTCTTGACCTCGAAGGGGGGCCCCTGCATTTTGCGTAATATTAAATTTTTAATGTAAAAAACAATTATTTGGGGGTCCAATTTTTCAGATTCTCCCCCCTCCTAACCACCCTAGCTACGCCACTGCATGTCAGCTTACACAAATCGAAATATGTTCATAAACAACTAGCCTAACGATTTGTTTGTAATTGAATTTTGACAAGTTATTTTTTTTTTGCTTATATGTCTATCCTATGGGGATAAGTGCCGTATAAACGTAAATTAAATGTATTCACATAAAAACTAGCAACCTTAACTTTGTTACATTTTTTTTTAATTTAAAAAAAAAAAAAACTCTAAATATCAATATATATCTCCACACCGTAAGAATTTTTAAGTAATATTAATTCCTATTTTCACCGCCATTAACCTTATGGCAATTACAAATGTTATACCACACCCAGTCTCGGATTTAGATGAATTTGAACACAATCACTTCTATTTCCAGACAACACAAGAATCAATAAAAAAAAAACAATAATCAATGATTTGTTGGTAATTAATTATTTTGTTTGGTACCGTACAAAGAAAAGAAATTGTACTTCAATTATGTGGTGGTATAAGTTGAATTAGTCCCCCTTTAAACTACGTAATAATAATAATAATAATGGCTTTTCTATAGCGCTACTTTCATGCTTATAGCAAGCCCAGAGCGTTATGGTCCAATCTAGCTTGTGGATCAGCGGGGCAGAAAGGGTATCTGGGAGATGGCTTTCTATGCTGCCTTTAGGAGCTCACGGTTACCCTCAACCAGAGTATCCACTTCTTTCCCCACCCCCACCCCCTTTCCCAATAGATACAGACAAGTGATAGGATCATGGCATATTGAGAAAGCTAAACGCGTGAAATCGCGCTTAACATAAACAATTGGGTAAAAATATTTCTAATCGCACAGATTTATTATTGTTAGTGTAGATCTATTACAAATTAAATCAAATGACTGATCTAAACGAATTGATACAACTACGTTTAACTACAACTTTGTTTTGTTTTCTTTAAAAGTATTCTGTTATTTTTCTTGTTTATATTGCGATCTTAACTTAAAAATCATTAGAGGCAACCAGTATAAATAGACGGAGTCGATAACTAGATCGGGGCTCGTAAATAAAAGTCAGTCAACAAACTGAAAGCAAATTAGTAAAAAAGAAATCTAAGGTAAAATATCCAAGATGGAAATAATTTTGAAAATACTTTCATTTTATTTTCTACATTGCTTTTTATTAAAAGTGCAACAGTTTCATAATACATCTATCTATAGAGACATTTCTCATTTGGTGGAGTGCGTGTGTTTTTTTTTTCTCTAAATAAATTATCAACATATAAAGTTACTAAGACAAGTTACAATATTTCCTTTTTTTTTTTAGAAAGTTTTGAAATTATGAAAACATCAAGAAGGTACACATGAAAGGAAGTGTAGGCTTAGTGATGAGTTGGATTGTCGTAAGGACTTTAAGCCAAGCAATAAATCTTTTTGAATCCAGTTTTCATCCATTCCTCTTCGAATCTCTTTTATCCATTTCTCTTTCCACTTTAGAAAAACCGGATATCTATTTCTAGCCAGGGCAAGCCAAGATAAATCCGTTGGAACCATTTTTTCTTCTTTCAATTTAATTTCATAATTTTTTTTAGAAACATGTTTGTACGTTGTTCAGAAGCTGCCGTTGAACTGTCCCTTTTTTTTCTCAACAATAAGCGATCTATAGCATTACTTTAAGTTTGTATATAATAAGATTAGGATACCGTCATAAGCAGCCAACAAACGACTTGATCAATTCAGAATTTACGTATATATTTTAAATCACGCACCGTCCTATATAGAAATCATTAGTAGGACTGTTATTAGAACAACCTGATTGTGCTAACTCACATGATAGACTCCTTGCAATATTGAAGCATTACAAGCAATAAATAGAATGAAAAATCATCGACCATAATCGGTTTCATAAAGTAGGAATTGACTTTAAAAGAAATAATACTTGTTATAGAACTATTTTTAATATTTGAATATTTATTAAATTCCTGTATTTTTCGCAATTAGCGTGTCATAAATAAAGTTTTTTCGAAAATCAGTTTAAAATTCATTTTGAGTAAAGGTCAGATAAAAGGCAACACCATGTCCTCTACACTACTGAAGGTCATCGCTAAAAGGGAAAAAAGGAGGGCTGGGGGCGAACGAATGCAAGCCAAGAACCCAATTTAATATGTATTAATGTTTCCTATATAATCTTATACAGTATAAGTGGACCTCAACTACATATTTTGAAAGTAAGGGAGGGGGAGATAACACAGTTAAATCGATTAAATGTTTATAGATGAAGTCTGGGATATTCTCCAGTATTTAAAATGTCAACTATTCCAAATGTGATGAACATGACGTTGGTAAAAGTCAGACCATCATTCCAACACATTGACGCTGGTAGTAGGAACATAGTTTAGGTTATCATCTATACTTTCATTAGATCTAAAGGACTGTTGATCAAAACCCTAGCGAACAGCGCTTGCAATCGTGACCAAACAGTCAACACTGTCATCCTACGCTTACGTAGTAACATAGTCATACATACACCGCACAGTTTACAAGCACATCTTTAGTTACATCTCCTTTAAAACTATGACCTAGTACTATGACCCAGTGGTTGCTATGGTAATAATCATCTAGGAAGCTTTTACTGTTTCCCTAAGCTATCCAGTTATGGGTTTAAAAACAAACATTGCCAAGGTTTTATTGCCCCACATAATGCTGCTGATGAGCTCGAGGATTGTCGTGTTGAAGATTTTTTAAAATATTAACTAAAGTAAATAAAAAAAGATAATCTTAACTTTTATAATCATGTCAAAATATTTTTAGCGGTCCCCGAAAGGGGAATAGCTAATATTCGTTGTAAGAGGTCTGTATATGTTATGTTAGTAATATATACTAATTATTTATATTTTAACAGATTTTTAGATGATGCCCCCCCCCCCCCTCCTTTCTGGTATGTTGGCCGATTTGGTTCGGGGGGGGGGGGGGTAGGGGCGATTGCATCATTCCCACCCCACGACCATAAACTTTCGATTTAGATATATGTAAAAAAGCGACATTAACTAATGTACATTATCTTCTAGATCTACATATAGACCTAGAAATGTAGATCTAGTTAGATACTTTGACCCAAATTTCAAAATTAATATATTACAACAAAAGTCATCTTGTTATTTAGAGCTAGGTAAAATGTTTACAAAGACAATACAATTATGTTTCTGTGTCATATAGGAAACGAGTTACGACGTTTTATATGTATGAAACTGGGCTAAAGAGAATATCCCGAGAAACTGTGTTCAAAAATGAATTCATGTGTCTTTAACTGTTCATAACATTGTAACTATGGTAGATAGCAGCTTGAAAATTGGAAACAATCATATCTCTTTACATGATTTTTAAATTCATTGTTTTGCGAATCATGCACACTAAACCTTTGGTGGAATAAAACAATGTAGAGAACTAGGGAGGTTCCGTGCTCTTAACGCAGCTTTGCTTTCAAGGAAACTCTATTTCAAATCTTATTCCAGAGTTAGAAAAGTATTATTATTGATGACGTGTTTCTTGTTTGCTTTTAAGCAAAAACAACGCCAAATGATTTTTTTTTAAATTGGATTTTAAAAGATACAAAACCAAACAAAACCATGACTTGTGAATTCGACGGGGCCGCCTCTGAGTTTGTCTGATAACACAAACTCTCTTTGTAATCTTGTTTGTTATCGCTTTTGTTTAAATCAATCTAGTTAATAGAAGACATAAACTTCCACGCGAACATTGCTAATGTTTAGGAAATAAAGATCTAATGGAAACATTAATTAAACAAAACATTTGCTGGTAGTTTGTATTTCTTTTCGATCTGGAATCCCTAGCTGTTACTCCATCACAGATTGACGAGGAAAGCGTGTAATACCATCACTTTCTTCTTCCCGCCTTTTTCTAATTGCTGTCAACGGGTGCTAGTAAAATTAGCTTTACAAATAGACATTGCAGGAACATAACAAAGTGAACTGGTTTATCTTGCTGCCATTACGGTAGCGTACAGACTTACCGACTGACCCAGGCACTCTAACATGGACAGCGATTTGTTTTTGCATCCCTATTAAAAGCAGTCACGGTACCAAAAACTAAAACAATAAATAATTAACTGTTTGAATTAAACTAAAAGCGACAATTAGCTGCTGGATAGATCCTCGAGAATGTGCAACACATTCTGCTATTTAACTTGTAGAGGGAGTCATGACAATGAAGCGAGCAGAGTTGGTGGCTAGCTTGACAAGAGACGTTCAAATACTCATACATAAACACAAACAATTACGTTGGAAAGAAATACGATTCAAAATGTGTGTCTGTTTACCTGTGCTACTGTCACCTTACCTGTGCTACTGTCACTTTACTTGTGCTACTGTCATTTTACCTGTAATATTGTCACTTTACCCCTGTACTACTTTCAGTTAACGTATGCTGCTATGTCCTTACTTTCTTGTTACTGTATGCATCTTTTATTAGATTAACTATTTTCAGTTTTACTTTCAGATTTCTATCTCCCACAGTCAATTCATGCCATCACTAAGACGCTTATTGAAAGGCGTACAGAAGTAACCTAATCATCACTGTACCGACAGTACGCTTCCAATACTGTCAATTCATATTTTCAATTACGAAAATTTTACATATATCCAGCTATCTAACCTTTTGATATAAACAGTCAATTTCTTTGAAAGTAAATAGTTGTCAATATTGGTTCGGTTGTTGCAGAAGAAAAAAAAAATCATGTTTTAATTATTAAAAATTTCATGCCCCTCTATAATAAATGTATATTGAAGATTCTTTTTTTAAAAATATTTAACTGTTCTCTTTAAAACTTTTGCTAATACTTTGAAAGCTTTAAGATTTATGATCCCAAAGTTATATGAGGGAACGTCCGAAGAACTTATTAGTTCAAAAATTGAATGAAAAGTTTTCAATAGAATAATTTATTGACAAATAAAATTATTATTAAAAGAATATTAAGAACTCATTATGTGCTTTTATCATGAGATGTTTATGGGGTCAATAAATTACACTTGTTCATTAGGTCACTCTGACCGAACTTCGAAAAGATTAAACAACAAAAACAATTCTCTCATAAAAAATAACAAGCTAGCGAGACGTTTCATTGTGTCTGTGTGTCTGTGTGTGTCTGATATTATACTCTGTAACAGCTTCAATTATCTGAGCAGAGTATTTTTTTTTTAAATTGATCAGTATAATTTAATCAGCAGAGACAAAAGTTATTTTGATAAATTGGTCAGTACTGCATAGACAAATGGAATTCAGGCCAATATTATAGTAACTTAATATTTTTAGAGCCAATACTATTTTTAAGTATCAAAGCTAAAACAAAATATATTTACATAAATGATGTCTCTCAGGGACACAACTTGACACAAGATACAACAATGATACTTTAATTTATAAAACATAAAAACAAGAAAATAATAGCACACACTTGAAGAAACAACAAATGCAACAAAAGCAAAGCTTGTATTCCGAGTAGCTGAATCCATTCATTTGGATTAGTCATGTGATTCAATTTGTAATAGATCTACACTAACAATAATACATTTATGCGATTATAAATGTATTTACCAATTGTTTTGTTTAGCGCAATTTCATGCTTTTAACTTTCTCAATACGCTATACTCCTATCACCTGTCTGGATAAGTTGGAAAAGGGATGGGCGGATAAAGAATGGGGTATCTGGGTGAATATTACTGGGATCGCTTTTTAAATGTATTTATAAAAAAAGTTAAAACGTTGAATGAACTGAATTGTAACTCGATGGCTCTTAAATTATAGTATCAGATAACCGAGGCCTCATTCGATTGAATAATTTGTTGAAGAAAGATATTTACTGATTTCGGATACATTTTCTTTTTACCCCCAAAAAATGGCAGAAAGTCTTAAAAACATTGCTATGTATTCTAAAGAAAGATTCATCAAATCAATTTTTGGACAAAAAGTCGGAGCAGTTAATGAATTCGCATACGCTGCCGCTTCTTTTGGTTTATCTATACACATAAAAAAAATCCAGAAGTCATGTTCCGGAATTCACCCAATAAAACCTACTCAGCCCCAAAGATCCCCGTGAATGGACATCTTCTGAACGTGGTAGATCACTTTATATTTCTAGGAAGCATCGTATCGAATGACGCATCGTTTTCAAGGGAAGTTGATAACCGTCTGGCCAAGGCCACTAGACCTTTTGGACGCCTCCAGGAGTGAGTTGGCGGAATAAATCGCTCCGCCTGGTTACAAAAATTAGTGTCTATCAAGCAGTGGTTCTCTGAGCCCTTTTATGTGGATCAAAGACATGAGTACTATACTGAAAGCAACTAAGACTTCTGGAACGCTTTCACCAACGATGTTTTCGCTCCATCGAGGACATAGGGTGGCACAACCGCACTACAAACAGCGATGTTCTAGCGAAGCCGGTATGGACAGTACAGAGGGACTTCTTATGGTCCGACAGTTACGCTGGAGAAAGTACCATCCCGTATTGGGGACGAACGTTTGCAAAAGGCAAGTTTTTTTTGTGAGAGTTGAAATGTGATAGACGTAGCAGACATGTCCTAAATAAAAACTTAAAGAAAAGATTAGGCACAGACTTGCTATAACTGACATAGAAGGGCTGCGTGAAGGTGTCAGAAGGGTAGAAAAACTCCGTTCGATCGTGGAGCGCCTTCTGCAACTCGGCGAGAACGTTACCTTGCAATGGGGGCCTGCTCATTGTGGTGTGGTCAGCCATGACTTGGCTTATCACTTCGCAAAAAACCGCGTTCCAGACTGCACTCCTGCGTGATGAACCGTGCACATGCCAAAGTGCACTATTCCTGGACGACAAAAGACTGTTGGCACTTTGGTAAGATGGCTGGGATGCTTCCGATAAGGGCCGTGAGCTCCACTGGGCAATGAGTAGACCAGACAAAAAAGATTCGTGGTGGTAGCTTAATCATGCGGAACAGGTCGTCCTAGCCCAGTTCCGAGTCGGTCACTATCCAATTGGTGCTTACTTCGGACGGTTTCGAGAGAACTACGACACATGGTGTCGCCACTGCATCGAGGATGTAGAGACAATAGAACACATTCTTTAGGAATGTCGAGTTCTGCATGAAAGTCGATCGGGACAAGGATTTGATAGAGAGAGAACTGGTTCGTGTGTGGCATTAGGGCTGACCTTAAAACTCACAGCCGCTTCCTTTCACGTGCTCTAAAGGAGTAATTCTCAGCATGGTTCGCTACCAATGGGGTTTCTAATTTGGTGCTGCGTAGCCACGTAAAATACTGCATCTTCCTTATAGATAAGGCTTAAATAAAGGCATCAAGGAAAACTGCTTCCAGATACCCCCTCCACCCACCGTAAAGTTATTGAGATTGCACCATAGCGCTCTGTGAATGCTATAAGCGTGAAAGTTGCTCTATAAAAATGTCTTTAATCATTATAATGCAACTCATAAATATTGATCGCTTTTTGTTTTGTCTTTTAATAATGCAAAGACTCTTAACAAACGCTTAGTACATTAATTTATTAAGGAATTATGAAACAAAAATGAAATAAAATTTGCAGAGCTATGTTTAGTTATTGTGTTTTGCGAGTTTTATTAATTGTTTACACTTTAATTGCGGAGAGCCATGAACTATGTATGTGACTTTTACGTTGTTGACAAGGGTAATACAGCCTACACTAAGATGGTGCGCAAATGTTGAATTAATCCTTTTGATTCAATAAAACTTGATAATGCTTACAAAGAAATGTTTTAGTGTACTGTTGTGAGCCTAGTGACGTAAGCGGTGTCGAGTTTTTTTTTCCTTTGATGTCATGGAAAATTTTCATTCATAAAAAAATTTTAGCCAAAATTAATTTTCGATAACGAAATATTTTCAACCCGATATAACAGTCGACCTCGAGTTTTTCCCCTTGTGGCCAATGAGTTGAGAATTTGAAAATATATCGCTATCCAATCAAGATACTGAACACAGGAGCAATAGTCAAGTTAGCGTTTACGTTAGGACAAGTAGTTCCACCTGAATATTTATTTACAGTGCCAGTATGTTCTCTTAGTGTCTTGTTGTCTTTATCCAGTCTCACTCACCTGTCTATCAATGAACTCAGTGGGATGGACTAAACAAATAAAAAAGAGTGGGGGGTTGTTCATCTCTACCTCTGGAATTATACCTGATTACCCATGTGGAGGTGTGGATTGAAGTCCAGCCCCTACTAAAGATTTACTACCATTTAAACAAACTCAGTTTCCTTGTAAGGTGTGACCCACTCAAAGGTCAAGACAAAATGAGAAAATGTACAAGCCATGGTTGCTTTGTATGTAACGCGCATTTCTAATGTGAAATTTCATTTCTATCTATATAAACACGCCTTGTCTTTATAATAAAAGATATTTGGTGCATATTCATATAGGCCAGTGATTCCCAAAGTGGTGTATATAAACTTCCAGGGGTCTACGAAGAGTTCCAAGGAGTCTACGAAAGTAAAAAAAAAAAAATTAGGGGTCTATGAAATGTCCATGGGGGTCTACGAAAATGGATTTTATTTAAGCAGATCGTGACTTTCATTTTTAACATCTCATCAATGTAATTTATTTCATACACTAGATTTGTACCTTTGTTAATCCTTTTAATATTTATCCTGCTATTCAAACGAACAATTGTTATATTTAATTTCAATACTTATTTAAATAGCTTAATTTTGTCCATAAAAAATTGCCTAATTTTTTCTACATGTAACAAAAAGAAATGTAGATTATTCAGCATTGGTTATTTAAAATTGGGATTCATTTCTTCCTTGTCAAACAAGCGGTTGCCAATTAATTCCCTTTTTTATGACGATATGAAACTAATTACATCGGAGGATCATTTGAGACGATGTCCCCCTGATAAAAAGATAAAGCTTTGAAAAACTTTCGAACTCTCAAAGATAAAGCTCAGAATAGACCCACAAAATCTCTCTTCAACATCAGATAGAGAAGAAGATAGTTTGTGAGCGTCTTAAAAGATCTCTTAACTTATAGCCAAATACGAAAACAGCTGTTTTTAACAGCTTTTAAAGTAGATTTAAAAACTGTTTTACACAAACGTAGCCTACATCTGATATTATTGAACAAATTTCCTTAAGCAACAGTACAGTACGCACATCGTTGGTATGAGTTATAACAAAAGCGGCGTCGCAAGCTCTGACAGGGCGTAGCGCTGTGTGCAGCATACTGCCTAAGGGTCCTCGGCCTCTTAGTTTTCCTCGGGGTTGACCCACGAAACAGTTCCCATGTTGGGTATATCTGCAAGGTAGCAGAGGTTTATATTCAGTTTTCCCCCTGCTAGGTGGGTTGCAAGCCTAGGCCTCTTGCCCAAAGCTTACTGATTTTTGTTGGTTCCAGTAATACATATTGTTATTTTTAATTGGTTATAAATTTGAATTGAATCAATAACAAATATCTTCGACTCACTACAGTTAGAAATTACTAAGAAAATGGAGTTAGTAAATTGCAAAAATGCAGTTAAGCAGGGGGTCTACAAAAAACCACAAAACATGGCTTGGGGTCTATGCGACTAAAAAGTTTGGGAACCACTGATATAGGCCCTATTTTCAAGCACATTATTATGTTTTAATATAAACGTCAATTCTTTTCTATAAAAGACATTAATAGAACGAGGTCCACTTAATGTACATTACATAGGTACAAGGTGTACTTTTTACTATTTGGTCAACTTTCCTGCCAAAGATGGCCCTATGACGTAGACAAATTCGCAGACTAAGTCCCAAACACATGCTTTTAACGACCGATACACATTGAGAGTATCCGAATAATCAGCATGACATTGACCCTTCAAATGACCGGAAGCTTTAGCACCCAGTTCTCGTTCATCCCGTGAGGAGCCTGTGTACTATCTGTTGCATTTAATTTTTTTTTTATCATGGACAAACACTAATTAGATACAACAAAACCCAGTTTGGGTTGTCACACTCAATTAGAGGGGGCTAAAGTCGCATTCCAGAACCCGGGCCCACGGGTACCTTGGTACTCTAATGTCGTGCTGAAGTATGGACAAATAAACAGAAGATTGGTAAACCAAAACTTGCTGTATTCAGTTGTAACCAAAAAAAAAAAAAAAATTGCTTCACATTCTCTTATATTTCAATGCACCTTATAGTTGCGGCCCCTTAGGGTTCAAAATGTTAAGCTTCTAGAATAAAAATAGGCTATTTAGCCTGTGCATGTTTTTTTTTTTTGTTTTTTTTGTTTCTCCCTCTGTAAATATATATAGATCAGAGCCTCGATCGATAATTTTAGATTGAGGGGGGAGGGGCTAGAAAAGAAGGAGTTAATAGTGTTATATCCTTCTTTCTCTGCAAATAATTTTTAAAAAAAATCATAATTCACCCTTCAGTACTGACCAACAATGACCGCTAAAGGCTCAATTATTGAGTCCACGCTTAGAGAAAGATATTCATAGCAGTTGTAATCGACAATCATTCAGCAAAAACACAATCATTTAACAAAGAAAGAATCACCTAAAACAAATATCATTCTTCAACAAAGATACAATCTACCCAGACTCAATCATTCAGCACATTTACACTAATTCAAAACAAATACAATCATTGATAACAAATTCAATCATTCAATTTTATTATCCGGCCATATACGGCTGCGGCCGAATATCAAAATGTGCTATCCGGTGCACCCTACTTTTTAAGAGGATAATTCCTACTTTATGAAGCTGGTGCCTTTTTTGTGTGCGAGCTTCTTCGCTCTTAATAACTGATAAATGATAGATTTTAAAAAATGGAACTTTTTTTTTTTACGCTTCTCCGATTCCACGAACCCACCCGGGAAAAAAATCCTCTTTACCTATTTACGCTCATGTATAAGTGTACACATTGCATATCAAAATCTAGTTAGGTGATACGTATCCAGACATGGCAACACGAAAAGACAGTAGTCTAGACGAGTACTTGATCTAGATATTTGATATAGAAGATTCTAGT
Organism: Biomphalaria pfeifferi; assembly: GCA_030265305.1. Taxonomy (NCBI): domain Eukaryota; kingdom Metazoa; phylum Mollusca; class Gastropoda; family Planorbidae; genus Biomphalaria; species Biomphalaria pfeifferi. The sequence continues at coordinate 3,094,256 of JASAOG010000053.1, read as the reverse complement.
TTGGTGTTAGGTCAAAGATCCAGACTTGGAAGACGTTTCGCCAAATGTTTCTGAAAGTCTAATTATTTAGTGAACTCTGAATACATTTGGGAATACCCGCAGACGCATGTGTGTTCAAGTTAGAGATTACCAAGACACTTCAGATTCAATTTAATTAACAGTTATATAGTTTGAAAAATTATAACGGTCAAACGAGAGTTTTCCTTGAGCTGCCAATAACCTAGTATTTTGTTTCCCAAAGATATACACACACTGTCAAATTTCTAGGAAAATCATTAGAACTGTTTTGGAGAACCGTGTCCAACCAGGTATTTTTATATGCGGTAGATGAAGAATATTCAAGCTGAATTGTTAAAATGTATGAATATAATCTATTCAATTAACACCAAGCACTCAGTATGTCTAAAGCGGATTTCATTGGGGATTGTAAGTTTTTGTGGAGCTGTTTAAAAAATCGGAAGAGATTTGTTCTGAAACAAAAAAAAATCCCATAGACGACGATAGGAAAACTGACAGGCAACAGAACATTGAGCAAAAAAACAAATTAAAATTATTGTTGTTTTTATAAGTGTCCATTTCCAGTCAAAGTATTAAGGAGAAACCTTATTGAAAATGTATTATTTATTTTTTATTAACTCCTTTCTTATGAACTTTCTTTTAATACAGAGAGAAACAGAGAGAGAGAGAGAGAGGAGACAGAGACAGAGAGAAAGGAGAGAGAGACAGAAAGAGAGAGACAGAGAGAGAGAGAGAGGAGAAAGAGACAGAGAGGAGAGAGACGGAGAGAGAGACAGAGATAGACAGACAGAGACAGACAGACAGACAGAGCGCTAACAGTGGAAACACACGCACTAAGATCTGACTGAACTGTTATCTAAAACCTGAACGGCTGTTTGACTCGTTTTTTTTCAAGCAATACTAATTCCATATTTTAAGATGGCACACACACATACAAGCATAAACACACACACACCCATTGAATTTGTTTAAATGTTCAGAAATTTTTAACCCCTTTTAGACTTTTTTTTAGGGATTTTTTTTTAACACGACAGAGCATCGGCTGAAGTTGAACATATCACCTTATTTCGGAAATCTCGGAAAGTTTGAACCTTTGCTCACATCAAGATTGTATGCTAAGGGATTTGTATGTGGTGATTGAGTTATTTGTTTTGACAGAAACATCTCCAGATTGTGCACTGATTCAATAGAGAGTCACATGATCTGTAATTTCACATTCTCTGACTTTACATCGTACTTGTAGACTTCTCAAGGTCTCACTATTTTTTATTTATTTATTTTTTTTTTGGTTTCTTTTTTAATCATGTTTTAATCTTTACCCGACCAAACGTTTCACACACACACACACTACGCATATCTGGACTTTTATCAGGAAAACAATTATCAGGGAGCTATTTCCCTTGTCGACTGTCAAAACACTATTCTTTCCCTTTCTCTTCTAGTTTTTTTTTTCTTTTTTTTTCTTCTATTTTTGTAAGTTGAATAGGCCTGGCGGTTAGGTCTAAGTCTAAAATAGTCTCCGATAGTCTTCAGGACTATTTCAGTGTTTCTGATGTTCAAAGTATTAAGGAGGAACCTTTTTGAAAATGTGGTATTATTAATTTCAGATCAATCTGATCTTTAGAAATTCTTCCAACTGACCTGTCAGTTGTAGGTCAAGCAAGATTATAATACGCAGCCGACCAAAATCTCTTGAGAATAGATACTGTTGATCAGAATTTAATACAACCTCTTCTTGATCCGTGTCTCTTCTAAATCTCTTTTCTTTTTTTTTTTTGTTACTATCTCTTTATCCTGCCTCGCTCTCTCTTTCTCTCCATTTATTCCTTGCTACGCTCTTCAGCTCTCCTTTTCTCTCCATTTATACTGTGCTATCTTTATTTCGCCTCTATCTTTAGTTAGTTCTCTTTTATTTAAACTCTTCCGCCCTTTTTCTCTATTTGTATTTATCCACCGTCTTCAACTCTTTATTTCAACTCTCTTTTTATCTTTCTTATTATTCCTCTTTTTCTTTCGCTTTCACTTTACTCAGCCTCTTTCCTGCGCTCTCATTTACAGTATTTATTTCTACTCTCTCTCTCTCTCTCTTAACCTCTCTTGTCTTCTCTCATCTACACTTCCCTATGTCATTTTTAACTCTTTCGCTCCCGCCATGTGTAATATTTGTAAAAAAATGTTACCCCCATCCAAAACGTCTTTTCATGCCTGTAATAAATGTTAGGGAGAATGTATATCGCACTGCATAGATTTCTTTCCCGAATGTGTATACACTATGGTTGCTACTCATTGCAGAGACTTATTGCATATATTTTTACCTACTTCCTAACACACTCATTCCATTTGAATTACACTCGTTTGTTGGACAACGTGGTTCTGAACATCTCTGCGCATGTACTTACGATGTTACTTTCAGAGAGAGAGAGAGAGAGAGAGACAAAGAGAGAGAGAGAAAAAGTATTCCCATGGCACTAGAGTAATGTCTTTATAAAAACCTTGTCTGGACATTATCCATCATTATCCACATATCTCCCATCACAGACATCTTTCCCAGTCCAATCTCCTTCCACCCATCTTCCACCCATCTTCGCAGACCAACTTCATCCTTGTCCAATGAAATCCTACAAATCGACGCCAGCTACAGATAATTGAGCGTCATTGTTCATCATTGCTGACCACCGGGCCAAGTGATACATTGTTCTGTCCAGCGGTGTACAAAAACACGATTATTTATAGAAAGGGAGGGGAGAAAGGGAGATAATAATAACCACACTATAATCCTCTAGAATTACATTGATAAAGATGTGTCAATGATATCTACATCTCACGTTAAGTGGCTCTCTACGTTATATCGGTAGACTATTTCTCATAATACACATCAGTATGCTTAAATAAGACTATAACAACCTAGTACATCTTTTGAAATCAATGTTAAAATTACAAGGAACTGTGTTTAAAAAAAAGAGGCCGAGATAATTCAGTAGTAATTGAATGGAAAGCAGCTCAATGACAAATAAAATAATGACAAAGTTTAATACCCAATAAAATACACAAACAAATTTGATCAGCCGCCTTCGTTGTACACAGATTCCATTCTATCATGGGCGTACCCCGGTAGGTTTGTTAGACAGTTCATATATGTCGCGCCTGAATAGTGCGCTGGTGCGTTCCAAGCACCAAATTTATTACAAAATCTACTGATCTATCAGCTAGCTTAAACAATCAGTAACGATAGGGAACAATACTCTCAAATACTCTTTATTAAGAGATAAAAATATATTTTTAAAAAATCCCATCAAAATGATGTATACCTATCTAGTTATATAAAATGTTGGTTTTTATTGTGCAACCCTCTCCGTGCTTCTGACAGAAGAGGTCATGTATCTTTTAAATATCATGCAAACGATTGTTTCGGACATACTTGGACAAAGTTTCAGGTCAGATGTTGACCTACAAACAAAAGTGTCCATTAGTTGGTCTTCATCGTATGTCCACGTCCAATCAATAATACATAGGTCAAGCTAACCCCCTACCGAAAAGCAAATTCAGACCAAGCGAACAATCGGGCAAGTGTAGACATGAATAGAACAATTTTTTATCTCCACCTTCTCCCCAATCTTACACTACAAATACTATTTATACAGTAATATATTTTATCTGTATATAGGGAATGGCATTTTTATCACAACTAAGTACTTATACAGTAATTTATATTATATTTTATGGGGAATGGCATTTTTATCACAACTAAGTACTTATACAGTAATATATTTGATATGTATATAGTGAATGACATTTTTATCACAACTAAGTACTTATACAGTAATGTATTTTATATTTATATTGGGAATGGCATTTTTATCACAACTAAGTACTTATACAGTAATTTATATTATATTTATGGGGAATGGCATTTTTATCACAACTAAGTACTTATACAGTAATATATTTGATATGTATATAGTGAATGACATTTTTATCACAACTAAGTACTTATACAGTAATGTATTTTATATTTATATTGGGAATGGCATTTTTATCACAACTAAGTACTTATACAGTAATAAATTATAATATATTTTATATTGATATAGGGAATGGCATTTTAATCACAACTAAGTACTTAGTATGTGTGTATGTGTGTATAATCTATTTGTTACGTATATGTGTCATTTTGAACGTACGCGCGAATGACCGGAAGTGTGTTAGTTTTTATAGAAGAGAGAGAGAGACCAGCGTGCGACATGTGTTATGTAGTAAAATAAAGTTTCTGTGTTTTGATTGAGTTGTTAAGTGTTTGATGTAATTACAGCTGAACCCAGGGACACCTGGACTTGGAGAGAAACAAAGGTAGTTCCTAGAGAGCTATTGAAACAGAGGTACAAGTAGAGAACTGTAACAATATGCATATCGGGATCGACATTTTAATTACAGCTAAGTTCTTATAAAAATGATGAAATAAAAAATAAAATGGAAATAGCAGTAGTTTTACTTCATTAATATACACTTTGAATACTTATAAATACGAAATGTATCAATGTTTCAGAAACTTATGCAATATTATAAAGCCAATTTAGTTTTTATTAAGGAAAAGAATAATTACCTCAGCATAACACACAGATAATGTGGCAGTACATTATCGGCGTTTAAAAAAGCCCAATCTATAATACTATGGAATTTTTTTGTTTTTATGATACTGTTATAAACCTTGTGGTGGCACAGATGGGGGTTGTGGTGTGTGTGTAATCAGCCGACGTCAATCCCCCCCCCCCAGGCCAGCGCTAGACGAGCGGTCAACCGTGACGAGTTACGACGGTCGGCCGAGACGAGTGTCAACATGATGGTTCGGAAGGATCGACGTCGTGAACAGAGCTCAGGAGCGTCACGAGGGATGTAGTCATCTGACCACCCAGAATGGTCGAGCGACGTTCTGTCCGGTTCTAGAAGGCCAGCAGGGACCCTATATAAAGAGCGAAGGTATCAGAGACCAGTCAGTCGCAACTTCCCGATCTACAGTTCGTTACAATGGCTCAGTACAAGTCCGAGGCGAGACAGAGAGACCAGTGCAAGAGTTGATACGGCGGAGAGATATTTGTACAGTCTTGTGTTACGTGCTGCCAATTGTACAGTATTGGCTGTTATTTATTGACATTAAACTATTACGTTATTTTGAAGCCCAGCGTTGTCAAGATCTTTAAGATGGTGGTGTATGGTGCAGTTTGCAGAGAGCCTGCCTAGTGAGATTCGTAACAATACATTAAAATCTATAGAAGAAAAAAGCCGCGGAAATAATTGAAAACAAGCAAAATATAAATAAAAATACTTTTTTTTTAAAAGGCAATCTAATGGTAAGAATTCCAGATTATATTTATATCTCTCAATAGATGTGGATTTATTTCCCTTTTTCGATATCAAAGAAAATTAATTTACTAATTTGTAAACTACTTGTTTTTGACTCATGTTTTGTAACGATAAATAATTGTGTAAAGTTTCAACTTCATCTGGGAACGGCTGTTATAGACCACACTCACCCCATATCTAGACATATCTCTTAATACTGAAGGATTAATATCCCTTGTTGATATAAAAAAATAATCAATTACGTTTTGTTTTGTTAAGTACAATAAATAATTGTTTAAAGTTTCAACTAGATCTTAAAATGCACAGAATTTGTACCTCAGAGATATAAAGATTGATTTTTATAATCTTTGTAAAAAAAAATTAATTAATTGTTAATAAATCATGAATAATTGCTATGCTACTTAAATAAAAAAAAAAGCTATACATTTCTCTCCGTCAGGAACACTATTTTCTAGCTCAGTCGCTGAATCGACACAAGATATGTTTATAAATAAATTGAAAGTTTTTTATTTTGTTATTTATTTATTCTTTTTTTCCTTTGATGAAGGCGTGCTACTCTTTATCAATAATTATTTTTTCTATGCAATTCCTTTTATCGGCCAGCAACTTCTTCATGGAAAGAAACAAAAAGAAGGAAGCATAAAAACCTGGAAGGACACGGACCTCCTAAATTCGAAAACGGCTGTAACGATTTTCCTTGAAATTTGACAGTTTATGTATATCTTCGGGAAAAGAATTACTAGATAATTGATCACACGGGAAAATTGTGATTTGACTATTAAAATTTTTCAAATAATAATCTTTAAAATGAAACTTTATTCGGAGGGCTAGACATTCTAAATATGCACGTTGCACGTCAGCAGGTGTTCCCTCATTTCTTCATTAAAGAGTTAAATAAATAAATAGACGTCCAGAAACATTTAGCGTACAGTCTTCTAAGTCTGGATCTATAGACCTATCATTAGAATTGTTTATTTATATACTCGCTTAACCAGGAAATATGTTATATTAAGAGGGGGGAATGGGGTTGGGGTAATAAAAAAAAGTCAATTGTTTTTCTTCTATCATTCATTAGTTGCAAAATAACTTTTATGATTTTTGTTATGAATTTGTTTCATTTGATTTGAAAAGAAAAAGTCAGTTGTGACGGTGAATTAGCAGAAAAATTCAGTAGCGTTCAGTATGAAAAAAACTTGAGGTAAATAAATGAAGCCCATTGCATCATAAGCAGTTTAGGAAATAGCAATATTGATTTAAAGATATCGGAAATAAGAAGTTAAGAGGCAGCCATCTTGTGGTAGAGGTCAGAGACTATTATAAGTGTAGATGTCATGGGCATAGCCAGGATTTTTTTTCGGGGGGGGGGGGGGGGGGGGTTTGGGGGCTGGATTTTTTTCTCCCCTCCCCCCCGAATTTTTTAAAAATATGTATTTATGTGTGTGTGTGTGTGCGAACATAATCTTTATTACATTCTGACCCTTCATTCTTTCGGAAGACGTTTATTGTGCCCTAGAATAGGTTCTTCCATGAGTTAGTGGAAAAATTGTAGATTCCCCGCCATCACTAGCAAGGGGGTCTGGGGGAGCGCTAGGAGCACCCCTAGCGCAGGGCGAAGCCCCCCGCCAAGCACTATTTCTGGTATTGAAAGCCAACAAAATGCATATTCTGAGGTATCTACAGTGCATTTTCATGCTATTAAAAAGTTTTATTTCAAAAACGTAATGTGCTATTCTTACTGACTTAGACCCTCCCGCGCCGTTCGGAGCATTTGACGTCAAGCTGTTTCCATAGAAATCTGTTACTGGTAATGTCTGAAGCCTCTTCCCACCTGCCATGAGGACCTCCATGAATGAGTGGCGTCAAGTTGTACTAGGATATCATTGCAATTCTTCTTATGCGTAATTCATTTGTCGGAGAACATGTCCCACAAACCTCAAGCGTCGCTCTCTCACAATCTTACTAAGTTCGGCATAGGATTTCCTTGATTTAGACCCGATCTCTAAAACTGACTCCTAAAATCTGTCTTAGCCATCTTTGTTGAGCCACATTTAGTGTTTTTCAATTTCGGCAGATGACTATTCACAGCAGTTTATTAATGGAGCCCTGCCACTGGTAAAAATGTGTAACATCTCTTGAATACGCTCTTGGAATTAAGTGAATGTAGTTTGCTTTAGATTTTATATCGAAAAGAGAAATTTTATCGTCAAAATCATCTGTTGGGGGTTTTCCACCTCAAAATGCTCTGTAGGGGGATGTTAAACTCAAAACCATATGGAGGGGTTTTAAATTTTTAAAAAGCCATCTGTAGAAGAGGGGTTTAAACTCAAAACCCCCGATTGGATTGGCTAAGCTCAAATAATTTTAGTGTGTAATTTCCTTTTTTTTTTTATTGAAGAGGTATTTTTAGCATCAAACCCCTCTGAATGGGGTTTTAAACTCAAAACCCCTTTTGGCAATGCTCATAGCATTTTGAGTGCGTAATTTGCTTTTTTTCTTACACTCAAGATGTACTTTTTAGCCTCAATCACCCCTGGCGGAGGGTTTAAACAAACCCCTTTGGCTACGCTCATAGATTTTAGAGTGAGTAATTTGCTTTTATTTATATTGAAGAGGTACTTTTTAGCTTCAAACTCCACTGGAGGGGAGTTTAAACTCAAAACCCCTTTGACTACACTCATAACATTTTGAGTGTATAATTTGCTTTGTTTTTATTATTAACGAGGTATTTTTTTACCTTCAAACCCCGCTGAAGGGGGGTTTAAACTAAAAACTGAGTCAAAACCCATTTAGCTACGCACATAACATTTTGAGTGCGTTATTAGCTTTGTGTTATGTTGAAGAGGGGGTTTATCGTAAATTTTAGAGGGGGTTTTGAAATCAAAATCTTCCTTAACTGTGCTCTTGGAATTAGGGGATTTTCGTTTGCATTTTTGTTTTGTTTTGTTTTATAGAAGAGGGGGAGTTAACTGCAAAAACCCCAGGTAGGGGGGTTAAAACTCAAAACCCCTGGTAGAGGTTTTTAAACTCAAAACCCCTGGTAGGGGTTTTTAAACTCGAACCCTCTGGTAGAGGTTTTAAACTCGAACCCCCCTGGTAGGGGGTTTTAAACTCAAACCCCTTTGGTTGTGCTGGGGCAAGTGATGGTTTAGTATTAAAATCTCACCTAAAATAAACAAAATCAAAAACAAAAAATTAGTCACTAAATTCCGATTCCCCCCCCCCCTTTCGGGGGGGGGGGGGGATTTCATTTCGGGGGGGGGGGTTTGAACCCCAAACCCCCCCCCCCCCTCCCGGCTACGTCCATGGTAGATGTGGTGACGAAAAGATAGTAGCAGCAGTGGCGTAACTAAAGGGGGATGGAGGAGAGAATTTTACAAAACCCCCGGGCCCCCACCTGGGCGCCCCCAAATGGGTATCCGAAATTAATTTGTAAATACATACATTAATATATTTGATTGACAAATAGAGTCAACGGGTGTCTTTTTTTTTCAACATTTATAGATTAAATTTATCACAAAGACTAAACCTAGATCTAGGTCTATCAGTACGTTGACTTTATTGACATTTTAAAAATATGTTTTCCCACAGAGATCAAAGTTTTATTAAAAGTTAGTCTTGCATTTTAAACTTTGTTACAACGAATAAAACTGCATGATATTATTGATATACAGCGAATTCCAGGTATCTTGTTACCTTTACTAATAATAGATTTAAATGGCGAGTATTTTATGGCTACACTAATTAACCTTAAAGCAAAATTTACAGAATCTAGTATAACAGATCTAAAAGTTATTCTTAATAATGCTAGATTAGTCTATTATTCGGGTGTGGCGTCTATGATTTCAGAATTAAACTTCACACTCGAGTTATTACCCCTCTATTCATCTTTCCTCAATCCAATGGAAACTCTCTTTTTATTTCCATCTAATCCTTTTGCTTTCGCACAAAACATAAACAAAAAACAATGACGTCATATAATATAATAGTAGCACATCTTCCTTTTGAAGTTATTATCACACCCTTCTTTTTAAAGTTCTTAAGAGTGATATATACTAGCAGGGCCGGCCCTATGCGAAACGGATCGTGCGGGGCCTAGTCTGGGTAGAGATAAGCATAAGGTCAAAATTTTTATTTTTTTGAATTAGAAAATAGGCCTACTTTCGTCTTTGCAATAAATTTTTATCAAATGAAAGCTCGCAATGCCACTTTTTATTTATTGGCTCCCCAAAATGTCAATTTCGTCTGTTCTTTAGGAGATATGAATAAATTCAAAAAAGTTCAGGACTTTATCGTATATTTTGCCTTTTCATGAGATTTCCTGGAGGCCCTTGAAAATCAGGAGGTCGCGAAAACCCTGTTATTTTATATACGTTATAATGGTTTAATTTAATAATGGACACTTAGAATTAGCGCGGGGCCTATGAAAGCGCGGGGCCCACTGCGACCGCATAGGCTGCAGTGGCCTAAGGCCGGCCCTGTCTAATGGGAACTTTAACAATTCGTTCACTTCTGGTTGTCTTGACTGGCACAACAAGTTCTCTAGACGTTGGTCTATAACTGTCAGTTTCGTTGGTTCCAACAGTTTGCAGTTCATTGTCTTCATCGGTATCATAGTACCCAGAGATGTCTTCATGGAAACTCTTATGTACTCTCATGAAGTCTTGATGATTACTTTTTGTTAAGTTTACTGATATACTGAACCAATTTGATTTGGGGCTTATATATTTTGTGCACATTATCTCATGTCATATGTTGAATGTCAAAATGCAAGGGGCCCCTAAAGAAGTCAATCCCCCCGGGCCCCCAAATCCCTAGTTACGCCCCTGAGTAGCAGACTGTGGAGCAACAGGAGTGATGCTCTTTAAGAAGCAAACAGTATCTATCTATATAATTCTCCTCTTCCCTCAAGAGTTTTGACGAGAAGTATAGGAAAGATCACTTTCTTATTTCTGCAAGTCGGACGAACTAGAGTTCCGCCACTGATAATAAGTGAAATTTAAGAGTTTGTAATAGAAAATAAATTCGTCTTTGCATTTTATTCATTCAATTTTTGTCTCTATATTTTAGGAGATTTGTATGAGTTTTCTGAAGATTTTAATAATTTTCGGGACTTTTTCGTATATTTTGCAATGGTTTAATTTAATAATTTATACACTTAGAATTAGCACGGGTCCTATGAAAGTGCGGGGCCCACTGCGGTCGCATAAGTGCGGAGTCCACGGCGGTTACCGAAGGCCGGTCGACTAGTTAGACTATATTAGATAAGCACTGAATAGCCATTTGGTTTAAATGTACGACTGAGTATGAGTCAAAGTGGAATAAACAAAAACAGAAACTTGTTTTAATGTGTGTGTCGTATGTTTGTTTGTGATTTGTGTGTCTGTGTACAGGGCCAGCCTGATGTAATTGGAGGCCCTAAGCAAAGTGAATGATGTGGTCCCCAAATGAAATAGAAAAATAAAAATACCTAAAAATAAAAATTACGCTAAAATTAAAACCTTCCAGTATTTAAATCTTATTATAATTAAACAAATTTTAAAAATTCATATAGCGCGATTCTCGTAGTGTTCTGTATGGCATCTTGAGTCATAGTAGAGACTTAGATCTAGGCTGGTAGACGAGTCATAGAGTTCTGCTATGGTTCAGATTTGATCCAAGTTTGATAATTTTGTTTAAAAAAAAAATTGTGTTTTGGTCCTGTTCGAGGCCCAATTGGAGGCCATGGGCGGCTGGCTAGTTTGTCTACTGGCCCTGCTGTGTGTCTGAGTGTCTTGCATGTCCTCAAATGTACTTTTACCCCCTGATTGAGACCTCTTAACAAATGAAGGTTGGGGGAAGCGTGGAGGCGAAGGGCTATGATGGGGTCAAAGTGTCGCGGACACACGGAATGGGTGTTTGATGGGGTGTTCACGTGCCCAGGGCGCTACGATAGAGTGGCGTCACCACTTATCGAGGAATTTTGAAGCGAGTACTGTTTCTTGTAAGTGATATGTGACAGTGGAAGCATGACGTTAAGTTCACGTGCAGACAGATCGCATTGAGCAGGGAAGGCAATTGAAATGACCAAGAACGGAAGCAGACAACTGAGCTCTAACGATGACCTTTATCACCTTATGTAATGCGCCATAGAGATGTAAATGAATATATCATACATAAGTATCATATTGAGAAACCATATATCTGACATATACATATTATGCCTGGGCTAGATTTGGCAAAATATGTAGGTCGCAGCTGGGGCTGCGTAGCCACGGGATATACTGTATTTCTCATTAATCTTAGGACTTAAGGACAAGCCTATCTACTTCTTTCTTCTTTCATCATGTTGTTGTTTATATCTCTTTGTCTCTCCTTCTCAACATTCTTTCTTTTTTTTATTCAACTTTTTTGTGTCAACATTTTGTGGTTTTGTTATATACAACCATTTTATATTTCCTCTCTGTCTCTTTATCTCTATCTCGTGTAACTCCTGCGAGGATATACAACAACCCAGAAATCAAAATCTAGGTTTTTAAAACCTAAGAAGAACAAAGCATGTCAACATCAAACTAGCTGGTTCTTTCATTCTATTCCAGGTTGCTATAATAGTTATACACTGAAAATGTATTCCTCGTACAGAGTCACCCAAACTATATTTTGAAAGCTAGTTATGGTAAGAAGGCCGTCTATAACATCTTGTACAGGTTTCAATACCGAGATAAAGAGATCAATTCAACAATTCGATATGATCACTTATTAGAATAGTATAAGGACAACCAACGCGAGACAACTGTGATAATTCAAAAGGCTTAAAAATCTTTTTTTTATCTCCCTTACATCTAAATTTATCTTTGTGCTTAGGAATTTCAATTCATCAGAGAGAATAAATAACATGTATTTTATTAGTCATCTTTTCTGTTGATAGATAGATAGATAGATAGATAGATAGATAGATAGATAGATAGATAGATAGATAGATAGATAGATAGATAGATAGACTAGAAAATACTAAGAAATGAATTATTATCATAACATGCAAAACTCACACAACTATTTCTTGCATTGTGTTGTTATTGTTGATGGGAGAGTAGACCAAATGTATTAAAAATATTACAAACCGGTGGGACATAAATATTTCAGGACTATCGTAGGTGAGTTAAGCCAAGTAATTTTTTCTTCATAGTGGAGTTATAGTGAAACGAATCAGAAGAAAATTAAATTATTTATCAGTGGTCCCCAAACATTTTTGTCTCTTAGAACCCTTGCCTTGTTTTCTGGTTTTCGGTAGACCCCCTGCTTAACTTTAAAATTTTTGCAAAATTTTAAAACTAAATTCTAACTTTTGTGTTTGAAGAGTAAAAAAGTAATTAAAAAATTCATATAAAGTTACAAGAGACCTGCGTATTCTGTTTATTATACTATAATTTAATCTAATTAAAGCAATAATTAATATGTATTACTGGAATCACCAAACACGTTGGAAATAGTTTTTTTTGCTGGTTCATCATCCGTTGCTACGGATGTTGTGTTGCATCTATGGGACTATGTGTTGTTGTAAGAAGTAGTCCTTCAAACATTAAATATTAATTAATTAATTTCCCTTAAGAATCATTGCAAAAATTCTCGCCAAGAGCAGTTTCTTCCACGTCTGACTACAACATTGGTTACGCGGAACAGTTTTCAATAACAGGACGAGGGGGTGAAGTCGAGTAACTGTCGCCTAAACCAGTAAGCTTCAAGCAGGTAGGGCTCATTAGCCTTGGATTGCTAACCACCTAGCAAATATTGAATTCGAAACTCGGCTGCTTTTACCAAAACATAGGAAAGATCTTGTGGGTCACCCCTGAGGAAAAATGAGGAGTCGGCGACCCTTAGGCAGTTTGCAGCACACAGTGCTACATTCTGTGAGAGCCTGTGACGCTGCTGATCCCAAACTGTATAAATGTCGACTGCAAAGAATTACATAAGAAGCTTTTAAATTTTATAACTCATGCCACCGATGTGCCCTTGAGCTGTATTGTTGCTTAAAGAAATTCTTTTAATAATATCAAATCTACGTTTGTGTAAAACAGTTATTAAAAACTATAAAGGCTGATAAAATCAATGTTTTACCTATAGTGTTTTTCGTATTTTGTTATAAGTAAAGAGATATTGTAAGACGCTCACAAACCATTATCTTGTCAATATGATGTCGAAGTGAGATTTTGTCGGTCTACTCTGAACTTTATCTTTGAGTATTCGAAAGTTTTACAAATTTTATGGCACTTAGGCAACCGCTTGTTTGACAAGAAAGAAATGAGTCCCAATTTTAAATAATCAACGCTGTACAGTCTACATTCTTTTAGACAAAATTAAGCTATTAAAATAAGTATTGAAATTAAATACAACAATTTTTAGTTTGACTATCAGGATAAATATTTATAGGATTAGTGAAAGTAAAAATCATATTTTTATGTATGAAATAATTACATTATTGGGATGTAAAAATTAAAGTCACGACCTACTTAAATGAAATCTATTCTCATAGACCCCCAATTTATTTTTTCACGTTAGTAGACCCCTCGGAAGTCTTCGTAGACCCCTGGGGTTCTACATAGACCACTTTGGGAATCACTGATCTAATGTATATTCAACCATATGCCATTTTTCTCTCTCTTTTTATTTTGTTTTACTTTAACTGTAAATGAATCGAGATTTGCCGTTGTTTTTTAATACGCTATTGATTTAACAAGGGGTATAACTCATATTGGCCATAAGGAACAACCATAATGTTTTGTTACGCCCCCTAGTTATTTATACTCCATTTTAATAAGAAAAACCTATAGCTCAATTTTCTTTCTTAAGGACAATACCTCCATTATACAATTCAAAATAAAATAAAATACAAAAAGAAATAAATAATCCGAACTCGTATAAGAGAGCAACTATTATTATTAACTTCATTTAATTTAGAGCTTATTTAGTGTTGCTATAGAAATACCTCCAATCTAAAAACTAATAACATTATGCAAAAATATAATAAAAGTTTAGAGAATCTAGTAATATGAGGTATATGGCTTAAGCTATCGGTTCACTACGGCTTACTACGCCATTTTTTATACTTCACTTTATAGCCAAATTTAAATCTATTTTTTTTAATACTTTAAAAGAATGTAAATTATAGCGGTCAAAATAGTTTTCGCTTAGCGATATACATCAATTGTTCAATAAAAAACACTCTTATAGCAGAAGAAATTACCTTACCTAGCTCAAAAAACATAGAATCTACATTTTGTAAAATTAATACCACCTCAACATCCCTTATAATAGGCAGCATTTACAGACCACCAAATTCTAGTTTAGAATACATGCAGGAACTATGTAATCAGATTACTACACTTAAAGAGACAAATAAAAATGCAGTTTTTTGGATTATGGGTGACTTCAACCTACCTGATATAAATTGGAAAACACTAACCATAGATAAACACCAAAACCTTAAGGACATAAATGAGCTTTTCATAGAAACTTTACACAACCTAAGTTTAGATCAAATCATTAAAAAGCCAACTAGATTAAACAACACATTAGATCTCTTCTTAACCAACAGACCTGGATTAGTAGTTGATTATGATATTATCCCTGGTCTATCAGACCATGAGATCATAAAAATACACAGTCAGATAAAAGCAGTAGCCAATACAAAAACCAAAAGAAAAATCTTACTCTGGAATAAATGTAACCTAACACAACTACACCAAGCTGCATTAAACTTTCAACAAACATTCTTATTAGAAAAAGACATTAACCAACCAGTCGATGACCTCTGGAATTTCATTAAAAACCATCTTAAAAGCATTATAGAAAATCATATACCAACTAAATACACATCAAACAAAATAAATAAATGCTGGTTTAATAATAGACTAAAGAAGCTTTGTAAACAGAAGGAAAACCTATATAGAAAATTTAAAGCAACCAAGGCAGAAAGAGTTTACAAAAAGTATATAAAAATTAAACACCTAACCCAAAAAGTAAGCAGACAGCTGCAGAGTGAATACATCAACAATGTAATATCTAAAGATAACAACAAAAACCTATGGTCATACATTAAGTCTAAGAAAATGAAAACAACAGGCATAGCGCCATTAAAAGATGAACATAACATAATACATAATGATAATGAAACTAAAGCAAACATCCTAAACAAATACTTTGCATCAGCATTCTCAGCCCCAGGAGACAAAGACATATTTCTTAATTTGAACCAAGTAGACAACATAGAAGATTTAGTAGTACAAGAAAATGGAATTAAAAAACTATTAGCCAACACCAAACCAAATAAAGCGTCTGGACCTGATGGTATTCCAGCTAGATTACTCAAAGAACTAAGCAATGAGCTAGCCCCAGTGTTCAAAATACTCTTTCAAGCATCGCTTAACCAGGGCAGAGTACCAAAGGACTGGAAAGAAGCTAATGTCACCCCCCTATTTAAAAAAGGAGAAAAATCTGATCCAGGAAACTACAGACCAGTATCACTTACCAGCATCACATGTAAAATACTAGAACACATAATATGTAGCAATATCATAAACCACTTAGACAAACATAATGTCCTCACCCCATACCAACATGGCTTTAGGAAATATAGATCATGTGAAACACAACTAATAGGACTAATTGATGATTTTTCAAAAGGTTTAGATAATAGTGAACAAATAGATGCTATCTTACTAGATTTTTCCAAGGCTTTTGACAAAGTTCACCACCATAGTTTGCTTAAAAAATTAAAATATTTCGGCATTAACGGTCCACTGCATCAGTGGATTAAAGATTTTCTGATAGGGAGAGAACAAACTGTAATAATAAATGGCTCTAAATCAACACCAATAACAGTAAACTCAGGTGTACCTCAAGGAACAGTTTTGGGTCCACTACTATTTTTAATTTACATAAATGATTTACCAAATTGCATTAGTTCAGGAACAAAAGTCAGATTATTTGCAGACGATTGCATAATATATAGAACAATAAAAACAAAACAAGACACAGATATTTTACAAAGAGAATTAGATGAATTACAGAAATGGGAATCAAATTGGAGCATGTCTTTCCACCCAGAAAAATGTCAGTTGTTAAGAGTAACAAAAAAACTAAAACAAATTAATTCCACTTATCTTATTCATGGCAAACCAGTAACACAGACTAAAAACTCAAAATACCTAGGTGTTATAATAAATGAAAAACTGTCATGGAATCCACATATTGATGAAACTATAAAAAAATCCAACAAAGCATTAGGGTTTATTAAAAGAAATTTCTATAAATCAAATAAGAACATAAAACTAAAATGTTATTTAACCTTGGTTAGGCCAATAATAGAATATGCATCCACCGTGTGGGACCCCTCAACTCAAGAAAACATTAAGAAACTGGAACAAACACAAAATAGAGCAGTGAGATTCATAACAAACGAATATTCACATTTGACTAGGGTAACACCATTAGTAAAATCACTAAATTTAGAAAGCCTTTAGGACAGAAGACTCAAAAGTAAAGTAGCAATTATACATAAAACACTGAACCATAATCTTCAAATACAAAAACAAAATTTAATAAAATACTCTGAAAGACACAAAAATAAAGGCACATTCCTCGTCCCATATGCTAGGACAAATTTGTACAAATACTCCTTCTTCCCTAGTGCTATTAGAGCATGGAATGGGTTGCCTGAGCTAGCCAGAAAAACCAGTGACTTGGCAGAATTTAAGTCATTGGTTAATATGCATGACTAAATGCATGACGCGTAGGACGTAATCATCTTCTTTTTTGAAGTAACGTCTGTATTATATAAGATAAGATAAGATAATTGTTAAATTTATATGAAATTCACTAGAGTCTTTTGTTTGGATCAGCGTTATAGTTTTCAAAGTAAAAAAAAAATAAATGTAAATTTGGTTTGAGACTATATCTAGGTCTAGAGCCAACATGGCGTAGTCAGTCGTATTCCCGTAGCCGAATTATGCGATAACAGTAGGCCTACATTTAAAAGTGCTTCAATTTTATTAAGTTTTTTAAACGTTGCTTATATTTTATGTTAATCTAATGGAGATAAGATCTAGATTCTAGATTTAGAAGTAGATCTAGACTAGATCCTCACTCTAACCCAGAACTTTAGGTCTTGTGTTAGGACTAAATGTCCGTATAATGAACATAGCAATAAATAGTCGCACAAATATACCTGCCTCGAAACAGACAATGCATATTTTTTTTTTTTTTGCAGCTGTGTCACGGGTTCGATACCCGAATCGAACCCATTTTTTTTAAAAACAATATATAACGGTCGACCTCGAGTTTTTCGTATTGTGACTCACAAGCGGAGATTTTTTTTCTTATTAATATACATGTACCTTGAAATTTTAAAGAAAATTGTTAGAGTCGTTTTCGAAGTAATATGTTTTATATATATATATATATATATATATATATATATATATATATATATATAATATATATATATATATATATATATATAGGCTGTATCTGCCATGTCTGCCATGATAGATAGATAGATAGATAGATAGACAGATAGATAGATAATGCTCGGTTTAGAGTATATGATGTATGTCTCACTTTCAATACAGGTAATATTGACAATCATGCTCTTTGGACATTAGCGTCATTAGAGTCACTAGCTTTTCCTCGTTTCATTAGAGGTTGGGGGGTGATCAACAGGCTAACATAAATCGTGTAAGTTTTGCTAGCCCATCGTTCCACTGGCTGCCAGGCAACAGTACACGTCTGATATCACATTTCAATTAAACTTTGGTATTAACTATATGACATAGTATACGTGTAGAGAGAAATGATTAAATCAGCTGATGAACTTTACATCGTGAAAACGTTTTCTTTATATCTGGTCGCCTTTTAAGATTCTCGTTTGATCGTTGAGAAATGGATGTAATAGCAGGAAGTAATGTCTGTACAAAACTTCCAGACATCTCTGCACAAATGGTATGGAAAGGAAGCACTTAACGTCTGCCACTTGGACTTAATGTCTGCCACTTGGACTTAAATGTCTGCCACTTGGACTTAATGTCTGCCACTTGAACTTAATGTCTGCAACTAGGGCTTAATGTCTGCCACTTGGACTTAAATGTCTTCCACTTGGACTTAAATGTCTGCCACTTAGGCTTAATGTCTGCTATTTGGAATTAAATGTCTTCCACTTGGACTTAAATGTCTGCCACTTAGGCTTAATGTCTGCTACTTGGAATTAAATGTCTTCCACTTGGACTTAAATGTCTGCCATTCACTTGGACTTAAATGTCTGCCACTTGGGCTTAATGTCTGCCACTTGGACTTAAATGTCTGCCACTCACTTGGACTTAAATGTCTGCCACTTGGGCTTAATGTCTGCCACTTGGACTTAAATGTCTGCCACTTGGGCTTAATGTCTGCCACTTGGACTGAAATGTCTGCCACTTGGGCTTAATGTCTGCCACTTGAACTTAATCTCTGCCAATTGGACTTAAATGTCTGCCACTTGGACTTAATGTCTGCAACTTGGACTTAATGTTTGCCACTTGGACTTAAATGTCTGCATCTTGGGCTTAATGTCTACCACTTGGACTTAAAGGGAGTCTCGGTTCAAATCATGGTGAAGATATTTTTCGGCGCCTCTGAGTCCAAACAGCTCTAATGGGTACCTAACATTAGGTGGGGAAAGTAAAGGCGGTTGTTCTTTAGGACACCACATGAGAGTTTGCTCTAGAGTAGGCTACTGCAGTCCAAGAATGTATAATAGTGTCACGTATCAATTTAAATAAACCAAAGTTAAGTATTTAAAAAACATATTTATGCTCAGTACCGCACATGTCAAGTGTCAAAATTTCCCATGACGTAATCTGACACGCGTCCATTAATAGCGTGACATCTGACAGGAAATAATTTGATTGGTTAAAGGCAAAGCGTCTAAGGGAGGAGCTAAGGAAACGCGGGATCTGTAATGTTCAGTTGTGGAGAAATTTTCATAGAGATAAGACGTATTTTAGTTTTGAGTAGTAACTTGCAGTGACAGGTCTTGTATTTTATTAGATCTAGTATTATTCTGAATATATTTTATTATTGAGCTTTGAAAGAAGATATTTCTTTGATACAGTCTGTTTTGTATATTCTGTACATACAGTGATTCTTAATTGTTGAATTAAAGTTCTGTATTTAAATTAAAATGAGCTTCGATTATTGAATCTCAAAGATTGCATTTAGATCTAGAGATATACATCTACAGAATCCCAAGCATGTCACAGTAACTTCTTGTAACATCTGACATCTCAAGAAAAGATCTACAGTATTAGACCCATCGACGACTTAGCACAATCTTACACAAGAGCGCATGTGACATATTCTAGCACTTCCAACAAAGAGAAAACTGTGACAATAGCTGTGCATCTTGTTTTGAGACCCTGGTAGGCTAGAGTAAGTTTCAATGAATAGTATTTCAGATTATTAAACAAAATTAATGCAAATGTCAATATTTACATTTCCATCAACTTGATCTAAATGTTTTGGACAGTTGGTACTCACTATACTGTAGCATTTTGTATTGTCCTGACATTTTGATGCTTTAAGGTTTATGAATAGTTATGAGTTTTGTAATAGAAACGTTTTTACTTTTTCTTATGTTTGACATCTGAAGTGTTTATGATATTCACATGAACTGCTTTACAACAATAGAAGTAAAGAACATACACATTGAACACATGGGTTTTTGTTGTTGTTTTTTTTTTACTCAGTCTTTTGTCATAGACAGGAAATAATTGCGCACAGTTTCAACTTTATTTTGAGACTGGGAAATGGTAGAAATATAACGTGTACGAGGTTTGTACCAAGCAGAGACTAAGCTTTGTAAAAGAAAATTTTTTTTTACTTAAATCAGAGTATCGGATAGAGTATGGTACCAATGTTGTTAATTTACATTTTTACTGATAATAATGTTGTGCATTCTTAATTATTGGCTTATTATTGTTAATATGTATTAAATGTATGAAATCTAGATACCGATTTTAAAATACTTGTTAAATTATAAATCGTCGATTTATCAGTTGCATAGGCCTACTTATTAAAAAAAAATCCAAATATCTCATGATTCTGAGATGGTATTTATAAATCATATTATACTATTTTTTTAGTTCCTTGTTAAAATCAATACTCAAGTCACGAAGTATTTAATTAGTAAGATTTTTAAAAAAATTTCAGCCTTTTTTTCCCCTTATTTCTTAGGAGGCTGTTTCATGACTTGATAGATAGTGTACATCTAGTTACAGACCAAACAATGTATGATAAAAAGGGTACAACAA
This sequence comes from Biomphalaria pfeifferi, assembly GCA_030265305.1. Classification (NCBI taxonomy): domain Eukaryota; kingdom Metazoa; phylum Mollusca; class Gastropoda; family Planorbidae; genus Biomphalaria; species Biomphalaria pfeifferi. The sequence continues at coordinate 3,073,563 of JASAOG010000053.1, read as the reverse complement.
AAGTTGTGTGACATTTTGAAGGGCACCTTAGGACACATTTTAGGACATTTTGTAGGACATTTTATTTCTACTAAGCTCAGAATATTATATTTGGTTCAGAGACTTCCCTTTTTTAGACCCAAATTTCTAACTATTAACAGCTTTTATTGATACGACCCTCAGAACCCACTCGAGGGAAAATATTCGAGATTTTGTTCAATGACAAACCGTGGCTGATAGTATTTAACAATATTGTTATTTTTGAATTACCATTTCGGCAGAAGTGCTACTGGTAGAACCGGTCTAGACATACACTCTACACGAAGTCAGTATTAACTAAACGTTTTTTTTAAATTTGTATTTTTTATACTTGGATCAAGTTAATTTTGTGATTTAAGGAGTCTACAGCTACGGAAGCTTGGGTTAGTGAGTCTGTCTAGTTGTAAAATGTCTTCAAGTGTCTTCAAATGTGTTCAAGGCAGGACTAGATTAGCAAGAGTAACAAAAAGAAATAAAATATAAAAAATACTTTTTTAAAAACAAAGCTTATATTAAGTATATCAATTATTTTGAATCAACCATGTAAGTAGTGTTTTAAAGATCTAGGCGTGATCTACGCGATTGGAGATATTATTTTTTTTAGCATGCTCAATGTACTATGATCTAGTTACGGACCCATTGGGAAGTGGGGAGGGGCTAGATGGTGGGGGTGTCTGGAAGAAGGTTTCTGTTACGGCTTTTCAAAAGTAGTATTTAAAAAAAGTTGTTGAACTTGCATTCAATCTCGAGGGATCAATTTAACGCGTCAACCACTAAGCCAGAAAATAGAAGGTTTTATAACTTTCAGATTTTAGCTTTTAGGCAACGGCCTAATTCTTATCAAACGAGGCTTATCCCTCCTTCAATGTGAAATTTGCTTAATTAATTAGGACCAATTGATTTTTTTTTTAATTTCAATTTTTCGATTGATTCATGTTTTGTTATAGACAGTAAAATATTTGAACTTGATCCGAGAAGGAGAAGTGGGACAAATAGTGTGTTACAAAATCCCATCCCTCGGAGTATGTTGATAGAAGCTTTGTGAAAAAAATATAATTTAATAAAAACTACTTATCGTATCAGTTAAGTACTAAACATGTTTAAAATACCTTTTGACGTTTCAATCAATACCAAATAAAATACGACACAAAAATGACTCTTCAATGAAAACGTAGTTGTATCACTTCGTTTGGATCAGTCCTGTCATTCAATTTGTAATAGATCTAGACTAGCAATAATAAATCTGTGCGATTAGAAATAGTTTTACCAATTGCTTTGTTTAAAGCCATTTCATAATTTTCGCTTTCTCAACACGCTATGCTTCTATCACTGGTCTTGACCAAACTCAGAGGCTTCCCCTATCGAATTCACTAATGGACCAGGAATATCCAAGCCATAGTCTTGTTTTGATCATTGAAAGAAATTAAATCTTAAAAATCATTAGGCATTAAAATAATCATCATAATATTATCATTAAATTAATTGGTCTCTTTTACCGTTTCAATCTGTCACAATGAATGTGATCCAACAGAAGTACTTTTTTCAATGACAAGTTGTTGTTTTATATATTCATTAAGTAAAGTTCCCCCTTTCAGATCTAGTGGTCTATGGGGCAGATAATGTAAAGGTCATCTGTTTCTATGGCCCACAGTTAACGACCAGGGTGTCATGTGGCCAGCACAACGACCAACAAACTTGACTTTTCCCCAACTCATGTCAGGTACCCATTAGAGCTGGGTGGACTCAGGGGCGCCTTGAAGATCCCGAATGTAAGAATCCCAATCTTCACCAGGATTCGAACCCGAAACCCCCGATTCTGAAGCCAAGAGCTGTACCACTCAGACACCACGCCTTTGCAACTAGTCACGACTGGCATTGTAGGAGCGTGATATGTCCAAAAGTGTTCAATACAAGCATGTGGAATTGTAGAGCTAAGCTACATTTTTATGTTATAAGGTTTACACCTGTGACGATACTAAACTTGCATGCAAAAGTTCATTTGAGTTTTTCCCAGCAAATCGTGGGAAACTTTAATTTTCAACTTAAACAATTATTTTCATGTCCACCCATAACTAATTTCTCTTAGGTTTTATCTCCCATGGCACTGTTTCTCACGGGACGAATCTCAATGTAAAACATAAACTAGCTTCTCTAGGACTAACTTTTAATTTTTGACCGCTGGACAGGTGACCAGCACACAATAGTCGGTGCACCAGCGCTACACGCAGCTGCCTAATCACTTTTCACACCTAATTCTCCCCACACCCCTCCGCAGAATGTGCAACGCTCTAAGAATAGCGTTGCACTCGGGCTGGACAAATGCATATTCGTCTTAGTCCCTACTCTCACGGTACAGGCCATAAATCGGGCAAGACGCCTGACGTGTCCAGTACATAGATACATGTGAGAAAATCACCTAGCCATCTTCCCCACCCGTTAAACAAAATGCCCCAACTATATATATAGAGAGACCAAAGCATTCTAAGTTAGGCCCACTAGAATTCATACAGTCTCCCCTGTTAGGAAGTTAGCTTGTGAGGTTTCATTAGGGACAAACGGCCTGGTTGCTGCACACGATTGCTACCCCCGATTGCTGTACTGATTGCTGTACCTGATTGATGCTTCAGTAACTGTATGCTGTAACGGCCATATCTCCACCCAAAGTTGTAACCGGAGCAGACCACACCAGATACCTCCCCCCCTCATTACTTACCTGTCAGCAAGAAGGCATTGCCTACTGTCCTTGGCCATACAATATTGCACAGTGTCCACAGTACCTTATGCTGCCCAGTATCCTCTGCCCAGTATCCGGCCCAAACTGTCCACTGCCCAATAGCTATTGCCTAATGCCGACTGATTAGAGCAACCTTCGCTGCAGAAGATAAACTGGTGTGAGTTAGCACGGCTCTCTACGAGCTAGAGACCACAGCTGAGAGATCACCCCACTACAACTTAGTCAGCAGCACCAACCCTCTCTACTGCTAAACAGGCAGCGGCCTCACCCTAGAGCCAGCTTGCCTACAGCATAGAGAACATCCCGAGCCGACGTCCTAAGACAGAGCCGGATGACTCATCCTTCTGAGTGCCAGTCCTTCAACCGCCAGAAGACGACCCACGGGCTAGCATCTAAGAAAATAAGTAGCCAGACCTAGGAACACTCTTCTCTTCCAGTCACTCACCAATCCATGATGAGCAGTTCTGTTAGATAGTAGCACCTTCATTTCATTTCTTAACTATAATTTTATTTGATCATTTATCTTTTGTAAACTTTCATTTATTAAATTATTTTATTTATAAACTTAATATGCTGGTCTGTTCTTACTGTTAGTTGCGGTGTGCCTGTACAAATACTTATATGTGAGCGGGATAAATTAATAAAATTTCCCCTAGACTTAACTAAACAAGCCCAATATTTACTAATTAAACATCTCGTCACAACATCAACTTGAGGACCTATACATATATGCGCAGTCCTGACCTAGAGAAACATTTGCACAGAAAACATTCTGTTTAAAAAAAGCTCGAAAATCACTTACCCTTATAAAACGTAACATCTTTCCACTTCGCTATGCACGCGTCGAAAGTCTTTCGATAGAGCTCGTGGATGTCGAGAACACCTGCCTCAAGCTCCTCTTCCTCATTCTTGGGCAGCTGTAAATGGGACTTGATTTGACCCATGCTGTTGTGGGGCGCCGCCTGCCTCCACTCCAACACATCCAAACTTCACCCGTCACAACAAAGATGGACTGTAGAGAGAGTTCGCGTCGCCCTTTTTTTTTTGTGTGTGTCCTTAGAAGGGAGTCAATCAGGGTCTCTTGTCCAAATGTCACTCAGAATTAGCTCCAAGAGATTATCTGTCAGGTCATTCAAAGTCCAGCTAGAGATAGAAAGAGAAGACACGTGTCAGAAGAGTGGACAAAGTTATTTATTTAAACTTGTCTATCTATATATGGGTCAGGATTTTGTGATTTTACCATCACAAAAGATATACAAGACACCGATAGCAAAGACAAACAGTCACAGACACTCTTTTGTCCCTCGGGCAATCAAATCATTAAATATAAACAATCTGATACAAACTTTGTCACATGTAAATTATGAGTGAGTCTGGTGTGAATGTACACTTTGGTTTCTTATAGTTATAATGTTTTTTGTTTGGTGTAATGCACAAATTGTAAGACAAATTTCCATACGGACAATAAAAAATTATTATTATTATTTTATATATTTGTATATATATATATATATATATATATATATATATATATATATATATATAGATAGATAGATAGATAGATAGATAGATAGATAGATAGATAGATAGATAGATAGATAGATTGAACAATAACATTCCTAAATAATTGTTCAAAGCCTCAATTAGAATGCCTAACCATTCCACATAAAAAATAAATCAGTAGTGCATCGATCTATCAATTGGTTGAGAATACGTTCACATCCCTATCTATGTGATTGCTTCCCTTGGATATGTGGCCAAGAATGAAAAGTGAAGTATTAGAGAAAAGGCTAAAAAAAATAAACAGACTTACAACTTTGTTAAGTTTGATAATATTGAACATGATGTTATGCTTTCTATTCCATACAATTGGATAATTATGTGTTATTATGGGTCCAAACTAACGCTTGTAATAAGAAGCACAGATTTAAAAAAAAAAAATTTATTGGCTTACACACGCGCTATTACCGAAATGGAAAAAAAAGAATCTCACTCTAATTAATCCTCGAGTAATTAGAAAGTGTATCGTTAGATGATAGCTGGGATGTTGTGTTAGATCTTACATATTAGTATATTTTAATAAGGGCTTACAATAACTTGTTTTCTATCTAACTGTCTCTTTCTAAGAGTGTGTGAAAGATTATAAATCTATGTCTATGTTATTGTTTACTTTTAGTGTTGTAAACATGTGTGTAATCGTTTGATACATTTTAATACCAAATGGAATGACCTCTCATCTCATTCACTAGTGTCGCATTTTTCAATTATAATATATATTTAGAGATAGATAGATAGATATAGATAGATAGATATAGATAGATAGATATAGATAGATAGATATAGATATAGATGGATAGATAGAAAGATAAGATAAGATAGATAGATAGATAAGATAAGATAAGATAGATAGATAGATATAGATAGATAGATATAGATAGATATAGATAGATAGATATAGATAGATAGATATAGATAGATAGATATAGATAGATAGATAGATAGATAGATATAGATAGATAGATAGATATAGATAGATAGATATAGATAGATAGATATAGATAGATAGATATAGATAGATAGATAGATAGATAGATAGATAGATATAGATAGATATAGATAGATAGAAAGATAAGATTCAAGTTTAGGAAATTTTTCTAAATTTGGGGATATTGCATTTTCATTGTTAACTCCCGTTTAAAACGTGAACTCAAACAAATACAATGGTGTTTATCAAATATTCCAGAGCGACAGAATTCTAAGTGTCTCTGTCCACATTGAAACACTTCCCCAAAGTCTACGTCATTCTGTTATTGATGAACTCTCGCCTCGATGTGAATGCCAGAGAAATGATCGCTATCGTCATCACTGTTTGCTAATGGTCCACTTCCTCCTTAAAAGCGCCATCTTTATTGGCGTTAGAGGAAATGGCCGACTCCAAGCCGCGTCTGATATGGCCCTTCCCTAATGCCAGTTTATGGAGTGAATGTTTTTTTTTTTTTTAAACTTCGTTTGTGTGTGTCTGTTCAAGCGTCTGCCCAGGTTAGAGACATTTCTATTTTTAAAAAAAGAAAAAAAATTATCGTCTCTAGTTGTATAGGAGGCGAGGTGACTAAGCGGTATAGTGCTTGGGGTCAGGGGTTCGAATCCTAGTGAAAAATGGGATTTTTAATTTCGGAATCTTTGGGGGTCTCTGAGTCTACCCATCTATAATAGTTATCTGACACTAGTTCGGGAAAAGTAAAGGCAGTTGGTCGTTGTGCTGACCACATGACACCCTCGTAAATGTGGGCCACATAAACAGATGACCTTTACATCATCAGCCCTACATATCATAAGGTCTGAAAGGGGAATTTTACTATTTATTTACTTTAGTTGTCTAAAATTTCTAAATACGTTTAAGAGTCGAGAGATTTTATGTACACACTCTATTTACATTGAACACTAAAGAGTGTGCACCTTATTATGTACTGTAGATTGCGCATAATGAGTAAAAAAAAACAACAACAATTGGCTTTAGGAGAAGTAGCAAAAGATCAGGAACTTTATCCAATAACATTATTTAAAGTACCTTCTTAGTCAAATGTTGACCAAACTATACAGTTGCTCGACACTATTGTTCCCTGTTCAAACTAGATCAACCTACCTGGTGGCTAGAAATTCAAAAAAAAAACCAAAACAGGAATAAAACAATTTTTTTAAAAATAAAAAGCACATGATTGTATAAAAAAAGGTCTTTAAACTTAATAAAAGCTCAACAGAGTTCATTTTTAAAACCTTTTATTCTTGACCCATAAGATAAGATGACTCTATTGATCCAATCAAATGGAAATTCAGTTTGACTTCAATTGACAATATCAGCGTAGCTACTGTACAATAACAGTATAGATGAAAAATTTGAACAACATTTACACACGAAACACATACACATTCACGACCAGAGCTTTATGAATTTGACTTCTATGTACTTCTCGATGACGACAGTTGTCTTCGTAACACTCTGACCGAAAGTGGGATGAAGGAGTTTTTAAATCTTTCTGTTTTAGTTCTAATGGAAAGGAGACGACCACTTCATTCAGATCTTATGTAACAGTGGTTTCATGGGTGCAGGTTGTCCTTAAGAATCGAGAATGTTTTGGAAAGGCATCTTTAATGAAAAAGCTGTTCAAGAGATGGTAGCTGTATTCGAGTGATATGCGATGCTTTTTTAATTAGTCTATTAAGTCTATGTCTTTAAGCCAGTGAAGTATTACTATACCAGCAGGTGATGGCAAAGTTAACTAGACTGCTGATGGTTGCCGTATGCTGAAAGGAACTTTATTTTTTTTTTTAAAAACAATACCTCAATTCAAGTCAGATTCTTCATGGAACCAGCAGGAACCTGGATCCAGCAACCTCAAAAATGGCTGTAACGATTTTACTAGAATGTGAACACTTGAATGTATAGCGCTGAGACAAGAATTGGCCATACGGGGAAAACTCTGGTTTGACCGTCTTCATGTTTTTAAAGTAAACAAAAAAATGAATAAATGTATATTTGCCTGGAAACTAAATTTTAATCTAGATCTATAGCCCACTCGTTGTAGTCAGCGGTATTACCGTAATTATGCGATAACCTTAAATTTAAAGTTGCTTCAGTTTTATTGAAGTTTATAAGCGTTACTTATATTTATACGTAAATCTAAATTAGATTAGATCTAGATTCTGATAAATATAGTCTAGATCTCCATTCTATTTCAGAACTTAAGGTGTAATAGTTAGTAGATGTCCATAAAATAAATATTACCAATAACTAATCGCTATTACATACCTTTCTCGCTGGCCGAATAATAAAATGCGTTGTTACGGTTTCGATACCCGAATTGATCCATACATTGAAATTAAATTAAAATTATCAAAATTAATATTTGTAAAAATTATTTTATTATATTTGAAGTTTAATAATGGTGGTATAGTCTTTAAAATAAACATATTTTTTAAATGTTTTTTTTTGTGTGACATTTCACTTCGAAATATTTGATGTATAAAACAATCTTTGACATTATTCTCACAGACATATTGTGCAATATCTCACCAAAAAATCAATAGACTAATCCAAGAGATTAAAGAATTTGATAAGGTAACTTAGTTTCAAAAGCTGTTCCCCCCGATTAGGATGAGTCCACTTTCCAGGGCTTCATTAATGTATGTAACATCTAAATATTTACTTTAGTGTGTATGTCATTCATAAATGAATTTTTTTTTTTACTGTAAAAAAAAATAATTTTTATGTTGGCGTACAAATATACTTTTGACCAGATATCTGTTATTTCCGTTTCACTGCAGATACAGTGTTAAACAGTTCTATTTAGCCACCCCAAAAATTAAATACAGCATCAAAATGTGAATGAGGAGCTGGACAGTGCAAAGACAAAAGGTTTTGTCTGTTTAGAAAGAATGTAATTGAAGACATCTATTCATTTAAGAAGGAACACGTCAAACAAGCTGCCAAACTAGGAACAATAGTCTCTGTTGTCCAGAACTTGGGCAGAACTTCAGTCTCGGAATGAGGCTACAACTTTTTTTAAAATCTGGAAATCGATATCATTTCTCTTTTCTTTCTCTCTCTCTCTCTCTCTTCTTCTTTTTCTCTTCTTCTTATTCCTTCTCTTCTTCTTCTTATCTCTCTGAATCAAAAATGGATAGACGCATATTGCCAGGGTATCTCACTCTCTCCTATATGTTCAAAGATCCCTATCTTTGTTAAGGGCTTGAATTGCTTTCATATAGTACAACTTTCGTGCCTATAGCATGCTCATTGCGCTATGGTCCGATCTCTTTAGTAGAGAAGTAGAGGGGCCATCTGGGTGGCTTGTGTTCTGCGTCTAGCGCTTTACTACTCAGCCGATACGACCCAGATAGATAGATAAATTGTTAGACAGATAGAGAGATAGATAGATAGATAGATAGATAGATAGATAGATAGATAGATAGATAGATAGATAGATAGATAGATAGATAGATAGATAGACGTATGTATATATAGAATGAGAAATCTAAAATACAAAATCTAGCGTCTGAAATACAAGTGGGTTCGTTCTAATCCCTTCAAGCTTCCACCCACCACGCTTTTCAATCGATACAAAATGATCACAGCCCAAGAGACAAATAACAAAGAGGGCTAGGACGTCCCATGTTGCGTTTTGTTTTAACCAACTAAAGCCACTTTTTATCTAATACAAATCTCGTGTCACAGGTCTACAATGTCCAGTTCGAGCCTCACCGCGAAGATTGCTGCACTTCCGACATCTAGCCATTTGTTGTAAGCTGACCAGCATTCTCATACTGACCAACCAAAAAACACAATGAGACACGTTGAATTACCATTGATTCATTAACCTATACATATTAGCATTACTGTAAAATGTGTGTATTTGTTTTGTATACCATTAAAAGAACAAATTCGGTAAAGATTAAGACTTCAAAATAATAACGTGTGATCACTTTACCTCATTTTTAGTTTTGTTTACAAAGACATTGAATTAGTTTACTTAGAAGACATTTGTTTTAACAATATTGGAAGCTTGATAATCATTTGTTTCAACAATATGGTTGGCCTCCTTCAATTGTAGGACGACTATGGTTCATCTCCTGGATATGAGATGAAAGCCTGGGCATTGTTTATGGTCGGAACGATGACACCCACACAGCAGTTCCTCCCTGTCCACGCAGCTGATGTGACCAAAGGGACGAAATATTGTAAAGGTTATATGTGCGTTGACAGGTAGCGACGCAGGTTCTGCCAGGTTGTAGGACAGTTTGCCACAATCTGCCTAAGAGTCACCAACTCCTGATTTTTTCCTCGGGGTTGTCGGTAAGGCAGCGGAGGTTTGGATTCAGAGTTTCTTTCTCCTAGATAGTAAGCCAACCAAGGCTATCGAACCCCTCCTGCTCGAAGCAGGATAATCATTTGATTCAACAATATACAAACAAGCTAACAAGCTTAAAATGTTTATCATTATAAGAAGTAAGATAATCATTTGTTTCAACAATATAGGAAGCAGGCTAATTGTTTATTTTAAAATAAAAATGCTTTATAAAAAATGTTTATTTATCAACACTCTCTCTCAAATCTAAAAACACCACAGTATATTTACTTGAAGAAGGAACACAGACTATATTACATTACATGTTTGTAAATTTGTATATATCATGTACAAATAATGATGATAATAATAATAATAATAATAGTGGCAATGATGGCAATTTCGAAGATATAAGGATAAGTGCAATGTTTCAATTGTCCACGGAAACTCAGTTGCGACCTGCATTTATTTCCACACCTGATGCAGACAAAGCCGTTGTCCGCTGTCTATTTCAGTTTACTTTACGTCTCCTGCAGCTGGTTTTCTACAATCGCTTTTGTTAAAGCCTCCAATATGTGTCCCGTGGCCTTCATTAGAGCTCTCCAACTGATACTGTGGATGTGACTATAGAAAGCTAATGGGCTGTGCTTGGTATGCTGCAAATCTAGTTTTGTGTCTGTTGACATCAGAAATAAATCTAAGCATAAACAATTAGACCATTTTTAAAACGCCATGTTTTTTTCCAACTCTCTTATGTTCAAAGGCGCATTCAGTTATAACCAAAAAGAAACAACAGCATTGCATTTACACACTTAAATCTCTAATTAAATAGCACGACTAAGTTAATTTTATGCAACCTAAACATAAATGGCCTACTATTCTGTACCAGTATATCACACTAGTTATGGGGATAATATGCTATTTCACATTTTAGAGTTGACTTTGTTTCACTTACGGAAATTGATTAGTAGAAATTTTTGTTCTTAAATTTGGTTATCATGCATATAAATAAATATATATAGATATCTATATTATAAAGTAGAAAGTAAGGCGTATGTATGTATGTATGTATGTATGCATGTATGTATGTATGTATGTATGTATGTATATATGTATGTATGTATGTTTGTATGTATGTATGTATGTGCCGAATAGAAATCAAAACAATTTGACCAATGTTGATAAAACTTGGCGGAAATGTTCCTTGGGTACTAACTTATACCGTACTGTATGTATTCTAGCCCTAAAACAAACTTTACACCCTCAAAAAAAAGTTTACTAACTAATATAACTTCTCTTCGCAAAGATAGTTTTATAATTAAACACAGAAACTTATTAATAATAGTGCATTTATTTTATATTTCAATCAAATTAACATTCAAATTTGTTTTTCTAAACATTTTTTCATAGGTCTACATTCGTTCGTCAATGTTTTCATAAAAAATTGAATTCAGGTCAATTAGCTATTTTTAGTTCTTCTTCTTCGTTCTCATTGTTATGTTGGAGTGTTCAGATGACTAAACCAATACATGAGATGAACTGCGCAGTGGTTTCCAAATCAGGGAGCTCTCCATATAGTTTTCTTTCTAATTCCATTCATAATAATTTTTATTCATGAATTCATGCATTCGCTTTACTTATAACAATATTATTTTCTTAAATTGTTTCTAATGCACTATATCAGTGACTACATCAGCAATACGCAAGTTAAGACCCGCTGGCGGCGGGTAATATCTGTCTAGTATACTATATAGGATAATGTAAGGAGTGTGTATGTCCCGAATAGAAATCAAAACCGTTTGGCCAAATTCGATGAATTTTTGCATAAATGTTCCTTAGGTACTAACTGAAACCGTGACATATGTATTGTAGCCCTAAAACAAACTAAAGACCCTCAAAAAAAAAGTTGCCCATCTCTATGAAAGTATTACTATTTCATGGATCTAGGCCATGTTTACCATGTTTAGATCGAAAAGATCTAGAACAAGATCTAATTTTTAAAACTACACTTTGCACATATAGTTTTTTACTTTGACACATGAAAATAAAAAAATATATTATATTGATTTCATTATTTATTAAAATTAATCTTATGCATTTGTGTTTCAAAAGCATTTTTTACATAAATTCGTTCTTTATATCTGCGAATTTAGATCTCCTGTCGTACTACATAATGCTGCTCATTTAACAAATCGGGTAAACCCGTTTTAATTGTACTTTATATCCTATTCTTCTCGCGCTCCTTTTGTTTTTAATAGATATGAATGTATCGGCTTAACGGGTAAACACATTTTGGCAAAACCACTTTTATTTTCGTGGCGAAACAGAAAACCTTGAATGGATCATTAGCTAAGTCTAACATAGATCTATATTCAATCCACTAGATTAGTTATACACAAACTATTGCAGCAGGCCGCGGGTAATGTCCGGTTGGTATATATATATATACACAAAAAGAGAGAAGACGATTTTAAAAAGTAGGTAATTTTTTTAAAGTGCGAAAATATGAATCGAGAAAAGGAAGATACAGATAAATTAAACTAGAAGAATAAAAGGGAGTGGGGCGATACAAAACAAAGAATGAAAGAAAAACTCTGCCATTTTTAAGGAGGATAATCGGTCCTGCGTAAACACACATAAACTATGGTGTAAAAAAGGGGAAATCACCAAGTTTATACTCCTGCTTGACAATCTGGCTATTTCAGAATTACTCAAGGGGGAGAACTGATAAAGACAGTCGGACCCTGATGTGTGTCTTTGCACTATAGTCTTCTTCTTGAATTGTTTTGAGTTGCTAGTAGGAACGTATTAAAGAAAGAAAAATGAATTTTACTTATTGATCATCTATCCAGGTAAACAGTTTGGGTAGCGAAACATCATGGATATCAAACTTTCAATATTTGTAATCAAAGTAATTCATCATCAATAGTAGCTTAAAAAGTGAAGCATTGAAATAGAGTTAAACAGACATATATGTAGCACCCTGACGACAATCACACCCCTGGCAGGTGTCGCAACAGATGATTGATTTATTATAGTCTCATGCCTTGACGAGGGCAGTGTTGGTACTGACCAATTGTCAGCCTTGTTCAGACGAAAATATTCATTGGCCTCCTTCAGTCGTAGAACGACTATGGTTCATCTCGCACGCTTCCTCTTGTGGCTGTGGAGCCCTATTTTGGAGAGACACTCCCGATCACAAATATCGCAGGTTAAGGTGGCTTTTGCTTCGGTGGTAGAGAAGCTGGCCATTTTTCGCATTGTCCGTTTTTCTTCCAGGGCTGAGGCCCATGTTCTTAAGCTATCCATATCTTTCTTGGTCACTGTCTGTCTCCATCTGGTACGGTCTAGAGCAATGTCTTCCCAATGGTCAGTATTAATGTTCACTGATTTGAGGTCCCGTTTTATTACATCTATGTAACGGAGGTGGGGGCGACCAGGTTTCCTTGAGTCAGTCGCGAGTTGTCCATAGAGGATGACTTTCGGGATGCGTTTGCCCTCCATCCGGGGAATATATTATTTTTTAGGTTATCGTAGTAAAGATTCTCATTTTTTTACACACACACAAGAAAATTAAAAAAAAATTATTACAAAAAATGCGACTATGAGAATTTGAACCAAGTACTTTTGTCTCTAAAACAGAACACTTTCCACAGGAACGATAAAATATTACAAATTGAGGATATATAAACATACTTTCAATTAAATGTTCCTTTTTGAAAATAAATCTACAATTTTTTTAATGTACTATTTTGCAAAATATTACTTCAATATTTCTTCAAATCTCTGAAATTTATAAAAGTTAAAACATTATATTTGATTTCGAACACTTTAGTAAAAGAAAAGTTAAATTTTTATGTAGTTGACATCTATAATTGAAAAACTAGTCGTAGTACAATGATATAGAGAACACTATGGACATTTTAATAGCAAAATTATGTATTTTTTGTCCAAAAATTTTTTTATTTA